>JAFMSR010000010.1:32632743-32655758 GCA_022818135.1 Saxidomus purpurata
AAAATGCCTACTATGCTGACAAAGTTGATAGAAAGGTGTGTTCCGTGCTCAAGGAGACAGGAGGTGGCGGATTTGAGCCAACAAAGAGAGGAATTAGTGAGTAGGACAGATGATATATCCGAAGATGAAATACATTTCATTATACCCGTTGCTGACTTTCAAAATTTTGAAGAACGAAAGCCAGCGGAAGGAGTGGAATTGAATATAGGACACTACATGTTCATGTATAGGTACATCACCACAAAGGAGAATTTTAAACGACCTGGACCAGACCACGAATTGGTGATGTATTTCTTTCGCGACAGGCGTTCCATATATCTGATTAAAGGATGGGTACCAACCAAATTGAGCTACATAAATCATATAAGGCAAAAATGTGGTGTGTTCACAGGAGTAAAGAGGAATGCCTGTTTCCAAAAATTGAATAGATTTGACAAAAGTCCCACTTCGGTGTTACCAAACGCTGTTATTTATTCAGACATGTGTTTACAAGTGCAGCTCGTACCTGCAGACAGACTGTCACCGCCGTCAGACAAAGTTTGTTCGCCACTCCCAAAGTCAGCATATACTAGTAACTGGAGTGTGATTGATAGCTGGAGCCGCCATGTGATGCCAGATAATGCCGACAGTACCCGTCTTGGAATGGAAACAACAAGCCCACGTGTCCAAAGCTCAGTGTCTATGGATCAGCTGACGAAAGAGATTTTTGCTGTAATTGAGGGACAACCTCTGAAAAAAAGTTATGTACGGGGATGTGATCCACGTTGGATGGTCAAGTCAACATTAGATACACGTGATAGAAGATACAGACCAGGAGCCGCCAAAGGACCGAGAACACGACCTGTTTTTCGTGAGAAATTCATGCTTTAAGACTGCTTTGATCAAAATCAACATGTTATTGTAACTGATTATTCTATAAATTTATGCATTAGATAAAATTGTGATTCCGTTTGAAACTTATAGAAAAATAATTTTTGTGAAAGACTTAAAATGTGCCGATTGAGAATTTACACAAATCATTAAAACTTGAAGCATCAAAATTGCCTTCAAGTACTCTGCTGGTGGAATTTGACATGCCTATTGTTGCTTAAGAAAAAAGGCAATGAAATAAATCAGATAAATGCAATGCGGTTGTTTGTATCTGAAGAGCCAAATATATTTAATCGTTTATAAGTTGATCACCGAAACCTACAGAAAGATAAAAGACTATAGAGCCGGTAACCATGATACCAGACTCTTGACACTTTAAGACAGGAATATTAAACCGGTAACATTTGGATCCTCGAAACCTACAAACAGAACAACTATCCGGTTATATGCACTTGGATCGTCAAGACCTACAGAAAAAACCGTACTAAACCGGTTACGCTTGGATCAGCAAAACATACTGGAACACATAACTACTAAACCGGTTACGCTTGGATCTACAGCTGGTTACAGCTGGTTCAGCAAAACATACAGGAAGACATAACAGAGATGATATACTGTTTATGCCTAGACAATGCATAGTCAGATCCCGATAAATGCACGTACATGTGAACGCTGGGATCAGTACATAAAGTACACTGCAACCGCCTGTTTTATCACAGATTACATTTATCCATAGGTATTCATATCAAAGCACAATACCTGGTCGCACCCTTTTCCATAGACCTGATATCTTACAGCTGCCGAACACTATCAAAGTGCTGAATTGTCACAGGTCGCAACGACAGCTCTTTGAACTATTTTGTTTTCATAATTATACCGATATGTGTTGTAGCAAAAACGCCATGCATGGCAATCGAAATGAAAAACTTAAAATATCTTTTTCTCAAAAACCACAAGGCAAGGCGCTTAGATATTTACCAGGTAGCATTGCCTTGTAGACCTCTACCCAGAAGCTCCCGAGTCACTTGACTTTTCATAGGATTATATAGGAAAAAATGTATTCTCCGTAACGCTTAGATATGTGACATGTAGCATTGCCTTGTTGACCTCTACCAAGACTATGCAAATATGACCCCTGGTTCAAAGTTAAATCGTTTGGTTTTACTTAGATTTCTATAGGAAATCTTTAAACAATATTTTTTTCTTAAACTACAGTGCCTGCAGTATAATGTAGATATTTCCTAGTTGACCTCTACAAAGATTGTTAAATTCATGATCTTTGGATAAAATTGACCTTGTCCGGGAATCATTTGATTTCACATAGGTATGTTTAGGGAAAACTTCAAAAATCTTCTTGCCGAAGGCCAAGAGCTTCGGTATTTGGAAGGTAGCAGTTTGAAGTGGAACTCTACGAACATTGCTCAAAACAGACCCCTAGGTAAAAATTGACCCTTTCTGTGACACGATTTTTGGCCTTGTATTATAGCCATTGGTAAGCAGCTAAACTTGGCCCTCTTGTTTGCAATAGAAGCAAACCTTCGTTAAATTACGACGGTATTTTACAGTTCGCAGCGATGACATAAAATATTACATGGATTAAATTACTTAGTTCGCTAATAAACATATCTCTTGGAACTATTTTGTTTGTGTATGGAACTATTTTGTTTGCACATACCGATATGTTTTGTCGCAAAACAGCTGGTGCCAAAGAGTACAGTAAAGATATATCTTTTCGTTGATATTTTTGTTCATTTGTTTTTGCAGTAAAACGCAGGCCAAAATCTTCTTGTCGAGTTTACGTGTTTTTTTTCGACTTTTGCCCTGCAAAGTCGAAAACACATAATTGCAAAAATCAACCATTTTAATGTTCACTGTTTTATTCTGTCCACATTTCAATATGAAAGTTCTGTATCGCAAGCCATTTTACTATTTGTTCCAAAAGGAGATAGATCTATCATTCTAATTTCAACTAGATGTATTTCGTTTTAATAGAGATCTCTTTCACGCTGAGAGATATCTTTGTATCACAATCTACTGAACTTTAAGAGATATATCTTTTATTACAGAGATATGTAGAGGTTATTATACGGGGCAGGTGTGCTGTTAGGCGATATTGGCACACTTGGTGAGCTATTGGCCCGAGGGCTTTAGCCCGAGGGCCAATTTAAACCAAGTGTGCCAATATCGCCTTAAGGCACACCTGCCCCGTATAATTACCTTTTTATTGCATATGTGCTGAAAATGGGAAAAGATAAGACAAAAAGATACAAAACGCACATTCCTGCAATACTTATACTATTTCATAAAGATAAATGCCATTGAATGAATAAATTATTCATACTATCCACAAAAGCAAACGTGTCAGTTTCCACATTTCGGTGATCAATAAACCTAAATTCTAAATTCAATAAACGTTGAGAAAGAGACTTCTGTGTCCTTTCGGCGGCCATTTTCCGTTACGTCTACGTTGTCAATTACGTCAACGTTTTCACGTGCTGACAGTCTAACGTTGCTGCACAGTTGACCGGAAATAGCCTCAATACCAATTTTCTGGCACACTAGCAAGTGTGCCAATATCAGTTATCGGCACACTACGTCACGTGATCGTTTTATCGGCCCGTATCACCGACAATCAAAGGCAAATTTGATACTATATATAGTAACATATGCAATAACTGTTAAAACATCATTTGAAAATATCTTTTTAATTTTGAGATATCTCTCAAAGTTACAGAGTAAGTTTAAGAGACATCTCTCTATTTTAAACAGATATCTCTTTTTTAGAGAGGTGGGGGATCGAACCCGGCGAACCCGCTACCACTGCACCACGGCGGTTTCACAATATGTTATGAAGTCATATTCAACCTCGTTTTCATATTGCTCTGGTCCCTTAGTAGCGACGTCGTTTCTAACGTATTTTGTGTTTACATCCGTCGTTGAAGCTATGCATTTCTGCGATAATTGCGTTTTTATTCAAATGTACACTGCAAAATGCCGTCTATGCTGACAAAGTTGATTGAAAGGTGTGTTCCGTGCTCAAGGAGACAGGATGTGGCGGATTTGAATCAACAAAGAGAGGAATTAGAGAGTATGACAGATGAAATATCCGAAGATGAAATGCATTTCATTATACCCGTTGCTGACTTTCCAAATTTTGAAGAACGAAAGCCAGCGGAGGGAGCGGAATTGAATATTGGACACTACATGTTCATGTATAAGTACATCACAACAAAGGAAAATTTCAAACGGCCCGGACCTGACCACGAATTGGTGATGTATTTCTTCCGCGACAGGCGTTCCATATATCTGATTAAAGGATGGGTACCAACCAAATTGAGCTACATAAATCATATAAGGCAAAAATGTGGTGTGTTCACAGGAGTAAAGAGGAATGCCTGTTTCCAAAAAATGAATACATTTGACAAAAGTCCCACTTCGGTGTTACCAAAGGCTATTATTTATTCAGACATGTGTTTACAAGTGCAGCTTGCATCTGCAGACAGACTGTCACCTCCGTCAGACAAAGTTTGTTCGCCACTCCCAAAGTCAGCATATACTAGTAACTGGAGTATGGTTGATAGCTGGAGCCGCCATGTGAAACCAGATAATGCCGACAGTACCCGTCTTGGAATGGAAACAACAAGTCCACGTTTTCAAAGCTCAGCGTCTATGGATCAGCTGACGAAAGAGATTTTTGCTGTAATTGAGGGACAACCTCTGAAAAAAAGTTATGTACGGGGATGTGATCCACGTTGGATGGTAAAGTCAACATTAGATACACGTGATAGAAGATACAGACCAGGAGCCGCCAAAGGACCGAGAACTCGGCCTGTTATGTGTGAGAAATTCATGTTTTAAGACTGCATTGATCAAAATCAACATGTTATTGTAACTGATTATTCTATAAATTTATGCATTAGATAAAATTGTGATTCCGTTTGAAACTTCTAGAAAAATAATTTATGTGAAAGACTTAAAATGTGCTTTCGAGATGGACAATTTACACAAATCATTAAAACTTGAAGCATCAAAATTGCCTTCAAGTACTCTGCTGGTGGAATTTTACATGCCTATTGTTGCTTAAGAAAAAAAGCAATGAAATAAATCAGATAAATGCAATGCAGTTGTTTGTATCTGAAGAGCCAAAGATATTTAATCGTTTATAAGTTGATTACCGAAAACTACAGAAAAATAAAAGACTATAGAGCCGTTAACCATGGTACCAGACCCTTGACCCTTTAAGACAGGAATATCAAACCGGTAACATTTGGATCCTCGAAACCTTCAAACAGAACAACTATCCGGTTATATGCACTTGGATCATCAAGACCTACAGAAAAAACCCTACTAAACCGGTAACAGCTGGTTCAGCAAAACATACAGAAAGACATAACTACTAAACCGGTAATGCTTGGATCAGCAAAACATACAGGAACGTAACTACTAAACCGGTTACGCTTGGATCAGCAAAACATACAGGAAGACATAACTAATGATACAGAAAGACATAACTACTGAACCGGTAACAGCTGGTTCAGCAAAACATACAAAAAGACATAACTACTGAACCGGTAACAGCTGGTTCAGCAAAACCTACAGTAATACATAACTACTGGACCGGTAACAGCTGGTTCGGCAAAGACATAACAGAGATGATGTACTTTTTAAGCCTAGACTATGCATAGTCAGATCCCGATAAATGCACGTACATGTGAACGATGGGATCAGTACATAACGTACACTGCAACCGCCTGTTCAATCACGGATTACATTTATCTATAGGTATTCATATCAAAGCACAATACCTGGTCGCACCCTTTTCCATAGACCTGATATCTTGCAGCTGCCGAACACTATCAAAGTGCTGAATTGTCACAGGTCGCAACGATAGCTATTGGAACTATTTTGTTTTCATAATTATACCGATATGTGTTGTAGCAAAAAAGCAATTTCGCTTGTGCAAAAGAGTAAACATATATCTTTTCTGGTATATTTTGTTCATTTGTTTTTAGCTCACCTGACACAAAGAGACACGGTGAGATTTTAGGATCGCTCACCGTCCGTCGTATATACGTCCGTCCACCATTTACTTTAAACGACATCTTCTCTGAAAACACTACGCCAGTGTTGATGAAACTTGGCAGGTATGTTCCTTGCATGTAGGTCAACCAAATATGTTCAAAAAATCCATTCCAGTTGCCATGCATGGCAATCGAAAGGAAAAACTTAAAATATCGTTTTCTCAAAAACCACAAGGCAAGGCGCTTAGATATTTACCAGGTAGCATTTGCCTTGCAGACCTCTACCCAGAAGCTCCCGAGTCACTTGACTTAATAGGATTATATAGGGAAAAATGTATTCTCCGTAACGCTTATATGTGACATGTAGCATTGCCTTGTTGACCTCTACCAAGACTTAGCAAAATATGACCCCTGGTTCGAAATTAAATCGCTTGGTTTTACTTAGATTTCTATAGGAAATCTTTAAACAATATTTTTTTTCTTAAACTACAGTGCCTGCAGTATAATGTAGATATTTCCTAGTTGACCTCTACAAAGATTGTTAAATTCATGATCTTTGGATAAAATTGACCTTGTCCGGGGATCATTTGATTTCACATAGGTATATTTAGGGAAAACTTCAAAAATCTTCTTGCCCAAGGCCAAGAGCTTCGGTATTTGGAAGGTAGCAGTTTGAAGTGGAACTCTACGAACATTGCTCAAAACAGACCCCTAGGTAAAAATTGACCCTTTCTGTGACACGATTTTTGGCCTTGTATTATAGCCATTGGTAAGCAGCTAAACTTGGCCCTCTTGTTTGCAATAGAAGCAAACCTTCGTTAAATTACGACGGTATTTTACAGTTCGCAGCGATGACATAAAATATTACATGGATTAAATTACTTAGTTCGCTAATAAACATATCTCTTGGAACTATTTTGTTTGTGTATGGAACTATTTTGTTTGCACATACCGATATGTTTTGTCGCAAAACAGCTGGTGCCAAAGAGTACAGTAAAGATATATCTTTTCGTTGATATTTTTGTTCATTTGTTTTTGCAGTAAAACGCAGGCCAAAATCTTCTTGTCGAGTTTACGTGTTTTTTTCCCGACTTTTGCCCTGCAAAGTCGAAAACACATAATTGCAAAAATCAACCATTTTAATGTTCACTGTTTTATTCTGTCCACATTTCAATATGAAAGTTCTGTATCGCAAGCCATTTTACAATTTGTTCCAAAAGGAGAATCTATCATTCTAATTTCAACTAGATATATTTCGTTTTAATAGAGATCTCTTTCACGCTGAGAGATATCTTTGTATCACAATCTACTGAACTATAAAAGATATATCTTTTATTACAGAGATATCTGTTAAAACATCATTTGAAAATATCTTTCTAATTTTGAGATATCTCTCAAAGTTACAGAGTAAGTTTAAGAGACATCTCTCTATTCTAAACAGATATCTCTTTTTTAGAGAGGTGGGGGATCGAACCCGGCGAACGCGCTACCACTGCACCACGGCGGCTTCACAATATGTCATGACGTCATATTCAACCTCGTTTTCATATTGCTCTGGTCCCTTAGTAGCGACGTCGTTTCTAACGTATTTTGTGTTTACATCCGTCGTTGAAGCTATGCATTTCTGCGATAATTGCGTTTTTATTCAAATGTACACTGCAAAATGCCTTCTGTGCTGACAAAGTTGATTGAAAGGTGTGTTCCGTGCTCAAGGAGACAGGAGGTGGCGGATTTGAACCAACAAAGAGAGGAATTAGTGAGTATGACAGATGAAATATCCGAAGATGAAATGCATTTCATTATACCCGTTGCTGACTTTCCAAATTTTGAAGAACGGAAGCCAGCGGAGGGAGTGGAATTGAATATTGGACACTACATGTTCATGTATAAGTACATCACATCAAAGGAAAATTTCAAACGGCCCGGACATGACCACGAATTGGTGAAGTATTTCTTCCGCGACAGGCGTTCCATATATCTGATTAAAGGATGGGTACCAACCAAATTGAGCTATATAAATCATATAAGGCAAAAATGTGGTGTGTTCACAGGAGTAAAGAGGAATGCCTGTTTCCAAAAAATGAATACATTTGACAAAAGTCCCACTTCGGTGTTACCAAACGCTGTTATTTATTCAGACATGTGTTTACAAGTTCAGCTTGCATCTGCAGACAGACTGTCACCGCCGTCAGACAAAGTTTGTTCGCCACTCCCAAAGTCAGCATATACTAGTAACTGGAGTGTGATTGATAGCTGGAGCCGCCATGTGATGCCAGATAATGCCGACAGTACCCGTCTTGGAATGGAAACAACAAGCCCACGTGTCCAAAGCTCAGCGTCTATGGATCAGCTGACGAAAGAGATTTTTGCTGTTATTGAGGGACAACCTCTGAAAAAAAGTTATGTACGAGGATGTGATCCACGTTGGATGGTCAAGTCAACATTAGATACACGTGATAGAAGATACAGACCAGGAGCCGCCAAAGGACCGAGAACTCGGCCTGTTATGTGTGAGAAATTCATGTTTTAAGACTGCATTGATCAAAATCAACATGTTATTGTAACTGATTATTCTATAAATTTATGCATTAGATAAAATTGTGATTCCGTTTGAAACTTCTATATAGAAAAATAATTTTTGTGAAAGACTTAAAATGTGCTTTCGAGATGGACAATTTACACAAATCATTAAAACTTGAAGCATCAAAATTGCCTTCAAGTACTCTACTGGTGGAATTTTACATGCCTATTGTTGCTTAAGAAAAAAAGCAATGAAATAAATCAGATAAATGCAATGCTGTTGTTTGTATCTGAAGAGCCAAAGATATTTAATCGTTTATAAGTTGATCACCGAAAACTACAGAAAGATAAAAGACTATAGAGCCGGTAACCATGGTACCAGACTCTTGACCCTTTAAGACAGGAATATCAAACCGGTAACATTTGGATCCTCGAAACCTACAAACAGAACAACTATCCGGTTATATGCACTTGGATCGTCAAGACCTACAGAAAAAAACCTACTAAACCGGTAACAGCTGGTTCAGCAAAACATACAGAAAGACATAACTACTAAACCGATAACGCTTGGATCAGCAAAACATACAGGAAGACGTAACTACTAAACCGGTTACGCTTGGATCAGCAAAACATACAGGAAGACATAACTACTGAACCGGTAACAGCTGGATCAGCAAAACATACAGAAAGACATAACTACTGAACCGGTAACAGCTGGTTCAGCAAAACATACAGAAAGACATAACTACTGAACCGGTAACAGCTGGTTCAGCAAAACATACAAAAAGACATAACTACTGAACCGGTAACAGCTGGTTCAGCAAAACCTACAGAAAGACATAACTACTGGACCGGTAACAGCTGGTTCGGCAAAGACATAACAGAGATGATGTACTTTTTAAGCCTAGACTATGCATAGTCAGATCCCGATAAATGCACGTACATGTGAACGATGGGATCAGTACATAACGTACACTGCAACCGCCTGTTCAATCACGGATTACATTTACCCATAGGTATTCATATCAAAGCACAATACCTGGTCGCACCCTTTTCCATAGACCTGATATCTTGCAGCTGCCGAACACTATCAAAGTGCTGAATTGTCACAGGTCGCAACGATAGCTCTTTGAACTATTTTGTTTTCATAATTATACCGATATGTGTTGTAGCAAAAAGGCAATTACGCTTGTGCAAAAGAGTAAACATATATCTTTTCTGGTATCTTTTGTTCATTTGTTTTGAGCTCACCTGACACAAAGAGACACGGTGAGATTTTAGGATCGCTCACCGTCCGTCGTATATACGTCCGTCCACCATTTACTTTAAACGACATCTCTGAAAACACTACGCCAATGTTGATGAAACTTGGCAGGGATGTTCCTTGCATGCAGGTCAACCAAATATGTTAAAAAATCCATTCCAGTTGCCATGCACGGCAATCGAAAGGAAAAACTTAAAAATCTTTTTCTCAAAAACCACAAGGCAAGGCGCTTAGATATTTACCAGGTAGCATTGCCTTGTAGACCTCTGCCAAGAAGCCCCCTTCATAGGATTATACAGGGAAATTTTTTTTCTCCAAAACAACAAGGCACAGAGCTTAGATATGTGACATCTAGCATTGCCTTGTTGGCCTCTACCAAGACTATGCATAATATGACCCCTTGTTCAAAGTGAAATCGCTTGATTTTACATAGATTTCTATAGGAAATCTTTAAACAATCTTCTTTTCTTAAACTACTGTGTCTGCATGCAGTAGAACGTAGATATTTGGCATGGAGCATTTCCTAGCTGACCTCTACAAAGATTGTTAAATTAGTTTAAACATAATGTATTGACAATGATATACATAGCAAATGGTTTGGGCCACAAGTGCTTACCACATTATAAAACATTAAATTCATGATCTTTGGGTTAAAATTGACCTTGTCCGGGGATCATTTGATTTCACATAGGCTTATATAGGGATAACTTCAAAAGTCTTCTTGTCCAAGGTCAAGAGCTTCGGTACTTGGAAGGTAGCAGTTTGAAGTGGAACTTTACGAATATTGTTCAAATCAGAACCCTAGGTCAAAATTGACCTTTTCTGTGACTCGATTTTTGGCCTTGTATTACAGTCATTGGTAACCAGCTAAACGTGGACCTCTTGTTTGGAATGGAAGCAAACCGTCGTTAGATTACGACTGTATTTTATACTGAGAGATGCAGGACACATTAAAAGTGAAAACCGGACAAACGGTGAACACACAGAAAGACGGAACTACTAAAAAGGTTACAGTTGGTTTAGTAATCCAACAGAAAGACAGAAGTAGTAAACCGGTTCGAACGAAATCATAACAATTACAGACACACCAACAAGGAACATGGTTTATTTCTTCAATATCTATTGTCTGTAAGAGCCATACCTTTATGTTGGAGGTTCTACAAAAGCTTGCTGATTTAGACAAAAAAGACAGAAGGGTTTAGGGGAATATATACCAGCCAAAAAGCAGTCTCTTGCAATTGCAGAAGAGTGTCAAAGTGTTGAATTGTCATGGTTCGCAGCGATGACATAAAAAGCTATATGAACTAAATTACTTGGTCCGCATATTCATATCTCTTGGAACTATTTTGATTGTGTATGGAACTATTTTGTTTGAATATACCGATATGTTTTGTAGCAAAAAAGCTGGTGCCAAAGAGTAAAGATATATCTTTTTGCTGATACATTTGTATTTCTTTGCAGTTAAAAGGCAGGCCAAAATCTACTTGTCGAGTTTGCGTTTTTTTTTTCTCGACTTTTTCCCTACCAAATCGGAAACACGACATTGCAGAAATCAACCACTATATTGTTCACTGTTTTACATTTTATTCTGTCCACATTTCAGTATGAAAGTTCTGTATCGCAAGCCATTTTACTATTTGTTCAAAAAGGACATATCATTCTAATTTAAAACAGATATATTTCGTTATAATAGATTTATCTCTTTCACGCTAAGAGATATCTTTGTATCACCTATAGATATCTCCTGAACTTTAAGAGAGATATCTTCTATTACGGAGATATCTGTTTAAACATCATTTAAATATCTTTCTAATTTTGAGAGATGTCTCTCAAAATTACAGAGTAAGTTTAAGAGGCATCTCTCTATTTTAAACAGATATCTCTTTTTCAGAGTGATGGGGTTCGAACTCGGCGAACGCGCTACCACTGCACCGCGGCGGCTCCGCTATATGTCATGACGTCATATTCAACCTCGTTTTCATACTGCTCTGTTCCCTTAGTAGCGACGTCGTTTCTAACGTATTTTGTGTTTACATCCGTCGTTGAAGCTCTGCATTTCTGCGATAATTGCGTTTTTATTCAAATGTACACTGCAAAATGCCTTCTATGCTGACAAAGTTGATTGAAAATTGTGTTCCGTGCTCAAGGAGACAGGTGTTGGCGGATTTGAACCAACAAAGAGAAGAATTAGTGAGTAGGACAGATGAAATATCCGAAGATGAAATGCATTTCATTATACCCGTTGCTGACTTTCCAAATTTTGAAGAACGGAAGCCAGCGGAAGGCGTGGAATTGAATATAGGACACTACATGTTCATGTATAAGTACATCACATCAAAGGAGAATTTTAAACGACCCGGACCAGACCACGAATTGGTGATGTATTTCTTTCGCGACAGGCGTTCCATATATCTGATTAAAGGATGGGTACCTACCAAACTGAGCTATTTAAATTACATAAGGCAGAAAAGTGGTGTGTTCACAGGAGTAAAGAGGAATGCCTGTTTCCAAACATTGAATCAATTTGCCAAAGGTTCTACAAGTGAGGCACCACGCTCTATTTATTCAGACGGATGTTTACAAGAGCAGCTTGTACTCGGAGACAGATTACCAACTCCTTCCGCCACTGTTTGTTCGCTAACCCCAAAGTCAGCATATACTAGTTATGATTGTGCTATTAATATCTGGAGCCGCCATGTGATGCCAGATTATGCCGACAATACCCGTCTTGGAATGGAAACAACAAGCCCACGTGTCCACAGCTCGGCATCCATGGATCAGCTGACGAAAGAGATTTTTGCTGTAATTGAGGGACAACCTCTGAAAAAAAGTTATGTACGAGGATGTGATCCACGTTGGATGGTAAAGTCAACATTAGATACACGTGATAGAAGATACAGACCAGGTGCCGCCAAAGGACCAAGAACAAGACCTGTTATGTGTGAGAAATTCATGCTTTAAGACTTCATTAATCAAAATCAACATGTTATTGTAACTGATTATTCTATAAATTTATGCATTATATAATATTTTGATTCTGGTTGAAACTTTTAAAGAAATTGTGTGAAAGACTTTCATTCGAGAAAGACGATGTACACTTGTAGCATCAAAATTGCCTTCAAATACTCATCTGACGAAATATTGCAAGACCATTGTTGCTAAAGAAAAAAATGAAATGAAAGAACCTGAAATGTAGTGCGGTTGTTTATATCTGAGGAGCCAAGGATATAAAACCGTTTTAAATTGGATCAAAATAACCTACAGAAAGACAATACCACTGAACCGGCGACGGTCGTAGAACACGACTGACAAGACTTTCCGATCTTCAAAGCCTACAGAAAGACAAAACTACTAAACCGGTTACACTTGGATCCGGAAAAACTTCAAAAAGACAGGACTAATAAACCAGTTACAGTTGACTCCGCAAAGCATACAGAAAGACAAAACTACTAAACCGGTTACACTTGGATCCGGAAAAAACTTCAAAAAGACAGGACTAATAAACCAGTTACAGTTGACTCAGCAAAGCATACAGAAAGACAAAACTACTAAACCGGTTACACTTGGATCCGGAAAAAACTTCAAAAAGACAGGACTAATAAACCAGTTACAGTTGACTCAGCAAAGCATACTGAAAGACATAAGCCAGTTTGGTCTGCATAATGTACAGAAAGACATAACTACGAAACAGGCTACACTTGTTTTAGCAAAACTTACAGAAAGACATAACTACTAAACCGGTTACACCGCTAATAGACATACCGTAACTACTTAACCGGTAGACAGCTAATACCGACACATAGCACTTGGAACTATTTTATTACATATGGAACTATTTTGTTTCTGTGTACCGATATGTGTTGTAAAAAAAGCACTTCTGCTGTTGCAAAAGAGTAAAGAAAAAAATTATATATTTTGTTCGTTTGTTTTTGTTTTGGGTTTTGCAATGGAATCAAAACTTCTTTAGATTAAGACGGTGTCTTAGCTTGTGAGATACAGGGGGTAAAGTGACCATTTTCTGAGTAAAAACTTTCTCAAGTTACATATATTTATGTGTTATAATGTATAAACAAGGATTTATAATTACAATTAATCATACAGTTATTTAAATCAAAGAAGAACCCCATTGCTGCACAAATTTCGCTTACGTCACTGTGCGTGTGAAATTAACTTATGTCTATCAGTCAATCCTAGTGGGGGTCGCGGATTACTTTAATGTCCCGCCTGTCATGGATGGTAAACCCAATCTTATACACCGAAGACAGTGCATGTCAAATTACCCTGGGTATCAAGTTGATATATTTCTTATCGTTTTTACTTTGTAATATCATCAGATACCCAGAGCGTTGCAGCCCGTTTGTGGCAGGATTTGGAGTTCTTTGGTCCAAATCTCGCGAGATACATTGCAGATATCGTGGTATTTACGTTATGTACATCATTCCCAAATACCCGGATTATCACTATACCGAGGATCATGTAAATGTCGCTATGTGTTTGTTTGTCTTTGATATATGAAGTATCTTATGTGATGTTTCGAGTATAAACCGCGGATGAGAGCCAGATTTGATTACTTAAGGATATGTTTTCAAACTTGGCAGAGAATGCGACGAGTTTTAACATCTAAGTTGCATGTTGTTACCTGGGTTTTAAAACAATAATACCTCAATTTCTCGTCCGGGTTTCCATTTCAAACATTTAAGTTTTTCCTCGTGCAAATATTTGAAACCATTTCATTTACAAAAAGTATTTTAGACATGTACATATTTTGACTGTGCTGGAACAATGGTATATCTATTGCTTGGTGCGAAGGCTTGCGTATGTGTTCCTTAAATGTCGTCTTCGGTCGTTTCAAAAGACGATTTTTAAATATTTTTGACTAACAGGATGAAAACCGAAATACCTATCACTGATGGGGAGTCAGGGATGGACGAGCACACGAGTAAATGCATGCCTCTACCTTGAGTGGGTTGCACATATTTATGCTTTTTGAAAGACTGACAAGCTCTCGTTCAACACTGCCTTGAAACGAATATCCGATCCGATCCAAAGCAGGTCAATGATTGAGTATTGAACTATTTGTTTATGTTTTTTAAACCTTGTCGTTACAGGTCAACCGGTTTAAATTAACTAAATTAAAGCGTGTCAAAAATATATAAATCAAGCACTGCCGGGATTCGAACCGCGGGTGTTTGAATTACCGGACGAGCGTGCTAATCACTAGACCACGGCAATTTTTCAACTATTCAAAGTAAGGTTTTTTAAGTAAATTACATTAACATCTTGTTGCATTTTGTAGTTTCATGAGGGTGTGCCATTTTTATTCGGTTTTTTACTGAAATGACTCGTGCACGTCGGCACAGTCTAGTACAACCACAAGAAACACATGCAGTATCGACAATTGAAAAGGTTTATGCAAAGCTTGTATGAGCATTTAAAATAATAACGCACAATAAATAGTTAATGGTCCATGCGTTCTTTCGTCTGCGATCTGATATCCGACATAAACCTATGGCTCAGTTATGATACTGGATATGTAAACAAAGTTAAAACGACATTGGAGCCCATTGAATTTGCATAAGGTCTTGGTCGGGTAATTAATTTTCCTCCATTAAACACAATTAAACAACAGCACCGGCAATAACCCCTTCTCTTGCTTTTATTTTGTTGAGAACGCTCGCGTGCTACTATTTGTATTTTGTAGTGGACAACGCGCTTTGTTGAAATATGAAATATTTTGTACATAAAAACCCCTTTCATCGTTAACAATATTAAAATTTTTGCGTTCAAATATTAATAAGTGCCGTACATTTCGTGTGTGTAAATTTGCCACCTGCTCAGCGCGTGCGAGCAATTAACACAATTACGAACTTCAATTTGATACGAAATTATTGTCATCCGACATCACGCATTTTTGAGATCAGATATAAAATCATTATAAAATGCTTAAATGTAGAAAATGATCTAGTTAGACACAATCACACATTTTACTTTATTACTTTATTTTCGTAATTTTAGAGGACGTATCCTTTTACGCGGAGACAGCTTGGAGTTTGACTACCTTATACATGTTGATATGGTCCAGGGCTTGGGAAAATAGGCTTGATCGTTTATCTTAGATCCGGATGTCGCCGAAGTGAATCGAGGATTTTTGCCGCAAGCAATGAAGGAAGAAATATGGCAGACGGTAAACATGTAAATTTTCTCTCTTACCCTTCTCGAATCAGCTGTTCAGGGCAGACTGTGATCTCCATATACATCTGTGTACACCGACATGGTCTATAGTGGCCGATTTTGACTCAAGCTGTTTTTTGTAGATTCTGCATCTCCGATGAATAGTTAAATGGTACCATTAACACTTAAACGGCGGACAATTCAATTTTAGGAATTCCTCATATCTTAACTTGCTAGTAACAAGTGATTCTGCCTTTTGCGATAAGTGCAGATCATGATCAGAACAATCGCGCAGTCGGTAAGACTATATTTAGATTTAAGCGGGGTGTTAATTCAAGAACATTTCATGTAATATTGGAACGTGAAATGAGATACCAAGGGGCGACTTTGTACTCGATTCAAAGCTGCTCGCCTACAAGTGTTGATGAAAAATGTGAATTTCTCCAAGATTATATACATGTATTTAAACAGAAAAATGTAAAAGTAAATGCTAGAATCCACAACACAAGCGAAAATCTCTATTGCAAATGTTGGTTGGTTCGACGGCACCGCTTCACTGGTTCTGCTGGAATTTCAAAGGCGTTTGCAACGATTTGATATAAATGTGGCAGCATACAGAATACTTTACAGGAATTTATGAGTGCACAATTTGACAAATGCTTGAAAATTTGCCACCATCTGAGAAAATGACTGCCAGGTCTTTACTCAAAGTCAATTCTAAGTACAAAGTTTTACATTTAAAAGAAATCCGCTGAATGATATTGTAAAAATATTACAGCAAAAATTTAAGAAATGTGTCTCAAAACATGCCACAGCACACCAACAGCTGTTTCGCTACAATTGTGATGGCGACAATCGATATTTTAGCAAGTATTATACATGTACATAATTAAAACAAACTTTTACAAAACATTTAAATATTTGAACAAGTATAGAGAAAACATGGCCATTTTTCACGAGTTTGGCCAATAACAGTAGTGTGAAGCATCTGGATTTGCTTACTCATTCACATGCGGTGCTTGCGTATTCACGTAAGACAGTTTGAAAAGTATGAATTACATGGCCATATTTTTCACCTATGAATGAAGTTAAGGGATCAATAAATCCCCTGTCACTTTCAACGTGATCCAGGGCGATAAGTTGATCCTTTGATACAAGCTATCCAGATATATTGAGTTTTATATCGATAATCCGCGGATTGCCGTGTCCTCGTTGGACGCCCTCGTGTCAAAGACAGGTCGAGGCTGCCTAAAAAGGCAGTCCTTAACTTGGATGATAGGAATGCATGTTTGTGGGAATTTGGCTATTTGGTTGTTGTGTGATTTATGTCCATTGAAAATCCTGAGATTTGAAGAACATACATCAACGCGTAGTAAATCAGCGGAGGCATTCCTAGTGGAAGTATTTCTTTACTGTTACCAAGTTGACGAAGTTTTGAAAGCGATTTCGGCGACAGGAAAATCAAATGATCACCTGACGGGCTAATTCTTTTTGAGGATGGTGGATTTGCATGAAAAAATAAGTGATTATCTACGAAATCTAAATGGAATAGCCCCGTATGCTCAGTGTATTTACTTCAATATGACCATTTGGACCGTTTTTAGTTATCCTCTGCCCAAAAACCTGTGAAAATTCCTTACAAAATGTAGATATTTTATACGTATACAGTGCAGTACACACATGTCCATTAAGAATGAAATCACTTTAAATGCAACACGTGTAAACATCTTTGGGAGCGGCAGATGTTTCATTGTTGGATGACGATGAAACATGACTAATTCTTGGAAAAAATCATGATCATGTATGATTCAAGCCTTCAGCAAGAAAGTCTTTCACATGGAACGATTAGAAACATACAGTTGAACCTGTGCTAAAGACCACTATGACAGCCACACTATAACAGCCACACTATAACAGCCACACTATAACATTCTATATAACAGCCACACTATAACAGCCACACTATAACAGTCACACTATAGCAGTCACACTATAACAGCCACTATAACAGTCCCACTATAACAGCCACTATAACAGCCACACTATAACAGTCACACTATAACAGTCACTATAACAGCCACACTATAACAGCCACACTATAACAGTCACACTATAACAGCCACTATAACAGCCTCTATAACAGCCACACTATAACAGCCACTATAACAGTCACACTATAACAGTCACACTATAACAACCACTATAACAGCCACACTATAACAGCCACACTATAACAGCCACACTGTAACAGTCACACTATAACAGCCAATATAACAGCCACACTATAACAGTCTATATAACAGCCACACTATAACAGCCACACTATAACAGTCACACTATAACAGTCACAATATAACAGCCACTATAACAGCCCCACAATAACAGCCACTATAACAGCAACACTATAACAGTCACACTATAACAGTCACACTATAACAGCCACTATAACATCCCCACTATAACAGCCACACTATAACAGCCACACTATAACAGTCACACTATAACAGTCACACTATAACAGTCACACTATAACAACCACTATAACAGCCACACTATAACAGCCACACTATAACAGCCACACTATAACAGTCACACTATAACAGCCAATATAACAGCCACACTATAACAGTCTATATAACAGCCACACTATAACAGCCACACTATAACAGTCACCTTATAACAGTCACACTATAACAGCCACTATAACAGCCCCACAATAACAGCCACTATAACAGCCACACTATAACAGTCACACTATAACAGTCACACTTTAACAGCCACTATAACAGCCCCACTATAACAGCCACTATAACAGCCACACTATAACAGCCACACTATAACAGTCACACTATAACAGTCACACTATAACAGTCACTATAACAGCCACACTATAACAGCCACACTATAACAGCCACACTATAACAGCCACTATAACAGCCACTATAACAGCCTCTATAACAGCCACACTATAACAGCCACTATAACAGCCACACTATAACAGCCACTATCACAGCCACACTATAACAGCCACTATCACAGCCACTATAACAGCTACATTATAACAGCCACTATAACAGCCACTATAACAGCCACACTATAACAGCCACACTATAACAGCCACTATAACAGCCACTATAACAGTCACACTATAACAGTCACACTATAACAACCACTATAACAGCCACACTATAACAGCCACACTATAACAGTCACACTATAACAGCCACACTATAACAGCCACTATAACAGCCACTATAACAGTCACACTATAACAGTCACACTATAACAACCACTATAACAGCCACACTATAACAGCCACACTATAACAGTCACACTATAACAGCCACTATAACAGCCTCTATAACAGCCACACTATAACAGCCACACTATAACAGCCACACTATAACAGCCACTTTAACAGCCACACTATAACAGCCACACTATAACAGCCACTATAACAGCCACTATAACAGCCACTATAACAGCCACACTATAACAGTCACACTATAACAACCACTATAACAGCCACTATAACAGTCACTATAACAGCCACTATAACAGCCACTATAACAGTCACACTATAACAGTCACACTATAACAACCACTATAACAGCCACTATAACAGTCACTATAACAACCACTATAACAGCCACTATAACAGCCACTATAACAGCCACTATAACAGCCACTATAACAGTCACACTATAACAGCCACTATAACAGCCACTATAACAGCCACTATAACAGCCACTATAACAGCCACTATAACAGCCACTTTAACAGTCACACTATAACAGCCACACTATAACAACCACTATAACAGTCACACTATAACAGCCACTATAACAGCCACTATAACAGCCACTATAACAGCCACTATAACAGCCACTATAACAGCCACTATAACAGCCACTATAACAGCCACTATAACAGTCACACTATAACAGTCACACTATAACAACCACTATAACAGCCACTATAACAGTCACTATAACAACCACTATAACAGCCACTATAACAGCCACTATAACAGCCACTATAACAGCCACTATAACAGTCACACTATAACAGTCACACTATAACAACCACTATAACAGCCACTATAACAGCCACTATAACAGCCACTATAACAGCCACTATAACAGCCACTATAACAGCCACTATAACAGCCACTATAACAGCCACTATAACAGTCACACTATAACAGTCACACTATAACAACCACTATAACAGTCACACTATAACAGCCACTATAACAGCCACTATAACAGCCACTATAACAGTCACACTATAACAGTCACACTATAACAACCACTATAACAGTCACTATAACAGCCACTATAACAGCCACTATAACAGTCACTATAACAGCCACTATAACAGCCACTATAACAGCCACTATAACAGCCACTATAACAGTCACACTATAACAGTCACACTATAACAGCCACTATAACAGCCACTATAACAGTCACTATAACAGCCACTATAACAGCCACTATAACAGCCACTATAACAGCCACTATAACAGCCACTATAACAGTCACACTATAACAGTCACACTATAACAACCACTATAACAGCCACTATAACAGCCACTATAACAGCCACTATAACAGCCACTATAACAGCCACTATAACAGCCACTATAACAGCCACTATAACAGTCACACTATAACAGTCACACTATAACAACCACTATAACAGTCACACTATAACAGTCACTATAACAGCCACTATAACAGCCACTATAACAGCCACTATAACAGTCACACTATAACAGTCACACTATAACAACCACTATAACAGTCACTATAACAGCCACTATAACAGCCACTATAACAGCCACTATAACAGTCACACTATAACAGTCACACTATAACAGCCACTATAACAGTCACACTATAACAGCCACTATAACAGCCACTATAACAGTCACACTATAACAGCCACTATAACAGTCACACTATAACAGCCACTATAACAGCCACTATAACAGTCACACTATAACAACCACTATAACAGCCACTATAACAGTCACTATAACAGCCACTATAACAGCCACTATAACAGCCACTATAACAGCCACTATAACAGCCACACTATAACAGTCACACTATAACAACCACTATAACAGTCACACTATAACAGTCACTATAACAGCCACTATAACAGCCACTATAACAGCCACTATAACAGTCACACTATAACAGTCACACTATAACAACCACTATAACAGTCACTATAACAGCCACTATAACAGCCACTATAACAGCCACTATAACAGTCACACTATAACAGCCACTATAACAGTCACTATAACAGCCACTATAACAGCCACTATAACAGTCACACTATAACAGTCACACTATAACAACCACTATAACAGCCACACTATAACAGCCACACTATAACAGTCACACTATAACAGCCACACTATAACAGCCACTATAACAGCCACTATAACAGTCACACTATAACAGTCACACTATAACAACCACTATAACAGCCACACTATAACAGCCACACTATAACAGTCACACTATAACAGCCACTATAACAGCCTCTATAACAGCCACACTATAACAGCCACACCATAACAGCCCCACTATAACAGCCACTATAACAGCCACACTATAACAGTCACACTATAACAGCCACTATAACAGCCACACTATAACAGGCACTGTAGCAGCTAATACTGATGTTTCCCAGTTGTTATTTTATACACCCTTTATTACACAGCCACCTACTTTAAGTGGTCACTTTTGATACCTCATTTGACTGGCTTCTGAATACAGGTTTGACTGTTTTAAACTCATATATATATATATAGTTTTCGTACTGTTATACTTTGTAAGGAGTTTGTAAAGTGAAATATCTGTCTACTTCAAAGGAAAATACGGAATCTTATTGGCCATATGATTTTGAAAAAAACTACATTTTTTAATTTTATATTTCTGAAAATATAAGTTTTCACTTAAAGCACCATATTAACCATGGGGTTATGAACAAATGAGCCTGTATAAGTGGTCACCTTGATTAAGCATTCACGAGATTTGGCGAGAATTACCCGATCTCCGCGACTTTTATGGTTGTATTTCAGTAAGCTGAAAGTGCAGTCGTGGCTCACTGCACGTTGTTGATTTAAACCTGCAACTCCGGCAGTATTTTGATAAAGAATATATTGATTCGAACTATTAAATTTCAAAAAGAAAGTTACACAAGAAAGGGATCATTTTCGTGCAAGTCAGATGTGCAAGAACCGCTCACAGATCAATGCTACCATTTCCCCATACACTTTCGCATTCACCCATTCACTTCGTCCCGATAACCTGGCTCGTCCTTTTGCAGACCGCGGGGACAAAAACTGACACATTTTGTGTACAAGGTTACATCTCAGTTAGCAGAAGGTGACATATGAATAATTTGAATCCCCGACATTCAAATAAACTTTATTAAACCTCGTCAGACAGATTCTGTGAGGTTTCTTTAATCGTCGCCGCAGAGAGGGATTTCTAATATAATGTGAAATCCAATTTTCCATCACGTCTAAATGGCTTTATGGCCAAAACAAAAATACTCTAATACAATAGAATGAAACAGATATGTAATTCTGTTACTGTCATTGGTAATATTGTCGTCTGCTATCTTCTGATGTCTTCTGACAAAAGTTTCGCTTTGTAACAAGATAGGTCATTAAATGCCTCACTGTGTCACGCAAGCTCGAGCCCCCCTTGGGAAGTATCGTACCGGTGACTTGTTGCTATCCATTTGATGCATTCGGTCACGCTAGTGTGATTAGCCAATTTGCGTGTCTAAAATTAATTTCGTCACAATATCAGTTTTCATGCGGTTTTCGCGATCTGCAGTGTGAATATTACGTTGAAAATAATAAGACCCGCTGTTCAAATTTACATTGTTACTTTTATGCCAGGCTCTATCGTCTGCCTTTGTCAGACAGGGAGTAACACCTGACACACGAAATATAAAATGCGCCATATTAGTTTTAGGCACTTTGTAGCTACTTTCATGACATTGGCGTCCGAGACATTGAAACCATAATGTTTAAGGTACGTGGTAAGAAGTTGACATTTATGTCATATGCAGACGTGAAATGAATTATACGCGCTCTCGTGATTCTGGTATAAGAAAAGTGATGTTATTTT
>JAFMSR010000010.1:32663298-32813034 GCA_022818135.1 Saxidomus purpurata
GAACAAAGTGATAAATATAGTTTTATTCTTTTGTACTGTGTCTTCTTTAGGGCCCGCGCTTGTTACAGTTTTACGAAAAATCGCTGGTTTTGATTATATTATCAATGAACCAACTCTTACATTTGGCCATTTACATGCAGTACTAAATTATTTTTTTTGTCCGTCTATATGTGTTTGTATATTTTTCCCGAAATATTCCAAGGATGATTAAAGTCTTCATACATTAAAATTCTCAAATACTCAATAACCGACTCAAACTGTACAGAAAACCGCTCTAACACACGATTAGTTCCTACACAATTATGCCATACAAAAAGAATCTACGGCAGTCGTTAAATTCGCTTTTTAAGACTTGTTTCGTGTACCGATCTTTTGCTGTATGTTGAAGCAGCACTCTAACCTAAATCAAAATGAAGTGGTAAGAACTGTTCCAGCTTGCAGTCACATGACTGCCATGTGCTCTAATCCCGGACTTGTGAAAAGGGCTTTAGCTGAAGTATGGAAACAATATTTGTATGGAATTTATGTTGCAAAGTTAGTCATCACGACCAAAGTTGGGTTTTACGACCAAAATTATGTACCACGATTTGTATCAAAATTAGGCATAACGGCTAATACTAAAGTCCGGTATTTTCGCTTTAAAGGAATACAAGCTATTTTCTCAATGTTGTATTTTTACAGAAATGAAGTTAAAATCCAATATATGTATGGAAAAGTAATATTGCTACAAACTTAAACATACTACTAAACATGTAATGTATGTATCTTCAGTCCTGTTTTCTTTTCTCACTGTATCATAATTATATGTTCAAAACCCTCAGGTCTGTTTAAAAAAGTTTGTCAGAAAACACATAACGTCATTGTATCTGTCCCCATTAAACAGTCACATCAATAAATCACCTTGGATAACGCCATATTGACCAAAGGGTCTTATTTCTTAATGATGACAGCTTCATTTTTCAATATTGACAATAGGGGCCAGTTTTACTGTTGACTTTCTTGGTGATAACAAAGAAAAGACAGTAAGTTTTAAATAAGTTGTAAATTAGCACGATGCTTGAGAGATAATGACGTGTTGAGAAATTAAAACGTCACCACATTCATCATAATCGCTCGTAACAAGGCGTCATCATATGGACACGTACTAAACAGCGAGAAAACTAATGATCTTTTTTTAAGATTACATGATGTAGATTTGAATGATAACAGAATTAAAAATAATATACATGTTTAAATTGACACATTTTATGAAATAAATAATCACCTTTAATGATTTCATCAAAGATTATCTTTAAAGATTAGAATGTCACATCCCCATCGATTATTATATAAATTCCCACTTGTATGGTTCTTTCATTACAGGTGAAAACCTTTGCAGAGGAACTGTACTTCCATTCTGGTATTGTGCATGTTTATTTGTTCTTGACTACATTTTTCTTGAATGGGTGAATTGTGCATGTTTTTTCCTTTTTTTAGTAACCATTGCAACTTGTATTTACTTATTTGTTTTATTATTTTTGTAGTTTTGCACTTTTTCAAAAGCTTTGATATCCACATATATTTTGACATAACTTGAATGAATGTAAGAGAGTTTCTCTACAGCATTTTCAATGTTTTTATTATCACCATTTTTAGTTACATACTTAAAGTGACTAAACGCTGTTGACAATTTAAGCAAAACATTCTATAAATACGTTTTTCTTGATAAGAAATCTTTCAGATTTACCTGAGCAATAATTGAAAACTCTATTTTTATCAAAATGCCTTTGTGTATGGGTTTTCTTTTTCGTTTCGTTTTGCAATTAAGTTGTAGATATGTGTATTTTCTAAAATACGGTTTAGTACATTTATTTAGACTGTCTTTAAATGCAGCTGTATGCTAATTGTCTGACATGCATATTACATAGACTACATTGAAACTTTCTTCTATTGAATAAGCAAAAATGATATATAATTTTATATATCAAAATAGCTTATTCAACCTCATGTATAGCGACATGTGTCAAGTCATTTAAATCGGCTATTTATTTATTTTTACCGACAAAAAAATTTAAATAACTCTTTGTAAACAACAAACTTACTTGAAACTTAGGAATTAAAATAAACGGTCACGTTTCTCGGATATTGGATTTTGAAAATATTTGTATTTAATGTACAAAAAGAACTTGTGTGTATAGTTTAAAGCTGCTAGTGACAGGTAACAATCTGTAACGAAAGAAATGTGGCAAAGTAGCTCAATTTTTACATCTTAATTGTCCTTTATGAATAAACTTTATATTTCAACTGTTGCTCTCTAAAGTATTATGTTTTCGTAACTGTTTCTTTTTTATAGTGTGACATTTTGTAATGTCCTCCCGCGATAAATATTTCATCGTTTTTTTTCTCATACACCTTGCTTATCTTCAACCTTCAGGTCAGAAATTATTCCGGTCATGTCGACAGTGAATTCGAGAAAACGTTTTTATTTTTTTGACTAGCCATTTTTAGTATTGCAAAGCTATTTTTTTTAAATTGATTAACTATTTTGAAGTAACATGTACATGTAGCATCTTTTTGTCATATATACATCAACTCGTTTTAATTCTCTATGATTTTCAAACAAAAAGAATTAATTAATGTAGCATCATTAAAGCAAGACTTTATGAATAACCAAAATTATATTAAGGCGAAATGATAAGTATTGCACGGAAAGAGGGTTTCATAAAATCACTCATTAAATCACAAGGAACTGAATGCCCTGATTAAATTCTCATGTATTCGCATATTATGATTTGGACGATGCATGTTTGTATATCAGAAGTGTATAAACATGTGCACACTATAACCGCATGATACTATTTCTGGACCTGCGCCTCCGCATCTTCTAACACAACTGTATTCTATACTTGTTCTTTAACTGCATTAAACTTATTCTTTTACTGACAAATTCCATTAATATTTTAACTTCATGCATGAGCAATATTACCAAATTTCTCATGATTTTCCATTCTGCTGTTTTCAGACTTTCCTTCTCTGGTGTATATTTCTTTGAAAAACTGTTACGTACATTTAATGAACTTAAAAAAGAAATGGAAAATTCTGAGGCAAACGAAAGATATACAGTTGATGCAGTTGAGGAAAAGAATTGATTGACCGCTCGGGAATTGGCCAGGTCCGGGAGATAGGATTCATACACTCGGGACATTGTCAATTCCATGTGGTTTTTCATCATATCTTCATTGATTATCAGCCATCTGTGTCATCATCAACAGTTACTTCACGCATTCTTTCATTACATGTTTAGTGTTGCTTATCACGTAACAATCTGTTTGATTCTGTTTCCTATTTATTATTTCATGGCAAGGATATTTGAACTGATAAATGACGGTATAGATATTTCAGCCTTGAAAACTGTTTCTACAGATTGTTTTGCTCCAGTTTCTTTTGCGCCTCACGTTATACACGAATGGTTACTTACTTCTTCAGATCTAGTTAAAACTGCCTTTCCGAAATTTGATTTTATTTTTTCTTCTAAAAATATATCTATGATAGTCTTCACCGTTTTATTTTTGGCAGCCTCATTGTTTTACGTTTTAGTCATAACAGGACAATTTTGTTTCGTTTTTGATAACTCTATTTTTAGTTAAAAAACGCTGTCTGCACTGAGCAAATCGTATTTTATGAAATCATGACTTAAAATTGCACTAAATACTGCGAATTTATTCAAGATTTTTTTATTGTTTTACGTATGTAAATGAACAGAAATTTGCATAACTTATTTAGTTTTACGCCGTTATAATTTCACGTCGGATCTGAATTAATAGCAACCTTTCCAACTTGACAAGAGGAATGCCCCAAGGCGCAATTGCATATCCTTACTTATTCATGAGTTATGGAACGAGTTTTAACTTAAATATGTAGACTAAAACATTTTTAAATATTTCAAGCGCAGAGCTCAGCAATGCATACATATAATGAAATGCATATGTATGTATATATACATTCAAGACAAACAAGCTGTAGAAATAGCCGAGTCATAACTGATTTAGAAGACGTTTCAAGTGAATAGTTTTATATACTATTAAAAATCCCCTTCAGTCGATAGATATATGTAACGGATGACACTGTTTCAAATATTTTTTATTTTCAATTTTAAACAAGAGCTGTCCCTCCCAAGTGACGAATGCCCCCGAAAGAGGTGCCTCACAGTCTGTGTCCTCTCCATGTGCTCAAAAATGTGCTATGTATTTTAAAATCCTTCCATGCATGCAGAGTAATCTGCATCAGTATTCCTTCTTTAAACACTAAGTGTGACCTTGACCTTTGAGGTGGGACTTGGGTCTTGCCGCGACACCCCTTGAGTGCTAGACTTGTGCACAGTTTTTTAAATCCTTCAAAGCATTGTTATAGTCGGCACATGTATGCATTATCAGGATTCCATTACCTATAAACTGTAAGTGTGACCTTGACCTTTGTGGTAGGGATGTGGGTCAGAGCGAACGTCGTCTTGATGTGCTAGACATTTGTGCCAAATTTTTTAAAATCCTTCAAGGATGAAAAGTTACAGTCGGACACGAATGTGTGCATATGCTTATATAGAGGAATCCATTACCTTCAAACTCTAAGTATGACCTTGACCTTTGAGCTAGGGACGTGGGTCTTCACGCGACCGTCGTCTTGATGTGCTAGACTTTGTGCCAAGTTTTTTAAAATCCTTCAATGCATGCAAAGTTCAGTCCGGACCGAATGTGTGCATATATGCTTATATGGAGGAATCCTTCCTTCAAACTCTAAGTATGACCTTGACCTTTGAGTAGGGACGTGGGTCTTGCACGCGACACGTCGTCTTGATGTGCTAGACATGTGTGCCTAGTTATTTTAAAATCCTTCAATGCATGAAAAGTTAGTCGGACACGAATGTGTGATTATAGAGGATTCCTAACCTTCATACAAGTGTGACCTTCACCTTTGAGGTGGGATGTGGGTCTTCACGACACGTCATTTGATGTGCTAGACAGTGTGCCAAGTTATTTTAAAATCCTTCAATGCAGACAAAGTTCGTCCGGCCGAATTTGTAGGGGGACGCACACGGACGGACAGACGGACAGACGGACGGACGGACAGACGGACAGACGGTCAGACGGACAGACGGACAGACGGACAGACGGTGCGATTTTAATATGCCACCCTTCGGGGGCATAAAAATGACCGTTGTAACTTTTTAAAAGCTTGTATTCGCAAAGACAGACTCTTGCAAGCGCAACAACTTAACGTACACAGACTCAATATTATATGTAGTTGTACACTGGTACCGTTAGTGTAAAGTCAAACTTTAAGGATTTTTTAGTAGGTTGATGGTTAATATTAATGAATTTTCTATACTTTTCTACATTTAGTGGACAACTAAACAACATAAAATGCAGAAAAAACAACAACAACAAAAAAACAACAAATATGAATGATAATAAAGTAGTTTGTTAGATTGTATGAAGAGCATAACAGGGCGTTTATTATTCATAAAGTCCAATTGATGTGTACTCATACGAAACCTTCCTAAACAACTGTAATACTGCCTACAGAAAACATCTGCTTGTATAACCATTGTTGTTGACTACATTACAAGATAAATACGGATTGCAGGAAATATTTATGTGGACAAGGGAACAACATACAGAGTCTGGTGTTCCAGCAGAGAATTAGCAAGATTCTGAAGACATCAAGCGCATCAGTGATTTACTTGTCTATGTGGGGAGTAAGTTGATGGGGTCCCAGGTTGCACTGGTTCCCGGGACTACATCAACTACTTGCTCACGTGACAAAGAACAACTGGCCACGTGATACAGAGGCGACGTCTGAAGACTTTATCCGGAAACCGTCAAATTTTGTGCTTTGGTAAAGCCAGTATCTATGTAACAAGTGTTATATCTATAATTTGAAAGGGGAAAATGGGCAATTGTAACAGTGGTTGCGGCTTAAACTTACTAACGCTCTTTTTCTAATCTTTTTTTGTTCTCTTTTGCTATTTTTTTACGAAAGATATTCACAATTTCTGTCTGTTAAATGTGTTATAGTCACAAATAAATACCTTTTCAATGTTTTCGCTCACTAACTTAATAATACAATAGAAATAAAATCTGCATATGCTTTATAATCTCGATGTCATAAATATATACATGTGCAGTATACATTCATGATATATGTATGCGGGGGAAAACATTTTGTAATCCTTTCTTGTAGGATATAATACAAGTTTGGTTCATCAAGATTTTCAACCACTGTAAGTGTGGTAGTCTTAACTTTTACTGGTAAACCTGATGTTTTAAAAAGTTAACATTTAAATCCTGGTAAAATAAGTTGGTATATTTAATAAATTGAAAAAAAAAATACAAACATAACGATATAATTTTATGGTATCTGTTTTAAACGAGTAAGTTAGGTTCATTTACAAATAATTTGGGCGGTGACGCAAGGTTCTGTCAAAGCAGCATCTTTAAAAATCTAACGGGACTTAAAATACTTCATTACTTAGAGCCATTTTTAAATGCCTTTGGGGCTTATAATATACATCACTTTCATGTTTGGCACGTGACTGGTAAAAACAATGATCTAAGGTTAGGATATTTTCACATAATCGTTCATCAACGTCATGTTGATCATAAATGTTTTTTTAAATACAATTTTTACACTCCAATGAGCTAGTTTACGTGGACAGATAAAATTATGTACCGTCAGTTTCGAGCAAAATCAACCTGTCTATTTACAAAAATTAGAAAAATTTGACTTAAAGCAAACCTTTCTATATAGCCGTGTTTAAGGGTGTGCAGAACACATGTTTTAAGCCCGCTTTAATATCTTAATTAATGTTCTTTGTTTTCTTGACCATTTTCAAGTTTGTGATCAGGGCGGTTATCTTTTGTGTACGTCATTTTCTAAACAAGACTTTTTAGTGTTCTCTGAAATGTTCTCTTTTGTCCTAATCATGTGTAAACAGGTGTTTAAAATTTTAGTTCTTTGGCTGTGACCTTTTCGGACCAAACGTTTCAGACATGTTTTCTTATGTCTAGGTCATCTTTTGAAGGACTGTTGAGAAATTTTCTATTTTCGTCTAGGGCATTCCAAAAATATTCTCTTTCCTCTGGGTTTTGTTTGAAAAAGTAAGTACTTTTCTCTCTTCTGGTCTTCTTTGGAACAAATTATTTATTTTCCTTCCGTATTGACATTTTATAGAACAGGGGTATATTTTTCCCGTTTATATCTTTCATTTCACGTCAAGTTTAGCTTCCAGTCTGCAATTTAAGCGTTTCTCAAAATATGCTTATGTGGTAAAATTCATATATTTTGCAAATTATTTCTTCCCAAGATGTTATTGTTTCGTTTTGCTTTGCTCCTTGCATAACTTAAATCTTCAAGATCAGGTGAAATTGTCATTTTGTAATGAGACAAAAAATATAGGCTAATCAAATCAAGGATCTGTTAGTAAACCAAACACGTTTACATGTAAACGGAAGCTGCCAATAAAGTTCACCAGTTCAAGACGTTACGAATATGTAAAACATCTCATTTAGAACAATGTATTAAAATATTGTCATGAACGCTTCAATCATGTACATGGTTATGTTAAGAGATTTCAATCACCTATCGTAACTAATGATTTGCTTATTGTCATCATCGTATAATATTCCAGGAAATAAGTGAGTTAAGTACATCTTTGATAGAAACTTTTTTATATAGGGCATTTTCAAAATTCACTTGATTTTCATTTTTATTTGTTTCGTTGCTCATTTGTTTGCAGATAATTTTGTTGAAGACTTATCGTTTTATTCCTTATGCCAAAAGTAAACGTTAGAGATAGTTTCAGATTCATCTTACAATTTTAGCATAAAAATGTGTGTTAACTGCGCCTGTATAAATCAAAACTCCACCAGTTTTATACATGAACCGACTTAAACATTGCAATTACATTTTTTGAACAAACACTTTTATATTAAACATCTGTATATGTTAAGATTACGCAGTAAACTAGACTTGGAAGTTATACAAATATGGTAATGCACATGTTTTCTTTTATACACAGGCAACGACCCTTTGCTTATACTACAACATGTATATCATACACGAGGTGCTTGCCATGGTCATCTCGGCCTTGGTTATAATGTCCCACAGTGTCTAAATTATGCGCGTTGGAGTTATTGTCCAAAGATGCCGACTTCATATAGGGTTTATTGTCTTTTCCCTACATAACTTGTCTGTCAAAACCCTTTATGTGTCACTAAGTTTTGAAGGGTTTGGCAATCAACACTGATTTATGACTTTATATATACATATTCAAATGTAGCTGTCTTCTACTTGTCATGTCGATCAGCGTTGTGCAGCTCTTAAAGCGACTGCCAATAACTTTAAGAGTCACTTGCATTTGGAGTATCCGACAGTCAACATATATATAGGTACTTTTACACATGTTTTTTTGGTATCCGGAACTTTGGGATTTTTCAGTAACATTTTGTCTCGTTTGTAAGTGTTTTGAAATCATTTGAATTTATTGTTTTCTGTACTTGATGGCAAGTGCTTCAAAACGGTAGACGTTAGAATCTACTGTAGTAAGTGTTTCAAACTACCATTACTATATTAAGCAACTTCATTGTGATATTTTCATTTTGTTTCTCATACAGTTTATCTTCTTACGTTTTTGGTTTGAATCAACGAAAGAACTAACTTTACACTATAATATCTTGAACTTTGAACATTTACTGCAAGTGTAATATTTGTGACCAAGATATCTACTTTTTTCCTATAAATACATTTAGATGTTGTTTTAAGGATGCCTTCAGTGATATCACTGATTTATTTGCTACTGTTCTTCCAATGCATTGCATTTTTGTTTGCAGTTTTTGCATGGATATTAATTAGCTAATTATATAAGACATATAGCTACGTGACCTTGTTGTACACCAAGCGTTTGAATAATTTTTGTTCTCTTTTTGCATCTACTAAATATATGAAACCACAATTTATGAATTAGAAGCAAAAGTCCCGAATGGCTTTTTGCTACTTGGATGTACATTTTTTCCCTCCAAAAATGCATTCAGTTGTTATTCATAAGACCATCATACATTTCAAATATTTTAAAAGAAATGTTTTGTAAGCGTTTAATAAATACATTCTTAATTGCCGTACAATAATGTGATTGTCTCTCGTAAAAGAAACTCATACATCAGTCGTGTATGTCAAAGTTTTTGCATTATTATTACTTGAGGGCCAACGCGGGATTTGTCCTGGGGCAATACGAAGATGACAATGCTTGAGGTTTTTTATTACAACATCTAGTTAGTGAGTGGTATAGCACGCCGATCTGCGCCGTTAAGCATAGCTTCTCAAAGGGAGGGGCGGAAATACAGGACTGTAGTAGGCTGACATATGCTCGTTAAAATAATTCTTATCTTAATCTAACGATTTCTATCATACTGCTTGCAGTTTTTAAATTGTAAATTATTAGTGCATATTAAAATTAACTTTCAACTTTCCTTTTATTTCCAGGACAACTGCAGCGCAGAAATTCAGGATAGTTTTATGAAGGTCACGTAAAGGATACATTGGCCACGTGGAATGTTACAGATCTGGAAATGGGCGCCTACGATATTTGCTTGCTTCGCAAATTGTTGACAAGAGAACTTGTGTATTCATTCAAGTTGTATGTGTTTGACACTCAAGTTGTACAGCGGTTGGCTTTTTTTCGACGTCAAAACATAAGATATTAGCTGTAAATAATTTCTAGACAAACATAAATGGATTGTGACAACTAATTAATATAACTGGATGGCTGAAGTGAAGCTGAGATATGGATTATGTCACTGGTTACAGTCGCGGGTCATGGGGAACACACTCTATGTTATCGATGGTGGATTTCCCAAGATCCGTGATTATCGCCAGAGTATGCAACGGATTCACGGATAAATTACAAAATATGAACTTTTTGCTATCATTTTTTGGTTTCATGCTATCTGATACATTTATTTGTGCATTTTCATTATCGTATATCGTATATGACACATAGGGTTTCCTTGCGACCATTTAATATACAGTGTTATTGAACATTGATATACACAAAGGTAAGGTATGTAATAAATGTATGCTTATTGTAAAAAACTTTAAAAGAGGTATAAATAAACAAATAAAATTTGAATATGACTTTGTATTTAGTTTCTCCAGATTTACTTGAAAATACGGAAAGAGCTATATACTTTATTCCGCGAAACTGAGCTTTTGAAGAATTTTGCATAAAATACTAAAACTTATCTTTCTTGTAAAGTGCTATTTATCTCGTGCAAAGAGAAAAGGGGCTTTAGCATTTTATTGTAACCTTTTGTAACCTTGGTGAATTTGAAAGCTCAGTCTCTGTGGTATTCAGTATGCTGCCTTTTTCCTAATGACACGGCCACGTTTGGGTTTCTTCACTGCTTAAGAATGTGCAAGGTAGCCCTTAATCATGAGGTTATCAAAGAATGTTGAATCAGAAAATGGTTGAATGCCTTCTTAAGGGTCTATCTGAACTCTAATAATCGACTTTGCACCGGTAAAGGTATTTGGGACTCCAGAGTATAAACCTGTCGCACACGAGGAAGCTGTTGGACTTTTTTAGACATGTCTATGCGAAAAAAAGCAAACTTATTTGGGTTTTCCTACTTAACCCCCATATTCGAAGAAAAGAAAATACTACAAAAACTGAACTGTTGTACCATATGTTATGGTGTAATGGCCGATGAAAAGCATTCCATGATAACAACATGGTAGGAATAAAACAATCTGACCTATTTATTCTGGAATACTAGTGCTATTTAAATATATACATTTACTTATAGAATACGTTCAAGTTAATGTTCGAATTGTTGATACTTTACTGATTCAGAATAATTCCGTGTCTTCGATATCACTGATTTTGAAGAGATCAAGTTATTTGAAATACCAGGTGCAAACATTTCGACAACTGACATGAATTTTATAGATTAAAACATCGTTGATGGTGAGAAATCTGAAATGTAGAGTTAACACAGTTTTCAAAAATGTAGAGTTTACATAGTTATGATAATTACTCTATAACACAGCATTGCAATGATTAATGAAATAACTTCCATGTAACTCTGTAAGAGAGATATCTATAGTCTCAGACAAACTGTTTCCGGTTTTTGATAAATTTGGTCCTTTAAATTTTGGTTGCAGTGAGCTCTCTTAAATCACTTTGAAATCAGTCATCTGTATAGAATCCCGTTATAATGCTGTCAGAATGATAATCAAGCACACATAATTATATGGCTCGAAAGGGATCTGTTTTGGACATTATTATTCTCTTATTTCAAAGTCAATGGCTGGATGTGTCAGTAAGCCATAGTACAAACCCAGCGAGCTTAACAACAAACATGATGCTTGTCCTTACGAACCACTTCCATGCTCGAGTGGTAAGAGTCGCTGACTTTAGATCACTGTAACCTCTCATAGATTGAGAGTCATGGGTTCGAGCTCTGCTACCGAAGATGTCTCTTTATGTGAGAAAATTGGCAGTTTCTTACGGAGGAGGTTCTACCGAAGAACAGTCTTTAGGGAAACTACCCGCCTGTTAAAATGGCCAAGGTTGGGACGGGCGTTAAACTCATACATCACAACAAACAACAACTGATTGTTTATACGATATAACCGAGGAAACCGCTAAAAATTATATTACCGCTATATCAAGATCTCTAGATTATATTTTACCAATAGCCGATTCAGGGCACGTGGCAGCAGCTGCTAATTACCCTCTTAAAATACCAGGCCATACCATGAACCCTATAAACAATGTACTGCCAGTACAGCTCTTACACCCAGGGACAAAAAAAACGTTTGAAGAAACTTTTTAAAAGCTTGTACTAGGTCTACCAACAGCGATAAATTATTAAAATTTTGAATTAATTAAAACTAGTCAAATAAGACAGCGAGTGAGATATTCATTAATGTAGTGGTATAACATACAAACCAACCACATTGGTACGAAATGTGGTTTTAAATGTATTTCCGTTTGCACTGAATTTGCATCACTTGACTTACATTTGGTTTGACAAATCTTGCCTAGAAATGTGTTGGTCGGTTTAATAAATATGTTACAACTGTATTTCTTTGGGGAAAAAAACAGCTTATAAAATAAATGTCACAAAATATGACCGATAACTGAATAAAAGATGTTAAAGTAAACCGATATATACCTCTGCACAAAAAATAACTTAAAGTATTCTAGAAAGGTCCCTGCTAAATCTCAAGGAAAGCAATGTCAAAATTTTGACAAACTTTTAAAATAAAAAGTATGACTATAAGATTAAAGGACATCACAAATAACGTCGGAAGAAGCACCTAGGTTTTTGGATGCCACAGAAGAAATGACTTTTTAATACATCTAGATAGGTTTTGACACTACAGCCAAACTTGTGAACAATGACCACTGTTGGGAAGCTACAAATGTGGTCTTTGTTTGCAGATGGTCTTTATTCACAGTTGTTTTTACTATAGATGAATAGTGCACAGAGATCTCACTGCAAGTCTTTATTCGCATGGTGGTCTTTATTCGGGGTGGTCTTTAACACAGGTTTGACTGTAATTGGTAGAAACTCATTTGTTCCATAATACGGTTCCGAAAGGTCTAGACCTACTTGGAGATTTTTAATACCTGTAGGGATATTAAATCACATTTCTGTTTTCAACTGCTAACAGCTAACAATTTTAGACACAAAGGTATCTTCAAAAGAATCTAAAGGGGAAGTAATAAAAGCAGCTAACTTTGAACAATCAAAAGTCAGTTTGATTCCACTTTTTACATAATACATTGCAGGGTAGATGTAACTTCATGAATAAGTGTTGTCCATCTGTGTGTGCGCGCACGCGCGCGTGTGTGTGTAAAGTTAATTGATCGAAACAATAACAACAAAAATTAAGTCTCTGCGAAATGGACCTGGTTGATTTTTACCTATATAGCAGCCGACAGTTATATTTTGTTAAAACCGATGGGTTTGCATACTGGTACCAGGTATAACTTTAACAAAGTAACAAAAATTTACCTAAAATTTACCCTGTCATTAAAATACACAAAACATTGTCAAAAAATCATTTTTTCTGAAGATAAAACCCGTATAAACTACTCTATATTATCCAAAGATATTCTCTACATTCATCCAAACCGTCATTACTCGATATTACATGTTTATTCCTAATATACCCCCCCACAACGGGTATTCATGTAAGGGCAGAATCGATTCAGCTTCTGTCTGTCACTCTTGTGTGCGCTTCATCTCCAAAAGCATTGGCCAGAATTGAATGAAACCTGCCAGGACTTATTTGTAGCAAGCCTAGTTGTGCGTGCTCTCGGCAGTATTCGTTCGGATTGTTTTTCACCGAATTATGTTTAAGTAAAGTTAAGGTACATAGACATTTTTGGTGCGCGCTTCATCTCCAAAAACGTTGGCCAGAATTGAATAAAACTTCGCAGGAGTGATTGGTACCAAACTCAGTTTGTTATAAAATAATCATGCTTTCCCAATCAAAAGCCGTAAAATAAATTACATTAAGGTCTAAAAGTTCCAAGGATGAGGAAAAGCTGAACTAAGTGGTCCTGTTTGCCTCCCTGTTAGCATAGAATTCAAGATCATGGATTGCAAATTTCAAAACTTTTGAGTGGGTTCATCTGAAATTGTGTGCCCATATGGAATCGATCACCTCATAACTAGGGCGTGGTACAATGCGGAAAGGATATCTCCGTACGCTTATTACTGAATCATCTTCGGTTTTTATTCAAATGATTTATGACAGCCAGTGTATGAATATGTGACAGATGAGCTGCGGTTATACAGGTTATAAAGTGCTCAAACCTCTTCTATACTGCTTTGTAACAAGCTGAACCGGTATTGATTGAGATTAAGCACTTGCTTATAAAGCTTTAAGTAGCTAGTTTAACAAGTTTCAAAACAAGAGCATCGGTAACACAGATGCATGCCCTCTGAAGCATGCGTTTTAAAATGCACAGCACACATGCTCTGTTCTTGAAAACTTAACAAGTCTCAAGGTATTTGTATGAAAAATGTAAGTGTAGACAGATAAAGTCATGATTTTTTAACATTGAACTTCGTTTCAATGTCCTCTTTCTTTGTATCAAATTTCAAATGAATCTGTTGAACAGTTTTTAAGCTGTATTTCACATGACGATGGGCGATAATTCAAGAGTTGAGTTATTAGACAATACACAAATATTAACTCAGTCTACGGAGACTATCTTTCCAAGTTATTTGTGGCAGAACAGTGTGGGATACACACGGTCGATTCTCCACTCACGCTTGAAATGCCAGCCAAGCGCGGGTGTCCGATGACGTCGGTAGGCTTGAATAATCAATGTATGTTGAACTGCCTCTGTGGTTCGAGTTGGTAGAGTCGCTGCCATGAAATTATTGTAACCTTTCATAGATAGAACACATCTCTTCATTTGAGAAAGTTGGAATTATCTTTTGGAGGATATGGTTCTCAGGAATGATGGTGAGGTAAACTCGTCTGCCTGTAAAAATGACCGAAATATGATTTGTAACGGTGGTTAAACTCATGCATAATCGGACACATTTGATGAAAACATTGATATCACTTTTACATATACATGTACATGTATTGTTTATCCGTCTGCGGTCGTTGACTTCACATGACTCATCTTTTCTTGAAGGCTGTTGAAAACTCAGTCAACTGTTAATTATTGAAAACAAAATAGGCTACAGCTAAAGGACCCGTCATCATTTCTGCATACTACATAAACGTACGTTTTCTTGCTCTTTTACCAAAACCTTGCATTCACAATGAGACGTAGCCTCGCCACCAGGCTAGATGTTAGTATATTTCCATTATCTAAGCAGAATATTTTCTGGCCTATATCTACCGAAAGGGCTTGATCATTTACAGTTTTTGCAGCAAAGGAAGTGAATTGACTAAGAAATAGTAAATGTAAGGACCGAATGCCAGTATAAATGAGACGTCATACTTTTGAAAAAGAAAAGTTTCTTTTTGAGTATCGTCTGCCAATGGTAGCAGTGGCAAAACTACTTGCCACCGGCAGGAAAAAACAACGCTAACTCTAAACTATGGTCTCAGTAGTCATATATCCATATAATATAATCATTAACGAAAGGTCGTGTCTCTTTAAAACTAAAACAAGAGCAGTTACTTTTGAATCTTGAAGTTATTTCACAGTATTACTATTCATAAAGCGGAAATTCTAAAGTGACACATAAGAATGAATAAAGCAACGATAATTAATCAAACAGAGTGTGTTACTTCCGTTCAGTGTAATTATTATGCAAATCGCGCAAGTAAATCATAATGCCTTCTTTCATGCTTGTTTTCGTATAGTAAAATTAATATGCTGATGATATACTCAAAGACAGCTTCATTACTAATAAAGTAAAAATACGCAACTAAGATTTACAACTAAACATGTCCCCGTTTCCAACCAGTTAATGCTATACAGTCGCATTATCATGTGCAAGTTAAGTGATGATTTGGTTACAGTTGTTTCATCTATGGAGAGGCACTGTCAATTTGCTAAACATTTGACCAATATAAAGGACAATAACTCTGGAAAGATTCGAACAATCAGAGTGTTTATCAACCTTGACCTAGTTATTGTGCCCTTTATGACTTACTTGGTGATACTGTAATTTGATTGCACTTACTCAAGTTAGAGAGCAGACATTGTCAACTTGGTCAAAATCTGACTAATCAATGGCCACAACTCTTGACTGAAAGAGTGGTTATCCAGCTTGTTCGATATATTAAAGCCATTAAAATTGACTTCGTGTTTATGATTGCCGGGTACAAGGTTATTCCAGTTAGAGAGGGGACACTGACGATTTAGTCTATAAATTTGACCAAAATATGCCGCAACTATGGAGTAAACTTAATGATTAGGTTAGTTATCAAACTTGATTGAGATATTGCAGCCATACAAATTGTGCCAAGTTTGGTGATGATTTGATATCAGTTACTAAGGGTGACACTGTTAATTTTGGTCAGACTGAAATGACCGATATAATGCGGCCATACAAATGTTGCTCAAGTTAATAATGATTGTGTACATATTACAGATATTATATCGGTATTATATCAATTTTTTTTTTTTATCATTTATTTCAACATATATGATTTATGGATATCTCCTTATTTTCATACAAAACATATCTGATGTTAAAATCCCTTGGTAAATAGCTGATTCACCTTACCTTCAAAACAGTTTGTATTTAATTCAAAATGCTTAAAAAAGATAAAGAAAAGTGGTTATGGTTTTATTAATTTTGAAATCTGTCAGTCTTGTCTGTGTTCCCGTCCTTATTCTTTTTATTCGATTTCGTGGGCTAAACAATTGGTCATCATTTGACAAATAAAGGGCAGTAACTCTTGAGGCATATTGAGAAAGGCATGCCATTTACCAAACTTGACTGAGATACTGTGCCCATAAACAATGTAACCAAGTTTGATGATGATCGGGTAACAGTTGCTTTAATAAGAAAGAGTCGTCAGCCAAATTTATTAGAAAGTTTACAATTTAAGGGCCATAACCTTTGGAGTGACCAGGATGATCATGCTAGTTATCAAATTTGACCAATATATAGATTTCATAAACAAAGTGTATAAGTATGTTGATGATTGGATTACCATTGTTCGGAGAACAGGGACACTGTCAATTTGGCCATAATTTTGGTAAGTTAGGTAAACATGAGCCGTAACTCCAGAATTACCTGGATGATCAGACTGATTATAAAACTTTTGATAGAAATTGAGCCAAAAAAAAATTGTGGCAACGTTTGATGATGATTGGATAACATAATTTGAGTTAGAGAGAGGGACACTGTCAATTTGGTCAAATTTTGACAATTCATGGGCCATAACTCTGAAGTGACCAGGTCAATCAGACTGGTTATCAAACTTGACTGATTTATTCTGCACAAAAACATACATTTGTAGTGTTTCAGCATGGTGATGACTGAATTACAGTTGTTCAAGTAAACGAGAGGGGACATTGTCTGTTTGATTATAATTTGACGTAGCAGGGGCCATAACTTAACTTTGCTGAGTTATTGTACCCTTAATTATTGTGACCAAGTAAAATGCCATTGGGTAACAGTTTTTTGAGAGCAGACAAAAAAGTGTGACTCAGACACACACAGGCCAGCACACAAACATATAAGTTCAGGAATGTAAAGGCTAATCTAGACCCATACATATTACTGGTATTCACATAGCAGGGCTCAGTCGTTGTATGAATATAACACTCTACTTGTATATGATTTTTAGTATAAACAAGCAAATTAGTCTTAGTTAAAATAAAATCTTCACAACTGAAAGTAAGTATAACAAGATGGCTATGATGGTCTTATATATTGCCAGTGCATTAACTAAGGAAAACACTTGTTGCTAAGTGGGGTAATTAGTTGCTAACGAAACCACTGGTTGCTATGGAAAGTCACTGGTTGCTAGGGAAAGTCACTGGTTGCTCTAGGTCACCAGCTGCAAGAGAGGGTCAGTAGTTGATAAGGTAGTCACTGATTACTAGAGGAAGTCAGAGAATTTCAAATAAGTCAACTGTTGCTAGTTGCTAAGGATGTCAATTGTTGCTAAGGTAGTTGCTGGTGGCCAGAGGATGCTGAAGGTTGCAAAAGAAGTAATTGGATGCTTAGGAGAGTCACTGTTTGCTAGGGGATGAAGTTGTTGCTACGGAAGTCACTTGTTTCTAGAACTCACTGGTTGGTAAGGAAGTCACTGTTGCTTGGAAGCTCACTGGTTGCTAGGGGAAAAAGTTGTTGATAAGGATGTCAATTGTTGCTAAGGAAGTCATTGGTTGCTAAGGAAGGTTTGGTTGAAAAGGAAGTCACTGTCTGTTAAGGAAATATCTAGTCATTTTTAAGCACAGGGCATGCTTTAAACAAACTTGGCAGAGGTCCACTAAACACTGTTACATATAAAATATCTAAGCTTTAGGCCTTGTAGTTTTGGTTTTCCCTTTATAAATATAATTATGTTAAACAAGTGACGCCCCGGGTGGGGCTGGGCTTTCTAGTTTTGGAGAAGATTTCCAAAGATTTTTATATTTTTAGCTCTGTCCGCCATGTTGTTCAGTCAACCAGAACCATATGATGAACCATACAGAGGGCTGACCACAGACTGTTTTAATCAGACATAGAAATAGAAGCAGATTGGACCCTTACTCTTTCCAGTCAGCCCTTGTAATCACAATAAAGGTCTGCAGCAGCAATTTTCAAAATGTCACTTACTGGTTCCTTAGGCATGTACATTACTGAGTTGAAGACAGAGAGACTGATTGAATTTCACTGGAAGGGCCACCTTAGGCTATCAAGGGGATTCATGGGTAAAGCTGGGAAGTTGTAAAGTGTGACAATAATTTAAGTTTTGACCATGCATAAGCTGTTCTGGATGAAAGTCCTATATTTAGTGTGGCACAGCTCAACTTTACAAGTTCCGCCATCACTTTTGCTCCACTTATTAATATTTGCATTTTCAAAGCAATTTACATTTTCATCACAATGTTTTTGGTCAACTACTTGGATAAAGATGCGACTGTAATTTAGTTCATATGTACACTGTCTATCATGCCTGTATTCCTTATGCATGAATTCACCAGGTAAAATGTTAATGTGAACATATAATAGCCTCGGGCTATAGCAATGATATATGAGCGTACCTTTTGTTTTAGATGCGAGGCCTACGATGGGGAAAAATCATATTCTACAAGCGGCAAATATTTCACCGACAAGACAGCTACTCTTTCACAAGTATTACAGGTTATCACCATTTCTGAAAAGATTTTGAAAGTGATTACTATACAGTTTGCTAGCGAATCACACATCTTTCAAAAGTTCAACTTTCTGTTGCACAGACAGGGTAATATCCCCAAGGTCAATATATCTATACAGTCTGTTTACCTATAATTGTATAACTCACACACTTAGGACATACATATAATAATTTAAAACATTTTAGGCTCAAAAGATTCATTTTTTACATAAAATTTCTCATGTTTTACATCATATTGTGGGTGTGAGAACAACTAAAATTAACTTCATAATTACAAGACCTCTGGTAAGTTTCTGTTTGATTACACGCAAGTTTTCTTTAGTATTTCAAGTATCTAAAATACACCTGGCAAAACTTGAAAACCAGTAGTGAATACATGGCTCAGTACTACAATAAGCTGCTCTTGATCTACATGTCCGTCTGTCCCCTAGTGTCCCCTTCTGTCCCCTAGTGCCCCCTAGGTTTTACACTACCGTAATTGCTTATATCCCCTAGATACTTTATATTGCAAACTTTCAATTCTGGTTAAATTTGTGAACGATTTAATTTGTCAAAGATTGATTTTACAGATTTCTTTTTTTTCCAAATAGTCGCTGAACAATTGCAGATTATCTTCATCGAACCCAATTAAAGATTTTGAACTATTAATGAGATTTCCCTTCTTTCGTGTCTTTCCATAAAAACTAATTGCCCTAGTCTTTGCTAATCTATATTTCAAAATGGCAAATGGGTAGTCGTAATTCATTGATATTGTTAAAAAGACGTCTTACTAAATTTATTGAGTGACATTAAACAGTGCAGGTTTTGACCAGACTGCTAATAAGGAGCTGATCATTATCATTTACTCGCCAAAAGCAGAATCATTTGCTGCCAAGGGGGTTCAGACTTAAGCCGTGCAGTTGTTGCCATGGCAACAAGGTCATAACCTAAAACCTCACAGCTATATGTGATTTCCACCATATCATCAAACTCATTTTGTTTTCAGAACTGTGAATTGAGTATTTTTTGCACATTTAATGGTAGCCAGACTTATTCATGAAAAAAATGATTCACTAAAGATGAATTCTATGTGAAATTAATCTTTTCAAAATTTTCCTGATGAAGGTCTGGCAGGACCGAAACCTGGTAGATATTAAAATATAGTCAACCATACCCCATTATTTGACCTGTTGTCCCTTTTATTTTCACCTTTTTAGTTGTTTGCAAAATTTTGAATAAGCAAAGTTGAATTCAGAAAAAAGCAAAAAGTACATTATCAAGAATATTACCTGATTTTCGGTAGTACTGTGTTTTGTTTTTAAACACCTTTTTTTCAGAGTGGGTAGAGCCTGGTAAGCAAGAGCTCCCACTAAGATTAAAGTGCAGGTCAGGATGCACATTTTTTTCATCCTTTGACAACTTTGCTATCATGAAAAGGTTGTCAGTAAATGAGACATAAAAGCACGTTTATTGCAAGTATGCGACAAGTCATAGTTCGTAACTGACAACTTAAAGGAGCAACAGAGGGGTAAATAATAACGTCAATCTATTTCTGCAAACCACTTGTCATGGAAGGCATTTCAATTTGAATATTACCGTGGAAAAAGAAATTTCAAATGCATGAATTAGATTCCACAAGCCAGGAAACCACCATTTTATATATCTCATGTGTAAAGTGTCACCATAATCAGACGTTCATTTTTTGTTGTTTTTAAACCTACTTGAGCAAGGCTTTGACAATGTTGTTCAAACTGCTGCTAAAACTTCTTAAAGTTTACTGTGAAAACTATGACCTTGACACTGTGAGCCCAAATCATAGCGGCTTTCTGCTGTCCGTGACCTCTTTTCCTACCAAGTTTGAGAGCCATAGCTGAAAGCATTTTTACATTATTTGTGCTGAATTGCTTTTGAACTCAATGCCACTGTTTTCTTGACATAGGGATCCAAGCATCAATAGAGGTTGGATATTATTCATGTCATGTCCAATGCCCCTACAAATTCTGAGAACCCAAAGGTCAATGCTTTTAAAATAGATTTTAAAAGAATTGATCATCTATTGACATAAAAATAGGAAGAACTCACAATATATCTGTCTCAAAAAGAAGTTTAATATATCTGATAGCATTAGGTCAAATACATGTTTTTTTCTCATTTTCATTCCAACAAATGAATGAATTAGATTTAAAATTTTAAATATAAGCATTTTCGGGTAAAATTTATTGCAACTCTACCATTATATAGACACAAATAGATTTTTTGTAATTATAAAATATAAAATCTAAAGCCAAATTAATAGCACAGGTTGATGAAACAAGAGAGCCAAGCTGACCCTTTATCAATCACCCGAGTCAACAAAAAAATCTCTAACACATCATCAGACTAACATGGTTTGTGTATGATGTAAAAATCTAAATGAGATATATATATTCATCTTGTGCAAACATATGCCTCTAATGTAGGGCTTTTACACTGAGGTGTTTAATAGATCCTTATAATGCAGTTTAAGGACCACATTTACTATGGTTAAGTGCTGTGACACAAAAAATGCTCTGAAATCCATATTGGGATTTTTACCACAAAGTGCGACCTTGACCATAGACCCACCTGAATTGAGCTAAAACTGTGACCTCTGTAATGTTCACAAAACTTTTCTTAAATCTGACCTTGTGACCTGTTTTTGGAGCCTGTTAAATTCACCGTGGCATTTGAGCTAAAGGCATATAAAGGGAGACAACTTCTGCGACAGGAGACAGTATCTTCTCCCGAATCCAAATGTTTCAACATTTTATGATTATGTAATATGTATATCTATTACTTTCTACAATAAATAAAACAAAGTATTGTTAAATTCACTGACAAAACATTAACCAATTTGAATGCATCAGCAATGAACCAGGTGTATGTTTGTTTAACATCATACATCGGTAATTAACATAAAAAGTACATGCATTTGCAATAAAACGGGCAATTTTCTGCATAAAATGGATTCAAAACTAAAATTTAACATCTAACAAAAAACAGAAGAGTTTAATAGCACAAAAATAATCTTAAAAGAGAAACATGTGTGCTGTATATACACTGCTGTACTAACAAAGTCAGATTATGTACCACCAAACAATTACTTGACCATTAAAAACATACATTGAACTATCATGGTGAATATCTGTACATGAGACAATGATTTACCCTAACCCCACTAAATTTCTAAAATACACTCTTCCATCTTTCAATCTGGACTGAACCATTTTTTATACAAAGGGGTTTTCACTGAAAATTCACTGACTTCAAACTGAACACAGCAGATCATGATTAGAGTACAATGAAAATGTAGACTGATTTGTTAATACAAATTTATTTTAGTTTGATTACTTAGAAAGCTTTAAAGCTGGGTAGGCAGAGGCCCCTGTGGCATCGGTATTTTTGCCAATGGACACATCTTGTGCTACAGCTGAGATTTGGACCCAGGACCTTCTGGTCAGGAGGCAAAAGCCGTAACCACTGAGCTATTGCTTCCCAATGATGCAGACTGAGAAGGATTTGCACTGATCATAAAGGCAGAATTTAACTCGTTGCCTAGCAAAGTAAGTATAAGCAATAAATCAATGTACATGTGTGGCCCTGAACTTTAGCTCATACTTCCTACATATTTTTACATTCACTCTTACGCTTTTTAATTTGTAAAGGGTACGTCACATTTGTGCAACCTGATCATGATCTACACTTTTCACACAGACAGAAATACATGTTTCCAAATGAGAAAAGATAAATTCTGAAGTCTGTATGAATTAACAACTAATTAAAGTGACATTATGCACATTTTTTTCAAGAAACAATCCAGCTGAAAATGGTGTGTACAAAAGCGCAGAGGAAATAATAGCTTTTAACCCAATACACCAAACTCTTCCCACTACCAGTATGAAAAAATAACTTTCAAATTATTGATTTTCTTATTTGACTGGGAGAGTCAATTTAAGAAAAGAACAACTGCATGCAGGAGTTGCTTCCCTTCCACTGCCGAAATCTCTACCAACATCAACAACGACACAATCAACTATCATTTTATCAGTCCGATTTTTTTTATATCTAAAGCACCAACTTGAAATACTAATGCGGCATAATCATTAATTTAACACATTTAAATGCACAGCAACCAAAAATTGCATTTATAAAATTGTCACCAAAAATGCACTATGTGCAGTAAGATGCACATAATCATTAAATGTCACTTTAATGATACATGTATACATCATATATTATATCTGACATGTAAGTTATCCCCGAAGCATATGTCCTTGACCTATGCGGTGATAACTTTTTATTCTCTATAGGTATATCATTTACGACAGTAACTACAGAGAAAAACAATATAAACAATACGAATTTACAGTGATTCTGCATTAAAAATAATCTAGTGAGGAAGTAGATATCATATGTAATGCCGAAAGTAACTTATCTAAACATATGGCTCTAATGAGTTTGAAATCACATGCTATGTTACATAACAATGAATGATATTTCAACAGCATAATTCTGCAACAAACAATTTAACAATTCAAAAATACAATATGGGCTAGTCTAACTATATAAACTGTTTATTATTAAACAACTTTTCTATTATTTATTGTACAAAATAATTTAACAATTGAGGTATATAATTATGTCCACTATGTACAAAAATCCATTACTAGTATATAGTACAATTATAGAATCAAATATACTATCACAGATTACTGAACTGATTTTATAGGGTCTAGACTTTAGCCCTGAATTGGCGTCTATGCCGACCCCAGTATTTCTCCCATAATGTTATTAATCTTGAACTGTCACAGATTTTGAGTGTAGCCGATATTTTTATTCTGTGCTGGAAGGAAAACATCCATTCAGAACCATTACATTTAAGTTCTGAATATCATATGTCACAGCACAGTTACTACTGCCTAATGTCCTTATTGACATGCAAACCCTAGCAGACATGCAAATAGGGTCGCAGTTGTTGTTGTTGTAGGAGTTTAACGCCCATTCCAATCGTATATTGGTCATTTTAACAGGCAGGAAATTTACCTAACCATCAAACGTTTCTGGGAAGAACTAGAACTTTAGACTCCTATCCTCTGTAAGAAAGTACCAACTTTCTTACATAAAGAGACATGGTCTACCCATGACCCTCAGTCTATGAGATGTTACAGCGATTTCATGTCAGCAACTCTTACCACTCGACCATGGAGGCAGACTTCATGCAGATGGGTCTTAATATGTAAACAGAGGGATCTGTCGATAACAAAAAGTCTTGAAGTACTTAAAAGCTACGTGATTTACTACTTAATTATTAGAGATACATTGTACTTAATTTTCATATAAAAATTACAAGTTACATAAAAATGGTCAGCTGTCATATTATTCTGGATAAAATTGCTTAAAACTGCCACATTCAAAATAAAACAAATGACTATCTTTGATTAGCCATACGGTCCACATGCCTACTAACAGCTGGTGGAACATAACGCCGAAGGATTAAAGATACATTGTATACTTGACCCTGTGTTTGTGGTCACCTCAATTTTAGAAGCCACATTCCTTAAGCAGACAATACTGATCCACATGTATATTAATTAACAACTTTTCTATTTTAAAAACCATCTATATTAAGCATTGAACTCCTCTATGTGGCCCTTATTGGTGCATTATTGGTTGCTTGCTTAAGGTTTGACTATACTGTATCTTTGCTTGGTACACACTTATTTCAGACAAATTAAGTTTGCCATTTTACACTAAGGGGGTCCTTAGAGACCAAGCATGTCAATAAGGACATATACCTGCTTTCTTTACAATAAAAATCATATTCTAAACATGTTAAATACAGTTGAACCTGAGTATGTGCTGACCCAAAGTAAGCACTCACTTGCCTTAAGTAGCCACTGTTGTCACATCTCATATAGCCAGTATTAAGAGGAACAGCACCCTTGTTAATCAGGCACTTGCTTAGAATGGTCAGTTTTGTTGTTCGTCTTAACTGACCTCTGGTCACAGGTTGAACTGTTATCATGTTTGACTTAAATAGTGCATATCTGAGCAGCTTTTTACGGAATATTTTAAAATGGATGTGATTTGCAAAAGCACCTTGTATACATTTGAGGTAAATAATGTTGTTGACAAGGCAAAAAAATATGAACACTAGAAAACTGTGAAAAACACGATGGTAAATGACAGAAATCTATGATGAACACCAGAAACTGTTGGGAAAACTGCAATGAACACTAGAAAACTGTGAAGAACATGGTGGTAAATGACAGAAAAATGTGAGGAACACCAGAAACTGTGGGGTTCACTGCAATGAAGACTAGAAAAGTGTGATGAACACTAAAATAACTAATTTGAAAAATAAGGAACATGTAATGTTAATTCATGATAATGGTCACCTCCAACAAGCAGCCATATGTCTTAAATAGCCAACACTGATGGAGCCATTTTTATTTTAAGATTTATAAGCATTCATTTCCTTTAAGTGGCCACCATTGATACATCTCTTGGTTGGCTGCTTAACCTATCTATACCTAGATTTTATATAATGGAATCTTCTGATTTCAAGTTTGGGAAAGTCTATTTCTTTAAATAGGGGTGTTTTGCAGAACTATGATCCAAAAGGGTAAAAACTTAAATCCTGATCAGGCGACATTAAGTTTGTCGTCTGTTTCGGGGTGAAGCTGTTTGGAAAGGTGTATCTTTTAACAGACACTTGGCACAAATGGGTTCAGACAGGTCTGACTGTATTTGAACTACCGTATATTTCATTCATTAAAAGTGGTAAGGCTAGATATGTGGCTATGTAGTTAGAGATGTTTACATAATTTAATTTTTACATTAATTTATGGTCAAACAACTTCATTAAATCAATATTATAAAAATTTGAAATGTTATGTTCAAACTTAAACAACACATACTTTTAGAACGTTTCACGTAAATTTGTTTGATTTTAATTACATGTATATCAGACTAGACAGTGCAATATAAACAATGATTTATTGGCAGATATACAACTGCAATCTTCAAATTGAAAAAAAAAACAAAAACCAAAAAAAACTATGTCCTTGATACTTAGATGACTAGAACAGAGCTCAAGAATGAAGAGTGTTATGCAGTTTATGAGCTGTAAACCTGCATATTACCATAAAGCTGCAATACTGCTCAAAATGACCAGAAAAAGCACGGTCAAGAAAAATTCTTAAAACCTGAAAAATGGTTAGAAAATTAAAGTGACATTATGCAAATTTTTTTCAAGTAACAATCCAGCTGAAAATGGTGTGTGTACAAAAGCGTAGAGGAAATAATAGCTTTTAACCCAATACACCAAACTCTTCCCGCTACCAGTATGAAAAATAACTTTCCAAATATTGATTTTCTTATTTGACTGGGAGAGTCATTTAAGAAAGAACAACTGCATGCAGGAGTTGCTTCCCCCCTCTCCCCTGCTGAAATCTCTACCAACATCAACAGCGACACAATCAACTATCATTTTATGAGTCCGATTTTTTTAATTAAAGCACCAATTTCAAATACTAATGCGGCATAATCATTGTTTAACACATTTAAATGCACAGCAACCAAAAATTGCATTTATAAAATTGTCACCAAAAACCCATGTGCGTAAGACCGTCTTTAAAAGAAAATAAGTTATGCTCAAACATTTCTTTCATTAGTGCATGCAAACACAAATTTATCATATGAAATTGATGGAAAATCATTTTATGACCCGGTGGGTCAAAAAATATTTTGTAATTTTTCAATAGGGATAAAACTGTTGCATATATACATATATTCATGTTATTTAGCTATAACTTTAGCAAAGCTTGTTTTTTATGATACTAAACTATTGGTGAATGTATTACATTGAATTGCGACTATCATATTGAAGGGAATAATCACTTTAACTTTTCAACCAACCTGTTGGATTCCATTTTTCAATGAGCTGTACTATGACTGGTGCCCAATGAGGTACCTAGTAGATACCTTAAGTTGCTCAATTAAGCAACAGCACCAGTCAACTGGGTCCTATTTTCTGTTGCAAATTTGACAGCAACTGTTCATTATGATTATTGGTTACTGGTTGGTTCCTCTTCTGCTCAAAGTGGCTAAGTGTTATATCAGTTGGTTAAATCTAGGTCCATTAGATTCTCTTAAAGATGTAAATTACTTGCAAAATGTATATCAAAGGTGATTGGTGATTGGATCCTGTTCCATTAAGAATTGCAAATAAGCTATCTTATCAGACTGGTTCCCTTTATGGCTGAATCCTTTTTGTCTAGGAGCTGTTAAAAAATGGCTGGTTCCTATTCCATTATGAGCTTCAAAATAGCTAAATTAAACTCTGGTTCCATCTTGCTTTGATCACGTTCCTCTAAGAGCTTCATTATCAGGCACTGGTTCCCAGTAGGATGGATTCTGTAAATATGCTGCTCAGACAGACTGTGGTTCAAGACTGACTAGTTCCTATTTGTCTAAGAGCTGCATTGCAGCAGCTCAATTAGACAGTGGTTCCCTGTCAGCTGGAGCCCATGCCTGCTGTACAACCATAACAATGGTTATCCACTGCAATCTCTGCACTCTCCACATCCGTACAAGATTCTATCTCAAATATAGTTTTAAAACCTGAAAATAACAAAGTACAAAGTTCTGAACAAGAAAATGTATTAACAAAGGAAGCAAAGCAAAACAATCCTATTTACTCTTTCTTTTGACATTAAACTAGCTTTGCATCTTTCTACACATCAGAGCTCAAGCTCTCCTGCAGTCTGTTAACAAAACAAGCATGTCCAGGAAATTGTATAAATCTGTCTTCTCTATTTGAAACAGAAGTCACAGACATATATGGTGTATATAAAGACATATACAAGTATATCAAAAATATGGGTCGTACTGATTATAGCCTCTTTAGAGGATGAGGACCTAATAAGCACAATTACAATACATGTATATCAAATATTACTTGATCATTTCATCACTAAGGGAGATCACTACCACTTAGACACAGTCCTGGTTTCAAGATGTTAACAGAGTTCCCCCTCCTAAGTCCTTTGTCAGACAAATGTTCAGATAATACACGTTGTAGGCAATAAACTCATTTCAAATCGAGACAAATGAGAGAATGTGCATGAATGTGTGATGGTTAGAATGAGAGAATGTGCATGAATGTGTGATGGTTAGAATGAGAGAATGTGCATGACTGTGTGATGGTTAGAATGAGAGAATGTGCATGAATGTGTGATGGTTAGAATGTGTGATGGTTAGAATGAGAGATGGATGCTGACAATTTACAGATCTCCTTCAATTTAATAAAAGGGCACAAAAAGCAAGGCATTCTAATAATAACCACATACGCATACCAGAATCTGTCATTCCAAGATCAAGTTGTTGATTAAAGTCACAGTCATATAGCTCGCCGTTCCAGTTAACACTAAGCAGGTTACGACACATTATGTTGTCCACAGTAGCAACGTTATAGTTACGTACTAACAACTCCATGTAGTCATTCAGCTCATTTCTGAAACAAAATACAACAAATCCTTTTACAGGTATTTAACAAATACCTCCCTTTTGCAGCTGTCACTTTTTTGTCCAGAAAGTATTTTGCTAATAAATTCACCTGTTTTACATAACAAAATCATCTTTTTAAAGTGACACTTTTTGGAGCGTTAGTCTTCATATTTTTGTGTAAAAGGAGTTTAAATTAATGAAAACCTCCCGAAAGCTGCCTTTAAGATGAGCAAAGTTTATATACTGGGTATTTGCAGAAAGTCCAAAATTTACCTAAATAATTATGGGCACCCTAAAAGTTAATTCTTGGGCCAAAAGAAGTAGCACTGCATTATTTTTGAAAGCAGGTTTTTTTCAAAAAGTGTACCAGTGCTTGCAGTTTCAAAAAACTTTTTCTTCAAATGATATACATATATTACCTTCTGTAAAGGAAGTCAGCAAATCTTTTGATGGGCGTATTGGTGATGGTATACAGTTTGTTGAAGTGAATCCCGAACACAGATTCCAGCTCCTCTTTGTACTTATCCTCCAGTGCTTGCTGAGGCGGGGGTAAGAAAGCACCTGTAATTTATATACATGTATATACATGCATCTTGTCTGTGATCTATGGCAAGGAACTGTGTGACCATTCAACTAAGGCTTAAGGTGAGAGGTAGGTCTGTCCTGTACCATTTATAAATACAATGTATGTAGAACTGTAAACAGTACCAGGAGAGCCTTTGGATCTTGACTAATAAAAAAACCAAATGAAAGACCATTTGCACTAAACTGCTAGAAAGCTGATTGCAAACACATCAGAGAAGGCTATACATTGTAAGCAATGCCACATGAGCAAAACACAAATTTAAGAGGTCCTAAAAGAGATTTTGTATGCATCACATGAATAAACAGACTTTGTTATAATTCTGTAATCTTACCTAACGGATTATATACAAGATCTAGCTGCAACCCTGTCTCTGGTTTCCCATAACCCAGGTCATTCAGCATCAAGAGTGCATGTATACTGCGGTCAAACACTCCACTGCCTCGCTGTGTGTTCACATTCTTGGCACTGTAACAAGGTAAGGATGCTACAACATGTAAACCATTGTCAGCGAAAAACTGAGCTGTGTCTTCGTGTCCTAGAATAGAAAGGATAGATTTATAAATCAACTTCTGTCAGAAACTTTATCACAATTTTATGTACATGTACTTCATAACACTGTTGCATGGAAATAGCATATATCGAATAATTTAGGTGTAATTTTCCTGCTTTTTTGGTGGCAGTTAACACTAGATATGTGGTCACTTTTCCAGATTTAAATTTCAACCTGTGTACAAAACCAACCTGAATACACTGCATACAAGAAAGACTTAAGGTTGAACCCTTGTCCAGTTTTTTACAGTACCATTTTCTGTTCAAAGCCGGGAGTGCTCACTGAAAATTTAGTAATTTCAAGACTAAATACAGATCATGATCAGAACATACAGCACTGGTTGTAAAGGAGAAATCTCTGGCCCCCAGCAGAGTAAGACTTAGAAGTATCCGATATGACTAATTTCCAATTTCTTAAAGCTGCTTGCTCTCAGTTGCCGTTGAAAAAAATAAAATTTTCAAAAATGACATACTAATACATAAATTTAAATTAAAGGCTAAAATCAACAATAGAAGAAAAATATAGGTAGGAATTAGCAAAAATCAGTTAAAAATGTTTGTTTTACGGCACCGCTACACTATGTTTATATTGGAATTTCAAAAGTGTTTGCACAGCTTTATTATTTGGTAGCATATTATTTCAAATCTACTGATATACTTGACAGGAATTTATACTGGAACCTTTTTATATGACTATATGTTCTGAAATATGTTATTTTCATACAGTTTGAAGAACTTTTATTTTTTTACCAAAATCTGAGAGGGAGCAGCTTTAATGCATTACTAAACTAGACTAGAACTGTCACAAGAGTGACGAATTATACCCCCACAATACAGCTTTGTCACAGAAGTATGGCAACCATAAGAAAGGAATGGCCACAAGGACATAGAGTTGAGTTATTATACAATAACTTGTGTAAATGTATTGTTTTAATAGCATACAAAATGTGTAAGGTTAGAAATTATCAATTATAGTTCAATTTCATAGGTTTATTATCATCCGGAAACTATTTAACATTACAGTTCAGAGTCACTGTGACCTTGACCTTTGACCTACTGACCCCAAAGTCGAACTTGACCTGTATTTGATGATGTTACAGCTGTGTACCGAAAATTATTTAAATCGGTCAAGCCTTTCATGAGTTATCATCCGGAAACTGTTTTACAGTTCAGAGTCACTGTGACCTTGACCTTTGACCTACTGACCCCAAAGTCGAACTTGACCTGTATTTGATGATGTTACGCTGTGTACCGAAAATTATTTAAATCGATCAAGCCTTTCATGAGTTATCATCCGGAAACTGTTTTACAGTTCAGTCACTGTGACCTTGACCTTTGACCTACTGACCCCAAAGTCGAACTTGAACTGTATTTCATAAAGTTGCACGTATGGTACCAAAAATTATTTAAATTGGTCAAGCCTTTCATGAGTTATCATCTGGAAACTGTTTTACAGTTCAGAGTCACTGTGACCTTGACCTTTGACCTACTGACCCCAAAGTTGAACTTGACCTGTATTTCATGAAGTTGCAACGTGTGTACCAAAAATTATTCAAAAGGGTAAAGTTGTTCATAGTTATCATCCGGAAACCATGAAAACCAAAGCCGACAAACAAACCGACAAGCTCACTCCTATATACCCCCAACTTCGTTTTGTGGGGGTATAATGAAACTGCTTCCATAGGGGTGGGGATGGGATGGGATCAATACACAAGATTCGTCCCATCTATGATAGCGTATTATCACGTTTGAAATGTTTATACTCCAGAAGGAAGTATATGCATTGATGAATCCATGGCTCCTTGGAAAGACAGGCTTTCCTTTAAAAATATATTCCAAACAAGCCAGACAGATTTGGAGTAAAACTTTATACAATGTGTATGTTTATGATTTTGAAATTTATTCAGGAGCAGACTTTGACCCAAACCAAATGCGGAGGCTTATGAAACAAGCTTTTTGAAGTCAAGGCCCCTGTGACCTTGACCTTTGACCCGGTGACCTCAAAATCCATAGGGGTCATGTTCTGGTCATGACAACCCATCCAATAAGACTCTGGGTAAATCAATTAATTAAGTCAAGGGGCCACCTTGATTTGACCCTGACCTCAAAATCAATAGGGTATCTACTAGTCATGATTAACCTCCATGCCAAATATGAAGACTGTGGGTCAAGGATCTTAGTATTGCGGACAAGGAAAACGACGAAGGTCAATGTTTGAAGTTTCCTTTGTAATCCTTACAACTGGATTTGAGGGCATAATAACTATACTGTATTATCATGTGATTAGCAGGTATAGGTAAAAGCAGTCAAGTTTTGTTTACTTAGGCCATTGAAGGTGTCGGCTATTCAGTTCTGGTGCACCACCTGAAATCAATTTATTAATTACATTTGTTTCATCATTATTTACTTATGCAATTAAAGATTATTCAAATCTAGAGAATTTCAGCACTTTGTGCAAGAAAGTAAGTCAATTTTGAAGTATTTTGAAATCTGGAAGGAGGCCATTCACACTTATTTCAGGTAGTATATAAAAGCAGTCATTACTTAGGACATAATGCTATCACTAAGGGAAAGAAAAAACAATCTACAAATGTAGTTTTTTAACTTAATGATTCAAATAATCACAATCTATTAAAGTTTGTAGGCTACTTGTGTTACTGAAACAAAAAACTTAAAAGTTAACAGTGCACTTTATGTATAATAATAAAATGGCTATATTTATGTTTAAAGATAAACCATTTTTTTCAGACCAAAATCCCTCAAATCAGGTATGTTAATAGACTTCCACAGTCTTACTAATTATTATCTGAATACATTCTTGAATGCACTCTTTCATTTAAATTAGAAGCACCAAAAAGTGTACTGATCCCTGCAGAGCAAAACCATCAGAACAATCTTACATTCAGAGTCAGTTTCAAAAGAAGAAAAAAAAGAAGTCATTGTGGAACATGACTATAAGTGTAAGCGCTTATTATTTCTCATAATAAGCAATAGCATGGACTTGGTTCAGACTGCAATGACCTAGTTTCATACTGGTAAGAAAGGCATTATGTTGATTTTTGTAGAGCATGGTTCAACTTGGCACATTACCTGCTTACCAGTGATATCTAGTGTATGCACATGTGGACTGTTTGCCAGGACACGAATACATCTGTCAGCAGTTTTTCTATCCATCATTTCCTTCCTTCTGGGTGAAGATTCAACATGGCAATGATTACATGCCTGGTTACAGTACAGCCCTACGTTAACCTGTAGCAGTTCTATTGTCTTTTTCTTCAGCATCTTGTCTTGCACTATAAAAAATGAGTCCCACAAAAAATGAATCCAGATTGAAAATGACAAGAAGAGTATTTTCCTTTCAGATTCATTTTGAACAAAATAACTACCTTTGCTAAATTTTTGAAACAGGCCTGTCCATTTTTTAATCTTGACAGTACTATTGTTCAAAGGGATGATAACTGAAATTTATTGATTGTATAAAGTGTAGATCATGAGCATACTGCATTGATGTGAAAGTTGATCATGATCTGCACTGGTCACAAAGGCAGAATTACTTTCTGCCATGAGGATAAGGACTGTTACTGCTTGTTAGGGTAAGTATTTTGAAGCAGATTGACAGATGTTAAAGAGATTGAAAATTGAAATTTTCTTCACATTCAGTTGTCAAAATGAACACTATTTAATATTTATTATTCTAAGTCTGTGCATATTCACTAGCTGTTTCAAATAACACATTAGTTCAATGAGTCTGCCTCAATGATCGAGTGGTTTGAGTCGCTGGCTTAAAATCACTGTAACCTCTCATAGATTGAGGGCCATGGGTTCCAGTCCTGCTGCCAACTATGTTTCTTTATGTGCGAAACTTGGCAGTTTCTTATGTAGGATAGGAGTATCTAAGTACTGGTCCGTCCCAGGAATTATTGTTAGGTAAAATTGCCCACCTGTTAAAATGACCAAAATTATGGTTGGAACGGACAGTATGTGATATAATAATTAACCTTTAATTCCCTTCTCAACATTTTTCTCTCCCCAGTATGCAAGGAAATCTGGTACTCCAATGTTATCTAAAGCCCTCTGTCTTTTCTTCCTTTCTTCTCTAGTCAGTTTCTTTTGCCCTAATTTTTTTAACTCTGCTGTAGTTATCTTGAAATCTTCATTCTCATCCATTTCTTTTAATGTGTCTGGAATAAGGGATTCCTGAAAAAAATAGAACTCTTTTAAAAGTTCATAGATCTGATGTACACATTGATTATGCTTCCTAAAGTCAAGTCCATTTAAGAAATCTGCCAAGGAAACTCTTGGCTTAATGGTTATTATCTGTCACTCAAATCTAATATTAATGTTGAGTGTAAAACTTATATTTTTACTTCATTTTATAAGATAGTGGTAAAATGCTAAGTCTATAACATTCAAAAGCAGAGTAAACATTAAACCATACCAGATCAATGGATTTAAACAATTGTCAAAAGTCATAATATCCATTGAATTCTGGTGGAATATTGTACAAAAGGGGGTAAAAACTGTGCGTAAATACCTTGGTTCTTGACTTCAAATCTGCAAGTCCTTTCCATTTTTGTTCATCTCTTGGCACATTTCTAGCCAACTGAGGTTTTGCTATAGGGCGCCTTAGTTTATGTTCATGAACATTTACATCAGTGTTATAGTCTGGAAATTCAGCAGAACTTTTAGATGCATAAAATCTGCCAAAGTGCTGACCTACTGGTACATATACTTTTGCGCTTGAAGCCACTAGCAGTCTTGAGAGATGCATTTTATGTTATGTAAACAATGGAGTTATGTCCCTTGTTTACCAAAAAACTAAAAACTTTGCTGCAAAAAACACATTCTCGAAAGGGGCAACTGTTTTCTTTTTTACAGTTCATAAATATATGTTCAAGCTCTAAATCTGTGCATTTACAAAGAGTGACAGTTCATAGTTTTAGCGCAATTTCAATAAATGTCCTCAAAAATGTTAGTTGAGAAGTCTTCAGCTTGAGTGTGTTGTGTTTGACGTCATCAAATATTGTGTAGCGGCCACCAAAAAAATTTGCTCGTAAAGTTGTTATTTTCTTCATAATCTTACATATATTAAGGCATGATATAGGTATTTAATCAATGCAATAGTGTAAGCATCTGTTTATTTGAAAAATGCATTTTTCACGATGTGAATTTGTCCACATTTGATTCTACTCTGTTTGGGTGGTATCCGGATAGGCCGACACTTCGGATCAATGCCCTTTGTGCACAGCTAACTCATTTCTTTTTTGTGATTTCATACAATTTATTTGTTTTTGCATATAATTCAGTATTTATGCAATGCTGTTTGATGATAAGAGTAAATCTACTATTGCATTTATTGCTTGCAAATAAAGTGCAAACAAGAAACCACAAATAATATTCCACAATTTGCAAAACCTGCAATGGTGAAGTCTATATTTTCAACAAGCATTGTGAAATGTATTTGTTATAAATTAAAACCGTCATTGAATTTTATTACAATAACATCTGCAATATATTTAACAATGTTAAACCAGGCTATTCGTCGGACTTATTTTATGAGGCCCACAGTTGAATATGTGCAAGATTGCAGCCTAATATTTCAAACAGCCAACATCTATTTAATACAAAACATACAGAGTCTGACAAGATCTTTCGAACAGAAAATGCACACATCTTTACACATTTCCTCATCTGCTTGAATTGCTCAAACACACTTTATATTATAATATATAGACCTGTAGATTCCCACAAAATAAACATGTTCCCACAAAATAAACATGTCCACAAATGTATTTTTTAATTCCCTTTCAGCATTGAAATCATGCAAAATTGGCATATGGACCCTGGCCCCAGCCCCAAAAAGCAAAAAAAACCCCCCCCACAATGAATTTACACATTTCCTATCTGCTTTTGCTCAAACACACTTTAAACTCCCAGTAAAAATGTTCCAAAATAAACAAATGCAAAATATTCTGATTGTTGGGAGCTATGATGTAGATGTTAAAACAAGGAAAAAAATTCTTATGAATTTATCTTTTTCTTCATTTAAAACTTAATCATAAAATATATGTTAAGTTCTAACCCTATATACCGGTATTTATAAGCAAAAAAAATAACAAAATGGTAAAAACTGGATTTAACTATAAAGATAAAGTAGAGTTGGATGCATGAAGTTATTATAGCAGACAACATTAGCTTCAAAACTATTTTGAGACAGATTGGTACAAGACCAAGTAACTCTTTCAAGCAGGCTGTTTCAGAGTTTAACTACTAGATCATTAAGGATGTTTTTACCACTTTTATCTCTCTCTCTTTTCTACTATATTTTACACAAGTTAAGAAACTGATTGCTTTTATTTTCACTCTTAACACTATGGGAACTTTCCCTGTAGTATTTTGATGTTTTCCTCTCACTAATTTTATGGCATGCACTCCTGTCCATAACACTCAAAACACTCAAAAGAGAGGTGTGACACTACCTAGAGATAGATCGATAGTTTCAGTACATTTTCCTGGAAGTTTAAATTTCTCAATTAACTTTTGAGGCTGTTAGAGCCATACTCACCCTGTTGTCAATCACACCATCCTCACTTAAGTATCAGTGTAAGCAGACATAATGCCATAATATCAGAAACAAGTCTTGTGTTTATAGATCATGATGTATGCTGAAAGAGATAAAAGTCTAGCTTGCTCAAGTTTGGCCGTTAAAGTAACAAAATTATGTACAGATAATACTAGGGTATACATAAACTGACTTTAGTATCAGTTATACCATAAAACATTTTATTATAAAATCGCTCAATAATAAACATTTGAGACTAGCCATTGACATGTGTTTTCTCAGTCATGAAATATTTTTTCTTATGAAAAGCATCTAAAGGAATCAACTTCTGGAATATTCATAAGATTTATTTCTCTTTCTGCAGATATCTTACCTAGTAAAACAAAAACACGAGTAGCCAGATGCCTTGAGTAAGAGCCACATCATTCCCTGTCTGAAACCACAGAAATCCTACTGTAGCAGCAGTATGAAAGGCAAGGGAAAGGGGGCTCAGGACAAGGAATGTCCGTTGATGTTCCCAGACTTAGAAGCTGTAGATCATGTGAAGCAGTGCCCTCGGTACACAGCCAGTAAGTAACTAAATGTTTTGTCATAAAAGACTTTTAAATTCCGTTATACTATTTTAAAAGAAAAAAAAAGGTAGAACAAACATGAGAATCAACACTTACTGTTTTAGGCTTTACCAACCAACTGCAGTAAACTCTGTTTATAAATGAACTCCTTCCTTCTATCCGTAAAGCATGTTCAAATTAAATTAAAAAGGAATAAAATTGGGCCTACAAAATGTGTTTCCTATATGGAAAATTTTGCAATATCTGAAGTCTTTATATATGGAATTTACTGTACAAACTTGAAGATGTATCTTCTTTGAACATTTTTTGATCTTGACAGTGTAGTGGTTTTAGTGTGCTTAGTAACAGAAAGGGCCTTGGTTGGTTCCTGGTCAGGTCTTTTGAAGATTGTCCTCAGGCAAGAAACCTGATGCCACATGAGCCTCAGTCCACCCATCTGTTATTGGGTACCAGGAGTGAAAATTACTGGCTCTCACCCTTTTTGATAAGAAATAAGTAGCAAATGGGTGGTTTCATGATAGTGATTAATATAACTTAGAGCATTTGTTTTGCTATCAAGGTAAAACAAGTATATACTTTAATAGGTGTAATTCGCAATAATTTAATTTTCAACCTTTTTGCAAATTTCCCACTTCATAAATTTAGAAGTCTTGGGGAAAGATGCCTTAAACATACCGTAGATTTAGTATACATGTAAGAGGGAATTTTCCTTTTGTGAATTTTAAATTTGCGAATTAGTCCGTCTACGCACAAACTGTGAAATTTTCTTCATGCAAAACAATTTACGTTATTTGCAGTACTAATTTGCAAAACTAACATTTACCAGTACCTTACAAGATGTCTCCTCAATGGCAGAATGATTTAAAATTAAGTTCTATCTGAAACACATCTTTGCAGTAAAAACTGATTGTTGTTTATATTCTCTGCTGTTACTTACTTGAATTGTTTTATTTCCAACAGTTCTGTCTCGGGGAGAAAGTGAAACAGTTGGTCTGGAAGAGTTAGATGTGATACAGGCTGACCTTGAAACCCTGCTAGCCAATGCTGGAAAGAGACTTAAAGTACTTGAAAGTGAGATGCAGATCCTTACAAACTGGCAAGAAAAATCCGGGGAAATCAAACCAGTTGGAAAAGTGAAAGGAGGAAAAGTGGTAAGTTTTGTAAAGCTTTTGTGATTTATCGTTAACTTTCTACAAACTGATAATGATGAAAAAATTATTGTCAGTGTATGTGTGAAATAAAACAAAAACATTCTCAAAATATGAATGAAAATCAAATTGTCTTCAAACAATCTTGTTTGCAAAGAATATTTAAAGGAAACATGTATCATTAAAAGTAATTTCAGGCATTTGAAGTACATGGTATGTTATGAGTAATTTTGATTCCAGATACAAATGATTTTGAATTTTTAACAATAACACTATGGAGTGAAGTTTACACCAATTTTAGACAGTTTTGCTTCAGAATTCTAAGATCATGTACATATTTTGTTTGAATATTGTACTAGAGGTACTATTAAAAAGGTGGTGTGTTGGCCCAGTGGTTAACGCTCTGGACTACCTGAGGCCCCCAGTTTGATTCTCGGCCGGGGCACTCGAAATTTCAGAAACGCTTTTCAGTATTTTCCGCCTATCCGAGATGAACTGGTTAGAAACCCAGAGGTAGTCTCACGTGTATCGGTGCTATACACCGGGCATGTAAAAGAACCAAGGGGTCTATTCATAAAAGAGCTAGGGTCTGGTACCCGGATTCCATTGTATCTGCTTCTGTCTCTAAACTAAAAAGGACCACAATGGAAATAAGAGCTTGCTCTTTATTGTGTTATCATTGGTACTTGGTACTGAAAAAAAGTACATAAAATAATATAGAGGAGGCTATAAATTGTGTCCACCATAGACAGAAAAATAGAATTTTTCAAGTTAAGCTAACTAATTGTGAAAAGCAATTGTTGATTTAATGAAGCATGTGACTGTGTATTACAGCAGTGGCTGCTGAAGGTAAGTGAATGCTAAATTCAGGTGACCGCTTCAATGAGACCACTAAGTTACACTGTTATGAATGTTAATTTTTCATTACATTGCCTTTTGATGTACTCCATTGCTTAGCAATGTAATATCGTATCTCTGTTATTTTTGTTAGCAACCAGAAACGCCAAGTAAACGAAGTAAAGGTGCCGATGATAAACCTAGCAAGAAGTTCAAAGAGACAAGTGGGAAAGCCTCTACTGTATCAAGTGGTGGCAAATTAAAGACAAAACTTTCACAGGTATGATTTTGGCAGACATCTTCAACGCCTCTGTGAAAACCAACTTTTTTGGCTTGGTCTTTTCAGACCTGGTGAGAGGTGTTGTGAAAAAGTATGTTTACATTTTAAATTGTTTTCAACAAAAGCTGTAAAATCATCCTATAGTTTCCTACTATATTGAGTCAGTGTCTAGAGAGTGCATGTTACAACCACCTTGGTTCAAGGTAAAGGTCACAATTAGAGATCAAAGGTCATATGACTATATTTCATTTCTGCTCCATATTTATTGAACCCCTTGAAGGATTTAAGAATAACTCACCACAAATCTTCATCATATTGAGACAATGTGCAGAGCACATGTAAGAACCACCTATGGTCAAGGTCACTGTTACTAAAAATAGAAAAATGGTTTCCGCTCAATAACTCGAGTTAGGAGTGACCGATTGCAATGAAACTTGGTGTGTAGGTAGCTTGCGTGGAGAGGAAGCTTGTGATTGCATAGCGGGTCACTAGGGTCAATGTCACTGTTACTCAAAATAGATTTTTACAAAAAAAAATCTGTTTAAAAATTGTTTTAAGCAAAAAAAATTCATTCAGTGGGGGTCAAGGTCACTGTTACTAAAAATAGATTTTAAAAAATGATTTTCTTAGTTTTTAAATTGTTTTTAGCAAAAAAAAAGAATTTTATAGGGGGTGAGACATTAAAGATCACTGTTACTAAAAATGGATTTTTGTGTTATTTTAATATCCTGTTTAAGTATAACAATCATTGACAAACTGCCATGGGGGAAGACATGTTTTTATAACTTGGATTAATACCATGATGTGGGCTGTTTGCTATTCATAATTCAGTCTGTAAATTTAGAAATGAGCAGGGCACGGGTAGAATCAGTGTAGTTTTCATTCCTTTCTCAAGTTTTGATGCCATATCAATGATAAAATCCCCCTATATTTTCGTTTTTACAGGTCAAGCCGCCAGATCACGTTGATCACCTCGAACCAAATCCTATAGAGATCCCCAAACTTCCCAAGAACAATGCTGTGAACAAATTCTGGCAGTCGGTGGAGCCATATTGTGCTGATATCACAAATGATGATGTGAAATTTCTAGAAGAACTCATCAGGTCACATGAGGACGATTCCGAATATTTCAAGGTTCCGTCACTAGGCATGCATTACACAGAGAAATGGGCAGAAGAAGACATGATTGAGGAACAGAAACAAGGTAGACCACTTTTTAAGCCTTACTTTTCTATATTTCTCAAATAGATTTACCAGTGCCTTAATTTGCAGCTTTGACAACACCATTGATTGTTTATAGGGGTATTTCTTAGAAATTTTGTCAGTGAAACGTTAAACCTATGACTACGATCAGGTTGCATGGTAGTCTTGGCTGATTATGATAAGCACTGCTTGCCAACACAACTATTGTAGGACATTGTCCCCTAAAACATTAGCCCCTTAGCTCAATTTTGCAGATGATGAAATTAGCCCCTTCATTATTTTGAAGAGGTGGACACCCCCTTCAAAGCTTTTAGATTTGATTTAATATCATCATACCTAATTTATTTCATTTTTTTTGTGTGTAAAAAAGTTTGCCCTTGTGTAAAAGTTTTAACTGCAAAAAGGTGTCATCCCTGCAAAGCTGCTCAGTTTATTTCCTGTATATGTAAGTCTGATCATTAACTTGTCATGACTTGAACCTTCTTACATTTGATGAGCAGATGATTAGTAATTTTTACCATCTTCCATCTCTTTTAATAAAAACAAGATTCCCATCACATAAGAATTGCCTCTTTAAGTTATAGCATATTTTGTATATTGAAGATTGTGATTATCAATTTTCTTTACAATTCAGGTTCCAAAATAAATGACAAAAGAAATGGGGTCTCGGATACAAATGGTGCAACATCTTTACTGAAGACTGTAGAAACTGGGTAGGTTCAGATAGATGATTTTCTTACATTTCCTTTTTTCTTCTTTACTGCTTTTAAATAAAGTTCATTTCAAGTAACTGTGTTTGAAACTAAAAACACTTTGCTTTTTATGAAGAAGGAGGGGTAGATTGTTTTGCTGTTTGTCTGTCAGTCTTTCACATAATGGTTGCTCTCCATAATTGGATATCTCCTTAGATTTTGAGATAACTCTATAAAGGGTTAATCAATGTCACAGTGACTTTCATATAGCTCAGAAGAGTTTAACACTTTGGAGCCTTTTCTGCCATATTCCAATGCTGCCAGAAGGCTCCAAATTTTGCAAGGTGGCAACTGTAATTTTTAATTATCAACAGATTTTAAACCATTCCAGTTTAAATTTCAATTATTTGCCATATAACAAGTGTTTGGGCCAGAAAGTGGTTTGTCGTTTGGTGTCAATCAGTTTTTCAAAAAATAGGTGCATTTTCAGATCTATACATGTAAAGCAAAAGACTTCTATCCCGTAGGACATGTGCTTTCATCCTGCAGGCTTTCAGAATTTGACTGTTGTAGTCTTTCAATCTATTTTTAGAATTCATGATGAGTCACCATTCGGACCACTGACCCAGAGATTAGTGTCTGCACTTATAGAAGAGAACATCATGACACCTATAGATGATGAAATGGACGATGTCTACCCAGAAAATGGTAAAAATGAAACAACTGGACTTCTTTTCATTTCCAGAAAAAGCTTTAAGATTAAGCAATTATCTAGTGTAGCAAAACAGGTGGAAAAAATAATGGTTTAAATAAAATGTCACAATACTTAAACATACAGAAATTTAGCAGGTGTAACCCTTTTATCTTGAATGTGATATTTATATTTTAGCCATCAGTATTACGGAAATGCAGTTAAAAATGTTCATAAATGTGTCATTGATAGTGTAATAGCTTCAAACAAACTTATGTGCTTTATACATGTATCTTATTAATGTCCCATTTCAACATAAGAAATTTTAGACTGTTTTGCTCAGTTAAGATTCTTCAGAACTGTCAGCGTGCCATTATGTAACTTAAATAAGATATTTACAGCTTCAAGAATTTGACACAATTACTGTCACACAACAGTTTAGCAAAAAAATGTCAAAATATGATGTATTATTGATAATAGCTGTTAAGTAACTGTGCCAGTTAGAAGAAGATTTCTCTTTTTACAGATACACTGAATGAGTCGGCAGCTATTTCACCAAAAGAATTGGCAAAACAGCTAAATCTTGGCAATCCATCACAACTAGAGAAAAGAATAAAAAGAGAGTTAGAGGAACAAGGTAAAAATACTTTTGCAAATTATAGTTGCAGTATATAGTGTTATCATGACAATGGTGCAACAATACACCTGTGAATTGTACAGTGGTGAAAGTGTTACGATGAACTTCTGTAGTATGCAATTTTAGTCTTGCCTTTTTAGTGCAAGATTTATTTTTTTGGTTAATGTATATTTTTAATTTTCAATTTCAAGCTTGATTTGGAGGTTTGTATTGACCAGCAGATTACTCCTTTTGATTTTGAGGTCAGTAGGTCAAAGGTCAAGGTGTTGAGAATGGTTTGGGGACAATAACTTGTTAATATGTGGGCCTAGCATCTTGAAACTTGATCTGGAGGTTGGTCATGACCAGGAGATGACCCCTATTGATTTTGAGCTCAGTAGATCAAAGGTCATAGTGACATGGGATAGTAAATCTGTTTCTTGACCTTAACTCGAGAACGGGTGGGCCTAGCATCTTGAAACTTAATGTGGAGGTTGTTCATGACCAGCAGGTGACCCCTATTGATTTTGAGGGCAAAAGGTCAAAGTTCAAGGCCACCGGCACTTTTTTTTTAGGCCAACAATTTTTGTTGGGCCAAGAGTTGTTGTTCTATTTTAGACCAAGTTTTTTTTTCAGGCCACATGTATTTTTCTTCTTTTACTTTTTAAGGCCAAAAATTGTATTTTTTTTTATCCGGTAGAGCGATACTGGTCCTTTTGGGCCTCTTGTTTTTTTACATGGCTTTTACTTTAAAAATGGTTCCTTGGATAGTTCTTCTTTTTCCACATGACTGATTGCATCATAGTGGGCATACGTGTTTTTCAAACAGCTCTTGCCTAGAAGATTTTACCAACATTCTCACATTAAAAGTCTGGTTGTAGCTGTAGAATCCATTAAAAATACCTAGAAAGTTTGTAATGTTTTGATATTAGCTCACCTGAGCATAAAGTGCTCAAGATGAGCTATTGTGATGGCCTGGTGTTCATCGTCTGTCCCCACTTAACCTTGTGCCTGCAATAGAGGCTGCATTTTTCACTGGATATTCATTGAAAATTGGTCAGAATAATAGCCTTGATGAAATCTAGGTCAAGTTCGAATATAGGTCATCTTGGGTTTAAAAACTAGGTCACCAGGTCAAATCATAGCAAACCTTGTGTATGCAATACAGGCTGCATTTTTCATTTGATTAAATTTTGGTCACAATGGTATATTAGTACCTCCTCATATAACACCAGTACTGTTTTTTTCCAGGAAGCGGACTCGAGAGTGACTTGATAAGCTGCAAGCTTTCTTCACAATCAAGCAAAAAAAAAAAAAAAAAAAAAAAATTTTTTTCTCAGGTGAGCAATATAGGCCCATCTTGGCCCTCTTGTGTATATTTTACTGACTCAAACTGTAATTTATCTTATCTTAGGTATATTAGACTTTGAAGAGGATGAAGAAGATGATGAAGGTGACGAGATCCTCAGAGAACTGCGGGCAAAGCAGACCGAGTTAAAAGCCGTGTGTCAGTATAACACTTTGGCTACAAAGAGATTGTATAAACTAGCGAAGGATGAAATTGCTAAACAGGAGCTGAAGAGGAAATTGTCTGTTTGTGACTCAGAGGTATGGAGATTGCAGGATTCTTTTCAGTCATATTTGAGCCTTGCTGTGCAGAAGCTAATGTTTTTAGCTCGACTTTTCTATGAAAAGGGGAGCTATCCTACTCGCCCCGGCGTCGGCGTTGGCGTCACACCTTGGTTAAGTTTTTCGTACCACCCCACTTTATTTCAAAAGAATTGGAGGTATGGCTTTGAAACTTACCATACTTGTTTACCATCATAACCTCCATCTACAGACAAGAGTACATAACTCTGTCAAGGTTTTTGGCAGAATTATGGCCCTTTTTATACCCCCAAAACGAAGTTTAGGGGGGTATATAGGAGTCACCCGGTGGTTGGTCGGTCGGTCGGTCGGCGGTCGGGCGGTCTGTTGCTTTTCCTTGTCCGGAGCATAACTTGAAAACTACTAGTTGGAATTCAATACAACTTCATACAATGGTCAAGCACATTGAGAGGAAGTGCGTGCACAAGAACTATAACTCCATCTTGACTAATTACAGAGTTTTGCCCTTTGTTACTTTTCCTTGTCCGGAGCATAACTTGAAAACTACTAGTTGGAATTCAATACAACTTCATGCAATGGTCAAGCACATTGAGAGGAAGTGCAGTGCACAAGAACTATAACTCCATCTTGACTAATTACAGAGTTATTGCCCTTTTGTTACTTTTTCCTTGTCCGGAGCATAACTTGAAAACTACTGGTTGGAATTCAATACAACTTCATGCAATGGTCAAGCACATTGAGAGGAAGTGCAGTGCACAAGAACCATAACTCCATCTTGACTAATTACAGAGTTATTGCCCTTTGTTACTTTTCCTTGTCCGGAGCATAACTTGAAATCTACTACCGTATTTTCCCGTGTATAATACGCACTTTTAATTCAGATTTTAGGGCTTCAAGGAAGGGGTGCGTATTATACACCGATGTAGGATCTCGGACAATTTTTTCCAGCATTGAAAATGTTGAAATCGTATAAATTAGCGTAGTATTGGGATTTTCACTGAAAGCGGATGTTTACCCGTTTTTTACTACCGTAACTTCATTATGAAGAGCACGGAGGGTTCCTAAAAGCCGATACCCGGTACGGCATGTACGATAAAACATTGCCGGTAAATTTGATAGTTTTCTTTCAAGTTTCAATAAAAATTTAACTTTGTTAGAACAAAGTTTGTTGTCTCTTTTTAATTATCAAACAATTATTGCTGATCAATACAATATTCCGTTTATTGGTAAACAAACACGCTTATATAATTGCATTGATTTTCACATGTCTCTCTTTGATGGCGCCGTAATTACCGATATGAGAAGTTTGTTGAGAAGGTGTTGAAATCTTGAGAAAATAATTATGTTCTCAAAGTACCATTAAATAAGCATGACATTTTTGAGTTTCTCATATCATCTATGCTAATCAGATTGTCAAAATATTGTCACTGCCTACTCAGAATTGTCAAAATATTGTCACTGCCTACTCAGAATTGTCAAACACTCCGATACCTACTCAGAATTGTCACTTATAATGGGTCGAACACGTTCGTCTTACACTGCCAAGGAGAAGTTAGCTGCGATAGCCTATGCAGAAGAGCATGGTAACAGAGCCACAGGTCGTCAATACAGCGTGAATGAAGCGTGCGTTCGTCTCTGGCGGAAGAACAAAGATACGTTAATGAAGCAGAGTAAGACCAGGAAAGCCCAACGAGGTCGTTCCGCACAGTACCCAGCCATAGAGAGAGAACTGATGAAGATTGTTACAGACCGTCGAAGTACAGGCATCTCGGTATCCACCGTCGAGCTACACATGGAAGCTATCAAGTTCCATAAGTCTTCAAATACACCTGGCAACTTCAAAGCATCGCAGAAATGGGTCCATGGCTTCCTCAGAAGAAATCAACTATCACTACGACGCAGAACCCACATATCTCAAAAGCTACCAGAAGATTTCGAAGAGAAGATCGTCCAATTCCAACGGTACATAATTCAGAAGAGAAAACAGAATGATTACGAACTATGCCAACTGGGAAATGCAGACCAGACACCGTTGACGTTCGATATGCCTGCCACGACCACAGTTGCACCGACGGGGTCCAAAACAGTCTCCATCACAACAACGGGCAACGAGAAGAACAGGTTTACGGTCATGTTAGCCTGCACAGCCGATGGCGGGAAGCTGCCTCCTTACGTTGTTTTCAAGAGGAAAACCCTACCAAAGGGGATCAAATGGCCAAAGGGTATCATTATTAGAGTTCAAGAAAAGGGTTGGATGGACCAGAAACTCGTACTCGACTGGGTGAAGAATGTATGGCAAAAGCGTCCTGGTGCTCTCACAAAGAAATCTCTTCTTGTACTCGACGCATTCAGGGCTCACAAGTGTGAAGAAGTGAAGAAACTGCTCCATGAAGGCAAAACCGAGATCGCTATCATTCCAGGTGGAATGACGTCTATCCTCCAGCCATTGGACGTCAGCGTCAACAAACCAATGAAGGTTCTTCTTCGGCGTCGATGGAACGACTGGTGTATCAACGGTACCCACAGCTACACAGCCGGCGGTAGACGAAGAAAGCCAGAACTGGAAGAAATTTGCCAGTGGATTGTTGACGCCTGGGAAGAACTTGATCCTGCAATAATCGTCCGCTCTTTCAAGAAATGCTGCATCAGCAACAACATGGACGGCACAGAAGACGATATTCTCTGGGACGAATACACAAAGGACAGAGAGGGCACCGAGAAAACTGACGACAACGACGATGCTGAAAATTTCTATACCGATACAGCACCTGAAGGCATGACAGAAGATGAAATTCGCCGATTCTTTGACAGCGACAACGATGACGAAAGCGATTTCGAAGGGTTCTAAGCTGCAAACCTTTCACTTCAAAATATAAATTGTCATTTTCATGACACAAACTGTCCTTTTTAGGACAAAACAGGCCCCCACCAGGGTCTACAAATACCTCGAAAGAAGTACTTTCTCAGATTGTCACAATAAAAAATTAGTCGATAACTGCCGTATTGTAATTTTTACGTGTATAAATCGTTACGGTGCTCCGATTATTAAATAATTTTCGTAACGAAAATGGCATATTTTTTTGATATTTGAGGTGCGTATTATACACTGATGTAGGCATTTTTCCCCATTTTTAAAGCCCAGATCGAGGGTGCGTATTATACACGGGTGCGTATTATACACGGGAAAATACGGTAGTTGGAATTCAATACAACTTCATACAATGATCAAGCACACTCAGAGGAAGTGCAGTGTACAAGAACTATAACTCTATCTTGAGTATTTACTGAGTTATTGCCCTTTGTTACTTTTCCTTGTCCGGAGCATAACTTGAAAACTACTGGTTGGAATTAATACAACTTCATACAATGGTCAAGCACATTGAGAGGAAGTGCAATGCACAAGAACTATAACTCCATCTTGACTAATTACAGAGTTATTGCCCTTTGTTACTTTTCCTTGTCCGGAGCATAACTTGAAAACTACTAGTTGGAATTCAATACACTTCATACAATGATCAAGCACCTCAGAGGAAGTGCAGTGTACAAGAACTATAACTCTATCTTGAGTATTTACTGAGTTATTGCCCTTTGTTACTTTTTCCTTGTCCAAGCATAACTTGAAAACTACTAGTTGGAATTCTGTACAACCTCATACAATGGTCAAGTACTTTTAAGGAAGTGCAGTGGACAGGAACCATAACTCCATCTTGACTCATTACAGAGTTATTACCCTTTGTTACTTTTCCTTGTCCGGAGCTTAACTTGAAAACTTCTGGTTGGAATTCAATACAACTTATACAGTGGTCAAGCACAGTGAGAGGGAGTGCAGTGCGCAGTAACCATAACTCCATCTTGACTAATTACAGGGTTATTGCCCTTTGTTACTTTTCCCTGTCTGGAGCATTTTTGAAAACTACAAGTTGGAATTCAATACAACTTCATACAATGGTCAAGCACAATGAGAGGAACTGCTAAGAACAATATCTCTTTTTAGTTTGTTTGCAAGGTATTATGTTACTACGAACTTCTTCAGTTTATAAAGCAATCCTTTTGGGGGTATTAATCACATTTAGTGATAGCTCTAGTTTGACTTAGAAAGTGTATTGAGCTTGGTTAAGTTTTTCGTACCACCTCACTTTATTTCAAAACCATTGGAGGTATTGCTTTGAAACTAACCATACTTGTTTACCATCATGACCTACATCAACAGACAAGAGTACTAACTCTGTCAAGGTTTTTGACAGAATTATGCCCCTTTTTACTTAGAAAATACTTTGAATATGGGTAAAATCCACTTATTGCCTTAACCCTTTGAGATATTGCTTTGAAACTTTGAATTCTTGTTTACATCATTACCCCCATCTGTAGACAGAGAAGGTAACTCTGTGAGGGATTTGTTTTAAAAATTAAGGCCCTTTATCGACTTAGAATCTTGGTAAAGTTTTTCGTACCAGTCCACTTTTTGACTAAACTGTTCGAGATATTACTTTGAAAGTTTGAATACTTGTTTACCATCATGATCCCAAAACTTGGCAGGAGAAGGTAATTCTGTCAAGGATTTTATGTGAATTATGGCCCTTTTTGTCTTAGAAACTCAGTTAAAATTTTCATTCTTGTCCACTTGTTGACTTAACCATTTGAGATATTACTTTGAAAGTTGGAGTACTTATGTACCATCATGAGACCTATCTGTAAGCAAGAGAAGATAACTGTGTGAAAATGTTTCTTGATTTGTACTTAGAAATTCCTAGTTAAAGTCTTGTGTGCCCTTAACTGTCAAAGTTTTGTTTTATTGGCAAGCACTAAAAAAGTCGAGCGCGCTGTCCTACTGACAGCTCTTGTTTTATTAAGAGTCCTTGTTGAAAGGAGTTAAAGAAGCATAAACTATTCAATTAATTAGACTTATTGAAACAATTCCATATATATATTTGTAACTACACTTCGATGCTCAGGTAGCAGATTTAATTCAGTGCACACACTAGTAACTATATTAGTTATAATTAATTTAAAGTGACATTATGCACATTTTTTAAAAGTAAAATTCCAGCTGAAATAGGTGTGTGTGAAAGGGGTAGAGGAAATAATAACTTTTATCCCAATATAACAAACTTTTCCTGCTACCAGTATGAAATAATAACTTTCCAAATATTACTTTTCCTATTTTGACTGGGAGACTGTCACCAAAAAATACACTAGTGCAGTAAGATGAGCATAATGTCACTTTAAATAAATCTATATTAATTTTTTTTTGAAACTTGTCCTTGTGAAAGATGCTATGAATGTCAAGGAAGAAAAAGAAATGTGGAAGCTAGAGTTAAAAGGTATATCTAGTATTTTGTATGTTTTATTTTAGGTCATGGATGCATATAGAAAGGTTCAGTTGGCTAAACAGAAGAAGAAAACACCAACAAAGAAGGAAAGAGATGCGGTGATTAAAGCGTTGAAAGACCGGGAACAGATTATGAAACAGATTGATGTTAATGTGTAGTGAAATGACCTTTGACCTACTGATTCAGAAGTCAAGTTCAGATTCAGAGGTCAAGTTCAGATTCAGAGGTCAAGTTCAAGAGTGAGGGTAGGAAGGCCAGGGTATCTTTGGTTTCTGATCTGCAGCGGTTCTAACTACCTACAGCAATTTTTTTGCAACATTTTCATTGTCATAGGTCCGTGTGAATTTAAATGCAATAGGAATAAGGTATGACCTACAATGTAGAGGACTGGGACTCTATAGTGGACATTGTGAAATGTTCTTACTGTTAGATCTCAAATAGTAGAGATGTACAAGCAGTAAAGTTTGAGACATTTTCCACCTGGTCTTGATTATGGCAAGGACAATTACCTTGTTCAGATGATAGACTTGGCCTGGTTGTTTTGTTTTTCAAGCAGTATTAAGCACATAAGGCTAGAAAATACAACTCAGTATGAATATTGAAGATTTTACTAGTTCCAGGTTGGCTAAAACATTATTTTTTAATGGATGATTGTCCGTTGTCCGTCAACATTTTGATTCAAACAATATCTCCTCTGAAACCACTGGGCCAATGTTGATGAAACTATGCAGGGATGTTCCTTGCATGAAGCTCTACCAAATTTGTTCAAAGAATTCCATTCCATGCAGAATTCTGGTTACTATGGCAACAAATAGGAAAAACTTTAAAAATCTTTTTCTCTTGAACCACAGGGTCTATAGCTGAGGTATTTGGCATGTAGTATTGCCTAGTTGACCTCTACCAAGTTTGTTCAAAACATGACCCCTGCATCAAACAGACCCAGCCCAGGGGGGGGGTCTCTTTATTTTACATAGGAAAGGAAAACTTTAAAAGTCTTCTCTGAAACCACAAGGCCTAGAACTTAGATATTAAGCATGTAGCATTGCCTTGTGAACCTTTACCAAGATTGTACAAATCATGGCCCCTGGGTGAAAATTAACCCTTCCCGGAAGGGGTCAGAGTCACTTGATTTTGCATAGGTCTATATAGGGATAACCTCTACGAATTATGTTAAAATCATGATCCTTTGTATTTTAGGCAATTGTTATACAGGTGAGCGATTAAGGCCATCTTGGCCCTCATGTTGTGAAGATTTGGATGATAGTGTTGTAGAACGGAGGCTTCATTATGAACAATGTTCATGAAATTTGACCAGAATATATAAATGAAAAGCATCCTATAGGTAGTCGTCAATTTTCTGCTAAGATGCAGAAATAATGTACATATGTACATTGATTAAACTAACATGAAACTGATGGAAACCTGGAAATGTCAATTTATTACCATCAGAATACTCTTATGTGACCAATGCATAATGCTTCTTTATCACAAATTATTTTCATGATGGAAAATATGGGTTTTATACCAGCCAAGAATTGACAATTTTTTGTCATTTTTTTGTTATTTACGTTGTAATTATTGAGATATCTTTTTAATGTGTTCATATTTGTACATTTTTGTGTAAATTGATGTACTTTTATAGTTGTAATGAAAAAAATATAAAGAACAAAAAATCACTTTGTCATTGTTGTTTTATATGAGATCACCTATGATGGCAGGTGGGCAGGCAGCTTTAGCCAAAGTTGTCTGTTATCTAACTTACATAGTCCTTAACCAACATTACAAAGGCTAGTTTCAATCCTTATTAGCGTAATATCAGTCCGATAGGCCCAGACGCACTGCAGGGCCAGACTGGCATTGGCAACCTGGAGTTATGGTCCCTTAAGGTAACTTGTCCAAAACAAAATGGCCTCCAGTGAAAAAATTATGCTATTACTAAAATGTAGTCTGGTCGTCTTCTGACATAATACACAATCAAATTACTGTTGTACAAGCTTTTAGAACCTGTTTTAGTGTGTTTTGTTGCAAATATTAAAACATGTCATTTCAGTTCTTGGGTTACTTACATGAAAAATATCCAATTTTTGTGCAAGTTTCCTGACAAAGTCAAATGATGAAATTATTCAAACTGGCACTTATTTACTAGTTCAATGTCTCCTCCAGATGCTCGACCATAGAAATAGTTGAACTGTTCTTTCAATCTTACACACCAACAGTTTATTACACATCACTAAATTGTGAAGTTCACATGCTTGAGTTATGGTTTAAGGTATAGCACTATTGTCTCAAGTGGGTGGGATGCATGTTTTTTTTTTTCTTCATTTTTTTCCTTTCATGTAAACTGTCTTTTGGTTGGGATGTCATAATATTGTAGTATACTGACACTAATAATTCTTGTAAAGAGAACTATAAATTAGTGAATCGTTATGAAGAACGGATACATTTTGAAACATAGTCTTGCTAGTTGGCAAACAAAGACTCAAAGTGACAGATTCAGTTGAAATAAAGACACTAAAACATAGTTAACACCATTATCAAAATAGTATTGTTTGATGTTTCTGTATGAAATGCATAATTTGAAAAATATCTGTAAAAACAAGAGCGTCTTGCAGTATTTTATTTGGCTTGGTAAACAATATATTTTACCACAAAGGTATGTTGATAATGGTATAAACTATGTTTTAGTTTGTTTATTCTACTGAATCTGTCACTCTGAGTTCTTTTGTCAACTAGCAAGAATATGTTTCAAAATGTATCCGCTCTTTATTATAATTCACTGATTTATAGTTCTCTTTACATGAATTGTTAGTGTCAGTATACTACAATATTATGACATCCCGACCAGAAGTTTACAGTTTACATTAAAGGAAAAAATAAAAATTGAAATAAAAAATGCACCCCACCCACTTGAGACAATAGTGCTCTACCTTAAACCATAACTCAAGCACGTGGACTTCAAAATGTAGTGATGTGTTATAAACTGTTGATGTGTAAGATTGAAAGAACTGTTCAACTAGTTCTATGGTCGAGCATCTGGAAGAGACATTGAACTAGTAAATAAGTGCCAGTTTGAATGGTTTCATCATTTGACTTTGTCAGGAAACTTGCACAACAATTGGATATTTTGATGTAAGTAACCCAAGAGCTGAAATGACATGTTTTAACAATATTTGCAACAAAACACACTAAAACAGGTTCTTAAAGCTTATATAACAGTAGTTTGATTGTGTATTATGTCAAAAGACTACCAGACTACATTTTAGTAATAGCATCATTTTTTCACTGGTGGACATTTTGTTTTGGACAAGTTAACTTTGGTCTAATTAGCACATTCTTTATCTTGGAAAGGCTTTGTCAAAACCTGGTCAGTAAGAGCATAGTATCCTGGCTAAGTTTATTACAGTTCCCTTAGCATTTTCAATACTCTTATATAGATCAGATGATAGAACTGTGTTCCATTTAGTCTAAAACAATGTTGACATAACCTTTCTTTCCCATTAGAATGGCTTCCTCTCAAAATGCATGTGATCTCTGTTAGAAATATTCAACCAAATTGTGATCTCTGTTAGAAATATTCAATCAAATTGTGATCTCTGTTAGAAATATTCAACCAAAGTGTGACCTCTGTTAGAAATATCAACCAAATTGTGATCTCTGTTAGAAATATTCAACCAAAGTGTGACCTCTGTTAGAAATATTCAACCAAAGTGTGACCTCTGTTAGAAATATTCAACCAAATTGTGATCTATGTTAGAAATATTCAACCAAATTGTGATCCATGTTGATCTAGAGACTTATTTTACCAGTCCAAAGTGACGAATACATCAAGTCTATGAGCTCACTTGGAGAGGAATTCAGCCAATCTTTCATCTGTGTTAGATACTTACTCAACTAGATTTTAATATATCTCGGAGATGGTTTCCACTCTTACTGACGAACTAACACGGTCAGTAATCTCTTGTTCAGATAAATTCAGAAGTAGTCTTCGATCCCGAGACATATTTATTCAGCCAGCTTGTTATTCATGTAAGAGACTGATTGCTCTAATATATTTTCCAACTACAACCTACTTGCAGCAAGTGTGTGCTCTCTTAGAAGACCAATCATTAACATTTCTTTAAGATATATCCGACCAGCCTGTGACATTTGTAAGAAAGAATTTCCAAATGTTTGTAACCCAACTTTAACATTGATAGAACCAGTCGGCAATTCATTCTCATAGGCAATGATGTATTCGAAAGATAAAACCTAACGTAAAGAATTGTTCTACCAGCCGACGATTACTGTTATAACTTGAATTTGCTAGTTTCTCTCCTGGAGATACACTAGAGCAGTTTGTGGTCTCTCAAGCAGTTCACGGCCTCTCTTATGGAGATTAGCAAGCAGTTTGTGACGTCTTGGATATCTATTCATGTACTCGGCGATCTAAGAGAGATGCTCGAGCTTTTTGTAGCCACTCCAGCAGTTTTTGGCCACTCTTACAGAGATACTCCAGCAGTTTGTGGCTTCACTTAGAGAGTACTCGGGCAGTTTGTGGCTTCCTTAAACAGTTCTCGGGCAGTTTGTGGCTTCCCTAAGATACTCAAGCAGTTTTGACCCCTCTTAAAGAGATACTAAGCAGTTTTGACCTCTATTGAAGAGATACTCGAGCAGTTTGTTGCTTCCTTTAGAGAGATACGCAGTTTTGACTTCCTTTAGAGAGATACTCAAGTAGTTTGTGGCTTCCCTTTGAGAGTTATTTAAGCAGTTTTGACATCTCTTAGAGAGATACTCAAGCAGTTTGTGGCTTCCCTTAGAGAGACATTCATCCCTTAGACAGATACTAAAGCGGTTTCTGGTTTCCCTTTGAGATATACTCAAAGCAGTTTTGACCTCTCTTAGAGAGATACTCGAGCGGTTTGTCGTTTCCCTGGCATTTTTAGTCCTCTTTTAGAGATGTACTCGAGCAGTTAGCGCTGTCTTAGAGATTTATTCATGTTGTTGGTGATGAGACTAAGTTAATTGTTGTTAAGGAAGTTACTGGTTGCTAGAGAGTCACTGGTATCTAAAGAAGTCATTGGATACTAAGGTAGTCACTGATTTCCAGGGAACTCGGTAGTCGCCAAGGAAGTACAAAGTTCCTAAGGAATTCAATGGTTGTGGAGGGAGTCATTTGTTCTAGCTTGATAGAGAAATAGGAATACAAGCGTCAAAGATCTTCGACTATTCGCAGACAGGCATTTTTTTCGTGAACACTGCACATCAAGTCATGCTTCTTTCGGTTTCAATGCATGTGTTATACGTCAGCAAACTGACTGAGCTGTAACATTAAAGTAGAACTTTCATTTGCCTACCGACAGAGGTCACGCGCAGGGGTCTACACATACGTGCATGGACTCTTTTTTTCTGTCTTTCGGCTTATACGAGATTTATTAAGCATTCTCTTAATATGTCTGTATTCCTGGGCTGGAGCACGACATGTCTACTTTATGCCTAAAAAAATATTAGAACAAGGTAAAACACAATCCCACGGGCTTGTCAGCAATGAAGTAATTAAATTTTTGAAAGAATTTATTAGCCTATGTAAAATCAAGTGTACCCCAGGGCGGGGTCAATTCTGACAAATGGGTCATGATTTGAACAATCTTATGAGAAGTTCACTAGGCAATGCTATATGCTGTAAGCTTTGGGCTATCCAGTTTTTGAGAAAAAAATTAAATTATTTTCTTTTCCGTTGCCATTACATCCAGAGTTGTGCTTGGAATAGGACTATTTGCACAAAATAGAGATTCATACAAGGAACATCCCAGGCAAGTTTCATCAACATTGGCTGCGTGGTTTCAGAGACGATGTCGATTGAAGAAAATGGTGGATGGACGTACGATAAACAAAGTTAGTGAGTTTTTTGGGGGGATGAAACAACTTTTGTCTATAATCGGGTCATCTGATACCCCTTTGTGACCTACTTTTCAGATATGACCACCGTTGGCCCCTTTGGCCTAGAAAACGGTGATAAAATTAGTTTGCGATAAGCTATCTTCATTTTAAATGCATTTCCTTCGATAAAAGCGACATCTGTACAATTCCTGCACAAAACGGCGAAACAAAATTCTTGCTCGAAAAGTGAGTTTTTCCAAAAGATATAGCCTTTGTGTTTTTTGGGGTTGAAACAACTTTTGTCTAGAATCGGGTCATGTGATTCCTCATTCTCTTTGTCTTGATGAGGAGGCTACGGAAATGTATAATACTTGGGGTCAGTCTTTAGATTTGACCCCTGTGTGACCTGCTTTTCAGGTATGACCACCGTTGCCCTTTGGCTTAGAAAACGATGATAAAATTAGTTTGCGATAAACTATCTTCATTTTAAATGCATTATCTTCGATAAATTTAAAGTGACTCCTGTACAATTCCTGCACAAAACGGCGAAACAAAATTCTTGCTCGAAAAGTGAGTTTTTCCAAAAGGTATAGCCTTTGTGATTTTTTGGTGGGTGAAACAACTTTTGTCTAGTATCGGGTCATGTGATTCCTCATTCTCTTTGTCTTGATGAGTAGGTTACGGAAATGTATAATACTTTGGGTCTATCTTTGGATTTGACCCCTGTGTGACCTACTTTTCAGGTATGACCACCGTTGACCCCTTTGGCCTAGAAAATAGTAATAAAATTAGTTTGCGATAAACTATCTTCATTTTAAATGCATTATCTTCGATAAAAGTGACTCCTGTACAATTCCTGCACAAATCGGCGAAACAAAATTTTTGCTCGAAAAGTGAGTTTTTCCAGAGTATAGCCGTTGTTGCTTTTTTTTGGTGTGTGAAACAACTTTTGTCTAGAATCGGGTCATGTGATACTTCATTCTCTTTGTCTTGATGAGTAGGTTATGGAAATGTTTAATACTTGGGTTCTATCTTTATATTTGACCCCTGTGTGACCTACTTTTCAGGTATGACCACCGTTGACCCCTTTGGCATAGAAAACGGTGATAAAATTAGTTTGAGATAAAATATCTTTATTTTACATGCATTTCCTTCGATAAAAGTTACTCCTATTCAATTCCTGCACAAATCGACGAAACAAAATTCTTGCTCGAAAAGTGAGTTTTTCCAAAGGGTATATATAGCTTTTGTGTTTTTTGGGGGTTGAAACAACTTTTGTCTAGAATCGGGTCATGTGATACCTCATTCTCTTTGTCTTGATGAGTAGGTTACGGAAATGTATGATACTTGGGGTCTATCTTTAGATTTGACCCCTGTGTGACCTACTTTTCAGGTATGACCAACGTTGACCCCTTTGGCCTAGAAAACGGTGATATAATTAGTTTGCCATAAACTATATTTATTTTACATGCATTTCCTTCGATAAAAGTGACTCCTGAACAATTCCTGCACAGATCAGTGAAATTTGTTTTTAATCAATGCAGTTATACTGACAAAATTTCAGGAAGATCCAATGAACAATAGGGCCATGATGGCCCTGTATCGCTCACCTGTCTACCATTGGCAAAAATAAAAGGTTATTAATAGCAGAAAGGATCAATTTTTACCTTTGGCTCATGATACCTCTTAATAAGCTTATGTAAAATCAAAAGATCCCCCCCCCGCCCCTGGTCATGATTTGAACAATTTTGGTGAGAGTCAATTATTGTCACATGCTGAATATTTAGAGCTCTAGGCCTCATTATTGTTGCTGTCTGATCATGATCTGACTGTTGGCTATTCATTGTTTTGCTGTCTGATCATAATCTGCACTGTAACCTATTCATTGTATGTTGGCTGGTCATGATCTGCACTGTCAGCTATTTATTTTTTGCTGTCTGATCATGATCTGCACTGTTTGCTATTCATTGTATTACTGTCTGATCATAATCTGCACTGTAAGCTATTCATTATATGTTGGCTGGTCATGATTTGCACTGTCAGCTATTTATTTTTGCTGTCTGATCATGATCTGCACTGTTTGCTATGCATTATTTACCTGTCTGATCATGATCTGCACCTTAATTATTTAGCTGTCTGATCATGGTCTGCACTGTTTGCTATCCATTATTTTGCTGTCTGATCATGATCTGCACTTTCATTATTTTGCTGTTTGATCATGATCAACTTTTGTAAGCTATTCATTATTTTGCGTGTCTTGATCATCATTCTGCATTGTAAGCTATTCATTATTTTGCTGTCTGATCATGATCTACACTGTAAGCTATTCATTATTTTGCTGTCTGATCATAGATTTGCACCGTAAGCTTTTCATTATTTTGCTGTCTGATCATGATCTGCAACGTAAGCTATTCATTATTTTGCTGTCTGATCATGATCTGCACTGTGAGCTATTCAATTTTTTTCCTGTCTGATCATGATCTGCACTGTGAGCTGTTCATTTTTTTTAACAATTTATGGTACTTTCCAAAGTGATAGATGGAAGAGTAAGAGCTTATTCTTTTTATGAAAGAAAAACATGCATAGGCATATTTGTCATTGATAAATCTGTAATCTTCTTATATGTTTTGTATATATCAAATCATTGATTTAATTTTTATATATGAACTTTCTTGTGATGTGAATGTAAAACTTACAACTACATTCTTTAACATGGAAGTTCAACTATGGGGTCAAGAACATGTATTGCATAATCGCTATTTAAAACTTTATAAGTGCCAATTTTAGGCCAGAGTTTTTATATTGCTTGGTTTATGGGAAGTTTTCTAAAATGTTGAGTATGAAGGACTTTTCCTACTGTATTGAACACAGCACATATTGAACATCAGTTTACTGCACCTGTCAATAATCGTCATTTTCGAACAAAATAAACACTTTAAAATAATTACTTTCAATTATATACCCTACTATTCTGACACTTCATTAACTAGTCTGTGAAGTCGGAACAGCGGAAATAATACAAATAAAATGTCAGTTCATAATGTCATTGTTATTCTACCTTTTCAAAAATATAGGAGGCAGTCGCATAAACCAAGAGTTATAAAAACTCTGGCCTGTACCATAGTTAGAGATCCAAGATGTGTACCTGATTACAAGACAAATGTCATTTATCAATCTTATGGTGTTAAAATACTGCAATAAAATTAACAAATGAGGTGTTCAATAAACAACACACTATTAAAACTAGAAATCATCAAAACAACCTTTCTGACAAATTTCAAGGATATCTGGGCTGAAAATGTAACATCTAGAGTGTTAACAAGGTTTTTCCATATTTGGGCGTGACCTAGTTTTTGACCCCAGATGACCCATATTCGAACTTCGGGCTAGAAATCATCTTAACAACCATTCTGACAAATTTCCAGGATATTTGGGCTGAAAATATTACCTTCTAGAGTGTTAACAAGGTTTTTCGATATTTGGGCTGTGTGACCTAGTTTTTGACCCCAGGTGACCCATATTAAAACTTGAGCTAGAAATTAACCAAACAACCTTTCTGACAAATTGCCAGGATATTTGGACTGAAACAGTAGCCTCTGCAGCCTTAACAAGATTTTTTCGTTTTTTGGGTCATGTGACCTAATGTTTTCATCCCAGATGACCCATATTCGAACTCGTCCGAGTAGTATTACTGGGACAAACATCCTGACCAAGTTTCGTGACGATTGAGGAAAAATGATGTGACTAAAGCAGTTAACGAACTAAATGTGGACGGACGACGGACATTCATCGATCCTAATAGCTCACCCTGAGCCAGCTCAGGTGAGCTAAAAATGCAAACTCTAATGAACACACAAGGTTTTTTTTATTATCTGACCCCATGGCCTAGTGTTTGAACCCAGACGACATTTTTTCAAACTCGATCTAGATTTAATTAAGGCAATAATACTGACCAAGTTTCATGAAAATGCAATGAAAAATGCAACCTCTTTTGCATCGTAAAGATTTTTCTATGATTTGACCTCGTGCCCTAGTTTTTGACCCAAGATGACCCTTATTCCAAGTTTTACCTATATTTCATCAAGGCAGTCATTCTGATCAAGTTTCATGAAGATCAAGTGAAAAATGCAGCCTCTACCGCATACTCAAGGTTAAGTGTGAACAGACAGACAGACGACAGACAGAAGACGGACACTAGGTGATCACACTCACCATGAGCACTTCGTGCTCAGGTAAGCCATAAACAGAAACAGTACACATAATATCCATTTTTTTAAAAATAATTCAAACAAAATGTTTTAATTTCAAAACAATACCACAATGCGTTTAATTTTTATTGAAATTAAAAACAGGACATTCAAAACTCAACTCTTGGACCAATTTCAAATAAAATGAACACATTACATCGTAATTGAGCATATGAAAGCTAGAGCGTATATTTGAAAACGGCCACTTTTCACAAAATAAAACAATGCTTTTGTTGCAACATATTAAACAAAAGTAAATAAGGAGACTGAAAAACCCCTTTCTCTATATTCAACGGAGCCAATCATTCAGCCTACATAATGACGCAGTTCGGGCACCATGTACAAAGTATCAGTCACTCGCATTGTCCAGTGGAAACCATTTTCTGACATTTTGCAGAATGAAAACAATTTTTAAAGTTATCTACACTATAAAATATGAGAATAATAACAAATGTATCAAATTTGTACAAAAATACAATCTTCAGAGTAGTGTGCTTTATATACAACATGGAATACTTTTTCCACATGACAGAAAAGAAGGCTACATTTGCCCTATACCGCTCACTTAGCTACCATTGGCTATAATACATGTTAAAGGTCAACAATTGCATTGCAGAACGAGTCAGTTTTGATCTTGGGGTACTGATTTGAGCGTTCTTCGTGGAGGTCTACTGCACAAAGTTAAATATCTCAGTTCTTGGCCTCTGGTTTTAGAGACGAAGATTTTATATAAGCCTATTTAAAATGAAGTGACACCCGGGCGGGGTAAATTTTGACCCGGGATCCATGATTTGAACGATATTTATAGGCAAAGTTACAGACTAAACATCTACGCTCTAGGCCTTGTAGTTTCGGATTGTTCCTATATTAGCCTATGTAAAATCAAGTGACCCTCAGGCGTGATCATGATTTCAACAAGGATGGTAGAGGTCCACTTGACAATGCTACCTGTCAAATAACTAAGATATAGGCCTTCCGGTTTTTGAAAAGATTTATAAAAATCCTTTCAGTTGCCATGACAACCAGATATCTGCTTTGAATGCAATTATCTAAGCTTCATGCAAGGGACGTCCCTACCAAGTTGCATGGACATCGGTCCAGTTGTTTCAGAAGAAATGTCGTTTGAAGGAATTGTTGAACAGACAGTCAACGTACGACGTACAGTGAGCGATCCTAATAGCTCATCCTGGCACTCCGTTCCAGGTGAGCTAAAACACATATTTTACTAATTAATGCAGACGAAAACAACTCATGCTAGAACATTGCAATTTGAGGAGTCCATACGCCATAAATTTGCTTTTTCAGATGACCAAGGAAACAAAACCCAAAATGCCATACTGAGTATGATGACTGTAAAATCTCGGTCTTTAAAGACATAATTGGTATCACATGGGTTTGGGGTGTACCTTGGACCCCCAAACGGCACTGCCTTTGCAAAAAAATATGTTTTCCTGTTAAATATGTGTTTTCTGAACATTTTCTGACTCTCTTTGACAAAAACCCATTTTACGTAGACGTAATGAGGTTTGGGGGTCCATGGTACACCCCAACCCTCTGTGATTGGTATAAATAGAAAATTCACAAGGTTCGACTTTGTGAAAGTGAAAACGCCACAACTCCTATGTACATGCTTTCACTCGCTGAAACACATTTTTCAGCAAGTCTGTCAGAGATAAAAGGTAATAAATAGTCAAATTTACAGAAAATGAACGTGCAAAAACAAATCAAGGAGCCGAAATTTAAACTGTACATCATCAGTATTTTGACTGCAGTTATGTTCGGGAGCTGAATATTTAGTTATTGGCTGCCTCTTGGGCTTATTTACAGATCGAACCAATCAGCAGCCAGAGATCAGTATCTTTGTTAAACCATACAAAAAATTAAGCACAGAACTATACAACCTTTAAAAAGTGATAAACGTAACTAGAAGATAGAGGCTTGTGGTAAGGTACAAAAGATGCATTATGAGAATTTTTAACTGTGTATTGAAAACCCTAATACGCCTGATAAGAAGCTGAAAGGTGCGGGATGATAAGTTAACATCGTGAGATGAGAAACTAGAGAAATTTGATACGCATTTGGAATGTTCAGGAAGCAAATGCCCTTGGATGAGAAACTAGAGGTGTTTAGTTAAACGCTTAAGTCGTATGATACGAAGCTAAAAGATTGTGATGTGAAGTTGTAGATGCGTCAAAGGAGAAACTAGACATCTGTAATGTTCAAGAGGCTTAGATATTCAATTCAAACAAATGATAAGAAGCTACAGTCATGTGATGAAAAACTAAAGGTATATAATAGAAAGCTAAAGAATCTTAAATGGTTCTATAAAACAGCACAGCTATATCCGAATATGCATCCAAATAAATTTTACTGAAAAGAAACAATAAACAAATAAAATATGACAAAAATTGTAATATACATGCACGTATATAAACAAAACCTCTGCAAAAATAGAATCTGATTTATTAAAGCTTATGTTATGACACCGAGTAATTGAAAGAACAATTGTAAGTACAAAAATAAATTTATGGCAGCATAAGTGATACATTATAATGCTTGGGTTGGTACAAAACTGTTGTAACTCAATCTTTCTGTACTCACAGTTCCAACAGTTTTGAACTAACTTATCGACATATTAACAGAAGTAATCAACACTTCACTGTTTATATACACTTTATCACAAAATCAGATCAATTTTTTTCATGGCTGGGATCTTGTATATATGGTCTCTCGATATGGCAATTTCTTTTTCATTTCCAAATACCCGCTGAACCTGCACTCTGCATATTCCTGAAAACAAACAGGAAATTACGTCTTAAAAGATAATAGATTTAGATAATCACAATCATGACAATGTAAAAAAAGACGTAGTCTGCATTTGTTCACACAGCGTTCGAGTTTGTTGTTTTACGCTGTACGAAACAGAGTCAAGTACGTACACTAACTAGTAAACAATATGCGTTTAGCGTACATAAAAATGAGGCCAAGGTAAAATTTAGAAGAGGAAACCTATAACTGACAGAAGCAATAAACAGAGCTATCAAAATACAACAGAAATCAACAAAAAGCAATCTAAACAAAACATTTGAATGGTATCATTTACTATTTAACAAATTCGAAAACACTTTAATTTTTGTGAGGTTGAGGTTTCATATGACTAGAAAATATTAAAAACCCCTCTAGTGCAAATACTTTGATTCAAAAAGTTTACAGAACCCTTTCCAAAACGCGGGTTTGAAATACCTCTTCATTTTGAAAAGCATGATAATAATGATGACGATGGTGATGATGGTGAAAATGCTGATAATATTTTATTCTTACCAAGAAACCAAACTGTATGCTTGACATTTCGTTCTGCAGAATTGACCATAAACCCCAGAGGAAATGAGATGCCAGCGCAAATGTATTTGCCTCAATATACATTCTGTGTAATACATCACTGTTTATATCACAGCCGGATGCTTGTAAATATGCCTTGAAAAACTCGTACTGAAATTAGAATTTTAATGTAAGTGTCATATATTTTGAATAAGTGACATCTTTATCACAAATTATATAAGATTTGTTAATACAGTGATAAAAAGGCAAGACCACTATGTTTAGGCTTTAAGGATGTTCTCTTACGTTGCCATGTAACCTACTAAATGCAGTACAGTTTCAAAATTCCCTATAGTTTACAGAGATAAACATCCTGCTAATCAAAATTCAGATTTGGTTTTTACAGCTATAAAGAAATCAATATAACATTTATGGGAAAACCAGCTCCGTTTTAAAGCGGCCATTGTTTACGGACAAATCACTACGGCTTGAGCTATCCTTATAATTAAAGTGACATCAAAAAACATTTCTGCTACGTAACTCTAAAATCGGGAAAAAAGCTTTAGACAATTTTTTAACGATTTGGACTCTATCTGAATTGTAAAGGAAATCTGTCATTGGTTGTTCTTCTTTACGACGGACAAGAACATCTTTGACAGTCTTGGTATAAGTACAAGATGACCCAAAGAATCTCGTGAACGCGGACAGATAGAGACTTAAAGTACCTCTTTGTAAAATTATTACGAGATAAAGCCTACAGTTTCCGACCAAAGAGATATTCAAATTTATGTAAACTATAAAGTTTACACTATACATGTAGACATGAAAAGAAAACAAGTCGTGTCCGCCTATTTCAAGTGATAACAGATGGCTGCTGAGTTTGGAAAAGCTGAATCTCGACTCAGTTGTGCCATGTCTAAGGTAAACTAATAATCTTTTAAAAGAAGTACTCATACCAGTTTTAGTATACATGTACTAACCTGTTGGTCCTTTGTGGGATAAAAGTGTTCTGTGTAACTAAAGTATGGATGTTCCGATACATTGTAATTATAGCACCATTCTAAAAAGTGATTTCCAAAATCATAACCTCTGAAAAAAAGTAAAAGGTCATAAACTAACATGTTTCTGTAGGCTTTAAACATACATGCAAATCAAATGAATATAAAAGGTAACCAGGACACATTTTTGTTTATAATCGTGTCATTCTTGTGTAAAGGGCCAGCCATTTCTGACCTCAGTGACATCCTTTTTGAGCACATTTATTTCTCGGATACTATTCTTTAATACCAAGCACTAGTCAGACAGACTTACGATAGCCATTCTTTAACTACCTTGCTGTTAACCAATTGGCCGTATCAGAACGGAGCCGTGTAAGGATTCGTACTTTCGACCTCCTGACTTCTGCTCCAAGAACAGCTGTCTTAACCATTACTATTCATGTTAGTATTATGCCTAGCAGTATGCCTAATTATATTCATATTTAGCAATGGTTCTAGTATGGTGCTACCCCGATCCTGAAAACAACAAGAGGGCCAAGATGGCCCTATATCGCTCACCTTGGTACAAGTCCACTTGCCTGGTGGAAGATCACTAGATAATGTTATATACCAAATAAGTTTTCCTATATACGCCTTTGTAAAACAAACGATCCCCCCACGGGCACAGTCAATTTTGACCCCAGGGGCATAATTTGAACAAACTTTGAAGAGGTCTACTAGGCAATGCTTCATGCTAAATATCTAAGCTCTAGGCCTTGTGGTTTCAGAGAAAAAGATTTTAAAGTTTTCCCTATATAAGCCTATGTAAAACTAAGTGACCCCCGGTGCGGGGTCAATTTTGACCCGCGGGTCACAATTTGAACAATCTTGGTAGAGGTCCACTAGCTAATGTTACATGCCAAATATCTAAGCTCTAGGCCTTGTGGTTTCAAAGAAGAAGATTTTTAAAGTTTTTACTATATAAGCCTATGTAAAACTGAGTGACCCCCCATGCGGGGTCAATTTTGATGCGAGGGTCATTATTTGAACAATCTTGGTAGAGGTCCACTAGCCAATGCTACATGCCAAATATCTAAGCTCTAGGCCTTTTGGTTTCAGAGAAAAGATTTTTAAAGTTTTTCCTATATATTCCTATGCAAAACTAAGTGACCCCCGGTGCGGGGTCAATTTTGACCCGGGGGTCGTAATTTGAACAATCTTGGTAGAGGGCCACTAGCCAATGCTACATGCCAAATATCTAAGCTCTAGGCCTTGTGGTTTCAGAGAAGAAGATTTTTAAAGTTTTTCCTATATATTCCTATGCAAAACTAAGTGACCCCCGGTGCGGGGTCAATTTTGACCCGGGGGTCATAATTTGAACAATCTTAGTAGAGGTCCACTAGACAATGCTACATGCCAAATATCTTAGCTCTAAGCCTTGTGGTTTCAGAGAAGAAGATTTTTAAAGTTTTTCCTATATATTCCTATGCAAAAACTAAGTGCCCACCCGCGCGGGGTTCAATTTTGACCCGGGGGTCATAATTTGAACAATCTTGGTAGAGGTCCACTAGACAATGCTACATGCCAAATATCTAAGCTCTAGGCCTTGTGGTTTCAGAAAAGAAGATTTTTAAAGTTTTTCCTAATTATTGCCATAGCAACCAGAGTTCTGCATGTAATGGAATTCTTTGAACAATTTTGGATAAGCTTCATGCAAGGAACATTCCTGCTTAGTTTTATCAACATTGGCCTAGAGGTTTCAGAGGAGATGTCATTTGAATCAAAATGTTGACGGACGACGGACGACGGACAATCATCGATCAGAAAAGCTCACCCTGGCGTAGCCAGGTGAGCTAAAAACATCACACTTAAAAGTAGAAAGTGGACAGTTTTCATATCTGTATAGCTACATTGTTCCGGTTTACCTACCTGTAATTGTAACTGCAGTATTCCCAGTCTATCACAGTCATTTGTTTTTTAACATCCGGGCATTTTTCATTGTAAAGGATGTTTCCTGAAAGAGAAAATGATTTATTATTAATGCGTTGGTCTTAAGAGTTAGTTTCCTACATTGAAGAGGATTTTGCTCATATGTATGTAAACGTACATTTTTTCCCAAACAAATGCACATAGTTAAAGACATTTAACAGTAAATAGTATGTTAGAGAACAACAAAATTATAATGTAGTGTTTGAAAAGTAATTCCCAATGATTAAGTACATGTATACAAAGTACCTTCTTGCAGGTCGTTGTGAGAGAACACCACTGGAGACTCAACACTAGAAAGAATTTCCCTGAAAAAGGTGAGCGGATTTTGTCACTTAAACATGAAAAAAGTATGCAACAGTTAGATAAAAAATCTTGTTAAATGATTTTTCCAGACTTTCTTATTCAGATTTAGATTTTCAAAGCACCATTTTGCCAATGAAATTTGTTTTTAGAAAGTTTTGACACTAAACATGCTTGAAACGTATGGACAAATGTCATGAAATGTTTAAACTATTTTAAAACCTAAATCTAAAACCTAATCTAAAACCTGCCTAATTTAAACTGCAGTGACGACGTTTATTTAAATACTTGTACAAAAATCATACACCCTCGTCGCAAATCAATATAAACTTGAGCTTGTTTTTGATGAAAATATATGTTTCCCATCCCTGATCCTTCCTGCAAAGTTTTATGAAAGTTGGAGAAGAAGCGCCGACAAGAGTTTCTGTTTTCACGTCCGTGTAACCTTGATCTTTAAACTTGTGATACCAAATTATAGTATGCACAACAATATGTTGATGCCTCTGGGCAAGATTTTTGAAAAAAAAATATTGGAAAATGTGACCTATAGTGTTATCAAGACAACTGAATATCAGCATGTCATCTAAGTACGCCAAACATTTTCAAAGTGCAACTACTCACCAAACCTCAGTCAACCGTAACGCCATGACAAAATACACAACTACACTTTGTGATGAATCTTTCTAATAAGTTGCATTAAATACACCCATAGGTAAGAGGGGAGTTGTCCGGACAAATTCTGTGACAGACAGACAGCACCAAATCAGTATGTAGATTGTCTCCCATCTACGAAATGTTTCCACACCACTTCGTGGCAGAGAACATAATAAGTTAATCAATAAATATTATCGGTAGGGGATATATTCAAGGGACTCTAGTTATGCTGGTTAACCAGTCCAAGCTATTAAAGTCCGTCATCACTTGCTTTGTTCCTAGAACCAAACATATTAACGAAACATTATGTTTTACCTACATGTGATTAAAAGTTCGACCTTGCCTGAATTGTTGTTTTGTATTAGATATATCTACATTGTACTTACTTTAAGGTGTCTAGCTCCTCTTCTAAATTATAACCCCGAAATATTCGCATGTAGTGTTCGTCTTGATCAGAATGCCTTCTGCTGAGGATATCCTTGACCTCAGTCATCCACCTGAAATATGAAGTTAGTTTTTAGAAGAATTCACCTTGATACTACTGACTTCATACAATGCTTTCAATGACGCTGTAATGGGATGTTCAAGAAATGTACCATCTAATTTATACTAATTTATTCGATCTCATACAACTTATCACTCTCGAGATTCATTTCAGATTGAATCGATCTCGGAGAAAGAGACAGACAATGATGAATTAGCAGTTTCTTGCCTAAGGACACAACCACTATTTCGGCACTAGTGCGGTTCGAATACGAACCTCTCAAATCCTGCGCCAAACATGCTATCTCTACACAAAGATGGACCCACTTTGTACCAGCTCAACATTAGAATTCTCAAAATACCCGTTATCGGGAACAAGTTTCAAGGAAACAGGGTGGTATCAGGTACAGTTTTTTCCACATGGTTTAATTATGATAAGTTGATTATTTTACAGCTAAGAAGCAGGTCAATATTTGAGGCATCTGTTATGGGACATTTAAAGAGTATTGTTCATATCTTAAATTAATTTTCAATTAGTAAGTTTAAAATATTAAACCCTGACTTTAATTAGCAGTTTTGTTACAAATTATGAGGCGACACAATCGGTAGCATATCACAAAAATAGAGTGCAATTTTTTTCCAACGCGTTACCCCTTTTGTTGCCTCATTCCACGTAACCAGCTGGCACCGTCCTCTTTTATACAAGAATGTACATATTGATAAGATTGTATTGACGTACAGACTGAATATCATAATAAAAGCAGAGGGCCATGACACTACATAGCTCACCTGTGAATCATTGCAGTTTAAAACGAGAAAGCAGGTTAAAAGATCTAAATCAAGGTCAAACAAGCACAAAGTTAAAATCAACAATAAAACCTGTACATATGATTCAAATTTCATTGCTGAAGCTCAAACTTGAACTATCACTGAAGGTGATGAGTACCCCCGACACCGCACTGACACAGTTTATAAAATTTATGTAACATTTGATGCTTTAATTATTGAGCCATGCACAACGAGGCATGGTTCTTGTCACTTCTGTGAACTATCATTAAGTTTTGACAAGGAGTTTTTGAGAATCCACTAGCCAATGCTCCATGCCAAATATCTAACCTGTTTGCCTTGTGGTTTCAGAAAAGAAGATTTTAACGTTTTTCCTTTATAAGCCCATGTACATTCAAGAGACATCCGGGCGAGGTAAATTTTGATCCGGGTGTCATGATTTGAATAATCTTTGTAGATTGCCTACATGTCTAATATCTAAGCTATAGGCCTTGTGGTGACAGCGAAGAATAATTTGAAGTTGTTCCTATGTAAAACTATGTAAAATCAAGTGACCCCCGGGCAGGCCAAGGGGTCATAATTTGAACACTGTTGGTAGAGGTCCACTAGACAATGCTACATGCCAAATATCTAAGCTGTGTTTTTTTCTATTCTTTTTCCTATATTGTCTTTGTAAAATCAAGTAACCCCCGGGCCGGGCCAATTTTGATACAGGGGGGGGGGGGGGCATAATTTGAGCAATCTCGGTAGAGGTCCACTTGACAGTGCCACACACCAAAATGCTAAGCTCTAGGCCATGCGGTTTTGTTGAAGAAGATTTTAAAACAGTTTTTTCCCTATTTGTTGCCATAGCAACCAGAGTGCTGCATGGAATGGATTTTTTAACAATTTTGGTAAAGCTTCATGCAAGAAACATCCCTGCCAAGTTTCATCACTTTGTGTCAGGTGACCTAAAAAGTGACCCCGAGGCGGTGTCAACTTTTACCCAAGGTGTTTGATTTAAAAAATCTTGGTACAAGACAACTAGGCAATGCTACATGCCAAATTTTGAAAAAGCTGACCCTGTGATTGTGGGGGGTCTACTTCGACCTAAGTAGTATGATTTTGAAAATCTTGTAATAGGACCACCATAAATTGATCCCGCCCCTGTGGTTTCCCGGGGGTCATAATTTGATCGATATTGGTAGAAGTGCACTAGGCAATGCCACATGCCAAATATCTAAGCTTTGAGTCTTCCTGTTCGTGAGAAAATTTTTCAAGTTTTCATTTCCGTTGCCATGTCAACCAGAGTTCTGCATGGAATGCAATTATTTGAAGGACTATGTAGGACTTCATGCAAGAAACATCCCTCCCAAGTTTGATCAACATTTGGCCTGGTGGTTTTAGAGATATCGTTTGTAGGAAAATGTGTACGGACGACGTACGACGGACGTCGGACTGTGAGCGATTCTAGTAGCTCACTCTAGGGGGCTAAAAATATAAATAATTTACATAATTCAGAGACAGAAAGAATGATAATACTGATTCACAATGATGTACCTGCAGTAACCATGCATTAGTTAATTCAAATTTATATTATATCAACCATCCCCACTTTTGACTATTAAACCCTTGCGTTTTACATACTAAACATTTAAACCGTATTTCAGTTAATGTAAATACATGTATTTAAACCCTATTCCAGCTAAAGGTATTAGATTTTTTTTACTTTCAAAATATATAAACACATGGGATGCATGCTTTACAAATAGCTGTCAAGTGTATTTCATTTGTACTAATCCAAACTTCTAACTCACCACCTGCCTTTTTCCTTCTATATTTAATTATTAACCCTTCCAATATCTTCCAGTGTATCTTTACTATTGGTGTACAAAAGTTATCATAACTTGCATTTATGAAAACAATGGGTAGATACTTTCGTTATATAAATTTCAAAAATGTTCGAGTAGTACAAATAATGTAGTTTTTAATTTAACCTTTAAACATCCGTAGATGCTCTTCCTTGGGAAACCCACTCTTAAAATTCTCTTCAGTATGAAATTTGTATCGCTCGATCACTTTGAAATTCATATAACGGAAGTATCTACTCAATGTTTCCATAAATGCAAGACATGATAGAGTTCGTGCATCGATAACTGAAGCTAAGCTGGCAGATATTGGGTCGATAAGTAAGAAGGAAAAGGGCAAGTGGTGCGTTTGAAGTTTCGCTATGTATATAACACACGACGTGTACAGTTACCATATGTAATCATGTTAATACTTACTTATCCATTGTATCATTTAAGAACCTTGGTTCTTTACACAAAGGCATATCTAAAGCATGGAAGAGGGCCAGTTTCTCGGCTATCATATGGGACAAGGTTGGGTTATGGAGATCTGTTGTTGACAAACAATCTGCCTGGAAAAACAATCATTTATGGTAAGGTTCTTTAATGATGAAGACAATGTTTTGATAGAACTGTCAAAAATCTTTATACATTTTTTTTATATTACAACATAAACACACGTGAAAATCTGAGTTGGTTGTGGACTGACAGACGGAAAGGAGGGCTATGGTGACCCTGCATTGCTAATCGCAGTTCCCAGCATCCAAATACCTTCAATTCCATTGAGATTTACCTTTTCAAGAGACACCACGATACAGATTAACGAGATTTAGCTATTTACTTTGAGGCTAAGAAGTTATCCCTTTATACATATTTTATAAAGAAATTGTCCTTCAAGCAAAAACTATTATTTCGACGAACCAAAAGTTCTCCACAATCTTGGTAGAGGGTCACATAAGAATCATACTTGTAAAATCGTTTCAAACACTGACCAACACGGTTTCTGAGCAGATTTGTTTTCACGTTAACAATATCATAATAATTGTATATGAGCATATTAAATGCCGATTCGTAAGGCCGAATAAAATCAGGTTTCAGATCGTCTCCAGATCGACTTTAACCTCAAACTTTTTTTTATAAGAAAATGATAAATAATACGGCCAAGTTGGCCCCAAGTTGCTCATCCGGGTAATCAGGACACTGAAATTTATATCACCAGGTATTCTATAGTACTGTAATAGTAAACAGTATAGTAGTAACAGTGGCTTATGTGTGCAGTGGACAAGAACCAATTCATGTTTTTAGGAAGTTATCTATGCAATGATGCTATTGAGCAAGTTCGGTAATGTTCTACGATTGGTTCATGAGGAGAAGCCGTTTAAAGAATTTCCTTTTTTAAGTTTCCATGGCCCCGATTTGGGGTGGTCCAGAAACATGTCGTCTTTAAAGTAGTGAGTCCATGCAAGGATGCTACAGAGCAAGTTTGGATACTGCCCTACCATTGGTCCATGCGAAGAAGCCATAATTATTTCCCCATTTTTAGTAACAGTGGCCCCTGTGTGCAGATGACCGTAACGATTTCCTACTGTTAAAAGGGGTAAATGAAAGGATGCCACAGAGCAAACTGGAGATGAACTGGTTAGAAACCCAGAGCTAGTCTTACGTGTATCGGTACTATACATCGGGCACGTAAAAGAACCGAAGGGGTCTATTCGTAAAATAGCTAGAGTCCGGTACATGGATCCCCTTGTATCTGCATTTATTTCTTCAACCTGTGCCTGTCAAGAGTCATGGCAAGTTCATTCGGGGAGAAATCACGCCGGACCTATAAAAACAATATAAATGAAAAAAGAAAGAGCAAACTTGGTGACTTTCAGATTCTTACCATTGGTTCATGAGAAAAAAACTGTTTAAAGACTTTTCTATTATAGTAACAGTGGTCTCAGTGTGTAGGGGATCGTACTAATTCCGGTTTTAAGCAATGAATCGATGCAATGATGTTGCTGTGCAAATTTGGTGACCATCATATCATGGATTCATCAGAAAAAAAAGGTTTAATTTTTTCTTATTTTAGTAACAGTGGCCCCTTGGAGTGTTTTTTCTTCTTTTTTAAATCGGTCAATGCAAGAATTTGGTAACTTTCGAACATTTGGTTTATGAGAAGAAGCCGTTTTTTTAAAACTCTATTTTTAAAAACCATGGCCCATGTGTTCAGCGGACCGGAACCATTTCATACCTTTTAAAAGGGATCAAGGTAGGGATGCTACAGAACAAGTTTGGAAACTTTCCAACACTGATTGGTTCAAAAGAAGAACCCGTTTAAAGATTTCTCTTTTTTTTCAGTGACAGTGGCCCTTGTGTGTTTCGGACTCGGAACCAAAATGGGTCAATGCGAGGATACAACAGAGCACGTTTAGTAACTTTACAACATCTGGTTCATAAAATGATCTTTAAAGATATTTCTACCTTCTGACAAAAAATTAGTGCTCATTTTAAAGCAATATTCAAGAAATGTTAGGACTAAAATTCCTCACCAAAATACATAAAGTGAGCTTACCCTGGCTTATTTGACACAAAAGTAACTCACAAATAGTCCTTAAGTTATATCAAAGGTGTCTACCAGTGTTCCATAGTAATCAGCTGTTGTTGGCCATGTCCTGGAAATATACAGAATCAGATAATTGAAATAACCTATCAAAAAGAGGACGGTCATAGAAACTGTTCACTAGCCTTACACTGTCTTTTAATCATGGCTTCCTTTTCTCCCCTTTTAGCCATCACATTTCATACCATTGTTTTTTACATTTTAGAACAAAACAATAAAATTTTGCAATGAAAAAGAATATACAATTTGTACTACTCATAAATATTTTCAGCATGATTAACACATTTGACTAAAAGTGCATAACGGGCAAACAGTACATACAAACGAGTGTCTATAATAAGTGTGAACTGAGAATATTGATTACACAGGATGATGCACAAATAAATGATAGTTCACTATCATGAAACACAAATAGCCACAAATGATAGATCTACGGACAAGTACAGAAACACTTGAGAAGTATCAGCACATTGACTCATTTCTATGCAGCTTTGCTAGATAAAGCCTTTTAGAAAACTCCTCAATCAGGCTCTTCTGCTTTGCATCTATCCCGTCTTTGTTCTTTCTGTTTTTCTCAATCTGGTGTCTTGTCTCCTTCATTATACTACTTGCTACACCAATCAGGCAATGTGCAACCGAAGCATGCATTTCTTACATATAAGAAAGGTAACAAAAATAGTCACAAACATTGCAGAAGTAATGCCAAGTTACTTTGTAAGTTGACACAATACGTATCTGCATCTGGGTAGTTTAGTTGGGCTGTCCAGATGGGTATTGTGTCAACTCCTTTTACAGTAACAAGGAGATACTTCTGCTCGATGTGTATGCTACACTTTCAGTAAAGGAGCATAAACTTAGCCCTCAGATAATCTTCATTGGGAAATATAGCTTAAAAGTATTGCAATTTACCTGAAGAAATCACATCTCTGTCATCCAGTCACAACCAATAACAACCTGAACACATGGATCCACTGGTCAACTGCCTTAAAGTCCCTACTCTGAATAAACAGCACTGTAAAACTACATTATAAAAAAGTTCAAAGTAAGTATGTACATTGTATATTATAAAAATAGATAGACATTTTAGCAAATTTATCGATGGACAGCATGCATTTTAGTAACATTTCCCCCTGCCACCCCCACCCCCTCCCCCTTTGGACATGGGTCAGTGCAAAGGTGCTACAGAGCATGTTTCGGTAGCTGTTCTTCCATTGGTTATAGACGAAAAGAAGCCGTTTTCAAACAGTTATAATTTTAGTGACAATGATTTCCAACTTTTTGAAAGTGGTCCATGTTAGGAAGTTTCAGAACAAGTTTGGTAACTTTCCAACCACTGGTTTACGAGAAGAAGACATTTTTTTTATTATAGTAACAAAGGTGCGCCAGACCGGAACCATTTTATACTTTTGAACAGGGTCAATGCAATGATGCTACAGAGCAAATTTGGTAACTGACCTACCATTTGATTCATGGAAAGAAGCCATTTCAAGATTTTTCTATCTGAAATGACGTTTCAGAGAAGAGCTTTAAGAGAACATTGGACGCTAGACAACCCACCTATACTAATAGTGTAAACTTGATTATTATTATTATTTCGGATTTTCATTATCATAATATAGACTTAATATTCATCATCGTAGATTCGTTTTTTCAATTTTTGTGCTTTCGTTCGTTTCGAGTTTACTTTATGCGGCGATGACTCTTACGGGATAGCGTATGTATAGGTTTCTAATGTAACAATTCATCGGCTGTAGATCAAGTGACCTGACCAGTATTCGAGCCGAAAGAAATACATGTGACACTAACTTACCGGAACTAACTCTTCTATTCTAGCCTCTGGATTCATTCCATGCAGTTTTGGTCCCAGTTGTTTTTCTGACATAAGTGCAAATATCACAGAGTTTTGTACGGTAAATGCACTCGACTTGGCAATATCTCCATAAACACGCAGCAAAACACGTTGTGGTATGTTGTCCGGGACATCAACATTGGACGGAAGTGAACAGATATACAAATAGTTCGTGAGGCCTCCACTGAAAAACAAATCAATTTGGGTGTTGAACTTCTGCTGTAGATTATTTGCCCACTAGTTTCTTACAATACCTACCTTACCTTTGTCGCCAAAGAATGTAAGGGCTAGAGGATTGAGACCTGTTAGAAAAAAGGACTGAACATATTTTGCCTGGCGTTTTAATGAAATATATGGTGGCGAGGGTAGAGTTGAATATTTAGTTGATATTCTTATAGCTACTGTTCAAAACACTGTAAACGATGCGTGAGTTACATGGTCTTTCGGCGTAGACCATAGCAGGCGGGATAGTTAGATGCCTAATAAAACTTGTTCATCTATAACTCTGTTCAACTACGGGCCGTTCGGGGTTGTTTTCGGTCAGCCTATAAACTATAAGACACGATTTCGTTAGTTTATTAAATAAACCGTTTTGTGGTTTAACGCTTTTACTCCAGGGGCCTTGATACTATTGAATCCCTTTCTCAAAGACACTTACGGGATTCGAACCAGAGACAATGATCTGCCTGTAATTTCCAGTCAACGACCTTTGAGGCCCCTCGCCGAATCTAAATGCGGTTCTCCACGGGGAGATTATACTGACACGTTCATTGCTTTAGCCTGCAGCAGCGCCGCTATATTTAATACGTGGTGAGTAAAAGATGCATGGAGACTTAAGCCTAGATCGAACATATGCGTCTCTCTTTCATTATAAAATCGAGGTCTTCTGAGATGAAAACTGTATACACAGTCAATTTTTTTGGAAAAGCAAGAGTTGTCGTTTGTAATGAGCTGTCGTTCGTTTCCTAGGGGCCATCTAATATACGCTGGTAAAAAAAAAAAAACGCTTTTACGTTTCGGCCAATGTCACCTAGAAAGTGGATATAGATTAAAGGTTTTTCACTAACGCAACCTTTGACATTATAGAAACGAAACGAGTCGACTGAATATTCTTTTTATGGCCTTTTTAGACAAATGATTTGTCTAGCAATTTTTTCCCCAATACGTAGTAAGTCTGCCTCTGTGGTGTATGGATAAAGCCGATAGCTTACTCTCTTTTGTGTACGTGTACTTTTAGAAACCACGAGTTCGAATCCCACACCCACCCATTTTTTTAAAACTTTTTTCTGCTGTTTTAATAATCTTTTTAATTTTTTAAGAATATTTTACGGCAGATAATCATAAAATTTTTCATTCATGTCAAATTAATAAGGATAATGGTAATGAAAATTTGAGACTACCAGGAACGGTCTATAGAGCATTCCTGGACAACTGTATAAATATTATTTGATAACAGTAAAGTTTCGATCTACAGGTCAGTCAGTACATGTGGTGTCGCGGGTGTCGCCCCCCCCCCTTGTTCAACCAGAATTGGTTCCCTCGAGTTCTTTTGGGGCCATGCCTCAATATCAATTATCACCAATTTTCAAAATATTTACATGGGATTATTGTTTGTTGGCCCGCTGTGATACTTTGTATCACAGTTTTTCTTGTTTCCCTTTAGCCTGCGGCGGCATATTTTTTTAAAAAAAAAGCCAATAAATCCCCCCCCCCCCCCACATCCCCTCCGCTGTTTGCGCCCCCACCTACATGAAAATGACACATATCGATCTGAGTTAGCCGGAGAAAACTAGTTCACGCTGCATTGCATCATTAGATAGACATGCTGTTTACGATTACTGTTCACAACATCAGTAAGAAATAGCCATTTTCTGATGAAATGATTTTCTCAAACTAAATCGCGTGATACTGACGCCACTGTACTGATATCGCGCCACGTATATCTTATCATTTCTATTTATATATCAGTTGCGTGTATTGAGGTTAGATCTACTATGGTAAATGCTGAGGGTACCGAATAAGTCACGCCTCACTGAGTGTTGTTGGATTACAGTTAAACCTGTTTAAGTGGTCATCTCAATCAAGCAGTCGCATGATTAAAACCGCCGATTATACTGATATCGCAAAACCCCAAAAAAAAAAAAAAAAAAACATTATTTAAATATCCTTATGAATGTTCAGTATATGTCCGGCAAGTAAAATGGTGCTTAAACAACTGAGATACAAAGAAAGGATCTCTCATATGCAACAAAACCCCAATTGACGAGGTCTGGATACAGCGATAATGTGTACAGTACACCGTGTGATCGGGGTGTAGACATTTGACATTGTCTGATGCATTTCTTCCCGAAGCACTGTTGTTATCATTTTTAACATTCATGCACCATAAAACGTATATCATAATGAAATGACAGGCAATTTCTTCTTTTTTGTTGTTGTTAAAACTGCCATATTTATGATAAATTTGCGAAAATATAGTTAGAACATTAACACTTTAAAGACGGATTTTACCACTCACTGTAACCCTAATTAAGTTAGATGCACTCGTGCAACATGTCGAGCCGCCAGCTGTCAAAAGGGCTAACTCCTTACCAAGAAGAGATAGATCAAAATACGCCTAAATAATGGATGTAACATGCATGTTGTACTACAGAAAAGTGGTCTCGATTTTTCTCTACGGCCAGTAATAAAAAGAAATACAATATAAGCTATTTATAGTAACAACAAAGGGAAGTAATTCTAAAAACAAGGGTAGCTCATGGTGGTGAACATTTGTGCCAAGATCCATGTGTTTTCCGTGTCAAAATCCATCCATGCATGAAGAAGAAATCCTCCGGACAAAGATATTTTTGAATTTGACCTTTAACCTCTAAGTGTGACTTTGACCTTAGACCTAGGGACCTGGTTCTTGCGCATGACACTCCGTCTCATGGTGGTGAACATTTGTGCCAAGTAACATCAAAATCCCTTCATGCATGAAGAAGAAATGCTCCGGACAAAGTCATTCTTGAATTATTCTTGTATCTGACCTTTGGCCTCTAAGTGTGACCTTGACCTTGGAACTAGGGACCTGGTTCTTGCGCATGACACTCCGTCTCATGGTGGTGAACATTTGTACCAAGTTACATCAAAATTCCTCCTTGCATAAAGAAGATAATGCTCCGGACAAAGTCATCTTGAATTTGACCTTTAACCTCTAAGTGTGACCTTGACCTTTGACCTAGGGGCCTGGTTCTTGCGCATGACACTCCGTCTTATGATGGTGAAAATTTGTGCCAAGTTATTTAAGAATCCCTTGGTCCATGGATAAGTTACAGCCCGGACAAGCTAAACTCGGACGGACGCACGGACGCACACACACACGCACGCACGCACATACACCATACAGCCATTTGGACAACTATATCGAGCTTTCGCAAGCGGCTTGACAATAAAATTAATACAACGGCGTACGCAGGGGGTAATTTAAGTGTGCATTTTCATTTTACTCAAACTTTCAAAATTTTAAAAATGGAATTTACCTATGTTGCAGATTTGTTTCGGTTATCACATAGAAACTACATTTTCTTGACTTTTTATTTGAACAATCAAAAACAAAATAACTATCTAAAAGGTTGATAATACGGACTAAGGGAGCATTTGAGATAAAAGTTCAAATGTATTTACTGAAGTACAATTGATTTAAATACAATTCTTACTGCTGACATTTGACAGGAAATTAAATGATAAAGGCTACATTACTAATTGCGGCGGCATAGGATCGATGCTGATTCACTCTTATGGTAACATCTTTAATAACAAATATAACATACCTTAATTTTGTAATCACGAATTCGTCTTCGCCGATTTCGGACCAAACGTCCCCGATCGAATCTCTACACATTGTGAAGCCCAGTCTCCGGGCGCTTTCAGGAACACAATCTTCAGACATCTGTACAAATCTGGGTTTCACAAAGAGCAATCGTTTAAGAATTTTTCTGACTTGTAACAGTAGTTTATGGGACACGAGATAACGTTTTTGTATCACTATTACTTTATCAAATTTGACCAACAGTAAAGAGATAAGCTTCCATCTATGCACAGCAAACATGGTTTTATCTGTCTGTGGATTGTGTCTACATCTGAGTCAATTAAAAGTCAAATTACGCACATTCATGTATATAAATATGTTTATAAAATCCACTTTTCTGTGTCAGTTGCCAATTATCATATGATCGAAACAACGGAGAAGTGTTATTGTAAATATAGTATCCGGTTTTATCCGGTGTAAACTCGACTGTATTAACACAGAGATGCCTATCGATCAATGAAAGACAGCGATGCAATTTCCATTGCGTAATAAATCGGTCAACTATGGTCAAGATTTACAGGTTACATTGTAAATCGGTGCGTTTGTTTATTTTGTTTGTTTGTTTGTAACTGTTTACGTTGTAAGTCAGTTTGGGCACTCGAATAGGTAAAACCCGCGTTCTATTTTAAGCTATTGAAATATAGTGAAAACTGCCTGATGTGTGTATGGAACGCCAGTTCTGCATAATAAATGAGATCAAAAAATTGTATAATGCGAAAATTCAATTACCAATTACAGTGCTGTTTTGAAGACCTCTCTTATTGTCTAAATAGCGAATCACAAATGAATTCATGATATAATAGTTGAATTGTACCGCACTTCATGCTACACAAATGAATTTACGGTATCATTAATTGAATTTTTGTCATAGGCGACGGAAATATTTGATGCGCGCAACAGGTGATTGAATTCGAGCGGTCTCTTAATATTTGGAGAGCTTTTTAATTTCAATTAATTAGATAAAAATTAGATTTTGATATCAAAAATTCATTTGCAAAGCGGTTTTATACAATTATTGTTTTTCGAGAGCTCTAAAACTAAATTGAAGAGGTCTTCAAATTTAATATGGATCTGTAGGTGGCGGAAATATTTTATGCGCGCAACAGTTTGAGTTAGAGCGGGCAATAATTGAAATGAAATGGTCTTACTATTACAAGCTTTATATCAACTTTTGAAAATTTTAAGACTTTTCTATTCTCTATTAGAATTATAGCGCGCTATAATTATTTTGAGAGGTCTGTAATTGGGTACAAAAAAACTCTAAACTTATTTGAAGAGCTCTACAAATATTTAGAGACCTCTTTAGTACTGAAGTATAATGTAAACTTGTCGTTCCATACATGCACGCTGCATTAACTGTATTTGCTTTATTACGTAATAAAATTATGAATAATTGAATTGTAAAATATAAATACATTAAATTATGATAATATAATTCATATCATATATAAGACATTGTATGTTTTAAAAGAGTTCAAATATATGCTACAAGTAGAGTTTATGAATAAAGGTGTTTAGAATATGAAGATCGTCGCCACGGACTAATGGACGAATACTGTAGACGTAAGTTTAAATTATGGTTTGATAAAGGACTAAACTGCACGAATAAATGACTGGGGAAATAGGTATTTTTTATCGTATTTACGCCATTTGTAACATTAAGTGTAATTATAAAGACATTTTCCTATGAAATTTACCAATTTGTGCCTACAAGATACTAACTGCAAACTACAACACCTAGATTCACGAAAAGTTTTCAAAAAGAAAGCCCTTCTTCAACCAGGTGTCATTCATTCAAACTTTACAAACCAGAAAGGAGATCTTTATCTCCGTCAGAATGAAGGGTTATAAGCGATAAGTGATACATTTTAAAAATAGGTTAGACCACAACTGGCGTCCAGCTAAGAGATAGGGGACACAAGAGGCACTGCCTAGATCTTAAACTCTCATCAAAAATGCAACTATAAGATAAGATAAGAAAGATAAGAAATTTATTCATTATAGTGACATGTGTAATAACATTGTTGTAGTACATATAGATACAAATTTACACCCGGCCCAATGGACCTATATGTCACCTTATCAAAAATAATGTACATAACTTAAAGCCATACTTTTTATGAATCATTATCATAAACATTAACATTAACAAAATAAAGTAAAAGTAATGTGAACCTGATCAAAACAGGGTACAAGTTATTAAATAAGAACAGATTCTAATAAATTAACCATTTGGTACATATGGTAACTACACTGGTGTGTTACTGTAATAAAACATTTGGTTGCCAAAAATCTTGGAATTTAATAGATAGTGAAAAAGTAGCCGATAGAATGATTACGTCTTTATAACGTGTTTACTGCAGTTGTACTTATTATCCTTTTAATATTTCGTAAATTTACTAGTGTGCCTTTCAAATAACAAGGGATATAACAACCTTATATATACGTGCAATGTATAATTATGATTTAAACGATTTGAGTGTATTTATATACAAAATAACTACTTATTATATAGGTTACTTATTTAATAAAATTTACGATACTTTGAAACTGTGGTGTATACAAACGGTAATTATTTCCATCATATATTATGTTAACATGAAAGCAAACTTGCAATATTACTTAGTTGTGTATACTTATGATGGACACAGAGTGTATATAAATTTGATTAAGAGTCTGAAAATTTTGAATTTTACATCTACGGTAATTCCTTGAATCTTTCGTTTTCGTTACTCCTTTTTGATTGGTTGCACAAACAGTGCTTTTTCAGCAGCCTTTCTTATTACCTTTCGTTTGGTATGAGGTTGTCACACGTGAAACAGCTTTCACTAAGATCAAGTTTATTGAGTTATTAGTTTATTAAAGTACTGAGTTCAATGTATGTACATAGTAATATATCAAAATAATACAATACGTAAAATTACTCCTTGTTAATATGTACAACTCCATATTTATGAAACAAAACAAGAGGGTGATTTATTATGTAATCTTAATAAATTACCATACTTTTACTCCGACTTTAAACTTAACAACCAAGCATAGACTCTAATAGTCCTTTAAATATCGGATAAGACAACTAATTTGCCTGTTAACACTGAATATGCACTTTGTCCCTGTATATAGTCGGAATTCAGTACGGTATCTTATATATTATTATATATATATATATATATATATATATATTATATATATATATCAATGTAACATTCAATACACATGTTGAGCTTTTTAAAAGAAAGTTTGGAGTAAGGAAGTTTGAAATCAGAAGTAAGAAAGTTGAAAGTAAGAAAGTAAGAAGTAATTAAGTTAGAAGTCAAAAGTAAGGAAGTTTGAAATTTTGGAAGTCAGAAGTTTAAGAAACTGGAAATGAGATGCCAGAAGTTCACGAAACTTGAATTTAGAGGTCAGTAGTAAGAAAGTTAGAAGTCAGAAGTATGGGAAATAGAAGTTAGAAGTCAGAAGAAAGGAAGTTGGAAGTCAGTAGTGTGGAAGTTCGAAGTTTGGATTATTGATGTTAGAAGTCTCTCCAGGGCTTCCATAGAATATATTTACATTTATGTTCACTATGTTATCAGATAATAGAACTAAATACATGTGGCGTATAAGTTGAAATATTCATTTGTAAGTTACATGTATGTACTCTCAAACTCTCGATTTCAAACTGGTCACATTGTTTTCTGACATTAAATTATTCCACAAAAACATCTTTTTTCTGTTCTCTCTAATGAAAAAAAGAAGAAAAAATCTTTAAAGAAAGATCCAAGAGCGTCATTAAAGACTTTTTGATCTGTTGTATCGAAAGTATGCCTCACGGATACATATGCCCTCTATCAAGGTCACCTGATATGAAGAACTCTCGATATTAAGACCAAATATCTCAGAAAAAATTGGTAAATGTCATAGGAAAAGGTCTCGATAATTAAGACCGACTTGGTAATAAGATCACTACTTAATTGTCCGAATGGTGGTCCGAATACACTTAATGTTACATAACGGCGTAAATACGATAAAAAACCTATTTCTCCAGGCATTTATTCGTGCAGTTTAGTTCTCTATCAAACCATAAATTAAACTTACGTCTGTTCGTCTATTAGTCCGTGCCGACGATCTAGGTCCCGCGATAACACGATAAAGTCAATATATAGAGAAGAAGTCGTTTGAATATGGTTTTTATTAAACGAAAATGTAGTGCTAAAAGGTGAGGCAACAAAAATGGCAAAACTACCATTAAATCTTATCAACGTTTGTCGTAATGATGCTTTTAAAAAAGTACTTTAATTATTGTAGTACAAATAAAGACCACCAGGGACAAACCATGCACCATTTAGCTATAATGGAAACACCATCCGTCAACAAAGACCACTTTTATTTCTTGCAGTCAGTGGTCTTTCTTCACAGGTTTGTCTGTATATAGTGTATATCGCCTAACATTAACTGTAACATGTAATAGAACCCGACTGCGAAACATATACAATAGATATAATTAGAAAGTGCTTCAATGCACTTTTTCAAACGCGTTGTACCGGAACACTTCTTTTAAATTATCTACAAAACATAGATTTATACAAAGACGGTTTGATTCAAACTAAAAAATGCAAATAGACTAACTTATTTTAAATGATTTAAGAATGCCAGGACTATTAATATAAAAACATTAGGACAGTAATTTATAAAGAGTATAAAGAAAATCTATTTTTCCATTTATCATATTACCGCAGTATGCTTCGGCCTACAAGGGGGGGACGGCAGCGGCAAAGTGGTCGAGAAGAAATCCAACGACTAGGTACAGAAGATGCACTGAAATGTCCAATGTGCTTGGACACGTTCGAGACCCCAAGGGCACTGGCATGTCTGCATACATTTTGTGAACCATGTTTGGAATTTTACTTGGCGGATTGTAAAGCGTCCATTAAAGATGGGAAGCTTGAAAAAATCGAGTGTCCGGTATGCGGTCATCTAACCGTTCCACCGGATATTTTAAAACACCCTCACGCGATGGTCAAGGACTTACCGCTCAATCATTACATCCTGCCTCATTTGGACGGAGTGACCCCGCGCGAGAGAAATAGTCGAGCAGAATCAACGCGCAAAAAGAAGGTCAACTTTACACAGAGTTGTGGTTCTTGTGCAGTAAGGGGCGTGGCTGTTGAGGCTATTGCATACTGCCATGATTGCGAGGATTTTCAGTGCGGGGAGTGCGTAGACAATCATTCGAAAATCAAACTGCTTCTTAAGCATAAAATCGTCACTATCGAAAACGTAACTAGCGGATCAGAGATGTCCAGTTCCTTTGATAAACATAACAGTTGCGTCGTTCACCAAACTGAGGATGTTAGATTCTATTGCGCAAATCATGACGTAATTTTGTGTACCAACTGCATAATGGTCAATCACAAAGCTTGTGAAATTTTTAATGAATTCGAAGACCTGGGAATGAAACTCAGGCAAAGCGACCAAACAGACAAACTTCGTGACAACATGAAAGGCCTACAAAAGGCCTTGAATGACATGGTAGAAGCGGTAAGGGCGAATAATTACGGCATTAAACGAGAAACGGAGGAAATACCACGACGAATTCAGTCCATGAAAGCTAAAGTTCTACGACTTTTCCAATACTTGGAAGAAGCTACGGAGAAAAACATAAAAGAATTTCAAGAAGAGCACGGGAAAAGGAATTCTGACAAAGCGTTCAAATGCAAGCAACTCCTTGTAGCGATTGAGGGTTCAGTCGCATCTCTAGATACGGTGATAGAACATGGTTCGAACCCACAGCTGTTTCTGGCATTTCAGAAAATCAAAAATCAGTTACAAGAATATGACGATCTGGTTAAAGTTGAAAAGGACTCATTACTGTGTAGCTCAATCCAATTAAAGATCGATGAAGCTCTAAACACCATTGTTAACGCAACAGAAAAGTTGGGAGAAGTATTCGTGGAAAGTGTGAAACCAGACCTCGCTGAACTGCCACCATTACTGTTTGCGAAAAGGGAAGACACCATTTCAGACACGAAACCCGAACTTATAAAGTCAGGGAGTATCAAAATCGAGGACGTAAATATTCAGAAAACGTGTATCGCCGCAACGTACATGGACAAGAAACTCGCTTTGGTATTTGAAGTGAAAAACCGGAACTGGTTCTCGTATACATTTTCGCTTATTAGCACGGATAAACTTGACGAGATTTATACTCAAGATCTGAAGCGAGATCCGAAAAATATCGTCTGCATTGACAGCAACAACCTTGCTATTACTTTTCCGAATGGAGGTTTCATAGAATTCTACCTATATACAGCGAAAAAGAAGAAAAAGCCAATGAATTTTGTTCTTGACCACACGGTCAAATGTGACATTCGGGACACGGTCATCACAAAATATAACAAAACCACTTTCGCATTAAGCACGGGAAACTACTTTGCGACCTTGACCCATGACGGCGTCATGAAAAAGGTGTTCTATTACAGCGTTAGTTTGCGCGCGCGGGAAAATGACTTTTGGTCAACGCAACTTTCTATAGAGCTCATGGCCGTAGATTTTAAAAAGAAAAGAATCTACTTGGTATCATCAAAACCAGACAAGTTGTATTCGTTCAATACAAAGGGAGAAGTAATGTTCGATTATAATTTTGAAGGCAGTGTTAAATATCTTGATTTAGACAAAGAGGGGACTATCTGCATTTGTACCGGAAACGGAAGTTGTGGTCAGCTGTTCCAAATTTCGCCAAACACTGGAAAAATCCTAAGAACCATTGCCATAGAAACACAAAATCCTCAGATCACTTGTTTCAACAGAAAAAGTGGGGATTTTTATGCTGTTGAAAACACTTCAAAGAAAACTAAACTAGAGAAGTATAGATTCACCATGCTGGAAGAGGAAGACATATTTGATGACGATTGACCAATACATAGAAAACTGAAAGAAACACTTTGAGTTTGATGTGAGACTATTTGCAGATCATACCTTATGATTATCTTTCATATTTGACCTAACACGGAAGCTTAACAGTAGAATCTAATTGATCTTTAAAATTACATGTTAAAATTAATACTAGCGCAAGAATAAGTGAATTAAACCGAGTCAGCTAGAATTTGCCTTGTAATTAGTATTTTGGCCAAAATACCTTACCTTTTCTATCGTGGCGATTATCATAGACAGAATGAGAACAAAACGAGGCCTATAAAAGTAGTCAGCGGTCAGGAACGGGATTATCTGAGCTGGATGAACACTTAGAAATCTAGATAATATCATATGTATCGTGTCAAAACTTGCTTAGTTTATACTAATTTATTTACCCTCGATTACGAAACAAGTTTTTAATACTTATATCAATCCCTCTCGAGTCTCACTCCAGATAGAATCAACCTCGAAGAGAGAGAGAGGGATGCAATGTAGTGTTATATGTGTCTTGCCTAAGGACACTATCACTACTTTGGCATAGATGGGGATCGAATCCGGAGCCCTCCGATCCTGAGGCAAACGGGCTACCACTGCACCAAGGCGGTTCCAGCAGGTATATCATTCTATACAAGGTACTTCATAATGAAACTTGAAATTACTAGAATTAGTTCTCAAATACATTGTAGTTGCTTTCAAATGTAACCAAGAAGGCATGTATAATTACAACTTTTTCGATGCTCGAAAGAAGCTATCCAATCAAGTGCTTATAAGGAAATCATTCCGACGAAGTTTCATTGAAATCCATCCAACCATTTATGAATACAGATTTTCATTACTGTGACCTTGACCTTTATTAAGTGTATTAACATTTCTTAACACTATGAAGAGCATGGCTTGGTACTAAACACTCATGCCAACTTTTGTTATCGTTTCCGAAAACCCTAATAGAACAAGGTTGAATGAACACATTTAGAGTCAAATAAGAAAACTAACCTTTGATATTTAACAAATCCTTTGAAGCATATGTAATGATAATATAATGATCAGTGCATCATACCATGTCCATAAAATATATAGATATTATATAAACTTGTATTTCTTGTGAAAATGTGAAACATTGCGTAAATAATTGACTCCTATACAAACAGTTTATTTATCATTATGATAAACACGTATTAAAGTTCAACAAGCAAAATAAATATACAGCATTTCTGTACGAGGTCCAAACTTATGGAACGCCAAATCTACATATACTCAAATATTTGAAGAGGTCTTTAAATAATTGGAGAGCTCTCTAATTCAATTATTGATATCAAAAATTGATTTAAAGCGCGCAATAAATGAATTGAAGACCTCTCCAATTCAATTGAAGATATCAAAAATTAAGGTGTATTTCAGCTGTTTTAAAGAGCTCTGTAATTGAATTGAAGAGGTCTCTAATTGATTTGAAGACCTCTGTAATTGTTTTATAGCGCGCTACAAATTAATTTATAGAGGTCTTGAATTCAATTAGAGACCTCTCTAAATCAATTTGAGCGCGGTGAAATTCAATTTTAGATGTCTTGAATTCATACCAAATTTACATATACTCAATTATTTGAAGAGGTCTTCAAATATTTGGAGAGCTCTGTAAAATATTTGGAGAGGTCTATAAATCAATTTTTGATATCAAAAATTCGTTTGTAGCGCGGTTTAAATCCATTAATTTGGAGACATCTATAATTCAATTGAAGAGGTCTCCATTTAAATTGTAGACCTCTATAATTGTTTTATAGCGCGCAAGAAATGAATTAATGATATCAAAAAATGATTTTGAGAGGTCTATAATTGAATTGTACCGCGCTTCAATTGTTTTATTTGAGAGCTCTCTATTTCAAGGTTGTACATGGATTATATTGAAGCGCGGTACAAATGAATAAGAGACCCCTAAATAATATCATTAATTCATTTCTTGCGTGCTGTAAAACAATTATAGAGGTCTCTAATTCAATTGGAGACCTCTTCAATTGAATTATAGATGTCTCTAAATCGATGGATTTAAACCGCGCTACAAGCGAATTTTTGATGTCTTTAATTAATTTGTAGACCTCTCCAAATATTTTTCAGAGCTCTCCAAATATTTTACAGAGCTCTTTAAATACTTTAGTATATGTAGATTTGGCATGTATTAACATCGATTTCAAGATATCTAAAATTGAATTTCACCGCGCTCAAATAGATTTAGAGAGGTCTCTAATTGAATTCAAGACCTCTATAAATTAATTTGTAGCGCGCTATAAACAATTACAGAGGTCTTCAAATCAATTAGAGACCTCTTCAATTCAATTACAGAGCTCTTTAAAAGAGCTGAAATACACCTTAATATTTTATATCTTCAATCGAATTGGAGAGGTCTTCAATTCATTTATTGCGCGCTTTAAATCAATTTTTGATATCAATAATTGAATTAGAGAGCTCTCCAATTATTTAAAGACCTCTCTATTACAATTTTTGCGCGCTATAATTATTTGGAGATATCTCTAATTGAAATTGAGACCTCTAATATTATTTGAAGAGCTCTCCAAATATTTAAAGACATCTTCAAATATTTGAGTATATGTAGATTTGGCGTTCCATACAAACTGCACACAATAGTGGCCCAGTCATTCTTAATCAGTATGCTAGAAATAGAATCTTATCTCGAGCACTTATGCTATAAATAAGATGAATATGAATGAATGATAACCAAGAATATGGAACATTGCATAACTTGGTTTCTTCTTATCTTTCAGAAAAGTAGTCCTTGAGAGCCATTATAGAGCTCGTCTGTAAATTGCATCATGCTCTTGAAAGCCATTATAGAGCTCGTCTGTAAATTGTATCACGCTCTTGAAAGCCATTGTAGAGCTCGTCTGTAAATTATATCATGCTCTTGAAAGCCATTATAGAGCTCGTCTGTAAATTGTATCACGCTCTTGAAAGCCATTATAGAGCTCGTCTGTAAATTATATCATGCTTTAGGGGGAAAAAATAACTAAAAGACGTCGTAGGGAATGAGGTCGGACTATAAATGTTTAAACAACTGTACTTGAGAGTCAAAAACAAGAAATACAGAATAAGAAACTGGGTTAACCATCCTGTTAAATTTCTATCAAAAAATGGGCGTGTCCATCTTTCAGTACAGGCAGCTCCATTAATTGTTTGAAGGGGTGCTAACTGAAAATTTACTTAGTAAATAGACTGCTTTTCTTTTTTTAACGATCTTCTTTGGTTGTTAGCAATTGTTTCTTTAAAACAAGAGGACAAGAGGACAAGAGGGCCACGGTGGCCCTATATCGATCACTTGACTACCACTGACAAGAATACAAGGTCATCAATAGCAGAAAGGGTTCATTCTGATTTGAACGATCTTCATAGAGGTCCACTTCATGTAATGCTACATGCCAAATATCTAAGCTCTATGTCTTGTGGTTTCATCAGAGATGATTTTTAAGTTTTCACTATATATGCCTATGTAATATCAAGTGACCCCCCCCCCCTGACGGGGTCAATTTTGACTTAGGGGTCTTGATTTGAACAGTCTTGGTAGAGGTCCACTACGCCTTGTAGTTTCAGAGAAGAAGATTTTAACAGTTTTCCCCGGGCGGGGTCAGTTATAACCCATTAGTCAAAACTGGTAGATGGCAACTAGGCAATGCTAAATTTCAAAGCTCTAGGTCTTGTCGTTTCAGACAATATTTTAAACGTGTTCGTTTTGATTGCCATAACATTCAGAGTTCTAAACAGAATGAAATCATTTTACCAACTTTGATATTGTTTCATGCAAACAGCATCCCTGCCAAGTTTCATCAACATTGGCTCAGTGGTTCAAAAGGAGATGTCGTTTGAAGAAAACAGTGGAATGACGACGGACGGCGAGCGGTCCTAATAACTCATCCTGGCATTTTGTGCCAGGTGAGCTAAGAAAATAATAATTAGATTTTTCATTTAACGTACTTTTTTGTTCTACAGTAGTGTTTGACTGGTAATTAACAAAAGTGTGGACCTTTGTGATTAAGTGGTTAATCATTATACCAATATAGTTATAGTTTTAAATTAACTGCTTAGAGTGGTATCCATTGCAAATTACCCGACTGAAGAGCGGACATTACAGATCATCATATGACTGTGGTTGATCATGATCTACACTGTTCGAAAAGGCAGAATCCTATGTTGCTAGTAGAGTAAAGGGTGGGGTTAGTGGCAGAGAGGAGGGGGGTGAAAGTAGGGGGTTTGTACCTTGTGATCATATTATCATAAGCAATATAAATTCAAAGTTTTATAAAGAAATATAAAGAAATGGCAAACTTATAGCAAACTTAAAATATAAAGGAGCATAAGTTGGTCGAAAGTGACATTGACCCAAATATTTAAGCTGCATCACAACCCTGTTGTCATCAGCAAAATAACTTGAAAGTTTGAGAAGAAATAAAATTCAATGACTAAAAAAGGGCACAACTGTACAAATACGTTTAACAGAGTTATGTGACTTGCTGAAGTTGTCTATACATGTATCATCATGAGAAACAAGTAGGCGAAGTTTGAAGTTAATATGCAAAGTTTGACACAGTTGTTGAAAAATAGACTTCAAACGACCCAAAACAAATTAGTGAGATTCGTCTTGAATATGGATTCTATGTCTCATGTTGGTCCAGGCCAGTTTAGGTATTTAAAGTGGTTACCAGTTGAAAAACGGGTAAACCAAATTATTTTGGGTCATGTTTTCAAAGTTAAGTCAGGCATAGCTCTAGATTACCTTGGAGAACATTTTAACCCTGTACACTCATTACACACTCATTGTACAAGGTTTAGGGTAACTTCTTGTCCCAATCCTGATGATCCATCCAGGTTAGATTTTAATGACAGTGGTTGTTTTTGTATTCCCAAGGTGAAGGGATTTAGTAAAAAGTCTGTTGCTTATCAGGCGTGTGTCCTTTGGAATAACTTGCCCCAATTGATACGTAATATTACAGTGTTTAAGCATTTTAAGGAAGCCGTCAAACTTCATTTTTTGTCCTAGTTTTAACACTATGTCTTACCATTCTTAACGATCTCTTTGCACTTTTGTTTTAATGTCTTATCATTCTGAACGATCTCCTTGCATTTTTAAGTTTAATGCTTGGATAGGTATATTTGGTATATTACTTTTTAATCTAGTCTGTGCTTTTAGTGTCATAAAACTGATTGATGCTTTTTTTTGTTATACAGTACTTTGATCTCATCCATAAATTGATGATGTAATAACCTAGGTCTGTGATATTATACAAATGTGATACCATTGATTCATTTGAAGTAAATAATCGTGCCTTTCCGTGGTGTGCCATCAATGTCAAGGACCACAATGGAAATAAGGGAGAATCACTTTTCCCTTTTTTGTGTTATCCTTGGTATTGATGTGCATATCATGGTTTATAAACTTGTGTTTAATAATACTGTACTTGTATTGTATGCATCATGTTTTTTCCATGTTTGTAATCTGTGATATAATAAAATCTATCTATCTATTTATTTATCTACCCACCCACCCCCCCCCCCCCCCCCCCCCCCCTGTCTGTCTGTCTGTCTGTCCAAAAAAATTTAACCAACATCAACGCGTAAGTTGAACTAAATCAAGGGCCATAACTCATGATGGCACTGGTCTAATATAAAAACTAAAACAAAAGTGCACAGCTCCTCATCCTAATTAACATTTGTATGAAGTTTGGTGACTCCAGGTCATTGAGAAAAGCAGCAGTGCGTGTCCAAAGCTTTCGGGACGTACGTACATGTACGGACGGACAACAGCGAATCTATATGACACAAGCCCGCATTCGAAACTCTGTTTCGTGCGACTATAGGACGGATATGTGGGTTGTTCACTAAAAGATTGTTCGCATCGCCATCAAACTCTTGTTTCGTTAACTGTATCAAATAAATGTTTTGAAAAATATCTGTTAAAGTGCAATAACGGCGAGACTTTTCAGAAACTGGAAAATTCTAAGAACTAGGCCTATCGTTTACACGATACTTTAGTAAGTAAAGTAACGGAGTATCTTCTCCAAACTACATTTGATGTACTACCTTTATTCTATTCCAAAATGGCTTAATTAGCATTTAAGTTTAGATATCATTTGATGGTGAATTCAAAATACTATAATTATACACTTCCGTATGACTGCATAAAAATCCGTATATTCATAACGCACTTATTCATAAAAATCACTGAAATCAACTATTGACGTTAGTGCTAAGCTTGTAACGTAAGTTTCTTTCATGTGGTTAAAGGCGCAATAATTTTTTTCCCATTTAAACTGGCATTCAGTCATTAAATTTTCATTTTTCACCTTTCCACTATTTAGTGTTTATCTACCCACCCTTTTTCTGACAAAATTAATTCACTTTGTCACTTAATCGAACCCCCTGTTAGTAAAAAAGAGCTGAAAGTATTCTGTTTACTGTTTAATTAAGATATCACACTAAAATCAAACCTAGTAGTAGTACATATGTACATTTAACAACACGTCGACTTTGTTGGACGCCATCTTTGTATTAACTATTCAAATAATTATATTATCTTACAATGTTTTCATACCGCAATATTTTCTGGACTTTTCACGGAAAATCTACAAAAGATACTGTTCCAATCCACCTCCCTAGTCAAGTGCTTAGCGTCACTGAAATCACTGCAGCCTCTCATGCTGAGGTTCATGTGTGACCTTTTTACAGACCAGTAAATAAATTCTTAATGTAATGTCATCTCATTTTAAATGATCTCCTTTCCATAATTTAGTTGCATTTCTCTACATATCATTGCCAAGTTATTTTTGTTGTTTTATTTCCTTAAACTGATATGACTAATCGATACCAAAGATTTCGTCAGAAAAAAATTGCCTGTATATTTGTTTCCTCATTAAAGCACAAACTATAATTTCCACTCACCGCAAAAGGTGGTATTAAGCCCCGACAGGGAAGAATAATCACACAGAGTACAAGAAATACCCATCTTTTTTGGTGGATTTTTTCTTATCTTTCAATTTAAGGACACGATGGTTTTTAATGGTTTGAATATAAAACATCCGAACCATGAAAATGATGCTGAGGATATTTCCTCGTTTTGTAAAAACCACAGAAACCAAATGACAAGAGGAGTCTGGGTTTATTCTATGACTATTTAATCAGATGGGGGATACTTTTCTGCACAATGTGTAGTTGAAGACAGAAATGGGTGTGTGATATCAGACAGACAACCTGCAAGGTAAGAGCCTTATGCATTGCTGAATCTGCTAAAATTACATTCCAAAATGTGTTTAAATTAAACTCCGTATGTGAAGAACTCATGTGGATTACAATTCTGTTCCTTATATGCAGTGTGCATTGTATAATAATAATAATAATAATAATAATGATGATGCTGATGATGATGATGATGATGATGATGATGATGATGATGATGATATTAAATTCATGTTGGTTCTGTAACACTGCCCTTAATGTCCTCTGTAATATGTTATGTTCTATCCAAGTAGAATTTTCAGTTTAGATAAACAAGGAATAAAATCGGGACCAGATCATTTGTTTCTTATATCCGAAATTTCGCTGTATCCGGATTCGCTATATACGGATTTTACTATATTTGAATGTATGACTAACAAAGTTTAATTAATCTGATTTCAGTCGTCTTGAATTGAAACATTGTAATGAAATTAATGTTAACCTTATTTCAGTTTTGTCTATGAAGACTTATTTATTAATTAGAAATTAACTACTCAAGAAATTTTAGCAAAGAAAGCATGCTGATCTTAAAACACTATCATTAATTTACAGTGAGCAAAGTCTTAAATGGTTTTGCATCGGTCTCATGGTGAATCTTACAGAAACTATGTGAGAATTCATGCTTAAAATGCTGGAATAAGTTATGTTCATAATACGTTTCCAAATGAAATGAACTTTAGCATGCATAACTACCATGGAGTGTGACAGCTAACAAGAGATATGTCCCCTTAGCCTATATCTGCCTTTCAGATGAAACCTTGTGGAAAAATCTAGGCTACTAATTAGTTATTATCATTTTTATGATCTGCCAACTTTGAAACAGTCAACCAGTTTTCTACAAAATGATATTGCACTTAAGTTTGTTTTAGTCCTAAAAAAATTTGAGCATCAATGTATACAATCTAAATGGATTTGAAACGATGTTAAAAAACAAAACAAAAAAAAGCCATGTTAGACACGCCGAGCGCTCTTTCTATGACCAAGCAATTTCAGGTGAGAGGAATGGATAACGGTTTGATTCTCGCTTAATCTGTTAACATTGAATTTAAACAGACAAAAAAAGTACGCTTTTATTGTACATGGCAGGGATTGTGATTGTAAGAATATTTCACTGGCTGAACGTGCAGCCAGTGATAGATTCTTTTTTTTGCGTACCATTTTCTACTAAAAGTAGCAGAAATAAAATAAAATCAATGACTTATATTTACGCGCTTTTTTTTCTTGCAGTAATGTATGAATTTACACAATCATTCATAAAAGTAGTTTGATCTGGCATCATTAAGTCGTCTAACACCTTGAATCTATTCAGTTCAGTACTTTGTGAGTTATGGCCCTGACAAGAAAACGTAATAAAGGGAGATAATTAAAAAATAGGACAAGTTAGAGTTACTGTCCTTGTACACTGCACATCCTCTGAATGTCCTCTGTCTGTGTGTAAAGTTTAAATAAATTCCTTCGAACACTTTCATAGTTTCGTTCCATACAAAAATGTTATATGAAAAATCCATAAGGGGAGATAACTAAACAAGGCGGCCATGATGGCCCTATATCGCTCACCCGGCTTCCTTGGCTATAATACAAGGGTTTATGATTCTAACATAATTCGTAGAGGTCTACAACGCAATGCTAAATAACATTCCAAATATCTATTCTCTGCCTGTCTGCCTTGTGGTTGTGCAAAGTTTTCCCTATATAAGCTTATGTGAAATCAAGTGACCACCCCGACTTCCAGGGAGGGTTAATTTTGACCAGGGGGTCATGATTTGAACAATCAAAGTAGAGGTCCACTATGCATTTCTACATACCAAATATCTAATATCTAGGCCTTGTGGTTTCAGAGAAGAAGATTTTTTAGTTTTTCCTATATAAGCCTATGTGAAACCAAGTGACCCGTCGTGCTGGGTCAATTTTGACCCAGGGGTCATACTTTGAACAATCTTGGTAGAGGTCCACTAGACAATGCCACTTGCTGAATATAAAGTTTTTCCTAGTTGTTGCCATAGCAACCAGAGTTTTGCATTGAATGGAATTCTTTGAACAAATTTGATAAAGCTTCATGCAAGGAACATTCCTGCAAAGTCTCATCAACATTGGCCCAGTGGTTTCAGAGGAGAATTCGTTTGAAGGAAATGGTGTACGGACGGCCGTACGACGGACCCCGGACTGAATGCGATCCTAATACTGTGTGACAGGTGAGCTAAAAATAGAGTAAGGTTATGGTTCTGTAACACTGCACTGCATCTTAATGTCCTCTGTACGTGTATGCAATTTGAATCAATTCGGTTCAGTACTTAAGGAGTTATGGCCTCAAACAAAAAAAAATAATAAAGGGAGATACTTTAAAAATAGGACAAGCTAGAGTTAAGGTCCTTGCACAGGGCACTTCCCCTTAAATGTCCACTGTCTGTGTGTAAAATTCAAACAAGTCAAATTTTTGAACGCCGCCAAATGGAGTGGGGGTTGCGATAATTAGTAATGTTGGATTTAATGTATGGTGATTAACCAAACCTAATCTTTTTGCACTCTAATTTTGTATAAGGCTGACCATTTGTTAATGTTTAATGCTAAAAAAGATGATTCTACGTCAAGTCTATAGGCATTGTTTCCTCTGTATGGAAATTGGCTGCTGTCACATTATTGAATTACAAATCATTGAAATAATAATTTTTTTATTATTTTCCTAAGTCTAGAATTCTAACATATAAATTTGCTTCAATTTATATTATTCTTGTACGAAAGAAAAATTATTTCCAAGATATAAATTAATTTGTTCCCCACTATATAAAATAAATAAAGTTAATTCCACTCCGGCGAGATTTCGATCTCTGATCTCCCGCGTGCCAAGCGGGCATACATTGCACTGCGCTATCGAGGCATCGACCTTCATAGCGTATAACTTCGTTATTCACCAATACGACGTTTGTTTCGGAATGGCGGTACAACTTTATGTAAACAAACGAATTTAACTTCCCAGACACTTTAAATAAGAAGTGGACACATCATAAACTTGGTAGTTTCGTAAAGTATATTCAAATATCTGTTAGAAAAAAAAAATTCAAAGTCGGTTTAAAAGACTATCTTCAGCCGCTACCCGTCGGCAGAATCTCAGTCGTTCGTAGTCATTCGTTTAAAATCGGCTATTTCCGTAAAATTTAGACTGGTTCGCGATCTCAAATCAAAAGACCGCTTGTTACAAAGACACACTGTGAAATCATTCTACAGTCTAAAAGTAGTTACGTCACCCCATGGAAATTTTACTTACTGCATTCCAATATACGCACCGCCTCCTGGCGGCGCGTAATAAATCCCCTTGAATACTTTCATAGTTTTGCTCCAGACAAGTGTGACGGACGAACGCACGGACAAGGCGGGGGAATAAAAAGAAACTTTTTACCTTAAATCAAAGAAGTTGCAATAAAATGATGCCAAATTTAACGTTAAAATCAACGCACCTCCATTTAACAATCATACAACACTGAAATGGTGCCAATATTATCTGTAAAACTAGAAACATTTTTGGGCATTTAATATAAGTACTTTTAGTCAAGATTTACTAAACCAATTATAAATACTATCTAAATAAGAAACTATACTGAATCAAACTGCTAAACCGCCACTGTTTGATGTTGAATATTTTTGTTCCTATAGATAAGAGAACGTCAAAACCTGCTGGTCGTTATGTACTGATTTTTTACCGCGTCCTTGATAAATCACTCGAGCCTAACCAGTCAGTGCAAAAATGCACCTGGCGCACAGGGAGGTCAATCTTTTGTCAAAACTTTGCTACAGAATTGTTCTGAATTAATTTTCTGAAAGACAAAACAGCAAATAATCTGCATATATGGGCCATATGAGCGCACCGGAAAGGGGCCGGCCCGTGGGGATGCTTGCATTGTTTAGTTGATATTTATACCAAATTTCAAATAGATCCAATAAAAGGTCTTTGAGAAATCGATGGAAACGTCAGGTGGCGGTTATGCAGTTTGTTTCAGTATAGTCACAAAATTTATCAAAAGTAAACTCACAGGCAGTATTTCAATCAATTACGTATGATTGTGTTCGGCAGTTGAAACATAAGTGCTGTAAGTGGCTGGCCCTTTTTTTTTTTTTTTTTTTAAATTCTATAACTATGTATGATTTTTTTTTGGAATGTTTCATACACCTGATACCGCAAGTGTCTTCGCCTGTGAAACTTCTTATGAAATTGCTGTAAATGAAGAAACAGTTACAAAAAGAGGGAGAACCGCCCTTATTACGGAGTCACTGAATACATTGTCGAGGAGACTTGGAGGGATAAACCAGACGATATTCTATTTTGGCAGTAGAACTGAGGGAACAACTACATTGGGGCTTCAACCAGACACTGATATTCTCGTTTGTAATAATGATTTCAATATTATTCAGGACATTGGAGATTGGCAAGCTGGTTTCATTAATCTACTGATGGTGCGTGATGTCACTACACCACCAGGATACTGTCTCCTACAGAAAACATACGAAGACTGCCCAATACCGGTAGATTATGCACCAGATGAAAGATATGTTCGTGACGCACAGGAGAGGATACTTTTAAAAAACACATGGTTTGTTGACAATCTTCCAAATGGATGTATAAGACACGGTCCCGCACAAACATCTCCAGGGGAGGTGGGTTTTGCTGACCAAGATGTAGTTCACGCATACCACTGCAAGTCATGGCCTGAAGATGCATCACCATCAAAAAGTATAGGAGACTGGCCTCCTCATGAAATGAAGCAGTTAGCTGTTAATGATGGATGCTTTGTTGTTCCTGTTGGCAGCAGAGAATGTCAGGGTGATGCGTTTCAATGGAGAATATCTACCTCACTAACAGAGAGGACATTGATGTTCAGCTTAAACATTACCCAAATCAGATGTTATGTCTTGATGAAGATGATTCTCAAATCATACCCTGACCTTCAATCAGAACACACCCTGTCGAGCTTTATGTGTAAGTCAATTTTGTTGCAATGTATTGAAAAAACACGAGCTGATTTCTGGCAAGTGCACAATTTACTATCCTGTTTACACGTTTGTTTAGCTATGCTGTACCACTGTGTATCACTTGAACACTGTCCACATTTCATGATACCTGGAAACAACCTAATGGGTGCACGCATTTCCTCCACAGTCAAACCAATAGTACTCAACATTATTCAACATTACATACTGAGTGAGGGTCGCGTATTACTGGAAATAGACATAGACTTACTTGGCCATAGACTTTCCCGCCAGTTGAATAACTTCCAACAAGCTGCTATTAATCGTTTCCCTTCAATCTCAGGACAGTTGTTATACAATTTGTCAACGTTTCTGAGCGCACGAAATGCTGATTTCCTATCTGAACTCACTAACAGCAGCACGGAGTTCATTGTGCAGATTTTATTACAGTCTATATACATACTGGCATGTGTTTACACTGAAGGCAACGAATTTCAACAGATCGCATGCAAGCTCATTACAAAATTTCTTTGCACATCACTGGGGTCTGTTCTGGCATCATTCAGTATCTCAATTAACAAAACACTACCACAAGACGCCCTTGTCTTGTTTTCGACAAATTTGACAACAGGTATTTCAAATAGACTGAAACTTGCATCTTTATTCTACTGCAGTGGGGATGAATTGCGAACAGAATTCATTCTTAGAGACACTGTAGATCGCTACAACTTAGATACACTACGCTCGGTATGTGGCTGTTGGCAGTACAGAAAGAAACCAAACGTAGATTTCGATATATTATCTGCTTTCAATGACGAAGAAACTGTAATAGACAGTGTAGCGTTTTGTGTAAGATTCCTGATGGCGGAAATAGACTGTATTCCAGAGGAGCTAAAACCTGAGCTTTCTAGATCCGAATTTGACCCACCACTGCCACCTAACAGAGGTGCTCGTGATGTATGGATGGATTGGGCTGTTATTGATTCAATTCCGTTCCTGTTCTTTCTGCAATACAAGGTCTACAGTCATCTTGGAGATCCAGTTAAACAGCAAAGGGCTCTGACCAACCTTAGACGGACCATAGACAGAGACCACAATCTTGGTCATCCAGAAACTGCCTTAAATGTTCTTGGACAGTGTTTGGAACAAGAAAACAAGCTCCACGATGCACTACATTGCTATGCACAATCATTAAACATGCGCCCAACAAACAATGCTGCAAATATCCATATTTCCAAGCTACAGTCTACAATCTACAATCAATAACTAAATGACTGGTGGTCACATAAACCAAACCAAAACAAGAAAATTCTAAGAACTGGGTTTCTCTGCTAAATTAGTTATTGCAAATGTGTATAAAATAAAAACCCTTGGGTACTCATTTTATGTATATCAACAAGGTTTCTATTTGTTTGAAATTAAATTCTTTAAAAAAAAGATTATTAAGTTCCTAGATAGATATTATACGGAAAACTGCCAACGTTCTATGCCATTTGTAAGTTTCTGTACAAAATATGTTAGAAAATGTATCAAGGGCTATAATATATTTGGCATTCCATAAGTAAAGCTAGGGATTGGTACCAAGATTACCTTGTATCTGCATCCGTCTCTTCGACCCGCGACTGTTTATACAGGGGTTTATGTTGTCTGTTTTAGAACATAAATCTGCCGTGACAAACTGATGCTATTTCGTTGATTGGCTGTGTGCAGGTGTACGGAAACATGTTGATGCATATGTTACAAAGTAGCCGAGCATCTAGACCAATTCATCATTCTTTCAAAAAATAAGTGCTTCAAAAATGTAAACACTTTCCTATAAGAACGTGTCGAACAGAATTTCCAAATTCTTGGTACTGAAATGAGTGACATGTTTAAATGCAGGTATGAAATGTCTTTAAACCTCAACAATTCTATAAATAAATTTTGTCACTCTTCAAAGCTGCATAAGGTAGTGAACACACATGTGAAAATCAATTAGACAGCCTTATAACAATAATAAAGAGTCTGTTTAGCTTGAAGATATCACTGAATTTGATACTGCATTTCATGTATATAATTATGCTGACCCGCAAAAGAAATGCAACTTTACCTTTGAACTTGAAATTAATGTGCTAGATAAGACCGAAGTTTGTAAAAGAGATAGACATTCTGGCATAAAATGAAAACAGTTTTAAATGAATTAGTTTATCGTAACTTAATGATAGCGAAGAATATCACTTGCAAGAGTGAGCTGCCTTTTTAAAAAAAATTATAACAAATTGAAAAAGGTGCGTTTCTTTTGCATTTGAGTATACATAATGAATTGTTATGTTAAAATGTTAACAAGGTACAACACAATCTATAATGTCTTTTAATATTAGTAAAGTTGAAATGTCATGAAGGTATTACAGTTGTTTGTTACCTAATGTATGTCAAAGTTAAACTGTAAACAATTTATGTCAAAGTTGAAATGTCGACGGCGTATTGCTGTTTTTTGTTAACCAATGTATGTCATCAAAGTATATCGAGGTACATTTTGTACATGTATGTCAAAGTTAAAATGTCCCTTAGTCTAATATATTGCAGCATTTTGTTATCCAAAGTCAAAGTCAAAATAACTGAGTCGAATAAATGTTTGGCTGTACAGACTGTGCTCATAACAAACAAAATGTGGGTCATACAAAACAGCTTTATATCAAACAAACTCTGTGTTCTGTTTGGCAATTGGCTTTAGAAAAAAATGAGTCGTTTCCCTAGTGATTATAATGTCCCCTACCGAAGATGGAATGGTGTATTGATTTGCAAATGTCATGGTTGATCATGACAAGTAGATGACCCATATTGACTTTGATGACAACAGATCAAAGGCCAAGGTCGCGGTGACCTTCAACAGAAAAACTTGTCCAATCAATATCTAGAGAATGCATTTGCCAAGTGTCCTCAAACTTTGTAGTCGGGTTCATACTTTTCTGTAATTTAAAATAATTTAATGTACATTGATGAACATTGTAATGTGTATGCCAATAAACTATGATTGATTGATTGATTAAATGTGCTTTAGGTCCACCATCCTCTTTCGAGTCATATATTGTACAACCTGGCATGTTCTCCTGTTCATGCCCCTAAAAAATGAAATTGAAAGTCGAAAGTCGGAGAATAGTTTACCTGACTGCAATTTCCAGTCAGTATAAGCTAGTTTTCCTAGTGAGATTTTCAACGAGTGATCAGCATTGTGCGCCCCAGAGGTAGTGATTGTCTCGTGACTTGGTCACGGCCACATCACGCAGAAGGCTCTCTGTATTCCTCACGACAGAAGATCGCTGTTTAACAGTGTATGCCAAGTGTTCCAAGAGACTCATGCAAACGTCTCCCACATGCTAGAACACCCACTGTCGATAGATAAGAAAGGGTGGGCTAAAAAACACAACTAGGCGTAATTTAGCACACCAGCCTGGTGGATCAACAAACACAACTAAACGTTAGTGATGCACCTGTCATGTGGCAACATGAGACTGGTTGTATCCGTCGAGACCCAGTGCCTGCTCTGCAAATTGCACGCAACGAGGGGCTGAGAGTAGGCCAATAAATTATTTGACTTTGACTTTAAAGGCTTGCCGATTATCACGTTTACAATATTTTATATCCCCGACATTTTTGTAATATCCAATTTCCACACAGACAGTGATTCATATGTTTATATTCAAATAAATTTTACGTTTTCGCTCGATTTTCAATATCTTTATATGTAGATTTTCGAAAGGCATTTGGTATGATCAACCATTCTAAATTGTTACAATGCTTGGCAGATAAAGGTATTTTCAGGTATTGAAAGCTATGTACAGTGGGCTAAGGTCATGTGTTTAAACAGGAAGCAATGAGACAGATTACAGGCGTCAAGAGGACATAAGTAGCCAAACGCTTTTCTCATTATACATAAATGAGTTGAGTACCCTTTTGCGGAAAAAGGCAAAACATAGGATATCTGGTATATCAGTATTAATTAATATCCAACGTTTATTTTTTGTACAGATGACATTACAAACTGTGCAGATGCGGTTGAAAGAGTACAACAATTATTATTATAGATGAATTTTGCATATGCACAGGCATGGAAGTTCATTTAGACAAAACTGAAATAATCGTTTTCAGAAACGGAGGTCCCCTTAGAAATAATGAACGATGGTTTTATCAGGGAAAATTATTCCTTCTATAAATGCATGGGTTTAATTTTAACACCCAAATTTTCCTGGTACCGGATACATAGAATAGCGAGATAAGTAGCTTCAGTTTTTTACCTTGAAATGTCATGCATGACATTGGAAATTTCCAAAACTTGACGAATTTGTAGCAGATAAAACTTTTAAGTTAAGTTACATACACAACCCATACATTTTCTTAAAGTTTAAGGTTTAAACTAGAGTTGCTGAATTTTTCCAACTTTAATTTTGCTTTTAACCCTCAAAGAGGCCAACTATCATTGATTAGTCAATAGATATAAATTACCAAAATTTTCCAGACAGACATTACTCACGATTGTAAAATATGAATGTTTAATGAAAAATGTACAGCTATAGTTAGATGTGTAAGCTTTCAAAAGATGTAATATCTATGTCTATATGATAAATGGCCAGTGAGTTTTATTTGCTACAAAATGATAAACATACTGTCATGGGTGATAAGTGTTGCATATCTCCCTTATCGGTATACTTAGCTCAACAGAAACAAGCTGCTCAGGAACAAAGAGCCATTTTTGCCATTTACAGGTTTCTAAAAAACCTTTTGGATATTTTCTTATTAGACTAGGTTCCATCCATTGATTCATGAAAAACTGTTTAAAGGTTTTTCTATTTTTAGTAATAGCAGCCTGTGGCCCGGGTGTGCAAAGGACCGGCACCATTTCCTGTTTTTCTGAAACGGGACTATGAAGGTATGCTACAGAGGAAGTTTGGGGACATTCCATCCGCTGGTTCAGAGAATAAGCCATAAATAGGATTTCTATTTTCATGCAGTAACAGTGGCAAAGGTACAGTAGACCGAAACCATTTCCCTTTTTTTCAAAAGGGAATAATGCAAGAATGCTACAGAACAAGTTCGTTGATATTCTGTCCACTAGTTCATGAGAAGAAGCAATTTAAAGGGTTTTCTACTTATAGTAACAGTTGTCCCCTGTGTGCACTGGACTGGAACCATTTCCTGTTATGATGAAAGGGGTAAATGCAAGGATGATACAGAGCAAGCTTCTGAGAAATAGAGCTTTAAAGTTGACGACGTACGATGGACAACGGACCACCAACCCATACTAATAGGGCAGCTAGAGCCTTCAGCTCAGATAAGATAATAAAATATATTACTTGTCATCAATTTTCGAACAAGACTTACTGGAAGACTATGGTAACCCACTACACTGAAAATTTCCGACTTATCTACACTATTCACTGCTAGTAGAACAGTATTATGAACTTTTTAAGTTGTCTTCAAATTAAGGTTATGCTCTTATATATTCTTTGAAAGTAGGTTATACCCCCAAACCATACAATAATCGTTATAAAATTGAAATACATTTTGTAAACATAATTTTCCAAAATCTGAAACACGATTCCCTCAAGAAGTGAACACTAAACACAGAGTAGAATGTTTGGGTACATGTATAAGGGGTAACCCCTAGCTCTTTACGTTGTTCAAAAGTTGAAGACTGACCTTATGCAATGGTTACTATAAAACTTAAGTACTCTATGGTAGGTACTCTTACTCCATTGGTTCACGGGAAGGGGCCATTTAAAGGTTTTTCTACTTTTAGTAACAGCAGCTCCTGGGTCCCCTGTGTACACTGGACCGGAACCAGACAGACAACGGACACCAGGTGATAACAATAGCTCACCTTTTAGGACTTTTCTATGATTTGACCCCTTGACCTTGCTTTTGACCCTAAATGACCAATATTCAAACTAAACCTAAATTTCTTTAAGTTTATCATACTGACCAAGTTTCATAAAAACCCAAAGGAAACTGCAACCTCTATTGCATACACAAGGTTTTTCTATGATTTGACCCTGTGACCTAGTTTTTGACCCCAGATGATCCATATTCGAACTTGATATAACTTTTATCAAGGAAAACATACTGACCAAGTTCCATGAAGATCATATGAAAAATGCAACCTCTATTGCATACACAAGGTTTTTATATGATTTAACCCCATTACCTAGTTTTTGACCCCATATTACCCATATTCGACCTCGACCTAGATTTCATCAAGGCAATCATTTTGCCCAAGTTTCATGAAAATCCAATGAAAAATGCAACCTCTATTGCATACACAATGTCTTTCTATGATCTGACCCATGACCTAGTTTTTGACCCCAGATGACCCATATTCGAACTTAACCTAGATTTCATCAAGGCAGTCATACTGCAGTCTACAATGCAGCCCCTATTGCATACACAATATTAAGTGTAAAAGGACAGACAACGGACACCAGGTGATCACAATAGCTCACCTTTGAGCACTTTGTGCTCGGGTGAGCTAACAAGAGCTGTCAGTAGGACAGCGTGCTCGACTTTTTTAGTGCTTGCCAATAAAAAAAACTTTGATTAAGGGCCACAAGCTTACTAGAATTTCTAAGTACAAATCAAGAAACTTTTCACAGAGTTTCTTCTTTTGCTTACAGATAGGTCTTACGTTGTACATAGTCTCCAACTTTCAAGATTCTAAATGGTTAGTTACAAGTGGAAGAATGAAATTTTAACTGAGTTTCAAGTCAAAAGGGCCATACAAAAAAATCCTTGACAGATTCCTTCCTCCCCATGTTTGGGAATCTGTGTAACAAGATCCACTTTCAATTATATCTCAAACAGTTCAGTAAAAGGGATGGTAGAAAAACACCAAGTTCTAGTTGATAAAGGCCTTAATTTAAAACACTGACAGAGTTCCTTTCTTGCGACAGATGGGGTAATGTTGAAAAGCTAACGTTTAAAGCAATATCTCAAAGGGTTAAGGCATAAGTGGTTTTACCCTTTCATGTTTTTTAGTCAAAAGGGCTAATTGTCAAAAACTTGACAGAGTTATGTCCTCTTGTCTGTTGATGAAGGTCGATGGTTAACAGTATGGTTGTTTCAAGAATCTCCAATGGTTTTGAAATAAAGTGAGGTGGTAAAAAACACCAAGCTCAATCTTTTAAGAGGGCCAAATTCTGTCAAACCTTGACGGTTATGTACTCTTGTCTGTAGATGGAGGTTATGATGGTAAACAAGTTGGAAAGTTTCAAAGCCATACCTCTAATCTTTTGAAATAAAGTGGGGTGGACGAAAAACTTAACCAAGGTGGACCCGCGCCGACGCCGACACCGACGCCGACGCCGGGGCGAGTAGGATAGCTCCCCTTTTCATAGAAAAGTCGAGCTAAAAATCGAACATATGGTTTCCGAGTATTACACAACTTTGTGTAAGAATGAAAAGGGCGGGACAACATGCATGATTCCTAAGGCTGCAGAAGATCATTAAGTTTAGAACTTTATGGTCCCCGCAGTATAAAAATGGTTACATTGCCTGGGTAGGGCTGTACTCAAGATCAGTTCATATACTGAATCAGAAAATTGAAGTTGATAACCAAAGTATTCATAATAAGATATATAACAACAAAGTTGAAACAATAAGAATTTTAATATCAGACACTAATTAAAGTTTAAAGTAACGTTACCACAATTCTACATGGCTTTCTGTAACTTTTCTGTGAAGTATAACAAGTACACTTCAGTTGAAAGTTTGGTCTACATTATCACTAAGCATCATGTTTTTTGCTAAACTAATGCGAATGCTTCATGTCAAAGATCAAGTGTGAATGTATTTCCAGTTTACCCAACATATTCTGAACTGACATGTGACCAATATGACTCATTGAAAACTTGTCTGTTACCCAGAATACTGCTGGTTCATGCTAATGAAATATTATGTGAAATATGAGCAGCAAATCTCCCTCCAAAGTGAGGCTTTGACACTTAGGTGTGACCTTGACCTCTAAGCAGAAGACAGGTTTATTGAGTGACACGAATCTTATGCTGTTCTATAGTTAGAAATGAAGATATAGCTGGTACATGATTTCAACAGATGAACAGATGAACAAACAGACAGGCTACAAACCTTCCCTTGTAAAGAGAAGAAACTGTCCAGTATGAAGAAAGATACTGCTTTCACAGTAGCAAGTTTACATATATTAACATGTATCTTTAACATTTCATGATAAAGGATGATATCCAATAGCCAATAAAAGCATAAAACTGCAGCTGTCTTGCTACTGAATGTATTTTTCATACAAAAATGGAAATCTAAATTCTCTAAACGCATCATATCAAATCAAAGTAAAGTATTAAACACTAGTGTTGACACTAAAGGCATCTAATTACCCTCGCAAAACAACACGGATAGTTAACAAAACTGTCAAAGTTCAAAGGCCATAATAGCCCTTCCAAGCGTGTACAGATGTACCAATTAATATATGTCAAGCACAACTACTCTTCATGCTGATTACATTACCAAGTTTCATGCCAATGACTGAAAACTGTGGGAAATGTCTGCTCAACAAACTTTTTTTGCACTTTTACCGACCAAGTGCAACAGCACTACTACAGATACCCCTAAAAGTTCGTTTTGGGGAATAAAAATCTACTGACTGAATTCCTACATATAAGGAGAACATTCAACTCATAAAACAATGTAATTTTAAGAGAATTATACTCCTGAAAAGTTCAGATTTTCAGATGCGATACAATCACAGACTTTTAGTTTTACACGCCGACTCCATAGTGTGCACATATGGCATCTATAAGATCAGCTTTCCTGGTCCCCGCACTAGTAATACCATTCTCTTTGATTTTTTCTTTCAAGATGGGAACCGTCAATTTACCAAGCTGCAATACAAATGATTTTCTGCTACAGTCAATAGGAAAACAGTTTGAACTATTCACTGCTTATAAGGGCACAAATCCTTGGCCTACTAATAAAGATTTAGTCCTAATGGAAAACTTCTTTAATTCTTTGATTTAGCTAAGATCATAGTTCTTTTATTTTGCTCATCAACTGAATGTCTTAAACTAGTGAAATAACTCACTACCAGTAGATTATGGTGCCAAACTACAGTGTGTCATAACTATTCTATGCATTCTTGAAACTTTCATGTCAAACTTGGAGGTCACATGTTCCAATAAAGAGTGGGAAAATTTAACCACAACTTCAAATATCCTTCCTGTTGTGGGTACTAATCAGACACCAGGAATAGAATTAAATATAATGTAAATTAGGAAGGGTTAAACTTAAAATTCCAATATAAAATGTTACCCTGCCAGCTTCTGCCTCTGTCTTGAGATCAATACTTGCTGCAGCAGACTCTGTCTTCGCTCTCTTAGCACTCGCATCGCCACCTCCCCCAGCCTGCCAAGAAAATTTAGTAGCAAATTCATTGGGTACATTAGAATGCAATCAATATTCATACTTACTTGAATTATTGCTAACATCTTACTCATCTGTCAGTAAACGTATCTTATTTTTTGTTTTGGTGCTGACAGTATTTCATTTAAGTACATGTAGGATGTTTAGCTAACCTTTGTTTCAGAGAAGTACCAGTGCTAGACTCCCACCCTGACTATGAAACAGCCAACTTTCTCACATAAAGAATCAAGTTGGTAGCAGGGCTTAAACCAAAGACATGCAATCATAGAAATATTCAGTAATAACAAATCAGTGACCGTAACCACTTGACCACAGAGGCATGTCCAGCAGGTTACTGAACTCAGCATATATTACTAATAACTACAGAGTATCACAAAATCTCGAACCTTTCTTTTGGCTCCAGGTACATATCCAGCTGGGAAAACTAGATCCTTGAACTGTTCTATGGCTTCACCTGCTCTCCTCTTGATTCGCTCCTCATCTGGTACTGTAAAAATAATAAGAGTAACATTTTTGATCATTTTCTCATAGAAAAGTTTGAGGCTAGCAGCAGAATGATAAGGTTGGTCTGGAGTCTGCAAACACATTTTTTGGGGGGGGGGGGGGCTTATGAAAAACAATAAAATTGAGTGGATCTGCAATTTGTGTTTATGAACAGAAGCTATTAGCCTACAATTTTAGGCATTTACAGGTGGGCAGTTTTCTTAATCTTCATTCCTGGGAAGGACTAGTACCAGACCCCCATCCTCATTCCTTCTTTAGGAGTCAGGCTGGCAGCAGGGCTTGAACCCATGAACCTCAATCAGTGAGAGATTAAAAAAAGCCATACCCACATTTAAATGGTCAATCTGGAGCACAATGGATAATTTTACATCTTCTTTCTCCAAAATCTGTCATCATGTTACAACATTTACAAAATGTTTGACGAGACCCATAATCAATAATTCTCCATAATTTGTAGATCATGCTCAATGATTCTTTAAACTAAGTAGGCATAAAATGATGCAATATCACATTTCAAATAAAGTGCATACGATCTTACATGTATAATCTGTCATTTCTTCAGGAGAATCTCTGTCTAAGGCGAGGGCTTCAATGTTTCTCCAATGTTTCTGTAACACCGGATTCTCAAAGCTCTCTGCTGAGTATGTGAACTGCAACTTCTTTAACAGCTCTTTGGCAGCATCAATCTGTTCCGTGTTAGCTATAGAAAAATATAGAGAAAGGTAAGAAGCAGTTCATGACACACCAGGCTTTCCATACTTGGCAAATCAGCAGCAGTGCACTACAATTTATGCTTCCCATACTTTGCTAAACACTGGGCTTCTCACACTTTGCTATTATAAAGTCAGCAGCAGTTCATAACAGTTTAGGCTTCCCATACTTTGATAGAACAGAAATTTCCAGATGTTTTACTTCGTATTTTCCCAATTAAAAAATGTTGACCTATATGCTTTCCTATACACATTAATGTTTTTTTCAGAACACAAAAATGGCGAACTTAATAAATCGGTTACTGATGATTGAAGACTGTTACCCCGATTATCATTTACAAATAAAACTTACGTATCGCAATTCTGTGCCAAGTATTGCTATTTCAAATTTTTTTTCTATGTGAACTTCAAACTTTACCTTTTGGTGTTTCCTCATACTTGACTTTTCTAAAATCATCAGCAAATGGCAGGAAGATAACATGAAAGCCGGGTGGTCGTAGCTGAACCTTGTGTTCATCACACTCCTCTTCCTACATGAGGGAATGTTTTTGTCTTTTAAATTTTTATTTCTGATAGCCTCTTTACTGAGCTTATAAAAGCAATCAATTAAAATTTTATCATTCCTTCACTGCAACAAGGTCGTAACTCTAAACTATAGTAAGGAGGAGATATAGCCTTCTTGCACCAAAGAAATGGCATGTGAATTCAGAGTTAGTATTTTCACAGCAACATCAACATAAACAATAATTCAAGATTATAATAAACATTCATATAAAGCAGAAAGGAAGTGTCTGGAAGAAAAACTTCTACTTCTTTGAAAAAGGTGAATACTTGTTACTGAATACCATGTCTGTTGCAAAAAAAACTTTGTAGCACATGTTGTCATTTATAATATAATTATGCACTGTGTAATAAGACATCTTTATCCAGGGTGAAAGTTGATTACCTGTGGCAGTAGAGCGACAAATCTTGGTGGACTGTTTTTACCGGGGATGTATTTACAGATTGGGATGACGTCACGATCTACACATTTCTTCAGTAATGCTGTAAACAATGTTGTGCTGCCTGTAATTGTCTGAAATAAATATACACATATCATACTTTGTAGAAATACAACTTTTCTTTTGTGGAAAAAAAGAAAACATAAATGAGAAATCAGTCAAATATATTTTTTTAATTTTCCACTTACATTGCACCTGTATCTGTTACATGTTACATCATTTGATTTTTTATGGAGACACAACTGAAAACAACAATAACTACAAAGGCTAAATTGTAGTTCATGCTATCTTTGTTGGATCAACTGTAAGCAAGCAGTAAATAGTTAGATCAGTACATGTAAACTAATCTTGCTACAAAATAAAACAGTATTGTTTAAATTGCACACTAAGTGTAAATGACTTACCCTTTCATCTGGGTAAATGAACGATGCTGGTTTAACTTTGTAATGGATCTTCAGGGAGCTCTGTGGCTTAAAACCCAGCAGGTACAAACCTGTAGGTATACATCATTTTCACAATATTATAAAACTAATGTTAGAGTTTGTAATACTGTAAAAGTTGTTTTTTTGCTACGTTTTTATTTTCGCGAATGAAGCATTTCAGTAATTCATCAAAATCGCTAAAATAGCAAACAATGATTATATATAAAATAGCACTCGCTCGCCAATTAAAAAACCTCAGAAATAAATAAAAAATTGGAAAATAGCAATCAACCAACTCCTGCATATAAAGACTTTTGTAATGGGTATATATCAATTGTAGTCTGCATCTATAGTAATCAAATATGTAGCCACTAACCACCCAAATGATAGGCATGCCACATATTTGTGTTACAAGAAAATAATGCTGCACGAAGTCATCTGAAAATTGCTCCATGCATGTAGAAGTTACAATCTCTATATGAAAATTCACAGAAGAGGGAACTTAAGTCTTATAAGAGCTTGAAAGAATGGAACTTAAATTCATCTATATTCCTCTAAATGAGTATGTGATGTCTATATACCCAATTGAGCAAAATCTTCTTATAATTCCCTGTGGTGGCATTGCTCGCTATATGTCCTTATTAAGGGAAGAGTAACTGCTTTTAATGTTTGTAAAGAAAGTTACTACTGAGAAAGTTTAGTAGCAGGCAATTTCACTTTTATGTGGGACAGGCTAAGTTTAGCTGTACTCACCTGATGGATCAAATCTTTTGATCTGATCTACTTCCTCGTTTTCAAAGAAGATTCTCTTCCCTCCATAAGTCTGACATTTCTTCAAATCTTGGGGCATAAGAACCTCTCCAGTATCCTAACAATAATAGAAACAGAAACCTTGCACTCTTGTAACATGGTATATTTATACTAGATGGGTAAGCTGGATGAGTGTAGGAATATGTCCTCAGATTTCAACACATTCTGTTATCTCACAGAAATAGTGGCATAACAGTAAGGCAGACCTAAACATAGCTTTGGAATGAATCTACAGAAGAGTAAATTAATCTATTCATGATAAACGTTTTGTGCAAGGGGGCGGAGCTTAAAACTGTACTCTTTCTGAAATACAGCAGTTTTAATATAGTAGCATAGGAAATTTGCCAAGATACAAACCAGATGAAGAATTGTTTGCTCAAACAATTATGTTCTTAATGAGTGGATATAACTCCTGGACATAAATACTCTCTCAAACAGTACTTTCTCTATTACATACAAAAGGCGTGTGCAGATAGCAATCCTCAGACAGGAGTCAAACATGAAGAGACACAAATTGAAGTGTACCAAAATAAGTACTAATGTTACTTGCTTGAAAGAGTGGTTAATTGTTTACAAAATTAATCAAGTATTTCCTCTGTTTGAACAAAGCCTTATGAAAAGAAAGGTATATTCTTTTCGTCTGAATCATACCTTAAGGTAAGTTTTCGAGTGACTTTTCAGCTCTTCATTGGTCCTTTTGTCTAGCTTCACTGGGTAAGGTTTGGTACATGGTCTCACTAAATTATACCTGAAAAATTGACATACACTATAATGCATATATATTTTCCTGTACCCCTTTCTCCTATGTACAGATAATGTAGGAAAGGGATGTTAGTTATACATAAATTTTAAGACCTTCATAAGATGTTATTATTATATTTTATCAGTTATCTTTTAGGTACGTAATTTCCAGTCAAATTAGATTATAAAAAAATCAACACTTAGTTATTATATCAAAATTATTTTCTTATATGACAGAAACATAAACCATTTTTTTTACTTTTAGATTACTGAAAAATAACTGTGATTTCAAAGTTAGATTGAGTAATGTTTTAAATACTCAATCAATTACTCTTACAGCAAACCAATTATCACTAAGATTAGATGTTTTAGCTTATTTTACAGTTAGAAGAAGTGTTCGGTTGCACTTATAATTTACAAAGAAATAAATAGAAGGATTCTTTATACATCAAAAATGCATTCAGGCCACACCACAGGAAGGTGCTTAATTACTTGAGCATATTAACTTTCTCACCCTTTGAATATGCAATATTATTGTCAAAATTGAAGGGAGAAGCCCAAGCAAGGTTAGGATAAGAATTTAAGGTTATGTTAACAGAGGTAAAATTAGTTTGATTATGACTCAGATTTTAAGCACCATACACAAAGACAAAGATATTTGCCCTCATGTGTCCCCGTATTCCAGAAATTGAGGCATAGCCTTTAACACATTTATCACAAGCATAAACACTCTCTTTTTGTCCTTTTTCAGAGGCTGAATATTCTCTGACTTTTTCTTTTGTCGACTGAAAGTCATCATCACTGAAAGTTCACTTTCATCATGGGTATAATCCCCAAGCAACAAATCAAGATCTAAGTCCTCATCCCAGTTAAAAAAGTCGCTCTTACTATATGCCATTCTAAACTTGCAATGTCCGTAGAAACAGAAATGAAAATAGAAAAACTAAGAAACTTGCTATAGCTCCTTTGATATCCACAGTTTGGAAACGTGGCATTAATTAATTAAATAATTGTTCTGTTTACCCTTTAGATCTCTTAAAACAAGTGTTATTACACAAATAACCGCCAAACAGATAATTATATATTATTAACGGGTTTGTTTATGGCGCAATTAATGTTTTAGAGGTCAGAAAACAACATTTGTTTTATTCACAAGACCCTAGATCATAAATAGGAAAGAAATTAATAAATAAAAAAACAAATTAAATAAAATACAACGGAAAAGTTTTCACACGTATTTCGAGAAGCTTGGACGGGAGGTCTTCCCTGCAAAGAAGAAAAGAAATTATAAAGAGATTTACATGTCCCTTTCAATATATTAAAAATAATAAATAAAAAGTATTCATTTTATTAACCCTTTAACTTTGAAAATATAATGGAAAAGAAGAGGAAAAGTGTTATAAAAACAAAGCATTTTGTTTGCACATATTTTTTTTTTCAGCATAAAAATACAGTTTTCATAGCGTAAGTTTGCGCCTAAACTCGTTTTAATGATGATTTTATATATTATGATTTTGATATTTATATTGCTAGAATCAGAATTTTATTGCTGAAAATTATGTGAAAATCATATCAAGATCGAGAAAAAATGTCTTTACAGTAACGACATTAGTATCAGTAGGGTACAATATTCCACGCATAAAATTGTTTGCTCAAACAATTACGTCGCATTCATAAATACTGGTATAACTCCTGGAAAAATCGATAGCACGACATCATATTATAGCTAATTCACCATTATAAGTGGAGTTTCATAACCCTGTAATATACGGACCCTGGTATAACTTTAAAATCACAGTTAACTGCATTTATCTTAAATATTTTCATATCCTGCAATAAAAGGGTTAAATGTTACATAATTATATAAAACAGCTTATATAAACAAACAGGAAATAAGTTATAAATCAATTATCTGTACAAATCAATAACATTTATGGTTCTACTTTTGTACTACTTATCAAGTCACTGACCTTTTGCTGGACCTAATCAGTGAGGATTAAGTTTGATAAGGGGCAATAAAACAATTAAGATATTTGACCACCTGCGGTTTAGGGGGGGTCACTTATGAAGGACATTTTAATTGTCTTTAAGCCCCTTTTCAAAAGTATTGAAGGTATGTTTAAGTTAAGTTATATACACAATTAACCTAACCATCATATCTGGGAAGGACCAGTACTAGATTCCCATCATCTTCAAGAAACTGCAAATGCAATCGCATGTCACAGACCTGACAAACTCTACCAAGGTCAATAAAAACAACAGGGCTATGATGGACCTGGCTACTACTGGATGTAATACAAGGTCAACAATAGCAGAAAGGGGGTCATGATTTGAACAATCTTGGTAGAGGTCCACTAGGCAATGCTTCATCTTACATAACTGCACTCTAGGATTTGTGGTTTCAGACAAGATTTTTTATAGTTTTTTCTATATATAAGCCTATGTAAATCAAGTGCCCTCTAAGGGAGGTCAATTTGGACCCAGTGGTCATAATTTGAACAATCTCGGTAAAGGTCCACTAGGCAATATAACTTGCCAAACAACACAGTTCATATAATATCACTACTGTAACAGTCTTCATATTCAGTTGTTTACTTTGCAATTTATTTGAAAGTTTTTTTTTTTGATTCCTGAGCCAGCACTATTTTATATATAATCATTGTTCACCATTTTAGCAAAGCGCTTCATTCCCAAAAATAAAAACCTTGCTAAAAAACGACTTTTACGGTACATTTCTTCCAGTTTTACCAACACCTTTTCTAGAAGCTCATAAGATAATAAAAGGGATCTTACACTCCAATACCCATCTGTAACCCTTCTCCAAGTGAAAGAGAAATGTGCCGATACGCTCTCTTCTTGTGGTCTTTTGATCGTACTCTGAAAACAAACATATGCTATCAATATAATCTAAGCTTGTGTCAATTACAATGTCTGCCATCCCAGAATATCAGTAACCTTAATTTCTTGAAGGTGTTTAAGTTTTCAGTTCTTTAGAAAAAGTTTACTTTTTATTCTGTATGATGACAAAAAAAACTTACAATTTAAATATTTCCTGAGTATTTCTGGAGACTCCTTAATTTGAACAGAACCAGTCTTTATGCCCTTTTGGAAAGTGCACTCTACAGTTTTAGGGTCAAGCAGCAGTCTTCATTTTGCCACTCAAAACAGTCGCATTTACACTTCTTACCCCTTTGGTGTTTATAACTGTATGAATGCACAAACTGAAGTCAGACCTTACGTACACCTTGTAATACACTGAGTTACCTACACTGAGTTACCTACCTTGAGAGAAGTTCTTCAAGCTTCTCCGCTGGATCTGCTAACTCTGTTACCTCATCATCATCTGTGTACAGCAAGTCCTACAGAACATGTTTTATAGTGCTATTTACAGAGCAAGTACTTTAGTCTTATAGTGCTATTTACAGAGCAAGTACTTTAGTCTTATAGTGCTATTTACAGAGCAAGTACTTAAAACAAGTCTTATAGTGCTATTTACAAAAAAAGTCCTTAAAACAAGTCTTATAGTTCTATTTACAGGAGTACTTAAAAACAAGTCTTATAGTGCTATTTACAGAGCAAGTACTTTAAAACAAGTCTTATAGTGCTATTTACAGAGCAAGTACTTTAAACAAGTCTTATAGTGCTATTTACAGAGCAAGTACTTTAAACAAGTCTTATAGTGCTATTTACAGAGCAAGTACTTAAAACAAGTCTTACAGTGCTATTTACAGAGCAAGTACTTTAAAACAAGTCTTACAGTGCTATTTACAGAGCAAGTACTTTAAAACAAGTCTTACAGTGCTATTTACAGAGCAAGTACTTTAAAACAAGTCTAATAGTGCTATTTACAGAGCAAGTACTTTAAAGCAAGTCTTACAGTGCTATTTACAGAGCAAGTACTTTAAAACAAGTCTTACAGTGCTATTTACAGAGCAAGTACTTTAAAACGAGTCTTAAAGTGCTATTTACAGAGCAAGTCCTTTAAAACGAGTCTTACAGTGCTATTTACAGAGCAAGTACTTTAAAACAAGTCTTATAGTGCTATTTACAGAGCAAGTACTTTAAAACAAGTCTTATAGTGCTATTTACAGAGCAAGTACTTAAAAACAGGTCTTATAGTGCTACTTACAGAGCAAGTACTTTAAAACAAGTCTTATAGTGCTATTTACAGAGCAAGTCCTTAAAAACAAGTCTTATAGTGCTATTTACAGAGCAAGTACTTTAGAACATAGTTTGTGCTATTTACAGAGCAAGTCCTTTAAAACAAGTCTTATAGTGCTATTTACAGAGCAAGTACTAAAACAAGTCTTAAAGTGCTATTTACAGAGCAAGTCCTTTAGAACATAGTATTATTTACAGAGCAAGTTCTATAGAAAAAGCCTTAACAAATATGACTGATGTTGTCAGTACAAGAAAATACTGCTTGATTGCTGAATAATTTGCAGGATTTTTTTTACCACTGCATTAGACAAGTTCATGCATTAGACAAAACATAAATGCATGAAGTCAGCCCTTGAATTTTTCGACATAGAAATTTTATCGAAAACACGCACCTTATAAAATTTGGTGACATCAAAGGTTTCCCCAGGTACCTGAAGATGCATCAATTCAAGGTCTATTCCTGTCTCGTTAAGGTCACTGGCTTTTGTCTTTGCTTGGCGCTGATGTGAAAAAAAAATCAAACATGATTTATAATGTATCTGTAAGATACACAAAATGTATGAATCACCCTTGTTATGACAGCCTTTGTGGTCATATATTGGGGACCATGGGTTCGCGCCCTGCTACCAACCATGTCTGTTTATGTGAGAAAGTTGGCAGTTTCTTACATAGGATCGGAGTCTAGTACAGGTTCTACTGAAATATGATGGTTAGGTAAACTGTCCACCTGTTAAAATGACCATGGTTGCAAACGGCAATAAAGAACATTTCCCTCATTATTAGCAACCAATTATCTCACACAAAATTGCACATAATAACAATATTGAAATCTGTATTACATTAACTGAACTGTGCTCTATCTGATCTGTCCATCTTTCTGATTGGACAATACCACTTTGTTCAAAGGGGTGCCCTCTGATAATCTACTGACTGAATGACATAGCAGATCACCCATTTATCATTGTACATGATCTTACATTGTCTTACTCAGAACGTTTCACAAATTCAATATGTATTTATACCTGTAGTTGCTGGTTCCCGGCATGTGGATTATCATTGCAGGTGAACAGCAGAATTCTCTTGGAATTCACCTTCTGTGCGCTAGAATACAGAAAATCCCGGGACAAATTTCATTTAATAATTCAACAAAATTGAATTCAACCAGCATGACACTCTAACAAACAGGAAAGAAAGTTAAATTCTAACTTCAAAATAAAACTTCCTACTATCAAGTTATTTTTTACACTTTTTTTCTAATTTCCTCATTTCTGAAATAGCCGGATAAAATCTTAACAATTATCAAACTGTTCAGATGTGGAAATGCAAGTTTTGAAATGTTTTAATTTTTACCTGTTAGCAAACATATTCTGACATGTCCACAACACCTCACTGAGTGAGAAGGATGGACTGTGCCCATAATCCACCGTAAAGGTTTTGTAATTTTCTGAAATGATCAAAATACATGCATGTACAATTTGGACCGTACCATTAGTTGCTTACAGGGGTGCTCACAAATTGAATAGCTGGCAATGCAGATCATGATTAGGTGGTGGTGGGAGGATTGCATGTGTATGTATTAAATGAGATTTATAAACTCTGTGAAACAGCTATTCTGTACCCTGTACTTAGGAACTAAAAAGTACAGTTCATACTAACTTACAGAATGTGTCTTTAAAGTTTGTATAGATAAAGTTAATGGCTTCATTTTTTTAAACTACGAATCTTGAACTGTCGAGTCCGCCTCTGTGGTTGAGTTGTTAAGAGTCGCTGAATTTAAATCACTGTATTCTCATTGACTGATGGTCTGCTTCTGACCATGTCACTTTATGTGACAAAGTTGACAGGATAGGGGTCTAGTACTGGTACTTCCCAACAATGATGATTAGGTCAACTGCTTACCCGTAAAAATGACAGAAATATGGTCGAATGGGTAATGAACTTCTACAAACAACTGAGCTAGCTGGAAATGAATCTAATTTTACTTCATGTAAATTTAACTTCAATCTATGTAGCCCCAAGACCTGTTTTGAAACTGTATGACTTCTACAAACCTTCGCACATTTCCTCAAGTTCCTGGATTCTTGGTGCCCCAGGTTGGTCAAGCTCCTACAATAAATAGATGTTCAAACAGTTACTTCTGAATGGCTTTGCTATTTAGATAATGTGATATATTTCTTTCCTTACACCTAACACTCTCATAAAGCTTTAGTCATTAAGACTTTTGTTCAGTGCATGCTCTATTTGACAGTCTTTAGGTGTAAGAACTAACTGTCAGACATTCTGTGGTGTAGGGATACACAGTCAAGACTCCTAGCCCTGAGGTTGTAGTACAAATCCTATCACTGGTGAAATTTTGGCCAAGGGAACATCAAGATGCAGTCCTTTACTGTAATTCTTATATCTGTTACAAGAACTAAGCCTAGCAGTGATAGAATAATTAAGTATAAATTTACATCAATCATTTTGAATTGCAAAAGTGAACAATGCATGCATATAAAATGCAAACCAAATTAACAATTCATCAGAATTAAACAGTTTTTGTCACTTAAAATTGAACTAGTTAATATAGAAGAAAACATACTGTGATCAATGCTCTATTTGTTATCTAACAGCTCTACTATCAACTTACCTGATATATGTAAATGTGCTTGAAATCATTTGGGTTCTTTGATTTCTCCTGAAAATTTCAACAGGAGTATTAGAATAGAAAATCACACAGAATCTGTTTAAGTACAAAAACATGTTATATTGAGAATATAACAATAATATCTTTTAAACTGCTGACTTATCAAAAAATTTAGCAGCACTAGCTACTGATAGGTTTTACTTGTCAATCTACTGGATATAAATTTTCTCAAATCCACTCAGCAAAGTTCTTAAAATGACAGTGAAAACTTCAGGTGACATCATTAATAATCAATTGCTGTGGTAACAGTTTAGTGCCTGTTTCAACCATATTTTGGAAGAACTAGCACTAGATCTCTATCCTCCACAAGAAACTGCCAACTTTCTCACATACAGAGACATGGTCGGTAGCAGGGCTCAAACCCATGACCCTCAATCTTTATGAGGTTACAGTGATTTCAAGTAAGCGACGCTAACCACTTGAACAGAGGCGGTTTCACTAATTCTCCATTGCTGATTTCTGGTGGTTCTTGACACAGGAGATTTTGCATACAATAGTTTTAAAAACAGGTCTGTACTTTACTTTTTATTCCTATTTGACACCAATAAATAATTACTTCACTCAATTACTGCTTTTATATGGAGGGCAAAAAAATGATATTGTGGTAAAACAATTCAGCATGAAATTAATAGGTAGCCTTGGATACAAACCGTTCCAAAAAACACCACTCCTATCAAGTCTTTTTCACTGCTTATTATCTTGTTCTGTAATGTTGTCTTGCAACACTAAAATAGGGAAAATCAGAAACAATGCAGAATTCAAAACACGGTGATTTTCAAATTCTATTATTGACAACAGTTTTATTTACCTTAATTTACAAAGGTGATATACATACAAACTATATTTTGAATTCATGCATGGATAATTTAAACCAGACTTTTGAGCCACTAAGAATGTACTGTGACACGCGAGGAAACAAAAATCACCGAATATAAAACTGTAACATGAAAATTTCTATTTCTCAGACAATACCATTTTCATGTTCTTATTATATTTTTTCATTACTTATAATTCTTACCATGTTTTCAGCATGTGATTCTGTCTTTGTGATCAGTGCAGATCATGATCAACCTGCTCATGTGTGTAGGCTGATCATAATAAGCTCACTTTGCTGTTCAGTCAGTAAATTTCACAACAAATTCCTTTGACAAAATAATGATACTGTCAAAGCTGAAAGATGGACAACTCTGTTTTATAAGATGTTTTAGCATGGTTCTACTTTAAATTTGCACACGGCTACATCAACTTACCCTTATACAGAGCTGAAACAAGCTCTCCTCCTCTTCATCATTATCAACATCTAACATCGGCTTGGTGCAGTCTACCAGAAGAATCAATCCATCTCGCATTCCACCAGTAAACTGAAAATATGTTGTTTTTTTAAATTGATTCTGTTTGTAGAAAAAGTTTTACAACTTATATCATCTATTGTGCTGCTTGAAATAGGGATGCTGATATCATCCATGCTACTTGATCTCATGGTCTACAATAATATTCAGTTGATTAGTAGCGCCTGCCTAACTTTAATACACACTAATTCTTTAAACAGGTAATCAAAAATACACATTTTATCATCTCCACAATATATTTCCATACAAGAAACATTAAATACAAAAACTATTTCAATAAATACTTTACTGAGATTTTATATGTATTTTACAAATTGATGTAAGTCATATTTTACTTATTTTCTTGTATCATATCACATATATTATGCTGAATGTGATCAACATCTTAATTGTCAAAGTACATGTATAGTTGAATCGAGCAAGACAAATCAACCTGTGCTCCAAACTCCTGATCTTCTTCCTCTTCATCTTCAAACTTCTGGAACCCAAACTCAAATGCCATGGTCTAGCAGACAAACCACAACACTGAAATTGGTATTTTACTTTAAGATTAGCAACCATATACATGTATCTGATATTTGTGTATGAGGTTTTATCTATCAGTGCTAAGTGCAGCAACAAAACCATAGACCTATAAACAAATGGATTGACAACTTCAAAATAGATGCCCATCTGCAACATGTCCAGCCGCCAGCTGTCAAAAGGACTATGTCCTTACCAAGTAGAGATAGGTCAAAATACACCTAAATATTCAATGTAACATGCAAGCTTTTCTTTGGCCTGTAATAAAAAAGTTACAATATATAAGCTATTTATAGTAACAACAAAGGGAAGTAATTTTAAAAACAAGGGTAACTCATGGTGGTAAACATTTGTGCCAAGTTATATCAAAATCCCATGCATAAAGAAGAAATGCTCCGGACAAATATTCTTGAATTTGACCTTTAACCTCTAAGTGTGACCTTGACCTTAAACCTAGGGACCTGGTTCTTGTGCATGACACTCTGTCTCATGGTGGTGAACATTTGTGCCAAGTAACATCAAAATCCCTCCATGCATGAAGAAGAAATGCTCTGTGCAAAGTCATTCTTGAATTATTCTTGTATCTGACCTTTGGCCTCTAAGTGTGACCTTGACCTTGGAACCTGGTTCTTGTGCATGATACTCTATCTCATGATGGTGAACATTTGTACCAAGTTACATCAAAATCCCTCCATGCATGAAGTAGATATGCTCTGGGCAGTCATTATTGAATTTGACCTTCAACCTCTAAGTGTGACCTTGACCTTAGATCTAGGGACCTGGTTCTTGCACATGACACTCCGTCTCATAGTGGTGAGCATTTGTGCCAAGTAACATTAAAATCCTTCCATGCATGAAGTAGATATGCTCCAGACAGTCATTATTGAATTTGACCTTTAACCTCTAAGTGTGACCTTGACCTTAGACCTAGGGACCTGGTTCTTGCGCATGACAGTCTGTCTCATGCTGGTCAACATTTGTGCCAACTTATTTAAGAACCCTTGACCTTGGACAGACACCCAACACAACTCGGACGGACGCACATACACTGAACCTATATTTGGACAACTATATCTAGCTCACTGCAAGCGGGCTCGACAAAAAACTAAATATATCAAGCGATGAACATGCTGTTGAGTCAAGATAAACAAAAAAAACAGCAAATTTATTATGACAAATTACATCTTAAATTGTAATAAACAAGAGCTGTCAGTAGCTGTCAGTAGCTGTCAGTAGGACAGCGCGCTCTACTTTTTTAGTGCTTGCCTATAAAACAAAACTTTGACAGTTAAGGGCACACAAGACTTTAACTAGGAATTTCTAAGTACAAATCAAGAAACATTTTCACAGAGCTAATTTCTCTTGCTTACAGATAGGTCTCATGATGGTACATAAGTACTCCAACTTTCAAAGTAATATCTCAAATGGTTAAGTCAACAAGTGGACAATAATGAACATTTAAACTGAGTTTCAAAGTCAAAAAGGGTCATAATTCAAATAAAATCCTTGACAGAATTACCATCTCCAACGCCCATGTTTTTGGATCATGATGGTTAACAAGTATTCCAACTTTCAAATTAATATCTCGAACAGTTTAGTCAAAAAGTGGACTGGTACGAAAAACTTAACCAAGATTCTAAGTCGATAAAAAGCCTTAATTTTTAAAACAAATCCCTGACAGAGTTACCTTCTCTTGCCTACAGATGGGGGTAATGATGTTAACAAGCATTCAAAGTTTCAAAGCAATATCTCAAAGGGTTAAGGCAATAAGTGGATTTTACCCATATTCAATGTATTTTCTAAGTAAAAAAGGGGCATAATTCTGTCAAAAACCTTTACAGAGTTATGTACTCTTGTCTGTGATGTAGGTCTATGTTAAACAAGTATTGTAAGTTTCAAACCAGTAACTCTAACTGATTGGTGTACAAAAAATTAAACAAACCCAAAAAAAAAAAAAAAAAATTTTTTAAAAAAAAAACAAAAATTTTTTTTTTTCTGTCTGTAGATGGAGGTTATGATGGTAAACAAGTATGGTAAGTTTCAAAGCTATACCTCTAATACTTTTGAAATAAAGTGGGGTGGTACGAAAAACTTAACCAAGGTGTGACACCAACGCCGACGCCGGGGCGAGTAGGATAGCTTCCTTTTCTTCGAAAAGTCAAGCTAAAAATAGACTTTTAACAGTGCTTAACAGGCTGAGCATATCACCCAATCTGGGTAAATATCCCGAATGAGCTAAAATAGCCTGATCGGGCTAAAACATAAACAACAGAAAAGTACATTTTTTTAAATAACTAATTTGCTAGGAAAAAGTGCATGCTATTTGTTTCAGTGTATGTTTATATTATTGTAAGCAATAAGAATAAGCAAATTTCATGTCAATATCTTGTTGGTGAAATTTTGATTTCTTTACCTACTCAAAAACCAGAAAGGAATGTTTTCATCAGGTCTGTATAGATCAGATAATATTCTGTGAAATATATAACTTGCGCTTTTTCTTTGAAAAAGTTATTTAAAGAATTGTACTTTTCTATTGTTTACATTTTAGCCTGATCAGGCTATTTTAGCTCATTCGGGGTATTTACCCCAATCGGGAGATATGCTCAGCCTGTTTAATACAGAAAAAAAATGGAATTAAGAAAGGTCACAAAACTGATCCAATCTTAATTCTATACCTAACCTTATTGCTACTCTAAATTTGCCTAACTCTAAAACTAGTATGATAACTGACTTCTTCAAACCCCTGACCCTACTGTCAGTTCATTACTCAATATTTGCTTCCTGGCAGACAATTATGAAAAGGGTCCTTTCAATGACAGAACCTATTTAAAATGTTTACAGAGTCTTTATTGAGTATGAACACTGAAGGAGATATATCATGCGTTCCTTAACGTGAAATGAACCCAAATCATGGCAAATTGCTGTGTTTACAATGTCGCGAAAACATATTACAAACATCAAAGCTGGATTGCAGTCACTTGGAATTTGAAGTCAGGCAACAAAAATAGATACGTTTGTTCACATTCACTATTAATTTCACTATTGAACAAAGTATATTAGAATAACAAACCCTACCCGGCCTATATTAAAATTTGTTGAATTTGCAAATTTTGTTTGTTGGCGCGCTTGTCAAGCGTCTGAGAATTACAGGTTACAAACTACTAAATGTATTTTCTACTCATGCAAGGCCTTCCGCGTTTAAGGCTTCCTTTTAGAATATTAATCTAAGGAGAGGACTAAAATGGTTCTATATGTAAGTCATATGCAACACAAAACTTAAATAATCCCCCTATACTCACATGGTTTATGTCCAGAAAGGCCCAGTACCAAAAGAGGCCCCGTCCAAGAAGGTACACTTTTCAGAATATACCCTATGAATTAGTATAGAAACTATTTGCAGGGCGTATAGTTTTGAGGCTGTAAACACTCAGTTCGGCTTAGAGAGGTGCGATGTGAGATAAAAAGATTATTTCAGCTAAAACCTTTTTACTTTTTAATGCGGCGTACACTAGTTTTATTGAGTCTATCAATGTCTGCTGTAAATTCCTTGTCAAACTGTACTGCACGTTATTATAAGAATTATTTAAGAATTGTTACTTAAACAGATAAACGGTTAAAAAATAGAATTTTGTTTTATTTGAAAACAAATAGACTGGACTCTGAAATGTCTGAAATTATATATAATAAATACATGGCCTTTGTGATGAATAAAGTTTTATGAAGAAAAACATTCTGACAATCTAATTCATACAACTGAGATAGAAAACTCCAACAAACATTTTAGTATGTAGAATTATCTAGTGGACTTCTGCTAAAATGGAGAGAGGGGTTACTTATTTTACAAAGATTTATATAGGAAAAACTTTAACACTGCTTAGATATTTGGCATATAGCATTGTCTAGTGGACCTCTGCCATGTTTGTTCAATCGTGCCTCTGAGGACAAAATAGCCCACGCTCTGAAGATCACTTGTCTATGTACAGTTATAGGAACATGTTGTAACATTGGCGTGAAGGGCAATGGAAAACATTAAACAGCAGATCTTTTTACTTGCGAAGGTATCAACGATACTGTCGACACTGATCTATGTGTACATGTATACATCAACCCCAATTAGGACATCCTGTCAGTGAACATGCATGGTTGATGTTAAATATGTTTTGAGCCGTCGCATACTGCTTAACGAACTATAGTTTATGAAAAATCGTGACAACAAAGTAATGATAGCGGACATTGATGACGAATGCTAGACACCATACCAGTTAAGTACTTTGTGCTCGTATGAGTTTCTTATAACCTTAGATAATATGATAACACTGCATTACAGGATCTTAGCCCTAACTGTGACCTTTACCGTCAAGATAGCTCCCAGGGTGCGTTGCATTACATAACCTTTTGTTATGGGCAACACGTGTGTGAAGTTATTTGAAAAACGGTCAATGCATATTGGAGCGGCCGATTAGCTTAGTCGGGACAGCAATTCGAGTGATTAACGCGAAACTGTTCTAAGTGCATGTAGAAATATAAGAAGATAGGATAGTTTCTCGTTGACACCTCGAATTGCTCTAAAAGCTAACTCTCGCGGGTTGGGGTTCCGGTCAGGGTGCATTTTTTTCTAACCCAGTGACATATGGCGCCTTCTCCCTGCATAAAGATAACACTTGACAGGATTTTTTACTCTGAAATGTAGCTACCCATTTCTTTCATATTCAGTGAACTCCGTTTCTAACGTACCCCTTTGGACCATTTAAATGTGTTCCTTATATCCGAAGTTTTTTTATATCCTTATAATATTTGCATATGAAATAACGAAAGAAAAACACTTTGAAATTTAGCTACCCATTTCTTTCACATTCATAACGTACCCCTTGGGACCATCTATTATAAAATATGTTCCTTCTATTCAGGATTTTCGCCATATCAGAATTTGAAACACATCCGTCTCAAGAAAACGACATCAAGTGCCAAATTCCTAAGAGCCAAGTTCCAGGCCAGATGAAAAGCTGGAGAGAGAAAACTCCATCATTCAACCTGGAAAATACTGGCAGGTTTAACGCTTTGGAAGCTCATCAAACAGTTGAGTGATGAAGGAAGCAACAGTGGCGCAATAACTCTGGTAGAGAATGAAACCCTGCTGGTAGGATAACAGGCAGCAACAAGATGCGTTAACAGGCAGCAACAAGATGCGTTAACAGGCAACATCAAGATGCGTTAACGGCGCAACAAGATGCGTTAACAGGCAGCAACAAGATGCGTTAACAGGCAGCATCAAGATGCGTTAACAGGCAACAACAAGATGCGTTAACAGACAGCATCAAGATGCGTTAACAGGCAGCAACAAGATGCGTTAACAGGCAGCAACAAGATGTGTTAACAGGCAGCAACAAGATGCGTGAACAGGCAGCAACAAGATGCGTTAACAGGCAGCATCAAGATGCGTTAACAGGCAGCATCAAGATGCGTTAACAGGCAGCAACAAGATGCGTTAACAGGCAGCAACAAGATGCGTGAACAGGCAGCAACAAGATGCGTTAACAATTATGATGATATTTCGTCGCACCATCTAAAATGGTGTATTTGACAAGAAAACCAAACTTCTCCTTAATAAAATTAATTAAAAATATTTGACGAGCATGACTGTGTGCTTATGCTGACTTAGAATAAATGATACCAGAAAATCCACTCTGGAAAGGTATATTTGCTCACGTCCTTTACACACTGTGTATGAAATTGTCGTGACGATGAAACATTCCCATTCAAGTATGATCATTATATTAATATCATCTCTTAATGAGGATAAATGTTAATTGACACACTGCTAAGTTATAAGGCTCATGCAATATGCATTTGATAAGAGCTATTTGCCCATACCAAATTTATATATATGTGTCAAATAATTGTATAACAATACAACTTTTATCTTTTAACAAATTTTTAGCAAGCATTTTTAAGCAACTTTAACAAGTTCTCAAAAACAGAAACTTTATCTTTTTATCATACACGGATGAAATTAACACAACTTCTTGAGTGGGGCTTTATCATGTCTGCATGGACGTCAGCTCACAAAGCCCATTAAGTCACCTTTTACGACACACGCAGGGCGTCACCCACGATGGTTGCACTGCTTCCTATTTAGAGCTGGGTGGACTGAGGCACGTGTGGCATCAATGCTTTTGCCAAAGAACACACCTCGTACTCGGGAGGTTCCAGAGACGAACGCCCTAACCACTGAGCTATCGAGGCCCATGAATTTTCCTTCAATTTCCTACTCTGCAATAGCACTTACCACCACGATTTCATACAGGAATTAAGTACGTGTATTTCGTGCAAAACGTTTGGACACCATGCTTAACAAAAATGCAAAAACTTAACTTTGAGATTTAGAATTAGCAAGCATGATGTTTAAATGTTTAGACGGTCGGGGACACCTTTTCAATAGTTAATATATTGTTGCAACATATTAAAACGGTTGGGCCACAAGTTAATTCATCATTAGAAGTGATCCTTCCCTGTCAGACTTTTTGGCAAAATACGCACATTATGGCAAGTTTGTATTGTAACTATTAACACAAAAACAAAAGTGAATAAAACCACAACATTTTAATAATAACAAAAATGATTTGGATTTGTATATTTCCTAACTTTTAAGATAAAGAATAACAAATATATGAAGAGCATTTAATGAGTTAAAGGAATATAGTTTACTGTGGGTATAGTTGTATATTTGATAAATACTTCGCAAAGAGATAGAGGAACAAAATAGTGCACATGTATTTGTGCATAAAATTAATTTGAAAATGATTACATATTAGATAATACTGGAGAAACTGTTTGTGAGTGCAAGATATTGATTAAAATTATATGCCGAAATATGTACGTGACCGGTGTGAGTATTCTTGGTTTTTCAATGTTGGTGTTTCTTCGAATGTGTTCTTGGTTTTTCGAATGTTGGTGTTTTGTTGGTGTTTCCTGGAGCAATAATATTAAAGATAGTATATATTCGTCCCAGGTGTTTCGAATGTGTTCAGGGTAGGTATATGGAAATAAAGTATACAATAATTTTATTAAAATGGTTTAATTTATAGTTTTTATTTTTTGTTTTGCTGAAATCGAATGATTCATTTCTGTTCTAGAAACTTGAATTCGAACGCATGTTTTTCCTAAATAAGTTTGCATGTTGTAATAATTCTACTCACCGCGGGTTACTTCCCCTTGGTCTCGGCAAATCAGGTATAAGTGAACTAAATAGGTGAGGTCCGGAAGTAGGAACTTGCGAACCTTACACTGTGTGGTCCGATACTCATATAATGTGTTTCCCATTGACTAACATTATAATTCTAGTCAAACGGTGACCCTGTATCATATTCTCCTATCGAGTGTTGACAAATGAATTATTTTTTTCGATCAGATTAGGCTCTCGGACACCAGACAATGCTGTTTTTATATGGGCCTAACCAACCCAGATTTTTTAAATTTTGCATGAGAGACAACCACCCCGCTGAGTCAGGTGAGATTTAGGGATCCAAGCCCCATGTACATGTATACACCTTTTTTTTAAATGGCTTTTGTAGTGTTATATTTTATGAAAACCAGTCCTAAAATATCCATTCACGTAAATGAGACATTTCATTTTATTTTTAAAGTATTAAACTATTATCTGTTACAGTCAAACATATATGATCACACATTTCAGTAATGCATGCACTATCAATAGATAAATACTAATAAATTAATCCAAAATAGAATAACCGCATACAAAATCATCTATTCATGATAAAAATTCATTCACAAATTATAAAATATCACACGCCAGATTAAATGAAAAAAAAGCAATCGCAAAAACCATGTCAGACTCCACGCAAACAATGAAAACATAGTTACTGCAGTAAATTGACATGATATAACATGATCAGTACTTCTTTCTGTCTACGTTTCAACAATTGTTTCTTCTCTTCTTCCACTACTAGAAGCTGTTGTTTTATCATTGTATCATCGCCGTCACTTTCTATTTGTCCTTGACTGCCATTATTGATTGTTTATACTAATTAATTTTAGCTCGATTGTGAAGAACGTTTGCAGCTTATCGAGTCAGTCTTCCGCTTCCTGGAAAACCAAGTACTGGTGTCTTATGAGGATGTACGTCGTGATCCCAGGGGGCTCGAACCTGCTTCCTCCAGGATTAGCGACATACACGACCGACATTCGCCCAACCAAGATATTTTATTCTTACCTAAAGGAAAGATGGAAATGCTCGATGTTCTCGCACCCAGATCTGGGTTATCTGCCGGAATCTTTTGCTGGATGTCGAATGAAACATCCCCAATTCCATAATGTAACCGTTTATAGTCCTTTCTCTCAGTGCAACGTCTTTTACTTTCCGACATACAATTAATTAATAACAATGCTGCTGGCTAGTACTTAACAGCTTTTGCTGCATACAGTACACGGAAGTACAAAGAAATTCGAACAACACAGCTCTGTATCAGTTAACGGCATGCGATGCATCACTTTTTTCCGTCCTGATGAGATTTCAATAAACTATCTTCACTTTTAACTGCATTTCCTTGGGTAAAAGTGATTCATGTACACCCCTTTCGAAAATGGAGAGAATTTTTTTTGGGTCGAAAATCGATTTTTTCCACAGGTCGGGACCCGTGGCATTTTTCGGTTTTGGGGTGAAACAACTTTTGTCTCGAATCGGGTCATGCGACACATCATTTTTTTCGTCTTGATGAGTAGGTTACGGAAATGTATAATACTTGGGGTCTACCTTCACATTTGACCCCTCGGTGACCTATTTCTTACATTAGATGTGACCACCCTTGACCCCTATGGCCTAGGAAACGGCGATAAAACTAGTTTTCAATAAACTATCTTCACTTTTAACTGCATTTCCTTGGGTAAAAGTGATTCATGTACAACCCTTTCGAAAATGGAGAGAATTTTTTTGGGTCGAAAATCGATTTTTTCCACAGGTCGGGACCCGTGGCATTTTTCGGTTTTGGGGTGAAACAACTTTTGTCTCGAATCGGGTCATGCGACACATCATTTTTTTCGTCTTGATGAGTAGGTTACGGAAATGTATAATACTTGGGGTCTACCTTCACATTTGACCCCTCGGTGACCTATTTCTTACATTAGATGTGACCACCCTTGACCCCTATGGCCTAGGAAACGGCGATAAAACTAGTTTTCAATAAACTATCTTCACTTTTAACTGCATTTCCTTGGGTAAAAGTGATTCATGTACAACCCTTTCGAAAATGGAGAGAATTTTTTTGGGTCGAAAATCGATTTTTTCCACAGGTCGGGACCCGTGGCATTTTTCGGTTTTGGGGTGAAACAACTTTTGTCTCGAATCGGGTCATGCGACACATCATTTTTTTTCGTCTTGATGAGTAGGTTACGGAAATGTATAATACTTGGGGTCTACCTTCACATTTGACCCCTCGGTGACCTATTTCTTACATTAGATGTGACCACCCTTGACCCCTATGGCCTAGGAAACGGCGATAAAACTAGTTTTCAATAAACTATCTTCACTTTTAACTGCATTTCCTTGGGTAAAAGTGATTCATGTACAACCCTTTCGAAAATGGAGAGAATTTTTTTTGGGTCGAAAATCGATTTTTTCCACAGGTCGGGACCCGTGGCATTTTTCGGTTTTGGGGTGAAACAACTTTTGTCTCGAATCGGGTCATGCGACACATCATTTTTTTCGTCTTGATGAGTAGGTTACGGAAATGTATAATACTTGGGGTCTACCTTCACATTTGACCCCTCGGTGACCTATTTCTTACATTAGATGTGACCACCCTTGACCCCTATGGCCTAGGAAACGGCGATAAAACTAGTTTTCAATAAACTATCTTCACTTTTAACTGCATTTCCTTGGGTAAAAGTGATTCATGTACAACCCTTTCGAAAATGGAGAGAATTTTTTTTGGGTCGAAAATCGATTTTTTCCACAGGTCGGGACCCGTGGCATTTTTCGGTTTTGGGGTGAAACAACTTTTGTCTCGAATCGGGTCATGCGACACATCATTTTTTTCGTCTTGATGAGTAGGTTACGGAAATGTATAATACTTGGGGTCTACCTTCACATTTGACCCCTCGGTGACCTATTTCTTACATTAGATGTGACCACCCTTGACCCCTATGGCCTAGGAAACGGCGATAAAACTAGTTTTCAATAAACTATCTTCACTTTTAACTGCATTTCCTTGGGTAAAAGTGATTCATGTACAACCCTTTCGAAAATGGAGAGAATTTTTTTGGGTCGAAAATCGATTTTTTCCACAGGTCGGGACCCGTGGCATTTTTCGGTTTTGGGGTGAAACAACTTTTGTCTCGAATCGGGTCATGCGACACATCATTTTTTTCGTCTTGATGAGTAGGTTACGGAAATGTATAATACTTGGGGTCTACCTTCACATTTGACCCCTCGGTGACCTATTTCTTACATTAGATGTGACCACCCTTGACCCCTATGGCCTAGGAAACGGCGATAAAACTAGTTTTCAATAAACTATCTTCACTTTTAACTGCATTTCCTTGGGTAAAAGTGATTCATGTACAACCCTTTCGAAAATGGAGAGAATTTTTTTTGGGTCGAAAATCGATTTTTTCCACAGGTCGGGACCCGTGGCATTTTTCGGTTTTGGGGTGAAACAACTTTTGTCTCGAATCGGGTCATGCGACACATCATTTTTTTCGTCTTGATGAGTAGGTTACGGAAATGTATAATACTTGGGGTCTACCTTCACATTTGACCCCTCGGTGACCTATTTCTTACATTAGATGTGACCACCCTTGACCCCTATGGCCTAGGAAACGGCGATAAAACTAGTTTTCAATAAACTATCTTCACTTTTAACTGCATTTCCTTGGGTAAAAGTGATTCATGTACAACCCTTTCGAAAATGGAGAGAATTTTTTTTGGGTCGAAAATCGATTTTTTCCACAGGTCGGGACCCGTGGCATTTTTCGGTTTTGGGGTGAAACAACTTTTGTCTCGAATCGGGTCATGCGACACATCATTTTTTTCGTCTTGATGAGTAGGTTACGGAAATGTATAATACTTGGGGTCTACCTTCACATTTGACCCCTCGGTGACCTATTTCTTACATTAGATGTGACCACCCTTGACCCCTATGGCCTAGGAAACGGCGATAAAACTAGTTTTCAATAAACTATCTTCACTTTTAACTGCATTTCCTTGGGTAAAAGTGATTCATGTACAACCCTTTCGAAAATGGAGAGAATTTTTTTTGGGTCGAAAATCGATTTTTTCCACAGGTCGGGACCCGTGGCATTTTTCGGTTTTGGGGTGAAACAACTTTTGTCTCGAATCGGGTCATGCGACACATCATTTTTTTCGTCTTGATGAGTAGGTTACGGAAATGTATAATACTTGGGGTCTACCTTCACATTTGACCCCTCGGTGACCTATTTCTTACATTAGATGTGACCACCCTTGACCCCTATGGCCTAGGAAACGGCGATAAAACTAGTTTTCAATAAACTATCTTCACTTTTAACTGCATTTCCTTGGGTAAAAGTGATTCATGTACAACCCTTTCGAAAATGGAGAGAATTTTTTTGGGTCGAAAATCGATTTTTTCCACAGGTCGGGACCCGTGGCATTTTTCGGTTTTGGGGTGAAACAACTTTTGTCTCGAATCGGGTCATGCGACACATCATTTTTTTTCGTCTTGATGAGTAGGTTACGGAAATGTATAATACTTGGGGTCTACCTTCACATTTGACCCCTCGGTGACCTATTTCTTACATTAGATGTGACCACCCTTGACCCCTATGGCCTAGGAAACGGCGATAAAACTAGTTTTCAATAAACTATCTTCACTTTTAACTGCATTTCCTTGGGTAAAAGTGATTCATGTACAACCCTTTCGAAAATGGAGAGAATTTTTTTTGGGTCGAAAATCGATTTTTTCCACAGGTCGGGACCCGTGGCATTTTTCGGTTTTGGGGTGAAACAACTTTTGTCTCGAATCGGGTCATGCGACACATCATTTTTTTCGTCTTGATGAGTAGGTTACGGAAATGTATAATACTTGGGGTCTACCTTCACATTTGACCCCTCGGTGACCTATTTCTTACATTAGATGTGACCACCCTTGACCCCTATGGCCTAGGAAACGGCGATAAAACTAGTTTTCAATAAACTATCTTCACTTTTAACTGCATTTCCTTGGGTAAAAGTGATTCATGTACAACCCTTTCGAAAATGGAGAGAATTTTTTTGGGTCGAAAATCGATTTTTTCCACAGGTCGGGACCCGTGGCATTTTTCGGTTTTGGGGTGAAACAACTTTTGTCTCGAATCGGGTCATGCGACACATCATTTTTTTCGTCTTGATGAGTAGGTTACGGAAATGTATAATACTTGGGGTCTACCTTCTACATTTGACCCCTCGGTGACCTATTTCTTACATTAGATGTGACCACCCTTGACCCCTATGCCTAGGAAACGGCGATAAAACTAGTTTTCAATAAACTATCTTCACTTTTAACTGCATTTCCTTGGGTAAAAGTGATTCATGTACAACCCTTTCGAAAATGGAGAGAATTTTTTTTGGGTCGAAAATCGATTTTTTCCACAGGTCGGGACCCGTGGCATTTTTCGGTTTTGGGGTGAAACAACTTTTTGTCTCGAATCGGGCCCCCCCCCCCCCCCCCCCCCCCTTATTTTTTCCCCCCCCCCCCCCCCTCATGCGACACATCATTTTTTTCGTCTTGATGAGTAGGTTACGGAAATGTATAATACTTGGGGTCTACCTTCACATTTGACCCCTCGGTGACCTATTTCTTACATTAGATGTGACCACCCTTGACCCCTATGGCCTAGGAAACGGCGATAAAACTAGTTTTCAATAAACTATCTTCACTTTTAACTGCATTTCCTTGGGTAAAAGTGATTCATGTACAACCCTTTCGAAAATGGAGAGAATTTTTTTGGGTCGAAAATCGATTTTTTCCACAGGTCGGGACCCGTGGCATTTTTCGGTTTTGGGGTGAAACAACTTTTGTCTCGAATCGGGTCATGCGACACATCATTTTTTTCGTCTTGATGAGTAGGTTACGGAAATGTATAATACTTGGGGTCTACCTTCACATTTGACCCCTCGGTGACCTATTTCTTACATTAGATGTGACCACCCTTGACCCCTATGGCCTAGGAAACGGCGATAAAACTAGTTTTCAATAAACTATCTTCACTTTTAACTGCATTTCCTTGGGTAAAAGTGATTCATGTACAACCCTTTCGAAAATGGAGAGAATTTTTTTTGGGTCGAAAATCGATTTTTTCCACAGGTCGGGACCCGTGGCATTTTTCGGTTTTGGGGTGAAACAACTTTTGTCTCGAATCGGGTCATGCGACACATCATTTTTTTCGTCTTGATGAGTAGGTTACGGAAATGTATAATACTTGGGGTCTACCTTCACATTTGACCCCTCGGTGACCTATTTCTTACATTAGATGTGACCACCCTTGACCCCTATGGCCTAGGAAACGGCGATAAAACTAGTTTTCAATAAACTATCTTCACTTTTAACTGCATTTCCTTGGGTAAAAGTGATTCATGTACAACCCTTTCGAAAATGGAGAGAATTTTTTTTGGGTCGAAAATCGATTTTTTCCACAGGTCGGGACCCGTGGCATTTTTCGGTTTTGGGGTGAAACAACTTTTGTCTCGAATCGGGTCATGCGACACATCATTTTTTTCGTCTTGATGAGTAGGTTACGGAAATGTATAATACTTGGGGTCTACCTTCACATTTGACCCCTCGGTGACCTATTTCTTACATTAGATGTGACCACCCTTGACCCCTATGGCCTAGGAAACGGCGATAAAACTAGTTTTCAATAAACTATCTTCACTTTTAACTGCATTTCCTTGGGTAAAAGTGATTCATGTACAACCCTTTCGAAAATGGAGAGAATTTTTTTTGGGTCGAAAATCGATTTTTTCCACAGGTCGGGACCCGTGGCATTTTTCGGTTTTGGGGTGAAACAACTTTTGTCTCGAATCGGGTCATGCGACACATCATTTTTTTTTTTTTTTTTTTTTTTTTTTTTTTTTTTTTTTTTTTTTTTTTTTTCGTCTTGATGAGTAGGTTACGGAAATGTATAATACTTGGGGTCTACCTTCACATTTGACCCCTCGGTGACCTATTTCTTACATTAGATGTGACCACCCTTGACCCCTATGGCCTAGGAAACGGCGATAAAACTAGTTTTCAATAAACTATCTTCACTTTTAACTGCATTTCCTTGGGTAAAAGTGATTCATGTACAACCCTTTCGAAAATGGAGAGAATTTTTTTTGGGTCGAAAATCGATTTTTTCCACAGGTCGGGACCCGTGGCATTTTTTCGGTTTTGGGGTGAAACAACTTTTGTCTCGAATCGGGTCATGCGACACATCATTTTTTTCGTCTTGATGAGTAGGTTACGGAAATGTATAATACTTGGGGTCTACCTTCACATTTGACCCCTCGGTGACCTATTTCTTACATTAGATGTGACCACCCTTGACCCCTATGGCCTAGGAAACGGCGATAAAACTAGTTTTCAATAAACTATCTTCACTTTTAACTGCATTTCCTTGGGTAAAAGTGATTCATGTACAACCCTTTCGAAAATGGAGAGAATTTTTTTTGGGTCGAAAATCGATTTTTTCCACAGGTCGGGACCCGTGGCATTTTTCGGTTTTGGGGTGAAACAACTTTTGTCTCGAATCGGGTCATGCGACACATCATTTTTTTCGTCTTGATGAGTAGGTTACGGAAATGTATAATACTTGGGGTCTACCTTCACATTTGACCCCTCGGTGACCTATTTCTTACATTAGATGTGACCACCCTTGACCCCTATGGCCTAGGAAACGGCGATAAAACTAGTTTTCAATAAACTATCTTCACTTTTAACTGCATTTCCTTGGGTAAAAGTGATTCATGTACAACCCTTTCGAAAATGGAGAGAATTTTTTTTGGGTCGAAAATCGATTTTTTCCACAGGTCGGGACCCGTGGCATTTTTCGGTTTTGGGGTGAAACAACTTTTGTCTCGAATCGGGTCATGCGACACATCATTTTTTTCGTCTTGATGAGTAGGTTACGGAAATGTATAATACTTGGGGTCTACCTTCACATTTGACCCCTCGGTGACCTATTTCTTACATTAGATGTGACCACCCTTGACCCCTATGGCCTAGGAAACGGCGATAAAACTAGTTTTCAATAAACTATCTTCACTTTTAACTGCATTTCCTTGGGTAAAAGTGATTCATGTACAACCCTTTCGAAAATGGAGAGAATTTTTTTGGGTCGAAAATCGATTTTTTCCACAGGTCGGGACCCGTGGCATTTTTCGGTTTTGGGGTGAAACAACTTTTGTCTCGAATCGGGTCATGCGACACATCATTTTTTTCGTCTTGATGAGTAGGTTACGGAAATGTATAATACTTGGGGTCTACCTTCACATTTGACCCCTCGGTGACCTATTTCTTACATTAGATGTGACCACCCTTGACCCCTATGGCCTAGGAAACGGCGATAAAACTAGTTTTCAATAAACTATCTTCACTTTTAACTGCATTTCCTTGGGTAAAAGTGATTCATGTACAACCCTTTCGAAAATGGAGAGAATTTTTTTTGGGTCGAAAATCGATTTTTTCCACAGGTCGGGACCCGTGGCATTTTTCGGTTTTGGGGTGAAACAACTTTTGTCTCGAATCGGGTCATGCGACACATCATTTTTTTTCGTCTTGATGAGTAGGTTACGGAAATGTATAATACTTGGGGTCTACCTTCACATTTGACCCCTCGGTGACCTATTTCTTACATTAGATGTGACCACCCTTGACCCCTATGGCCTAGGAAACGGCGATAAAACTAGTTTTCAATAAACTATCTTCACTTTTAACTGCATTTCCTTGGGTAAAAGTGATTCATGTACAACCCTTTCGAAAATGGAGAGAATTTTTTTTGGGTCGAAAATCGATTTTTTCCACAGGTCGGGACCCGTGGCATTTTTCGGTTTTGGGGTGAAACAACTTTTGTCTCGAATCGGGTCATGCGACACATCATTTTTTTCGTCTTGATGAGTAGGTTACGGAAATGTATAATACTTGGGGTCTACCTTCACATTTGACCCCTCGGTGACCTATTTCTTACATTAGATGTGACCACCCTTGACCCCCCCCCCCCCAAAAAAACCAAAAAACCAACTCCCAAAAAACCCCCCCCCCCCCCCCCCCCCCCCCCCCCAAAAAAAAAAACCCCCCCCCCCCCCCCCCAAAAAAAAAAAACCCCTTTCCCCCCCCCCCCCCCCCCCCCCCCCCCCCCCCCCCCCCCCCCCCCCCCCCCCCCCCCCCCCCCCCCCCCCCCCCCCCCCCCCCCCCCCCCCCCCCCCCCCCCCCTATGGGTTAACCTAAGGAAACGGCGATAAAACTAGTTTTCAATAAACTATCTTCACTTTTAACTGCATTTCCTTGGGTAAAAGTGATTCATGTACAACCCTTTCGAAAATGGAGAGAATTTTTTTTGGGTCGAAAATCGATTTTTTCCACAGGTCGGGACCCGTGGCATTTTTCGGTTTTGGGGTGAAACAACTTTTGTCTCGAATCGGGTCATGCGACACATCATTTTTTTCGTCTTGATGAGTAGGTTACGGAAATGTATAATACTTGGGGTCTACCTTCACATTTGACCCCTCGGTGACCTATTTCTTACATTAGATGTGACCACCCTTGACCCCTATGGCCTAGGAAACGGCGATAAAACTAGTTTTCAATAAACTATCTTCACTTTTAACTGCATTTCCTTGGGTAAAAGTGATTCATGTACAACCCTTTCGAAAATGGAGAGAATTTTTTTTGGGTCGAAAATCGATTTTTTCCACAGGTCGGGACCCGTGGCATTTTTCGGGTTTTGGGGTGAAACAACTTTTGTCTCGAATCGGGTCATGCGACACATCATTTTTTTCGTCTTGATGAGTAGGTTACGGAAATGTATAATACTTGGGGTCTACCTTCACATTTGACCCCTCGGTGACCTATTTCTTACATTAGATGTGACCACCCTTGACCCCTATGGCCTAGGAAACGGCGATAAAACTAGTTTTCAATAAACTATCTTCACTTTTAACTGCATTTCCTTGGGTAAAAGTGATTCATGTACAACCCTTTCGAAAATGGAGAGAATTTTTTTTGGGTCGAAAATCGATTTTTTCCACAGGTCGGGACCCGTGGCATTTTTCGGTTTTGGGGTGAAACAACTTTTGTCTCGAATCGGGTCATGCGACACATCATTTTTTTCGTCTTGATGAGTAGGTTACGGAAATGTATAATACTTGGGGTCTACCTTCACATTTGACCCCTCGGTGACCTATTTCTTACATTAGATGTGACCACCCTTGACCCCTATGGCCTAGGAAACGGCGATAAAACTAGTTTTCAATAAACTATCTTCACTTTTAACTGCATTTCCTTGGGTAAAAGTGATTCATGTACAACCCTTTCGAAAATGGAGAGAATTTTTTTTGGGTCGAAAATCGATTTTTTCCACAGGTCGGGACCCGTGGCATTTTTCGGTTTTGGGGTGAAACAACTTTTGTCTCGAATCGGGTCATGCGACACATCATTTTTTTCGTCTTGATGAGTAGGTTACGGAAATGTATAATACTTGGGGTCTACCTTCACATTTGACCCCTCGGTGACCTATTTCTTACATTAGATGTGACCACCCTTGACCCCTATGGCCTAGGAAACGGCGATAAAACTAGTTTTCAATAAACTATCTTCACTTTTAACTGCATTTCCTTGGGTAAAAGTGATTCATGTACAACCCTTTCGAAAATGGAGAGAATTTTTTTTGGGTCGAAAATCGATTTTTTCCACAGGTCGGGACCCGTGGCATTTTTCGGTTTTGGGGTGAAACAACTTTTGTCTCGAATCGGGTCATGCGACACATCATTTTTTTCGTCTTGATGAGTAGGTTACGGAAATGTATAATACTTGGGGTCTACCTTCACATTTGACCCCTCGGTGACCTATTTCTTACATTAGATGTGACACCACCCTTGACCCCTATGGCCTAGGAAACGGCGATAAAACTAGTTTTCAATAAACTATCTTCACTTTTAACTGCATTTCCTTGGGTAAAAGTGATTCATGTACAACCCTTTCGAAAATGGAGAGAATTTTTTTGGGTCGAAAATCGATTTTTTCCACAGGTCGGGACCCGTGGCATTTTTCGGTTTTGGGGTGAAACAACTTTTGTCTCGAATCGGGTCATGCGACACATCATTTTTTTCGTCTTGATGAGTAGGTTACGGAAATGTATAATACTTGGGGTCTACCTTCACATTTGACCCCTCGGTGACCTATTTCTTACATTAGATGTGACCACCCTTGACCCCTATGGCCTAGGAAACGGCGATAAAACTAGTTTTCAATAAACTATCTTCACTTTTAACTGCATTTCCTTGGGTAAAAGTGATTCATGTACAACCCCCTTTCGAAAATGGAGAAGGAATTTTTTTGGGTCGAAAATCGATTTTTTCCACAGGTCGGGACCCGTGGCATTTTTCGGTTTTGGGGTGAAACAACTTTTGTCTCGAATCGGGTCATGCGACACATCATTTTTTTCGTCTTGATGAGTAGGTTACGGAAATGTATAATACTTGGGGTCTACCTTCACATTTGACCCCTCGGTGACCTATTTCTTACATTAGATGTGACCACCCTTGACCCCTATGGCCTAGGAAACGGCGATAAAACTAGTTTTCAATAAACTATCTTCACTTTTAACTGCATTTCCTTGGGTAAAAGTGATTCATGTACAACCCTTTCGAAAATGGAGAGAATTTTTTTTGGGTCGAAAATCGATTTTTTCCACAGGTCGGGACCCGTGGCATTTTTCGGTTTTGGGGTGAAACAACTTTTGTCTCGAATCGGGTCATGCGACACATCATTTTTTTTCGTCTTGATGAGTAGGTTACGGAAATGTATAATACTTGGGGTCTACCTTCACATTTGACCCCTCGGTGACCTATTTCTTACATTAGATGTGACCACCCTTGACCCCTATGGCCTAGGAAACGGCGATAAAACTAGTTTTCAATAAACTATCTTCACTTTTAACTGCATTTCCTTGGGTAAAAGTGATTCATGTACAACCCTTTCGAAAATGGAGAGAATTTTTTTTGGGTCGAAAATCGATTTTTTCCACAGGTCGGGACCCGTGGCATTTTTCGGTTTTGGGGTGAAACAACTTTTGTCTCGAATCGGGTCATGCGACACATCATTTTTTTCGTCTTGATGAGTAGGTTACGGAAATGTATAATACTTGGGGTCTACCTTCACATTTGACCCCTCGGTGACCTATTTCTTACATTAGATGTGACCACCCTTGACCCCTATGGCCTAGGAAACGGCGATAAAACTAGTTTTCAATAAACTATCTTCACTTTTAACTGCATTTCCTTGGGTAAAAGTGATTCATGTACAACCCTTTCGAAAATGGAGAGAATTTTTTTGGGTCGAAAATCGATTTTTTCCACAGGTCGGGACCCGTGGCATTTTTCGGTTTTGGGGTGAAACAACTTTTGTCTCGAATCGGGTCATGCGACACATCATTTTTTTCGTCTTGATGAGTAGGTTACGGAAATGTATAATACTTGGGGTCTACCTTCACATTTGACCCCTCGGTGACCTATTTCTTACATTAGATGTGACCACCCTTGACCCCTATGGCCTAGGAAACGGCGATAAAACTAGTTTTCAATAAACTATCTTCACTTTTAACTGCATTTCCTTGGGTAAAAGTGATTCATGTACAACCCTTTCGAAAATGGAGAGAATTTTTTTGGGTCGAAAATCGATTTTTTCCACAGGTCGGGACCCGTGGCATTTTTCGGTTTTGGGGTGAAACAACTTTTGTCTCGAATCGGGTCATGCGACACATCATTTTTTTTCGTCTTGATGAGTAGGTTACGGAAATGTATAATACTTGGGGTCTACCTTCACATTTGACCCCTCGGTGACCTATTTCTTACATTAGATGTGACCACCCTTGACCCCTATGGCCTAGGAAACGGCGATAAAACTAGTTTTCAATAAACTATCTTCACTTTTAACTGCATTTCCTTGGGTAAAAGTGATTCATGTACAACCCTTTCGAAAATGGAGAGAATTTTTTTTGGGTCGAAAATCGATTTTTTCCACAGGTCGGGACCCGTGGCATTTTTCGGTTTTGGGGTGAAACAACTTTTGTCTCGAATCGGGTCATGCGACACATCATTTTTTTTTTTTTTTTTTTTTCGTCTTGATGAGTAGGTTACGGAAATGTATAATACTTGGGGTCTACCTTCACATTTGACCCCTCGGTGACCTATTTCTTACATTAGATGTGACCACCCTTGACCCCTATGGCCTAGGAAACGGCGATAAAACTAGTTTTCAATAAACTATCTTCACTTTTAACTGCATTTCCTTGGGTAAAAGTGATTCATGTACAACCCTTTCAAATTTTTTTTTTTTTTTTTTTTTTTTTTTTTTTTTTTTTTTTTTTTTTTTTTTTTTTTTTTTTTTTTTTTTTTTTTTTTTTTTTTTTTTTTTTTTTTTTTTTTTCCCCCCTTTTTTTTTTTTTTTTTTTTTTTTCCCCCCCCCCCCCCCGTCCCTTTCGAAAATGGAGAGAATTTTTTTTGGGTCGAAAATCGATTTTTTCCACAGGTCGGGACCCGTGGCATTTTTCGGTTTTGGGGTGAAACAACTTTTGTCTCGAATCGGGTCATGCGACACATCATTTTTTTCGTCTTGATGAGTAGGTTACGGAAATGTATAATACTTGGGGTCTACCTTCACATTTGACCCCTCGGTGACCTATTTCTTACATTAGATGTGACCACCCTTGACCCCTATGGCCTAGGAAACGGCGATAAAACTAGTTTTCAATAAACTATCTTCACTTTTAACTGCATTTCCTTGGGTAAAAGTGATTCATGTACAACCCTTTCGAAAATGGAGAGAATTTTTTTTGGGTCGAAAATCGATTTTTTCCACAGGTCGGGACCCGTGGCATTTTTCGGTTTTGGGGTGAAACAACTTTTGTCTCGAATCGGGTCATGCGACACATCATTTTTTTCGTCTTGATGAGTAGGTTACGGAAATGTATAATACTTGGGGTCTACCTTCACATTTGACCCCTCGGTGACCTATTTCTTACATTAGATGTGACCACCCTTGACCCCTATGGCCTAGGAAACGGCGATAAAACTAGTTTTCAATAAACTATCTTCACTTTTAACTGCATTTCCTTGGGTAAAAGTGATTCATGTACAACCCTTTCGAAAATGGAGAGAATTTTTTTTGGGTCGAAAATCGATTTTTTCCACAGGTCGGGACCCGTGGCATTTTTCGGTTTTGGGGTGAAACAACTTTTGTCTCGAATCGGGTCATGCGACACATCATTTTTTTTCGTCTTGATGAGTAGGTTACGGAAATGTATAATACTTGGGGTCTACCTTCACATTTGACCCCTCGGTGACCTATTTCTTACATTAGATGTGACCACCCTTGACCCCTATGGCCTAGGAAACGGCGATAAAACTAGTTTTCAATAAACTATCTTCACTTTTAACTGCATTTCCTTGGGTAAAAGTGATTCATGTACAACCCTTTCGAAAATGGAGAGAATTTTTTTTGGGTCGAAAATCGATTTTTTCCACAGGTCGGGACCCGTGGCATTTTTCGGTTTTGGGGTGAAACAACTTTTGTCTCGAATCGGGTCATGCGACACATCATTTTTTTCGTCTTGATGAGTAGGTTACGGAAATGTATAATACTTGGGGTCTACCTTCACATTTGACCCCTCGGTGACCTATTTCTTACATTAGATGTGACCACCCTTGACCCCTATGGCCTAGGAAACGGCGATAAAACTAGTTTTCAATAAACTATCTTCACTTTTAACTGCATTTCCTTGGGTAAAAGTGATTCATGTACAACCCTTTCGAAAATGGAGAGAATTTTTTTGGGTCGAAAATCGATTTTTTCCACAGGTCGGGACCCGTGGCATTTTTCGGTTTTGGGGTGAAACAACTTTTGTCTCGAATCGGGTCATGCGACACATCATTTTTTTCGTCTTGATGAGTAGGTTACGGAAATGTATAATACTTGGGGTCTACCTTCACATTTGACCCCTCGGTGACCTATTTCTTACATTAGATGTGACCACCCTTGACCCCTATGGCCTAGGAAACGGCGATAAAACTAGTTTTCAATAAACTATCTTCACTTTTAACTGCATTTCCTTGGGTAAAAGTGATTCATGTACAACCCTTTCGAAAATGGAGAGAATTTTTTTGGGTCGAAAATCGATTTTTTCCACAGGTCGGGACCCGTGGCATTTTTTCGGTTTTGGGGTGAAACAACTTTTGTCTCGAATCGGGTCATGCGACACATCATTTTTTTTCGTCTTGATGAGTAGGTTACGGAAATGTATAATACTTGGGGTCTACCTTCACATTTGACCCCTCGGTGACCTATTTCTTACATTAGATGTGACCACCCTTGACCCCTATGGCCTAGGAAACGGCGATAAAACTAGTTTTCAATAAACTATCTTCACTTTTAACTGCATTTCCTTGGGTAAAAGTGATTCATGTACAACCCTTTCGAAAATGGAGAGAATTTTTTTGGGTCGAAAATCGATTTTTTCCACAGGTCGGGACCCGTGGCATTTTTCGGTTTTGGGGTGAAACAACTTTTGTCTCGAATCGGGTCATGCGACACATCATTTTTTTCGTCTTGATGAGTAGGTTACGGAAATGTATAATACTTGGGGTCTACCTTCACATTTGACCCCTCGGTGACCTATTTCTTACATTAGATGTGACCACCCTTGACCCCTATGGCCTAGGAAACGGCGATAAAACTAGTTTTCAATAAACTATCTTCACTTTTAACTGCATTTCCTTGGGTAAAAGTGATTCATGTACAACCCTTTCGAAAATGGAGAGAATTTTTTTGGGTCGAAAATCGATTTTTTCCACAGGTCGGGACCCGTGGCATTTTTCGGTTTTGGGGTGAAACAACTTTTGTCTCGAATCGGGTCATGCGACACATCATTTTTTTCGTCTTGATGAGTAGGTTACGGAAATGTATAATACTTGGGGTCTACCTTCACATTTGACCCCTCGGTGACCTATTTCTTACATTAGATGTGACCACCCTTGACCCCTATGGCCTAGGAAACGGCGATAAAACTAGTTTTCAATAAACTATCTTCACTTTTAACTGCATTTCCTTGGATAAAAGTGATTCATGTACAACCCGTGCTAAAATGGAGAGAAATTTTTTTTGGGTCGAAAATTGATTTTTCTGCAAGTCCAACTTTGACGAGAAAAACGTCCTTGAATTAGGATAAGAAACATTGCTTACAGATGCCATATTAATTTTGTTACACAATAAAGGGAAGAGAATCAAGCAATTGCGTAAATACTATTAAGGGATGCCCGTTCAGTTTAACGGTCATATTGATAAATTTCTCTAAATTATCTTAATTTCAAATCTTGATCATGTTGACATTTACAGAACTGTGTATTTTTGAATATCTGTTAGTAGTTCTAGAATATTCTGTCCTAGTGTTGCATCATTCTTAATGCATTTTTGGCGTTTTTAAATATTTGATTTTTCAAACACATATTTTCAGCCAGTCAGCAATCAAATGTATAGTGTATGTCCGCAATGTCATCACGACACTAACTCTGACCAAGTTTTAAAAATTCCAATTAAAAATGCAGCCTCTATTGCGTAGACACAAGGTTTTCCTACGATTTGACCTGATGACCTAGTTCTTGACCCGAGATGACCAATAACTCAGCCTAGATTTCATCAAGACATTCGTTCTCACAAAGATTCATAAAGATCTAGTGAAAAATTCATACACAAGGTTAACCGCGGACAGACGACGGTTACAATAGCTGGACTTTGAGCACTTCATGCTCAGATGAGCTAATATCCAGTTCATAAATATAAATGGATGTGTTAACCGAGAAGAAAGAATGTACAAGTTGCTCATACACCCTGATAACGATGAATAAGGAGTCTCTTCTCATTTGAGCCCTCGTTGGAACACTGGGCCGGGTTTTATTGAAACCACACCAATACGTACGTGCATATAATCTGACACGGGGGTACGAAATATATTGTGTTGTTCGGTGATTTAAGCGGGGGAAACATGTAGTCCATGTGTAATGGCAGATGTTTTCGTACTAGAAAATTTTTGAAGAGGTAAGTTAATTTTCTCATTACAGTATTATGCATAGGACTAGTACCTAGATAGATCTTTCAGCAAACCGTAACGAGAACACGTATGCTAATTAAAAAGTTGTTGACGGGATGACCTACGTAGGATTTGCTCATTTGCTCCAGTTCGGGCAAATGTGACCTTGAACCCCAAAACAGTATGGATCATATATTCAGTAACGCCAAACATCCTATGAAGTATGTTGGTCATATGAATCTCCAATTATTGATCGGAAACGATTTTCAAAGGTCAGGCCACTGTTACGTTGACCCCCAAAGTTAAGCCAATTATCCTATTAAGTCAGAAGACTGTCGGTCATACAGATCTTAAGTTATCTAGCGCAAAGTGCAACAGTACGTTTCCGCAAAGTCGGGGGGACACATAAATATAGCCCACCCTTATTGCAGTATTGTTGTAGATGAATCGAGATGGTTTTAACAATTTTGATAGAGGTCATCTATTTTATTTCAGGCTATATAGAACAAGTGTCGCCGTTGTTAATGCTGTACCCTGTAGCTCGATTTGAAATAAAATTTGGTAATATTCACTCTGGCACTTGCAATTTGTATGAAAATATATCATTCGTTTCTAGCCAAAGTGGTGGACCATTTTTCAGATACACCTGCCTGAATTCAGCAAAAATATTTCTTTCAAAGCGTAAAAAGTTCGTCAGAAGTCGTTTAAATTAAATTGAAGTCAGACAGCAGCTATTCGGCGCTCATTGCAGCTCATCATCAGCTCAGGGGATCTAAACAGTCAACAAACAAATATCAAGGCGGTAATTTTATTCAAAATACTAGGTGGTGAGAACAGAAATTATCAAAAATCTATAGGCAAGGTAAGCATATATGAATCTGTTTTTTCTAAGCAGCTACTCGGAGTTAAAATATTTACCGGAAAGGCCAAATGACTGTGAATTTTGCCACAAACGAAATGAAACAAACTATTTCTCTTCCATCATCCTAAGATTAAATACTTCACAAATTCGTATTTTCCGCTTTTCTTCCTATATTTTTACTCAACTCCTCTCCAGGATGTCCTACTCAACTTAAACTCAATGAGGCATTTGGTCTTTCCTAGCATGTATGGAATATGATTTAGTTAATGGTTTATGGTTGCCAGAGTCAAAAAGTACAACCTGTAAGATACCCTGATCACTTTCTAACATGTTAATCTACCGGTAAATTAGGTTTAAAATTCTATCAAATTCACCCAGGTCATGCAACATTTTTTCAAAAGCAATTATGAAAATTAACTTGAATTTTGTCATTCCCAGACAAAAAACATGCCGTAAGTTATATACATTTGTACGTATCACATACAATCATTGTTTCATACAGTTTTAAAAGTACACATTAATAAATACATATGATACATATATAAGGCGTCAAGGGTCAAAAGAAGTATATTGCACGAGTTAGACATGAATAAAACATAAAAAGCACGAACTATAGTATGCTCACCAGTCTCTCCAGGTCACAATACAAACTGATAAAAACGTCTATGAAATTCCTGATGTGTTTATAAGCAATGCTTCATAAAATCTGCAGCAACGTATGTATAGCATAGCACCCAATATTTCAGTAAAGTCTCAAAGAAAAAATGAAATTTAACAATCTCTTAACTGTAACATACACAATTAATAAAATCGGTCAGTGCTAAGCAAGATGTACGAAATGTTCAAGGACAACTGAATTCTTCAACATCTGTCCAGAAATTTTCGTCTCCTATCCACTTTCAACTGCCACGTGTTCTTTTTACGAAACTGTTCTTGTTTACATTTCCAGTTGTGTTATCTTTGAGAAGTTCAACGTCCTAAAAGTGGATACAAATGCCATCCTTAGAAGTGAAGAAGCGTTGACCTATTCTTCAAGGAAGTAGATGTGTTAAAGAACATTGCGGAAACCACGATGTTTGATGAACGTAGTTCATGAAAACTCCTCTTATGAAAAGCATTTCAAACTCTTCAGTCACAATGTTACAACAGTTTTCTTCATCTGTTGTTTATGTAGGAAATAAAACGCGAACACCTTTGGCTAAACTGTTTGTAAGATAGAACATTGTCAGGAAATTCCATTGCGATGACAACAGCTTTTGTGTGGAGCTGGTACGAAAATTGGAGGACAACATAAAGACTCTGCAAATAGAAGAACACATAACATACGTTTGTGATAAAGCATGTATTATCTGATTCTCAAACATGAATTTAACATCTGACGCTGTAAAATAATAGACCTCCTTTCAACAACAAAGAAAGTCCGGTATACTTACCACTTTCCAACACTGAAAAAATCCTGGTCTTAAGACATAAAATTTTGAATTTAAAATAAAAAAAATGTGTTAGTAAATTTTACGATTGAAGTAAAGTGAATTTAATATCTTCAACCATGTGTTAACAAGACCTACATTTTATATCAATTACAATAATCATCTATTATTTTCAAACAAAAACATTTCATTTCAGTACAGAACCTTCGCAGCCTTAACAAAATTTCCGGAAAATTCTTCGTACACATCTCAATATTTTACAATGTATTGAAATAAAGAGCATGAGCAAAATAGCAATAGCGTGTAAAGTAATTCTATTCTACATGACGTTCAGTGCGATTTGGTGCTACGCTTTTAGTAAATGTGCATGTGCATTTAATAAAAGATTGTGTATTTTAAGCGTGTTTTGTACAAGTGATGCTGCAACAAGTCTTTTAAGCAAGCTCGTTGCACAATCGTGTTACGTAAGTTTCAATGTTGGAAATCATCTCGGTTTTCTTGTTAGCTGCCATTACGTTAATGTAAAGTTTTAGTTAACTGTTCCGGCACATTGCTGTCAACTTATCAGTGTTATACAGTTTTTTCGCATAGAATTAACTCCTCAATTTCGTAAATTCAGCAATAAAACTCAGGTCTTGTAAATGAACTTATGTTTCGAAGAGTGATGCAATTTTCCCTATGGATATGAGCCTTTTATTTCATATGAAAACTTGAATATTACTGATGTAAACCTTTTCGTATTTATTTGAAATGTTATGCCATTGTTACCATGGCCTTTAGCCTACTCATAACATTAAGTATATATCAACTTCGACTTCAAAGCAATTAATTGAAAACTGTTTTCAATGCAAAGAGCACTGCAACTCTAGAATTTTAAACCCAAAATCCAGCTTTTATATCAAATGCAAAGGTAAGCTGTAGAGACGATAAGCTAAGCCTTTTTTTTGCAAATCAATGACTTAATCCAGATTTTAAGCTTTTTCCTAAATGAAATTACATAAGCAAGACCTCTAAAATTCTTCAGATCCTGAATGGATAATAAACGAGTCAAAACTGACCAGCAATGTGCACGAAAGTCTATATATGTCATACAGTGCGCTAGCAGTGCCCGCATGCTAAATGACGATGTCTATACACTCGCCTGTATACTCTTGGGATAGCTTATGGTGTATTCGTATCTGAAATATTCACTGCAAACAGCTGCTATTTGATATTTATCCCAAAATACTTCACAGAATCAGAAGAAGTGAAACAAGGTAAATTATAATAAAGAACATTACACGACAACATTTCAATTCAACAACATCTAAATTTTTCTACAATGTAAATCGGTTACTGATTTATACTATCAAAGTTTCAAAAAATCCTTAATAATGTTATTTTTCAAGCAGTTTCGCAACTTCTACAGTAACATGCTAGTTGAAGAAATATTTACTCTCTGTCATAAATCACAAAAAATGTACTGTACTCTTGTTTATACAGCTATATCGTTCTAACTTCAGTTTAACATAAATCTGTTATCTCGTCATGGAATGTTTTCCAATCAATAGCCAGTATCATAAATTTGAACACATTTGTCCGAGATGAGATCGGAAGATGTATTGCAGTAACTTCATGTCCATACACTAGCAGTTGCTACCGTTGAATCACTCTACAAAACCTTCAAATATAGATCTACTAATCTGAAAAAATACCGAAACTTGGAACAAACCATATATACAAAATAATATTGACCTACCCTCTTATAATTGAAAGTGTTGGGTTACAAATCACATGCTACGTCCCACATTCACATTAGGACGACATTAATATATTTAGAAGGCCTGACTGTTATTTTGGAATTTCAACCATCAACCTTTAGCTACCATTTGAATACAATTTCAGCAATAGAACTTTTTTCTTTATAAATAACCTGAATTCATTTGAAAATATGATACCATTAGTACGTTTGTAAACCAATAAAGTATGTAAAGATTGGGAAAATAGGTCTCATGGACCATAGACAATGCAATGCACTTAAGCAATGGTTCAGGAAGTGACATCATGTCAGCCAAAAATAAACTTTCATAAGCTACAATCTGGAAGAGCCCAAATATATCGTAAAGTAAAAGCGGGTCTTCACCACATTTGCATAGATCCATTCTAGGATATTTATGAAGCACATTCTATGCACAGCATTTCATGCTTCACATGAAGACGACATACAATTTACCAATAGAAAGAAGACAAAGTCTAGTGTCAACCCCAAACTGTTCTCTTAACTTACTGCGTACTTAGTGTCAAACGATTTCTATTTATGCTCTTTAGTTCTCAAGATTTTTTCTTGAAAGCAAACATTGAAGTTCTACAACTACTCGACTCTGTAATAGCAGAAAGCGTATCATTTTTGCTGCGATTTCAAACCTTGCTTATTAATATTTTACTAGTTACAACATTTATGCTAGTTAATTATTAGTCATTAAACGTAATAAAAAACTTAACCATCAAGAAACGAACAAGAAACTGAAGAAAAGAAAGAAATGAAAAAAAAGAAGAAAACAAATTGAAAGCAATAAAATTTCCAAAATATTTAGTTTGTGCATAACAAGAGCACTATCCCAAGTGTATACGAGCGAGGACGTCTGCGCGTCTGTAACACGGCAAGCTAATACTTACATGCAAACGCATAAAAAGTTTTCAGAGTGACATCAAAATCCTCCTGTAAGATAGTTATAATTATTTTCGATATAGTCGCTATACATTTTACTGATGTCTATAAGATCTTCCTGCAACGAGAATTAAAAGATATATTATACTACATGTACAAAAGAACATACTATACAATATGACAATGTCGGGCCCGTGTTGGAACCCTATATCACATCAGTCTAAAAACGCATTTGAAAATGGTTTTACACGTTTCCCGAAGCTAAGGAAACGTGTTGTTCATGAAGTGAATAGTTTCAATAAAAATTTATAACTGAATAAATTTTAGAGCATAGAGAGTAACGGAAAAATGAACACCGACCCAACCTGTCGTACAGGCAAATAACAAGAGAATGAAATGAAGTTAAACCTTGGTATATACTTAACATGCCTTGTTTAATAATCCCGTAATCAAAAGTATCTCGTAAAATATTGAAGTTATTTTACTTAAGAACTATATGAGAAGTTCAGGAATTTGTTCAGTTTGCTTTGCTTTTTCAGGTCGTGTCCGTCTCACTGTAAGTTTCAAACAGCCGGGTAACATCATTCTACTTTACTAAATACCACAGACATATCTGCACTGGTGCCAAAATGATAAGGCAGCAACCTATACTCATGTAATCAGATCGACAGTTCATGAATACTGCTCGAAGTTTCCAGGGACTTAAACGACTTGCAAACTGATTTAACTACAATAGAAACTAACTGTTCAAACATAATAATTTCTCCCAGCATACAAGGTTTGTATTAAAACCCTACCGTTTTACCTCGGAAAACCTTAATGAGTTTAATTTTGGAGTTTAAATGAGAATTTAAGTGCAATTATTTTATACTAGTAAGAAAATGCTATTTTTTTTCTTTAACGTAGCCTTGAAATTCAGGCTATTAAAATTAAACCTTTACACGTTAAAAGTTCAGTTATTCATGCTTTTAACAAAAATATGGCATTATAAACAGAGTGAAGTATCAATGCTACATATATCAAGGTTTAATAAAATGTTGGGTATTTTTCATAAATTTCTAAATTCTTTCAAAGAAGTGTATAAGTTAATGTAAATGAGTACAATGCATTCCATATTAAATTGCTTTCATTTGAAGTTCAGGCTTGACCATTTAATTATCAAATACATTGTGAAACGAATGGAAACAATTCAAAGATGATATGAGAAACTACAACATACTATTCAATGCCTTTAATAGAAAAATGATCACTGGAATGAAATCATGTGATTAAGATAATA
>JAFMSR010000010.1:32813534-32851699 GCA_022818135.1 Saxidomus purpurata
CGCTTCGAAATGGAAAATAAATTGTTGATAAAATATGCTTCCGGTATGGGATATGTCTAATTTTGACCCTATTGCGTCGTCGTTGTCGTCTGATTTCGGATCGACCCGCATTTTGTACCATTGCGTTTTTGTGTGTGTTGATTCCTATGATACCGTCATCATAGATCGTAGAGGCACAACATGAGATGGTCGACGAACCTTAATACGGGAAACAAAAACGTCTTTCTGAGTGATTTTAATGATAATTTTGTGGTCATGTCGATCAGACTGTCACTATTGAAAGGGGTTTAAGTGTGCCAAATAATATCCAAGTTTAATGTCTATGGTTGAATGCACTTATGAAAAATTCGCTTTGTGGACAAATTTGACTTTTGAGATGCAGTGACAAAATGGAAAGCATCCAAAGAGAAACACCTGTTGTCTTGCCAACCCTTTGATTACCCACCATTTTGTGATGTATCACATGCAGTTTACAGAAGTAAACTGAATAAAACTTCTTTAACACATAGTCATGCCTTTTTTTTACAATAAAGGGTGTCGAAATGCTATGGATTTCTATATAGTACAGTACAACGCGTCTTAACGGTTCGTTCCTTTATTATAAACTGACTACAAAACAACAACAATATGACGTCAACGTAGCAGACGTCATACGAGCATACATAAAATGGCGGTAAAAAGCAATAACGTTACGCATTCACAACATTGGGTATGACCCTCGGAGTTTCTAAATGACCCCAAATTATGATGCAGGGAATTGGCACCCAGGGTCTTCCTCCTCCATGAAAGCCGGAAATTGCAATATGACCTCAGCTGTTGCGTGTGACGTTATATCCGAATTAATTCGCACAATACAATCAACCTTATGGGCATATCCCATAACTTTTGAATGACATTTAAATTTGTTCAAACCATAAATTTTCAGTTCAGTTTTGTAGCTCACTAAACTGCTGGATATGTACTGCAGGGACCATGACAAAATAGTTTGTGGTACATGTGTAGCTTTAAATCACAGGTAACACTTTCAATAAATAGATTGTGGTACATGTGTAGCTTTAAATCACAGGTAACTGTTCCAAGTTGAGTCTGATTTACAACGCTTGTGTAGTCAAATAAATTTGTATTTTGTTGCAAATAAAGGTTTAATAAACTATTCACTGTCAAAACGCCCTGCTGATTCAGTTGAGTAAAAGTAGCGAATAAAATGTATTTCAAAGTGTTGTAACTTTAGGCAACTGAATTCATTCATTCATTCATTCATTCATTCATTCATTCATTCATTCATTCATTCATTCATTCATTCATTTATTTATCAGATTGTGCAAGGATATATACTCAATTCCAGACGAAGTCGACCATTTATATAAGAAATCTGTTTTGGGCGAAACAAGAAAAGACCTTTCTGAAACAAAAACGTCCATGGAGAATATAAAAGAAGGTAAGGAACGTCTCTTGACGGACCTGGAGAAACATAAGAAGAAAGCAACTGACTCTATTACACACTTTAGAAAAGAGATGAAAGTTTTGTTAAAGAAACTTGAAAATGAATCTTTAGACGATTTAGAGAAAAAATACAGAAAGATAAGAGTGGAATTAGAAGACCATATCAACAAAGCATCAAAGTACATGGATGATCTGCAACAATTGTCTGATAAAGTAAAAAGGTCTGCTGGAAATAAAGCCAGAGAGTTTGTTTCTGTTAAACTTGCTACGGAAACAATTGATAAAGCAAAAGAAGTACAAGGTCTCCTTGTGAAAGCAGTGGATGTTGAAGTTTCTTTTACTGCCGATTCAAAACTGAAAACACATTTACAACAATTGAGGTCATTTGGACGTATCAAGTTACCAACCACCGTATATAAAGTGAACAGGCAGTGTAAAATTAAAGTTAATCAAGAAAAGGATGGCACCACGTGTAACGTTGTTGACACATGTCTCACGCAACACGGCTTTTTACTACTCACTGATTTCGCAAACAAAAAACTGAAACGTGCGGATCTTTCCTCAATGCCAATTAAGGATCATCTAGATCTGGAGGCTTCACCTCATGCGAACTGTCAGATAAGTGAAGATGAAGTCGCAGTAACTCTTGTTAACCAAAAGGTTCAGTTTGTATCAGTAGGAGACAAGATGACAACCACTGAACAATTGCAACTTGATCACGGCTGTTGGGGTGTGGCCTATAAGGATGGTAAATTGTTTATATCTGATCAGTCCGGTGCAGTATGCATTCATGATATAAACGGTACTATGCTGCACAAATTCACAACCTACATATCAGGAAATGCAATATTTAGTAACTGTCGACATATCACAATCAGCACCGACGGGAAAAGAATGCACGTAGCCGATTATGACAAAGGTTTGATTACGCTTGTCATGCAGGGGAATTATGAATCAACATTTAATGACCATGATGTTCCACATCCACAGGGAGTGGGTGTAGATGAGAGAGATAACATACTTGTCACGGGATGGGGAGGCTCAAAAATTGTGGAGATCAATAAGTACTCGAATACAAAACTTGGTGAATTCGGGACAGTAAAGAACGGTCATTCGGTTCGTTTTTATCCACAAGAAAATATGTTAGTAGTAATTATGCGCGGCAGTGATACAGCAGATGTCTATGAACTAATGTGAGTAAGTGCCAAATTAACTAAAACTATCACGGTGAACATTAAGATAAAACAAATTAAGAAGAAATATTGAGTCGTCGATCATAGGTCTTTGCTGACTTTTTGACATGAAGTAATATGTATGACTATGACCTTTAAACAAAGATCAGTTACTAATTAATTTCCTACTAAAAAGTTTAATAAGTTGGCACTTACTTGAGCACATTTAGTAATAAGACACTCCGGCAGATAGCATAGTTCCACAAAAAGTGCCACATAATGTGATAGATGACTAGTGGTATGAAATTGTTATCTGAACATTTATATTAAAGTGTTTTCAAGAATAAATGTAATTAAGGTAATTAAAGCAGCTCGGCTCCCGCTCTACTGTATTGAAAAAAACACCTAATTTGATGGCAGCTAACGTACCTATTTCACTTCCGATTTTCCTATTGAGAACATAATTGGGCCCTTCTGCTTCAAACTCAAACCCCGTGCTACAGTTAACCAAATTCAAATGTATGACTCATATGAAAGGAATTCAACTCCACAGTGGTAAACATAGACCAAGTTTATTACCAATTTTATTCAACAAAGTGACAAACAGAAATGATTATATTTCAAAGGCGAATAGCTTCTGGCCACAATAAACTTATACGGTATGATATGTAGAGAGTTCAAAATTCGGTACCGACACAAATAATCGCTTGGTTGTGATCCGAAAGTATCCCGCTAACGTTCCGTTTATGGCACAAAATAACGTCTTGACTCTTTAGAATCCAAATTACCTTACTATGTAATATCAAATTCCGTAAAATGAAACTGTGCGAGCTGAATGTGAACATTTCCCTCTGTGTTCCATTGAACAAGAAGCACGTGCAACGCGTTCCGTTTTCGCCTAAGATGTCACAAATTTGTATGTTTTTCATAATTTGTTTCAAAAGTTTATGTAGTTTTTAGCTCGTCTGATTTTTAAAAAAAAATGACGAGCTATTGTCGCCACTTCATTATTGTCGTCGTCGTTGTCGCCGGCGTTGGTTAAGTTTTGCGTTTAGGTCACTTACATGGACACTATCAATACCTGTTCACTATCAAATGTACAACAGAATGAAGGAAAGATTTTTACAAGTTACATAACCCTGTCATGTATTTTGTCTGGATTATTGCCCCTTCTTGACTTAGAGCGTTTCAAACACACACAATTATTTTTGTAACATTGTACATAATGCAACCAAACTTAGTGTAAAGGAAGTATTAATTAATACCTTTAATAGGATTGTGTTTTGGGGCTCCTGGGGTCAAGATCACTGTTATTTAAAATAGGAAAACCGTTAATCTTCAGTCACAGTTGACATAATGTCAACAAATTTTGGTTGTATTTAAGAAGATCGTTAATGGGGTTGTGTTTTGGGGCTCCTGGGGTCAATGTCATTGTAACTATAAATATAAAATTGTTAATAAATGTATACTTCGATATCTTTAATTACATTTGACATAATGTAAATAAATTATTAAGTGTGTAATACATATAAATACAGACTTTTATTGGGATTGTGTTTGGGGCTCATGGGGTCAAGGTCAAGTATTTGTCTCTCTAAATATAGAAAAATGGGGAAAATACAATATCTTATGTTGCATTTAAAATTATTGTGACCAAACTTAGTGTCTACTGTAGTAATTATTTACGAACACCTTTTGTGGGATTGTGTTTCGGGGTTTAGGTCAAGGACACTGTTACTTAAAAATGGTAATAAATAAATCGTAAAAGGATAAAATCAGACGGGCGTCACGCGCCCGCAGGCGGTGCTCTTGATATATGTGAAATCACTCTTGTCACTTTTTCAGCATGTATATTTAAAACATACATGCAGATGGCATTTATTAATATAAAAATAATCTTTAAAACGTTGGGCCTATGATATGACCTACATTTGAAGTTAAATGTGTACGTTTCCTTATGTGAATTTTAAGAACAGGGACATACCTGCTGGCAACTTTTGTTTGATAAAGTAGTTGTCTGACTGTGAAATAAGAACTTAGACCAGAACAATTTCCTATCTTTTGAAAGGGGACATTGTAGGGAGTGTAACCTTGAAAAATCCTTCACCCCGAACGGGATTTGAACTAGGGGTTCTCTAGTGTCCTATGCGGAAACTCTATCACATCGCCATAAAAGCTAGCTCAATGGCAAGGTAGAACAAGTGCCGTTTAATCCGTATTATACATCTACTACATACACTTAAGATTGTGAATGTCTGTAGGGCGTTCTTAGGGTGCTATCACTTATAAACACTTGGGTTATTTACGTAAGGCGCCAACTGTTACCGTGAAAAATACTTCGAACTCGGGGCGTCTTGTACTCTAAGCGGACACTCTAACACGCCGCAACAAAAGCTAGCTCAATAGCAAGGAAGTAACAATGGCCACTGTGTGCACTGGATCAGAAACATTTCCTTTCTTAAGGGGACAATCAAAGGACGCTGCAGAACATATTAAGTGATATCCTATCCATTGGTCAATAAGAAGAAGCCGTTTAAAGGTTAACGGACCATCCACTCGCACCAATAGCTCATCTAGAGCCTTCGGCATATAACGGTCAATGTAGCCATTTTAGTCTGAAATATATCCTAAAACGGTCCTACGCGCATCCTAAAAAATAAAAAAAAATTCCCGGGGGAGCATGCCCGGACCCCCTAGGACGTCCCGTCCTACATGTACTTTGGCCGCACCACTCTTAAAATGTCGACGAGGTGCCTGAAATTATTGCACACTGCTTTGTGCACAATACACAATTCATGAAACGGTCAAAGTGACGTTGGTCTTACATGTGTATTTTGGTAAGGTGCAACATGATAGCGCTTTGATGATATATACCACGTGATCATGCTGTCTGTTGTGCGTCATTGGTAACGTCCGACGTCGTTGTTATAGGTAACATTAGCTACGCGTCAAGCATCAATAAACAAATATGTACTGTACACACGACCAGAGAAATGTTTTTCAAAGTTTAGAGTTCGATCCATGTATTGGACCGTACGTGTCTACCATTACACATGACAGGGTATGTACCACAATATTAGTTATCTAACCGTATAACAACATAATGCATAGAAGTGTAACACAGCGCATATAGATCTATATACATTGACTACATAAGTATTTTAAATTCGCGGAGAAGACATTTTTTCATGCCAACGACGGAGAATTTAACTTGTAGAATAGATTGCATGTAAATACGTGATTAAAATACATTTACATCTTGATGGAAAAATGCGTTAATTAACATTTCTTTCACAGAAATTTGTGCAAGAAGCAAACAGACCATGGATAGAAGTTTATCCATTTTTTACCCATAACTGGCACCCTTCAGGAAATAAAACACAATACACGCAGACCTCGCCACAATTCCACCCACAACAAAATTCAGCCAACCAATCATCACCACAACAACATTCGTCGGAATATTTCATACCGACGACAACTTCTCCACAACCAAAACCAACCAGTGCCACTCAGCTTTCTCCTAGAACACGTCACTTCGTTCCGGGAATGAGTGAAGAAGAATTAGAAGAAAGAGGAAAAGAAGCAGGCTGGTATTCAGGCTGTGAGAGTGAAGAAGTGAGTTTATTCATTTTTATATTTCCGTTTTCCTCGGAGCGCTGTTTAGTTTATACTTATTTATTTAAGCTCGATTGTGAAGAAAGCTTGCAGCTTATCAAGTCACTCCTGGAAAAATCAGTACTGGTTCCGTATGAGGTCGTGACCCCAGTGGGGCTCGAACCCACAACCTCCGTGTTTTGGTGTATAATGCTAATACGGAGGTTGCGGGCTCAAATTCTGTCAGCAGACCGAGATAATGTGTCCATACACATTCTGACCCAGTTTGGTGACCACTGGATGACAGACTAAGTAGAGAGCTGTCAATGAAATGAACATTCCCACCCGCGCATCGTAATTCAAACAGTCACTGAAAAACTATCTTTTAAGCACATGTAATTGAAAAATTTTATTATCCGATAGATGTTTGTTAGGTATAAATGCGATTATTTATTTTCAATTCTTGAGTGATTGTCGTTTCAATGTGTAAATGGAGTATGAAATCATTTTTCCTTTTCCATGTTACAGAAGGCCATGTTTGAACTAAGATGTTGTAAATATTTTGTTTGCATATCTGTACATGTTACCTTCTTAAAATAAAGAATTTATTATTATTATTATATTATTATTATTATTATTATTATTATTATTATATTATTATTATTATTATATTATTCACATTAATACGACCGGTAAATAAGTATGGTGAATCTTCAATTTTTCTTATCTTTTCTTTAAAGAACACTGTATGTATAGCACATACACAAGTTATGAAAGAAAAAAAAGATTTCTAAAATGGCAATAATTACAACTTGCAATCATTTCACACAATTGAGGAATTAATGTGCTAAATCAGGTGGTAGGGTACGCAGCCCTATCCCAGTTGGGTTACATATACAAATACATGTAGATGTATTTACTTTTCATTGGCTTTTCTTTACAAGAAACCATTTTTATTACGACTTTTTTAAAAGCATATTTGTGAATATTGTTAATGTAAAATTTGACTTTATATAAGACTTTCTTTACTCTAAGGCCTAAAAAAAAATATGTTTGTTTCAGGTTTCATGTCCCAAAAAAATAGGGTAGGTAGGTCGGGAATTTTTTTTTTTTTTTTTATTCTCAAACTAACCAAATTCAACATAAATTTGAATATATTTATGCTAAAAAATTTTAAAACGCAAAAAAAGTTCTAGGGTCGGGGCAAAAAAATAGGGTAGGTCGGGAAACCTGAAACAAACATATTTTTTTACGCCTAATACAGAATGTGTTAAGATTTATTTTTGTGAGAAAAGAAGGCCGGATAGGCGCATGTTTTTCTTCTTCTTTACAATGTATTTTTGTCATGTAGAGTGACTCGATATTTCAAAAATTCTAAATTACAATGTACTTCATTATGAGCAAAGAACATCAGTTGAAATATTGGTAGATATTGGTAAATAAACATGCATTCCGATGAAGAATTCGAATTATAGCATTTCTTAATTATTGAAATAAATTGCGACAAGGATCGAATAGTGTGGTGTGCGAGAATCATAGCTGTTGCCCGAGTCATTTTTAAGTTAGTTTTCACTGTGACTTCGGGGCATTACTTAAAAATCCAGGGTGATGCAACGATGGTAAAAAAAGAATAGTGTTACATAAATGTAAAATATATCACAACTTATTCACTTACTTGCAACTCGGTAATTGAATCTAAAGAGAATTCCGCACCTACCTCAGTAATATTATACTAATATGTTCTTGGTTTCTACATTGATTAAAGGCCTATGTTGTAATAATGTTCACTCACACTCCTGATGGAATTTGACAGTTCTAGCTAAAAGTCTGTAATAATTATTGTTCAAATTATACAATGATTGTATTTTTCAGGAAGAAGAGGAACCAAACTTTTGGGACTTTTTCCGTAAATTAGCAAAAGATACGGAAGCCAGGATCCAGCAGAGCCAGAGAGAATACGAGGAAGAATGCGATAATTATTTTGTAGCCAGATTTGCTTTTCACTAAATTTCACCGCAATCATTTCATTTCATCCTGCCAGGTCTAAGATAAATGTACAAAATAATAAACACTTCAGTAGATAATTGTGAGCATCACGGTTCTGTCGTAGTGTGAGGGTGGAGCGTCGGTTTCCTAACTCGGTCGCGGGTTCCGGAATCAAGACGGTGAATTTTGAAAAGGACCTGAACAATTCATTCCCATTTTTCGAAATGTGAACAAAGACAGTAAACAATAGCCAATGAAATCGAACAGTCACTATAAAAGTAAAATGACCAGAAAATTACCAGTGGTCAATGAAACCTGAACCATGTCGATGAACAGTGGCCAGTAAACCATGGACCAAGTCAGCGAACAGTGGTAAATGAAACCTTAAAAAGTAAATTACCAGTGGTCAGTGAAACCTGAACCATGTCAGTGAACAGTGGTCAATGAAACATGAACAATGTCCTTGAACAGTAGTGAGTGTAACCTGAACCACGATGATGAACAGTGGTCAGTGAAACCTGAATTAAATCAGTGAACAGAAGTCAGTGAAACCTTAACCAAGTCAGTGAACAGTGGTCGGTGAAACCTGAACAAAGCCAGTGAACAGTGGTCAATGCACGAAAACGTGAAAACGATCAAGTAGTCCCGAACATGAACAATATTCTAAAATCTCCTGAAAAGATAAGATACTAATCTATGGCTTGCTAAGCATTACAGTGTTCTAAATGTTACTTTTCATAAAGCAAGATTGAAAAATTATTGAAATGTATGTGAAAACCATATGGATAAAGTATTAAATGTCAGTACTCACAACAGTGCATATAGTTGGTCAATACTTTAATACACCCCTTCGAAGAAAGTGGGATATATTGCTTTGCTAATGTATGTCGTTCCGTTGGTAAATCTTTGGTTTCTGATCAGTAACTTATGAAGGTCTTGAGACAGATATCTCAGACATGGATGACATTGACAATGGACAGTAGATGAAACCTATTTAGATCACTGGGTCAAAGGTCAAAGTCACTGATCTTGCATTAAAGAACAATTTCCGCTTAATAATTTGAGAAGGATTTAAACTAGAGGTCTCAATCTTGGTAGGGACATTGGCATGAACAGTCAATTAACCCTATTGAGGTTACTAGGTCCAAGGTCAAGATAACAGTGACCTTGCATTTAAAAACGGTTTTGCTCAATAACTTGGGAACGCAATGGCCTAGAGGTCTCAAAGTTGGTAGGGACATTGGTCATGGATAGTAAAGGAAACATATTGAAGTCTCTAGGCCAAATGTCGAGGTCACAGTGACCTTGCATTTAAGAACGGTTTCCACTCAATCATTCGAGAAGGCTTTAACCTAGAGGTCTCAAACTTTGTAGGGACATTGTCCATGGTCAGTAAATGAACCCTTTTGATTTTGAAGTCATTTGGTCAAGGTCACCGTGACCTTGCATTTAAAAAACTATTTGACAATGTTTCGACCTAAGATCTTGAAACTTGTAAGTCGTCGCCTGAGATCTGTTTTGTTCTATGTCCATTTTTTCGAAAAATGAGATATGTACACTGTTGAATTGGTGATGACATGTTCTATCTCCCTGCCAAGTTCATTTAGTTCTTTACTAGCCCATTTAGAGATCCGACAGAATTATTGGATCGATTGAATTTATTCAATCGTATCCAAAGTTAACAGAGTATTTCAGACCCTTACGGCCGAACTCTTAACACAAATTTTTGTCGAATACGACCGAAAAGTAGTTCTATATATTCAATGAAATAAAAAGAATTGCTATGCATTAAATTATTCTGTTTTCATTAAGATATATTGATGAATAAATGTAAAACATTAAAAATTACTAAAAATAAATGAGGTATCTGTTCTGTATAAAACTATTTTCCTACGCGGTTTTGATCACAACAGTTTTCAAGTACGACCGGAGACACTTAAAGACAACTAGTCAGGCCGAATAATGTGTCTTATATCCGATATTGTGTTTGTGATCATAAACTATGGGAACATCGTAATACGTTATGAAGCCACTAGGTACTCTTGAATGTTAAATTACAAAACTCGGATTTCGACATAAAAAACAACGATTCTTTTGTAACTTGGCAACGCCTCTATCATCAAAAGTGCTCGGCCTGACTAGTTGTCATTTCGTGTCTAAAAGATAGGCCGAAACACTAGTCTAAAAATACGCCTTTATGCGTTTAGGTATAAAACTGAAACTTATCAGCAAATTAACTTTACAGAGGCACTTGTAAATGGTACGAAAATGTCCGCATTTTGCCGAAGTCGGTTCGTACCTGGGTACGAATAACTAAGAAATCACATAGATCTACATGTCTTAAATACGATTTTTAAATGTAGATAGAAATGCAATAATCTAAAGGGAAAATCAAATTCATTTCTCTGGATCATGCTGTCATTTACAAAGAACAGAAATTAACTCGATATAAATACAAATAGGACTTATTGTATTGTAACTAAAACTTTCAAACTTTACCATGATTCTTTTGCTACACTAAATTTTGGCGGGTACATTCATACATAGTATCATTATTATAATCACCATCATCATCATCATTATTACTTGTTACGAAATACTACTAGAGTCTAGTATATGTTAAATATGAAAGATTATAGCCTGCTATTAAAACATTCAGTTGTTGTTTTAGACAAGTTTTGAAAATTTAAAACAGCAATAATTGACCTTCGACGCGCGAAAATGTACCTTCGGACATTTGTTACATAATTCGACAATAGTTGGTTAATTACCCCATTAAACTTACATTTTTTGTCACCCTCTTTAAATGCAAACCCACTGTTAAAAACTGATAGCGTCTATATTTTCCTCAACAGAAACATACTATTTGCGTCAAAATCTTCCAACACCATTACTATGGCAACAGCGATTTGAAATGATTCTCTATTTTATTTTGGCTATACCCTATGAAAAAAGGCATATCGTGGAAAGAAGATATGAAATAGTTTACCAGATTTGATATACATTGAAAGAGCATATAATGTTGCATCTAAAAATAAATGATGCTGTTAGGAAATGATTACCGGAATAGTTTACTGCCCATGTAAATTGAAGTGAGTTTTGACGTCAAATTGTGGTATGTGACGTCATTTTTAAAGTGAATTCTAGCATAAAATGTGCTGTTATTGCCCATTTTGCCGGTGTTTTAACAGGAGAAAAAACGTGTGTTAACGGGGAGATTCACGCGCCGTTATAACCCGTTTTCATTTATGCGCAGTACAGGGCCATTGTAAACAATGGACCTGTCTCCCAAGTCTTACATCATGTTAGGCGTCAACAGTGCCGGGTTTAAAAACCGCTGGTGACGTCATAAATGTGACGTAAACAACACGGACGTTGTCCCGCGCATTATTGAACGTCGTACCAGTAAGAGCGTTTCATTTTTTTTTATGATTGTTTATGTTATTTATGCTAGAATAGCGCTAACGAACATTTTTACGTGTTATAACACCTGCAGAAACCCTCGGGATATGTTGGTGCCCTCGCCCTAACGGGCTCGGGCACCAACCATCCCTCGGGATTCTGCAGATGTTATAACACGAAAAAACGTGCGTTAACCCTACACAATTATTCACTTTAAAATGACGTCACATACCACAATTTGACGTCATGTATACTTTTTCAAAATGTTGTACTTTTGTATGTACTTGACATAGGTAACTGAAAATTTCCAATATTGATATTGAAATATTGTTTGTTCAAAATATGCAAGAAAGCTAGTTTCAAAGTATTTTGTCCGAAGGCCCATTTTCCTGTGTTGCTGGTCGGGCCATGGTAGAAAGGCTGGTAATAATAGACCCGGTATATTGCAATTCGCAGTATTTTGGAAGCACTCACGGAGCTAGTTAATGTTAGCTGCATGTACTTGTTCTACAATAGGTATAAAGTGAATCAATTTATATCAAAAGATTGATTTATCAATTTTAAGCTTTTCTTTGAAAAACAAGAGAGCCAGTGTCATAACCTTCTTGATGTCAGTCGGCACTGTCGTCTTGAATCTGATAAAGCTTTCTTAAAATTCACTTTCTCAGTAACAATTAAAGCCTTGAAACTTCAGACAATTGCTTGGTATCATACAATGGTATCTGTGGCCGAGTGATTAAGGTCACTGACTGATGTTTACTTGTCCCTCACCGCTGTAGGTTCGTGCCCTACTTTGGTCGAATTCTTTTATGTCTAAAAGCTATCTAGGTTCTACTCAGGTGCCCGCTCATGACTGAAATAATGCCCGAATTGGCACCCAGGATCTTCCTCCTCCATGAAAGCCGGAAGTAGCAATATGACCTTAGCTGTTGAGTGCGACGTTAAATCTGAATCAGTCAATCGGCACAATACAATCAACCTTATGGGCATATCCCATAACTTTTGTATGACATTAAAAGTTGTTCATACTATGAATTTCAGTTCAGTTTTGTCAAAATCCATTTATCAGTTACCATTCACAGCTTAATACTTCATAGGATAGTTGAACATAGTCACTGAATGTAAAATGTAAGCACATGGGTTCCTGTCTTAAAAGTAAAGTTTACACAAATGGTTATAGGTCAAAATGTGTGGACAGTTGTGTGTCCAGTTTATAACTTTACTCGTGCAAGGGTTGTCCTGATATTTACACATGTATGTGTACAGTCTGTGTTGTCCTGATATTTATACATGTATGTGTGCAGGCTTTGTTGTTCAGAGACAATCGATCCTCCAGCACTTTCAGTCCTTTGATTTCATCACAAATACCACTGATTTCCTTAGTCTTAATAAATAGCGGATAATTGTTGGTTTCGGCGTAATATCACGTTATAATTTCACCGAGTGGGCACCAGAAGTGAAAATAACAATTTTTTGTGTTCGAGAGTGAAATTATCGTGATTTATTTTATGTTTTCCAGTGAATTATAGAGTTTTCTCAGTGAAATAAAAGTGATAATCCACAGCACGGTTTGGAAACAGTGGATTACCATTTTTATTTTTCACTGTTTTTGCAATCTTTAACCCGGATTTACGTAAAAAAGTATACCGAGCTCAATTAATGCTGGAAACCATGCGACGATGACGTCGTTAAAATGACGTCATTTGCGCTATGTTTCTGACGATGTTTCCCGCGATTTTCGATATTTTATAGAAACAAACTCAATAAAAGTAGAGATTTAACCATAAAATTAACAGAAAAATTGTTGGTATCGGTGTAACATCACGTTAATTTCACTCGTGAACACCAAAAGTTGTTATTTTCACTCGTGGCTGCGCCACTCGTGAAAATATCACTTTTGGTGCCCACTCGGTGAAATTATAACGTGATCTTACACCGAAACCAACAACTATCCTCTATTTCATTGCTACTGCTGTTATTATTCTTGTTCTTAATACTACAACCATCATTTTAATTTAGTACGGGATAAACATGTTAATCATCATCGTCATGATAATCGCTAAAATACCAGTTTTAGTTTGAGAAAAACTGTTTATAAGTTATGTTTGAAATCCATGATAAATTGCTTACCATGACATGCTGGTATCCTGGAGACGGATGGTACGACTGTGACGAAACAGTTGCTACGTCGCCTTCAAGGAAACGGACGTTATGGCTGTGACGTAACAAAATGCGACGCCACTGTCCAAGAAACGGACATTGCGACTGAAACCGTCACAGTAAGTACGTCGACTTCTTGGAGACAGACGTTCTGCTGTGACGTAACAATGGACAACGCCGCTATCCAGGAAATGTGATGTAACAATATAGGAATAACTGTTTTGTACTTTTGATATTTGCGACTGTACATACGGTTTTAATGGTCGCAAATACTTTTAACGGCGAAGTATATACGGTCGCAAATGTCAAAAACACTAAACAGTTAAACCTTTTCTAACGCACAATGTGTCTAAATGCGATAATTAAAATGCTGTTCGAATTTTGCGACTATATATTATAGGGTTAACTGTTTTGTAATTTTGATATTTGCGACTGTATATACGGTTTATAATGGTCGCAACTTTTTAAATGGCGACGGCGTTAACCGGAGCTGTTAAAACTGTTTGCGACCATTAAAACCGTATACTGTATACGGTCGCAAATGTCAAAATCACTAAATAGTTAACCCTTTTCTAACGCACAATGTGTTTAAATGCGATAATTAAAACACCGTTCGATGTTTGCGACTATATAATATAGGGCTAACTGTTCTGAAATTTTGATATTTGCGACTGTATAAACGGTTTTTAATGGTCGGAAACTTTTTTAATGGCGACGGCGTTAGCCGGAGCTGTTAAAACTGTTTTCGACCATTAAAACTTTTGCAATTATTACCTATTTGCATAAATTTGCATTTTTTTGTGTTGAAGAGTAATTGCCATTTCTTTGACCAGTTGGCAGCTTCATGTATGTCTTTCTGTAGTTGTTGTTGATCTTCAACACTTTTAATTGTTTTGCAAATTTTTGTATCATCAGCAAAAAGCCGGGTTACACATGACAAGGCTTCTGGAATGTCGTTAATATAGATGAGGAATAACACTGGCCCTAAGACACTTCCCTGGGGTACTCCACTCACTACTGGGGCCCAAGACGATGCTTCTCCATTTATTATTACACGTTGTCTACGATTGGTTAGGAAATCCCTTAGCCATTTGTAGATGTTTCCTTGGATGCCATATTCCCAGACCTTTAGCAGTAGTCTCTCATGAGGAACCTTATCGAATGCCGCTTTGAAATCCAGGTACACCACATCCACACTTTTTCCTTCATCTAAGGCTATGGACCAATCCTCTACACATTCTAATAACTGTGTAGCACAAGAAAATCCCTTTCTAAACCCATGTTGGTTGGGGGGATATTAATTTATTGCATTCCAAATGGTTCACTATGCTGTCACGTATTATTTTCTCCATTAACCTGCAACATATCGGGGTAATACTAATAGGACGGTAATTTTCTGCCTTTTTTCTATCACCTGCTTTGAAAATTGCTGCTACATTTGCATCTTTCCATTGTTTTGGTAATTTGCCTTCTGTCATTGAATTATCAAAGATCATTTTTAACGGTGTTATTAGGGCAGGCTGACATTCTTTTATTACTTTGGGATGAATATTGTCAGGCCCCTGTGATTTAGAAGGGTTGATATTGTTTATAATCTTCTTGACCTTTTCTACAGTAAAGGTAGTACTTAACAGGGGTTCAATATCTTTTTGTAATGTGAATTGGGGCATATTTTGCAATTTTTCTCGGGTGAAGACATTGGTAAAGTGCTTATTCAATGTAGCAATGTGAATTCAGGATGGATATTATTTTATATTGTCAATCACTGAGAATAGTCGAGCGCGCTGTCTACTGACAGCTCTTGTTACTGAATTTCTTTCTTATATGCACATTGACCCCAAATTTTTATTTTTGCATTCAAAAACAAAGGTTTTAATCAAAATGTAGGCAAAATATCTGAAAAACCTTGTTATTACTTTATTATGAAAATATTCATTTATCAAAAATTCAAACGGTTAAAAAGGAATTTTAGTAAAGCGGGTGGGGTAATAATAAGGAGCGTAATATTTATTCAGTTGACAATAGAAATACCACCATCTCTAATTTTTCATCCTTAAGTATGACATACTACACTAGAAAAGATTAAAAATGGATACCCATTCTGAAAAATGCACCACATATACATAAACTTTTACAATACCAAAATATTCTAGCTAATTCCGCATTTAGCACCTTGATCTGATGGTGTATCTCTAAAGGTTAATATTGCGAAAAAGTTAAGTCATTGACCCATCATTATTTTTCCAGAAATTAACTAGCAATATGTTAGTCTCCTTAAAAAATAAAATCTCTTGTTATTTTGAATTTTAGCAGTGACCCCTCTTAAAGGAGGTCCATCATAATCTACGTAAATCTAGGGCTTCATTGTCTTCGAAATGGTTGAAACTTTTATATCAATTTTCATAGAAGTATTCTGGAAATTATGTTTCATGATCGTGATTCTAAATGTACATGGATAGGTCCGTGCAAATGGCCGTGATCACGGCCCTCATTCCGCATGGGAGCAAACACAGGGGACGTAACTAACCTACAATCATGGCTGACAAAGCAAAACAAGACATGATAGAGAGTTTTAGAAAGATCACTGGCGTTGATCAAGAAAGGGCAAGATTTTATTTAGAGTCGTCAGCATGGAATCTGGAGGTGTGCTTAAATAATACTTTTATGTTAATGTAGTGACAAAATACTGAAGAGAATTGACTGGAAATCCTCATGCCGTATGTAAGAATTGTGGGTGGGGAATGGTATACTTGAATAGAAATCGGACGTGACAATTCGGACTGTTTGAAAGGACCAGTTTATTCTGCGGGCCTAGGATAATGAGCTAAGCATGACAGTTTATGCATTTTTTAGAAAACGGAAATGGTTTACACTGATGAATTACAATTAACAGCATTGTTTCATTGCTAAATGCCTTCATTGGCTGAAGGCTTAGGTCTGATTATTTTGAACAAAGAAAAAGAGTTTTGTTCCCAGTCAGGGAAGCAAACTCTGATCTGTCGTGTGACAAGCGGGGATACATGCCGCTACCCTATGCTATCGAGGATTTCTGAAAAGTAGACTTATAAACTCGTACTTTAACGAAACTATATTTTTTATGTAAACAAACAAATTTAACTTCCCAGACACTTAAATTAAGAAGTGAACACTTTATAAGCTTGGTAGTTTCGTAAAGTATATTCAAATATCTCATAGAAAAAAATTGTCTGCATGTTCAAATAAATTTCTAAGTCGTCTAAAAAGGCTATCTACAGCCGATGACCTGCGACAGAATCTCAGATGCTCCAATGAATTTCTGAACTTTATAACGCTCGTAAACAATTATTTATCGCTCAGTTTTTACCATTCTTCTTTTTTTTGTATTTATCATTCATGCTCCAATGAATTTCTGAACTTTATAACGCTCGTAAACAATTATTCATCGCTCAGTTTTTACCATTCTTCTTTTTTTTGTATTTATCATTCAATATTCAATCAAAACCCATCAAATTTTCTTACATGGAAGAAAACTGTTAAACATGGTGAGCTTTGCAAACAAACATGTGTTGATTTCCACTGTGCAACAGCGCACTTACCGTAATTCTAATATAATGGTTCATTTGCATAATTAATTCATAAACGCAGGAGTGTAGAACTTTGTTAGTGTGGTATAAGCTTTTATTGTATGAAATTCCATTGTATTTGATGTGTTACCAGCTGTGGGCCTTTTTTACGTGGCAAGCAGTTGAATATGTATCAGAGTGCCTAAAATTTCAAGCAATGAAGATCGATTTGATACTAAAAATGGTGACAAAATGGTTTAAACAGCGAATTAAAATAAAATGTCTGTACAAGTCTTACATAGGTAATCTCACCCTTATCTGAAAAGTTCTAATGCACATTGCATTATAACAGTTTTCCCTTCTTAAATCCTAAAGAGAACAATTTTATGGAATTTTTTATATTTGCTTTTAATATTATATCATGTTCTTTTACTTGCTATGTGAACGGTATATAATAATTTTAAAACAACTGCAGTTGGCCATGGGGAGCTTCTATGAAGGAGATCCGGATGATGATGAGGACCTTGGAGGTGGAAGTGTTGCGCCACAGCCACAGCCAGTGGTAGAGGAACCTACAGCCAGTAGTCATAAACCCAAATCTACTGGGGCTTCAAGTTCACGGTATTTTTAATTAAAATACTAAAATAGCCATGATAGCTAAATAATGAAACACATTTTTTATAAATTTATAATAGATTAATGGCTAGAATACTGAAACATATTTTTTATAATAGATAAACAGCTAAAGGATAAAATATGTGTTGATAATACATGTAGATAAATAGTTGATAATAAAAACTTTCTTCTTTTGTAACTTGATTAAACTGTGGCCAGCTATCTTATTTTTATATTAATTTATGTGTTCTCTCAGTTTCGCTTTCCGGTAATACTCACTAGTTGAAGATGCTGTAAAGGATAGCAAACTCTGACATGTATCATCGCTGTTGCTCTTATTTCAGTTATTTACCAGATTGGGTATTATTTGCTTACTGTGTTTGGGTGGTTTGTTATAATGAAGAGATACCTCTCTTTAGCATGTTTAGAGTGCTGAAGGAGAGAATGTACCTGTAATAAAAAGATTTTTCAAGGATAGTCACAAACTTAAAACAGAATGAAAGAGATGAACCGTTACTGCATGTTAGCTCTACTGGCACTGTCCGTCCGTTTTCCATCCTTCCATCCACAATTTCCGACAAACAACATCTCCTCTTTGCAATCTTATTTTGTTCAGCTGAGCTGTTGTGACCTCGTGTCGTCCGTCGTTAACAATGTTTCAGACGACATCTCTCCTTAATCACTGAGCCAATTTCAACCAAACTATATAGGATTGTTCCTTGGATACTTCTAAAATATATGCACTGCTTCACATAATGGCCACCAGATCTTAAAATGGAAAAACCTTTAAACAACATCCCCTTAACCACTGAGCCAGTTTCAACCAAACTTCATCAGATGGTCAGCTAGCAATTTTGCTTGAATGATGCACAAAAGGGTAAACAAAGCTAACACTATAAAAATCTTAAAGCAACATCTCCTTAAACACTAGGCAAATTTCAAACAAACTTCACAGGATTGTTCTTTGGATGGACCTCTACCAGCGTTGATCAAACGGTTCTGCTGCACTGCACATAATGGCCACCAGACCTAAAAATAGAAAAACAACATCTTAAACAGCGGGCAAATTTCAACCAAACTTCACAGGATTGTTCCTTTGATGGTCCTCTACCAACTTTGATCTATTTGTGTTTTATGTACAATTTATAGAGTTGTTTGTTGCAGGTTTGCTACGATAGGCAGTATGCAGCATGCCCAGGCTGATGACTCCAGTGATGATGAAGGTCAAGCATTCTATGCAGGAGGCTCGGAGAGAAGGTAAACTTTTTTTATGACATTCATTTTGACTTGTATTAGATGTTTGCTACCACCTTTGTTTCTGACATACATGCTGTCTTGTTAAGTTTGGGACTTAGTGTCTATGTCAGTCTTACATCTAGATCTGGCATAATATTGGGTAAAATTGGGCAATATAAGATAATCAGCTAGATCACCCCAAGGATTCTATAGTTGCTGTTAAATTGTCAAAGAGCAACACTACACCTATTCAAAATATTTATTGGCATACATTTGTAATATCCCAGTGAACTTCAATAACGCCCCATGAACTCTGGAGTTTTAATGAAATAACATTGTCAGCTCTTATGGGAGTACTTTTATCAGGTCATTGCCAAATCAGGTCACAATGTTTATTGGGTGCAATATTTCTGCTAAGTCTGATAACCAGTCTGATTGCTCCAGACAGTGTAGGGTTACTGCCCTTGAATTTTCAAAATTTCCCCATATCCAGTCTCATCACCCCAGGCACTCAGGAGTTACAGGTCTTGAACTGCTGAAAAAGCACAGATTAAGCACTGCCTACTCTGTTTTGGAAACCATGTATGCAGTCATAAGTGATCTTGGTTACAATGTTTGTGAGCTTGAAATATTATAACCACAAAGCTAGAATCACAGTCACATTGCTCAAGGCACTCAAGAGTTAACCCCCTTACTTCTATAGCACTGTCATATCTTGAAAACCCAAGATGCAGTCTTTACTGAACTGTTGTTTCAAATTTACAAGTTCCATTCAATTTCTTGGTTAATGAAGTAGTATGAATTGACTACAAATGTGACGGAAGTTTGTCTTTTTTTGTGTTGCCTGTCCGTCACAAATTCTTAAAGTTGACTATAACTTTGCCATTTCATAAGACTTCTTCATCAAATTTTCAAATTGTATTGCTAGTGACAAAAGGGTCATTATGCTGCTATATTGTGTAGGTCAAAGCCATATTTGACAGAGTTATGCCCCTTTTTGTACTTGGATTTTGTCACGAAAACTTAACTTTTGGTGTAACTTGGCCATTTCTTAAGATTTCTTCATCAAACTTTCAAATTGCATTGCTTATGACAAATGGCAGAGATGCAGCAAAATTTTGTTGGTCAAGGTCATATTTGACTAAGTTATGCCTTGCTTGTACTTAGATTTTGTCACAAAATTATTGATTATTCTGACAAAGCGTAAGAGGGCGACACCAGTGTTCTACTGAACACCCATCTAGTTTACTTTCAACGTTGTATATTTGACTTATAACAAGATTATGTTTTTTTTCAGTGGGCAGCAGATTATTGGACCTAAAAAGTCCAAGAAGTCAAATGTTGTTGAGGATCTCTTCAAGTCTGCAAGAGAGTAAGTTAGAGATAATAAAAATTGTATATTTTGTGTGCTAGACTATTAAGTACTGAAGGATACAGACATATGATTTGTCAGATTATGCAGTATGTCTTTCAAATGTTTTTACCAACCTCTTCTCAACCAAAGGGGTCAAAAAACAAAACTTTAAAAGTATGGCAACTGTTAATACATTCAACCAATTAGAGACTAGAGTGACCATATTCTAAAATACTTGACTTAACCATACTATACCTAACAAGTATTGATCCACATGCATAGCTGCCTTGTTCCAGTGGTAGTGTGTTTGCCTCGGGATCGGAGAGTTCCGGGTTGGATCCCCACCAGTGCCCAAGTAGTGGTTGTGTTCTTAGGCAAGATGCATATAATTCCACATTGCTTTTCTCTTCAAGGTTAAATCCGTCAAGAGTAGATCTTGAATGCTATTGATTAGTATTAAGAACGTTTTTCGCCATCGGGAATAATGTTAATCTATATTAGCCAACAACAAGACTATTAAATCTACTTCTATTTAATTTTAGATGTATTTTACTTCTATCTCATGTTACAGTAAGGAATAAGGATCAATGTTATATTGTTAGTTTCACACTGCAGGGCTCTGTTTGACATTGTTGTTGTAGACATGGTGCTGAGGAAGTTGGTAGTGAGGAGCCAGCAAGGCCTGGCAGAAGTGCAGTATTCAGGGGGTCTGGGTACAGGTTGGGTGAAGACGGCGCAGAGTCTGAAAAAATCTCGGGGGCACCAGTCTCACAAGCTAAAAAACAGGTACCTGTGCGGGAAAATAACACAAGTGTTTGATTTTAACACTGGGACTATAGATCAGGAGCATAGAGCAGCTGAAAGAGCAAGTCATCTGTCATGTTAGATTTTGTTCCTTCTGGACTCTTTATCATTTTGGCTCCTACTGTTTCACGCTTTCTTCTAACATTCTCTGTACATGATTTTAATGCATGTGATATGACCCTGTAAGTTGATGCGCCATGAAACACCATCCATTCATTCATTCATTCCATTCAATTAGATAAACAAATCAGTTTAGTATTATGTTGTATGTCAAGAAAACAAAATTAAAACAAACAGCCAAAAGTTAGCAGATTGCAAGCTGTATGTTGAGAAGGGGACTTCCAAAAGATTTGACTTCTTCACAACTTTGAATTTGTACTACATGTACAAGTATTTGAAAGAAAAGGAAAGTTGCCTATTTATTTTAAATGGGAATGTAAATTTCAGTTCTTGCAGTTCCTATTGACTTCTCTAGGTGACTGCTTCCTTGGGTTCTGACCGCTACTCTCTGAAAGACACGATTAAAACGTCTCAATCAATTTCCGCTGACAGGATTTGATTAAATTGAGAAAGGCTATTAATGCTATGGAATATGCAAAATTCTACTGTACAGAATATTCCATGTTCAGAAAGATGTATTTATATGTGAGCATGAATGTATCTGAACATGCATGTTTGTTTACTGCAGGTAGACTGTGTGCTGAAGTTATGGAAGGATGGTTTTAGTGTTGATGATGGACCACTGAGAGATTTTAAAGATCCAGCAAACAGAGAATTCCTAGCTTCTATTTCAAAAGGGTAAATGTTTTGTTTGGTGGTGGTCAGATTTTATTTTCAGATCATTTTCGGGTGATAAAAAATGACTTTTATGAAGACAGTGGTTTAAACCAGTTGAACCACTTGATTAATAATTCTGACTTATTCTGCTAAAATCTGCTAATTTGTCTTCGTTGGTTACTGGCAAATGTGATTGTATATTTTTGCGGTATAACTGTAAATTGTGTAATATTCCCAGTGATTTGATTTTTGCTAGTTTTGCAAATATCCAAATTCACAAGTTTAAAATCTTGCTATGAGTTGCGAAAGATTAATTTCACATAGATTTACTATAAGAGAATTATCTTTTCGTGAATTTAAAATCAGTTAAATTTTCGTCACATGGAAATAATGCAATTTATGGTACAATACCCACACTTTGTTTGCTTTTTAGTTTGGGCATTGATAGTAAGTAAATTCTGTTTAAATGGTAAATGCATAGGACATATATTTTTCAGAGACATACCTCAAGAGTTAACACGTGAAGCAAGAGGTGGAGAAGTTAATCTCAACATGGAAGATCATAGAACAGAAGATTATGTTAAACCAAAGGTTCCTGTGAAAGCCTTTGCTGGGGAAGGAAATATGCTAGGAAGGTACTTAATTATGCAGAAAAAGTAATCACTACTAGAAATACTGTATTTTTACTGCAAAGACTAATTTGAAACCAAGATAGCTGCTCTGCAGTAAAACACAAAAATACATACATTGTATACTGTCTTCTTTGTAGTTAAGCTCTGACCTTGTAAAATTTTCTTAAATGGCCATACATATTTTTCAATTGGGGAAAAAGCCGTTTACCGTTTAAAGGAGTGATTACTAGCAATTTACTGACTGAAAAGCAAACAGAGGTCATAATAAGATAGCACAAGCTGCGTTTGAATTTAATAAATTATAACAACCGCTAGAAAAGAATGAAAGTTATGTTTCGTCTTGTAGTCCAGTACCAACGGTTGTAGGGGCATCAAAATCACCTGCAGCAGCTAAAAATGCGCCAGGAACTGGCCAGTCATCAGTGAAAGTAGACGAATCTAAACCATGTACTACAATACAGATCAGACTTGCTGATGGGTCTAGGTAAGTTATTCGTGCACGCATATCTCAGGCCGGTTGAAGCAGAGGAATCCTTGGCCGCCAGTCCCGTCAAGTGGAACACCTATCAAACATTTTTAATGATACGATAGTTCTTTTTGTGTAGTGTTTTCTCTATCAATGAAGAACCAGATTTCCTGAGGTCTTCCATTTTGCCATGTAACTTATTATCCCTTGTCACAAAGCCGGGTAGGGGACATAGGAATGGTATTTGGTTATCAGCTTATCCATTACTTACCCATACCTCCTAAACCCCTTGCAGAATTTTCATTAAACTTGTGTCAAATATTTCGTCAAGACAACTTGCAGAAACCAAGTTCCAACCACGCCAGCTCAGGGTAAAGATCATACTTGGGGTTTGTTCTTCATATCTCCTAAACCTGTTGAAGAGTTTTCATGAAAATTGCTTCAAATGTTCGTCTCACCGAAACAGTGTGCTCATCTGTGTCCTAACCTAACTTGTTTAAGGTCAGACTTGTGGGTCAAAGGTCATGAGGCTAGATTTTCAGTAAACTCATAAGATGTTCTTCTTAAGACTGTGCAGGACCCATGATCCAACTGTGCCTACTAAATATCAAAGTCACTATTGCATTATAAATATTTTGCTAGCTTATTTGAGACTTCAGGAACATTCGTCAGGGTTACACCTCATGCTTTCGCCTTGTATTGTGCCGACCTGCCTGCCTCTAGCAGGTCTTTAATTCCATTCCTGGCTCTACTTTTCTTTCATTAATTACTCACTCAGATAGAACTAGAAGGTTTTCAAGAAACACATACAGTCAAACTTAGGTTAAACAACAAAGTAGCCGTTTATGTTGGTAGCTATTAAGTACATGTGTACTTCCTGTAAAAAAGATTCGAGTGTTGATGTAAAAAAGGTCAGGTCATTACCCGCCTTATTGTTACCACCTCTGATTCTAATTTTAGTTTACACTGATGTAAAACTACATGTATCTGTTTATCTTACAGACTGGTTTCAAAGTTCAACCATTCACATACAGTTGGAGATATTAGACAGCACATCACTTCGTATCCTTTAAACAATAATATAAGGTCATTAGCACAGTATAAAGCAACCTCTCAGGAGCTAACACCCTTGCGAACACAGAGATGTGTTTGTTGTAGAGAGGTGTTGTTCTGGAGAGGTCAGTTCCTTACATATGACACAACAGGATAGAAAATGTGCCTTTTTAGGGAGGTTGTTGCTCTAGGAAGGTGTCGTACAGTGGAGGTTGCACATTTTTAGGTAAAGATATAGTCAGATGGGAAAATATCCCGATTTTTCATGACTTAGCTGAAGCAGGATAAATTAATCAAACATGCTGTTTAAAGAAGTAATTTGATAGCTTGTCACAGCTGGTAGGTTTGTTGTTACAGGATATAAATTCTCTGTAAATTGCGTTTAGATTGTGCAGAAGTTGGCAGTTTCTAACAGAATATGGTAGTCTTGTATTGGTCTTTTACAGGAATGACAGTTTTAATCAACTGCCTGCCAGTAAATAACTGAATTACTGTTGGAATTGGCGTTCTATGCCAAAGAAAAAAAATAGTCACAGCATATTTAAGTGAAATAGATGGGTTCATTTTCATCCTTTTTGCGGGTGGGCATGTTTTAAGGTTGTACTGTAAACCAAAAAAAAAAAAAAAGGTATGTTTGCAATTTATTTTCACTGAGGGCAGTTTTCCATGAACTTTATGAACTGAATACGCAAATAATGTATTCTTACTTTATATACATATTTTTTTTTTAGCTCACCTGGCACAAAGTGCCAGAGTGAGCTATTAGGATCGCATTCTGTCCGTCTTCCGTCAGTCCGTCCGTCCACCATTTCTTTCAAACAACATCTCCTCTGAAACTACAGGGCCAATGTTGATGAAACTTTGCAGGGGTGTTCCTTGCATGAACCTCTATCAAAACTGTTCAAAGAATTCCATTCCATGCAGAACTCTGGTTGCTATGGCAACAAATAGGAAAAACTTTAAAAATCTTCTTCTCTGAAACCACAAGGCCTAAAGCTTAGATATTTGGCATGCAGCATTGTCTAGTAGACCTCTACCAAGATTGTTCAAACTATGACCCCCGGGTCAAAATTGACCCCGCGGGGGTGGTCACTTAGTTTTGCATAGGCTTATATAGGAAAACCTTTCAAAATCTTCTTCTCTGAAACCACAAGGCCTAGAGCTTAAATGTTTGGCATGTAGCATTGGCTAGTGGACCTCTACCAAGATTGTTCAAATTATGACCCCCGGGTCAAAATTGACCCCGTGGGGATGGTCACTTAGTTTTGCATATGCTTATATAGGAAAAACCTAAAAATCTTCTTCTCTGAAACCACAAGGCCTAGAGCTTAGATATTTGGCATGTAGCATTGTCTAGTGGACCTCTACCAAGATTGTTCAAATTATGACCCCCGGATCAAAATTGACCCTGCACGGGCCATTTAGTTTTCCATAGGCTATTATAGGAAAAACTTTAAAAATCTTCTCCTCTGAAACCACGAGGCCTAGAGCTTAGATATTTGGCATAGGGTCAAAATTGACCTTGCCTGGGGGGGGTCACTTGTTTTACAAAGACGTATATAGGAAAACCCATTTGGTATATAACATTATCTAGTAATCTTCCACTAGGCAAGTGGACTTTCACCAAGGTGAGCGATATAGGGCCATCTTGGCCCTCTTGTTTAAAAAACACGAATTGAAATGTCCACGAAATCAGTCTGACAATGGCAAAACACAATAATTGGCGCAAAAGTTATTTGGTTTATAGTAAATTCTTAGTTTGGATATTCACCTTAACCTACATATCAGATCCCGTCCACAGTATGAAGGGGCTAGCTTTATTTTACAGACGACATTTCCAAACAGAGAGCTTTCCAATATATCAGAGACAATAGAACAAGCTAAACTTCAGAATGCAGTTGTTGTACAGAGGTTAACATGAGAACTTGAAGCGTGTTCTAGTTTTTGCATCTTTAAAATAAATGTTAGTCATGATGTTTAAAGAACAAACAGTAATTACTTGGAATATTAGAGTCACACTGTTTGATGAACAAACAGTACTTGCTTGGAATATTAGAAATCAGTTAAGAACACAGTTCATCAAAATTCACATATTAAGTAAAGAAAGTGAACAAGAGTTTTCTTTTTCTATAAAGCTGTATGTAGATTTAGCTGTAGCAAATGATTTTTAGATAAAAGATGTTTTATACAAAATATCAAAAGTTGAAGATAACAATTCAGAGGACTGGTGTTACGGACTGGTGTTACAGACCGGTGATATTTTATGTAAATTTAAAGGTGCCCACAGTTTCAGGTGAAAAAAACAATCCAAATGATAGATTCAAGTACAAAATGTAATAGTCAAAGCAAGAATCAACATGGAAAGTAAAAATCTAAGAAGCAATTTGCAAAAATCCATTGAAAATGATGGTGGGGTTTGGTTTAACAGCACCGCAACACTATATGGTTATATTGAAATTTCACGAGCGTTTGTAACACTTTATTATTATTTGGAAGCATATAATTTCAAATATGCAATTATACTGGGAACTTGTTTATGTGACTATTCGTTGTAAAATAGGTTATTTTCAGAGAGTTTCCGGAACTTTATTTTTTCACCAAATCTAAACGTGAGCAGCTTTAAGAGAAGTTGATGGGTGTAAATGTCCGACAAGGACATCTGACAAATGTAACATGCAGCCCCAATTTTGTGTATTACTAGTGCAGAACATACATGTACAGAAAAAACGTATCTCAAAGCTTTGCATTTATTCTTGGATTGTTTTAAGTTCAGTTTGCTAGAGACACACTGCGAGAATCAAGATAATGATTTTTGAACAAGACGTAAATTTACATTCTTACGTAGGAATAAAGTGCTATTTTATGATTATCACATGCGAAATATTTGAATATGGAATTTGGTAATTATTTATCATATGATATTGTCTTCACAATAATTTGTGGATTTTTTTACTGGATTTTAACAAACAGGATATTTGTAATTTGATGAAACTGCTCATAAACAAATAACATAAAGATTCCTTCTGTGTATGCTAACATATTTAAAGCAGAAGTTATACTCACCATTCATTCAGGTACATAGAATGCGCGGTCATGGAGTCTGTGTTGTATGGTAATGTGTTCCGTTTGTTCATCGAGTTTTAAACGTTAAAAAATCTTCAAACATCTATAGTGTGTCTACTGTCTTAGTATGGCTATCTTTTTCTCTACACAAGCTTAAAATTAGTATGTCATAAGCAAAATAAATCCTATGCATCCAGATCTGAAAAGTACTATTTTATCATAACCAGTGGATATTTTGTTACTTTGAACAATGAGTCTTGTATAAATGCATTGTTACAATGTTATTTATTGATTTTGCAATATTAAAATGAATGAAAATAGTCTTTTAGTTCCTTATCGCAAAATGCTGTCATTGGTCATTTACTGATAAATAATGGATTTGTTCAGAGATAGATACAACAAATCCAATTTAATGCTGAAGATTAAACAAGAGATATTTTGTTCACTTGCCCCTCCCCCTCTTCATGATGTTTGACTACTGTTGGCAATACTATCAGGACCCTTTGCCCCAACAGCTCTCTTACTATTCAAATGACGGTATTAACTATTCAAAGTACATTGTGACATTGACATTTGACCCACTGACCTAAAGATCAGGAATCTTTTGGCCATGAACGATCTCCTGGTCAATTTGGATGATTGTAAGCTGTGTTATGAAATTACTTGCCAGAATTTGTTTTACCGTCAAGTCATTGTGACCTTGCTCTTTGAATATTTATACCCCAAAAACGAAGTTTAGGGGGGTATATAGGAGTCGCCCAGTGGTTGGTCAGTCTATTGCATTTTCCTTGTCTGGAGCATAACTTGAAAACTACTAGGTGGAATTCAGTACAACTTCATACAATGGTCAAGCACATTGAGAGGAAGTGCAGTGTACAAGAACCATAACTCCATCTTGACTACAAAGTTATTGCCCTTTGTTACTTTTCCTTGTCCGGAGCTTAATTCGAAAACTACTGGTTTTTAGCTCCCCTTTTACATTGAGTGTCTCTCATTTGTCTGTCCACAATTAGTTTGTTTATACTCTAGCATCTTCATTTTTTAAGCAATCCTAATAAAACTTGAAAACAATGTATATGGCCACAGGATGAGTTCGTTGATAGACTTGATCAGTACTTCCTGAAAATCCTTGATGGATTTTACTGAAACTTGGTAGAAATGTTAAGTGCCAAGTGTAGAAGCTGTTGTGCATATTATCTGGATTTTCTGCTTCATGGATTTTTGTATGAGTTATGGGACTTTGAAGATTTTGGTGTATATACAGAAAACAAAAAGCTCAACTTCTCAACTAAATTTATTACAAATATTTTATTAGTACAATAAATCTGTAAACTCAGAATAAAATGGTACATAAATGTATATGACAAAATGACTACTACCGGTATACCAAAATACAATACACAAACTCATTTATGGTGAAAAATGCCCCCTTCTGTGCAAGAATGGCATTGTTTCATAGCATTAAACCGCTGTAATATAACTGGAACTATTACAGCATACTAAAATAAACACCAAAGACAGTCTTACGTAAAAAAAGAAGCTGAAATGACCTAGAACCCAGCTTGAGCAGCACAGAATTAACTAATTGTATAATTGTCGAGCCTAAGTGAATACCTTACACCTAATTTTTAGTATATAATTCTTGCCAAACCAAATTTTGTCCTATCTATTTTCGCTGGTGCTGCTGATGTAAAATTGTTACAAAACTTATCAAAAGATTTACCAGATTTTGATAAACACAGTCGAAGGTATTTCTGTTGCTGTCAATAGGTATTGACTGTCCCTTTCATACAAGGTTGTCTCCCTTTATTTTACTTCTTTATTTTACTTTATTAGAGAGTACTAAAGAACGTACTCCCTCAGAATTGTAAAATGCTCATTTGTTGATTAAAACAAAATGCAAAATTTTGCTTTTTTTTTTTTAGCAGAAGCCACCCTTTTACAAGACAATTCACCATTCAAAGAGTTTATCTAAATGTTACCTTACTGTAACACCATTTAGAGGAAAACTGTGTAAAGCTCGGGTAATCACCAATAAAGTTGGGAGTACAAAAAATCTATATTCTTTTTATACTTGTGTCAGTGTTAAAAATGTATGGAATGCTTGCAATATAAACTTTTTACATGTACAACACCTATAAATGATATAACTCTTTAAAATTACATACACACTACTATACTACAGACAACACATGGAAATTTGTATTTATGATGTGTAAGAAATGTTATGGTTCTCTGACTCAGCTGAGTCATCTATGCTTCACTTGGGAGAAAATGCTTGAGTATGATCACACTTGTATGTTGTAGGTCAATCACCTTTTAAAATGAAAAATCCAAAGATAGGCAAATTGATATCACCAGTGGAAATGTAACCGTATTTGGACGTCCTTGTAAAAAGAATTTGAATCCTTTGAATAGTCCCTGTAATTGTTAGAGTACATATCTTGGTTAAGCTGATTTACGATGTATTGTGAACTCAGTTTTTTTCAAAATTGTACAATACTCAAAATTTCACAACCTGCGTGTTCACATAAAACTACAATTCTGTCAAATCTATGTTTTTTCATTATTGACAAGATTCTGTAGACACACAAATGAAAACGGACTAAGATTTGTCTTCAGAGAGACTTGTTATTCATGGCGTTTGTCTACGCTTTGATGACCTTGTTTTATCGAACCTTGCTTCCATTTCTTCTAAAACACGAGGGGTATATCTAACAACCAGTCGCACTTTGCCTGAAAATAAAAAATCAGCTGTTTAATTTTTTACCAAGTAAACTTACAAGCAAGTCAAAAATGCTACACAAATCATGATCACTGAAGTTAAATGAAAGTCCACAAGTTTTCCCTTAGGTGTAGGCAGTGATAGGTGTCTGTCTGAGCACTTCACTATTCAGTTTTCCCTGCAGTCTGATCAGATTTTTACTATACACTTCATCTCCATCACAGACAACCTCAGTACTAATACAGTGCAAAAGTAAGTCAAAATATGTTTAAGAATGATTTGTCCTCTTCTAAAAACACCTCTACATACATGCCAATGTACAAATACTAGTAAATCATACCCTGTGCCTGTTTCAGCAGTTCTACAGCCTTTTCATGGTGTTCCCCTTCCACACTCTGTAATAATAAAGTTGGTTGAAGTGTCAGATCACATTAATCAAAGCAAATATAAGAAATCTGGTTTGCTTGGGGAGCTTTCAAGTAGCCATGCTACATTGCCCGTATGTTCATTATGACATGGACCTGTATATAATAACAGGTCTGTGATCATGACAACTATACATTTAAGTCTTCTTTGAAAATGATGGGGCAGACATTTGCTGTATGACAATATAAAAATTCATTTTGTGCTGATCATAGTCTCACCAGTTACTGGTATTAAATTTTTAGTCTGGGCCAAAATGAATATTTGTTTATTGCCCAAGTTGAAAGACAAACTTTCCAGTGATGAACAATGTTACATACCACTCCGTTGACAGAGATAAGTTGATCCCCTCTCTTCAAGCCTTGATGTCTGTCAGCCACACCCCCTGGGATGATCCGAGAGATGTAAATTGGAGAGTTCTGTTCCTTACCACCCATCACATTGAACCCTAGTCCTTCCTCAGTTTTTGGCAGCTCAACAACCCGAGGGTGAGCATGACCTTCACTTGCTGCAAATGCTGCCACTGTTGCCTGTACGAGAGAATTTATTGATTCATTTAGCTTGCTCATAGTCCAGGTCGACCCTGGGATTTCTCTCCTGAGAGGCACAGGTTGAAAAGACATATGCAAGTACAAGGGAATACAGATACCAGACCCTAACTCTTTTATGAGTAGACCCCTTGGTTCTTTTACGTGTCCAGCACTGATACACGTGAGACTACCTTAGAGTTTCTAACCAGTTCATCTCTAAACGGGTGGGAAACACTGAAAACGTTTCTGAAATTTCCAGTACCCCAGGCCAAAATTCAAACTAGGAACCTTCTGATTGGTAGTACAGAGCGTGAACCACTTGACCACTTGACAAAAATAAGAGTGTTTCTAATCAAATTGGATATTCATAAACATTAACCTAAATCTTAAAACAACAATCTGAATACTGAAATATTGTTTACAAACAATAGTAAGAATGCATTTTAAAGTATTTCTAAGACATGTTCATCATAATTATGGACTGAAAGAAGGTAAAATATCATGCATTTTTAAGGCTGCCAACAAGGGTTAACCTTTCTGGAGTATAATCCTCCGTGTGTTATGACTTAATCCTCCGTGTGTTATGACTGGTGAAGTCATAATAGCAGTATAATGTCCCAATACTTTAACCAGGCCTAATATTTCTTAACAGAATCAGAGAATTGCATTTTTTTAACATTGTTATTATAAACACATTAACTTACCTTTGCTGTAGCATTTGCTCTTACTTCTGGATTACCCGAAATATCGACCGTCTCATAAACACTCTCGTAAACTTCTCTGACAGCATTTAAGAAATCACTCTGTAACACACGCTGTAGAGCAGCAAGTTTCTGTGGAGGTACCTGACCACCTGAAATTCACAAAATATGAGACAAAAATAAATAAAGTACAAAAATGGAATTAAGGTCAAGAAATAAAAATTTCATACCTAATTTCAAAGGAAATGGGCAGAATTATTTAGGTGGATTGTAACAAAATAATGAAGTTTGCATAAATAAGTTAAATAAAAGTTTTGAAAAACGAAGAATGTCTCAACTTTCAGAAACTTATGTACTCATATCTCGTGTAATGCAGCTTGAAAAAGGACTAAAAAATTAACCAGTACCAAAATAAAGCCGTCAGATATTTTGAATTACATGTACCCATCCTGTAATTGGCATATACCTCTGAACACTCACAGACAATATTGGGCTAACACATTAAACAGCTGACTGAACAATGTACATGACTTGTACAACTGTTAAGTTTCCAATAAAATGCTTCAGTACACTGTAGTGTCTGGTTAAATTGCTTCCACATTAATGTGTTTATTTTATGGGCCTCGATAGCTCAGTGGTTAGGGCATACCCCTCCGGAGCTGGAGGTCGGGGTTCGAATCCCAGCCCGAGTAAGAGGTGTGTACTGAGGCAAAGACACTGATGCCACACATGCCTCCGTCCACCCAGATGCAAATGGGTGGTTGTGATGAGATTACAGCTGCCTCTAACTCTAGTTTTTTGCTAAAAATTATGGTGCCTTTGTTAAGAGAGCTTTGATTCTTCAACTATTCTAGCTTTTGTGTATTTGAAGTCTTAAGTCAACTTACTTTTCTGCAAAGCATCAAGTAGCTCTATGGCCCTGTTGATATCTGAAAAAGAAAGGAATGTGATATATAGTTACTTCCTATTAAAGCCTCGTGTCCAAACGTTGTCCAACCAAGGTGATTCAGCAAAGCTGGTTTACATCCACATGATATCAGTGAAACTCTCATGTATTCAAGAATGAGCCTTTATTACTCTGCATAAAATTATTATCAATACTATAGTGCCTGCTACCTAGACCAGAAGCGTTGTCCGGCTCTAACGCCAAATGACGGGTATCTTTGAATCCTGCATACAGTGTTTGAAAATATGAAATCTATATTAAAGATTCATATTGCACCACACTTAATATTTTGAAAAGTATTGTCAAAGTCTGTTTTGATTAATTATTATCAGAAGTTTTTACGCTTCACAACAACATATAGGATGGAGTTCTCTTGTATCGCGGTACTACATTTTCCAACGGAAATAAAATAGAAAAAAATTATTTCTCCCCGATTTGTATCTGTTTGACCTTTCCCTCCAACCATTCTACTATAAAGTGAAAACAATCTTTCATGCAACAGTTGTTTGAATAAAGACTAAAATGTAGGAAATTATCCACCATGTTTCACCTTTTGAAAATACCACAATTCTCTGTAATTGCAGTATTTATATTACGGCCCTACTTACTGTTTATAAAATGTACTTACACAGTAGGGGGGGAGGGGGGTGTACCTGTGCATGATATTACTATCATACTTAATGTATGTTACAAATGTTTTGTTCAAGCAATAACAATGCATAAATTAGTCTCTTAAAATCTCCTGTATCCAGATGAAGTCTCACAATAATGGCAAATCTCCTGACTTATCACACGACCATTAAGTTATATTTAATCTACATTGCTTTGATACACACGAACAACAAATTCTTGCTACTCCCTCACTTCTCCATGAAGGCTCCAAACTTCTCCCTATTTTCAGCTCGGGGAGAAGTGACTTCTCCCTGAAATTTTGCTCTAGCTAGACCCCTGTTACACACTATAAAGATCATTGGTAATTCATGGAAGTCAAAGTTTATTCATTATATATTTTTTTAAAATATTCAACAGCTTTTTACTGGATAACAGAACAGTTGAATTATCAGGCTGTATCGACGCCATTTTGTTTACTCTTCTTGTCGAGGACAAAGGGGGCATCTCAACTCATAGAATCCTACAGTACATTTTAGCTTGTCAAATGATGACAAAAGTCATACTGTCCAATCTAATGAAGGTAACCTTTTTTCTCTCTGATTATTCTTCTGAATGCCAACCACAATTGATACTGCACAAGTCATTTTCATTTCTGAAGTGCATGCTTGTGTCTCGTAATTTTGTGTTCAATCTGACAGGCATTACGCAAGCCTACTTCAACATCTAGTGATCAAAACAACTTTATTCTTAAACTGAGTCAATATTTAAACAACTTTCAAGGCTATTGAATCAAATTAATTTTATTGTAAGCAATTTTTGGATGACTTAGATGACGAGGATATACATATGTAGGACATGGGGTTCACAACTGCAGAAACAGGGTTCCCGCTGTCGGTCGCCAATGGCGCCAAATGCGACAAAAAAAAAGAATTCTATCGCTAAATTCTTTCAGTTGGCCTTGTGTAGTGGTCCAACAAAATAATTCAAGCTGGCTTTGAAAAAATTATGTCTCCCCAATCAAAAATCGATTGACCTTTGTTGCTAGCTTACGAAAGAAGGCGGAGCCAATTATGCAACGTTGATTGATAACGCCTAACGTAGGCCATCTAGGTCGTGATCAGAGGTGTTAATTGATAAACAATCATAAAACGAAATATGATAGATCGCGGTAATTTATAATACGTTGTTTTAACACGGATTTAATTAGCGTTGCTTGTTGACACAGTAGCGGGTATTGTTACTTTGTCATTCACAGATTGGCTTGCTGGCATACATAACACAATTCATGTAAAACCGTTTTTTCGATAATCACGTGTCATAAACAGACTTATAATTTCCGTATCTGGTTTTTGGGTCGGATAATGGCAAATTATTGACTTACATGGTGCAATCTCAAGTTGCAAATTGTCAATGACGTAAATTGTTTTCTACATGAATATATCTTTGGCAATATTCTCGTCTTCAAAACCTTCAGTATTCAGCTAATACTTATCAATCTTATTTTAAACCATTAAACATACTTTTGGACACATTTTGTTTAATTTAAAACCTGTTCAAATCGATAAAATCAAGAAACATTAATGTAAGTCAAAATAAGTTCACTGACATGCGAGGTTGTTAAAAATATTCAACGTGTCACTGGATAACGAGGAATGCTAACTGTTAGCTTTCATTTTTGGGTTCATGTTGCTGCAGAACACGTACAGAAAATTATGATATGTCAATCCTAAAGTCATACTGTGCCATAACCATTGAAGCCTCATCCTGGCTCCAGAAAATGAAATTTTGACCCTTGAAAATTTACAAAAATGTTATGAAATAAATTTCGCATCATTTAGATCTATATACAGTGTTTGCTATCATGCAATCAAATGTTAACTACAAGTGGTATGACTCCTCTCTCCTCTAGGATATTACACTTTAGCCTTCTGAAGACTAGTGGCTCCAACTTTGGAGCCATTGGCGCAAACTTTTTCTGATTGGCGAATTTGTTGGCGCAAACTAAAATTGATTATTGACCCAGAGGGAACCCTGCAGAAAAGGTTACTTTATCTTCCCATTTACGATGAAATATTTCATATTACATTATTCAATGCGTAGTGACCTAATAGCTTCCTGTTGACATATAGGTATCATTGCAGTGTCAGCCTCATTACGATCAGCAAAGAAAACTAGAAAAGGGAGATTACCGCGATACTAGTTACTCACAATTCCAGCCAAAACCACTATAATTTATGCTGAAAAAATTGACCAATCTTCCTAACTAAAAAAAATGATGCTAAGAATTGTTACTCTTTGGAATTAGTTGCAACTAATGATACTTAACCAGAAAAATGAAACAAAATAGCGAATAGTCCGTGAAAATCAGTGCGACACTAATTAACAAACATCGCGAAATCATATGTCACAACTTTCATTGCATATTCGCTGTACCTCAAAACAAAAATTCATGCACCTTGTTACTTAGTAAGATTCGTATTACTTTACACACACTGTGCATAGTAGTCAATGGACATACATACTAAAGATTGAGCAGTAATAATCAAAATACCTCTGTCCAAATGCAGCGGTTCCGACATGGCAGCCATTTTGACGTCTACTTCCGGGTACGAATTGCCTCCCTTTGCTGAAGGTTAGCCTATACTAATTTACATACGTTTTGGCGGGTCGCTCGAATTTAATTTTTAAACAGAAAATAAGAATCCATTTTTGCAATTGCTTTTCCTGTTAGTTATATACATAGTTTTGCTTATACATTTATCACCCCGCACTGATGAAGACGACAACAAACTGTGCTGTATATAATCGTTAAAATACTATTATGGTTTTTTTTGCCAACGGCGAGGTTGACATACAATGGAAACATATCCTTATGCACACGGTAAAACTCCGTATAATTAATTATTTATTGCAAACTTACTTCACACAATTAACAAGATAAAGAAGGATTTCTAGCGGTCCGACTTTTGGCGGGGAAAATGCTGGCCATGCTTCAGGTGAAACAACAAACCGTTATTGGCACAGCAATCCGGAAGCCAGGCAAATATCATGACTACGTCCCGTATATTTATCTTGAAGGTCCATTACTAGGACCAAATCAAATTTTATTTTAAATCTGGAATTTAAATGAGCGTCTTCTCAGAAGGAAAAATATGACATACTGCATTGAATGTGACCATATATTGTGTTGAAAATTTGAGTTTAACAAATAATAAAGTATGTTTTGCCTTTTCAAAAACGAAAATAGGTTTTCCAGTTTTCAAATATTTTTGTAATTTTCCAGAAATCTCCCTGAAAGAGGCTGTAAATAGGTTGTACATGAATAAGCATGCCTATTTTGAATTATAGTTGAAAGAACTTCACTTCCAAGGATGTGCAAATTATATCTCTAACTGTTTACAACATGCAATGATAGCGAAAGTAGGACAAAAAACCACCCAGGTCAATCTAAGGTAAATACAAAAACATTCACTCACCAGTATTTCAAACAGGGAAATAATCCACGTCTATTGGAAAGTTTTAGAAGTCAGTTTCAAACTGTACGTATTTCCCTGTTACAAGATTTAAAAGAAAATTCGATTTGGTCTTAGTAATGGACCTATAAAAGTTCAATCCCTTTCTTGGAAAACCCTTGAAAACGTGTTACATCATCAAACGTATGCTTATTCGTAATCATTTAAAAAGTAGAAAAAAAATATTACATTCTTTGAATGAAATGTAGAAACTTTAAAAGGAAAATGAGCATTTTCGTTAGAATGGAGGCGTAATCTAGACCATGGACCTACAATGCATTATCGTGAAAATTATCAAAACATGTTACCCGGATTAACGTCAAAAGGTATACCGAGCGTAATGAATGCTGGAAACCATATGACGATGACGTCGTTAAAATGATGTCATGCTTGCGATGCTTTCTGGTGACTTTTCCCGCGATTTTCGACATTTTATTGAAATAAACTCAACAAAAGAAGAGTTTGAGACATAAAATAAACAGAAAAATTGTTGTATCGATGTCATATCACGATAATTTCACTCGTGAACACCAAAAGTAGTTATTTTCACTCGTGGCTGCGCCACTCGTGAAAATATCACTTTTGGTGCCCACTCAGTGAAATTATATCGTGATCTTACACCGAAAGCAACAATTATCCTTTATATAATTTCACCGAGTAAACTACGAATAAAATTATCGTGATATTACATCGATACCAATATTTTTCTGCTTATTTTATGTCTATTAGTCTACCTTTCTTGAGTTTGTTTCAATAAAATGTCGAAAATTGCGGAAAAAGTCATCAGAAAGCATAGCAAAAATGACGTCATTTTTACAACGTCGTCATCGTTGTCCTACTTTTCTTGAGTTTGTTTCAATAAAATGTAGAAAATTTGGTAAAAAGTCATCAGAAAGCACAGCTAAATGACGTCATTTTAACGACGTCATCGCTGTATGCTTTCCGGATTCATTATGCTCGGTATCTTGACGTAAATCAGACTAGAAAATTTTGATAATTTTCACTCAGTTGACAGTTAGTTAATCAGGCTATAATCCACCGTTATATTGCGTTTACCCAACGAAAAACAAATAAAACGTGATATTACACCAAAACCAACAAAAAATTATTATCCTCTACATCATCGTCAGAATTTTGGCAGTCATGTCAGGATAATAATAATGCGACACTGTCATAAACTATTCTTTTAGACAAGCATTCGTTATTAAGTCACGAAACTTATAGCAATTACTACGAAACGTTTATAGATAGAAAAATGGAACTAAATTAATAATTATAAATTATAAACTAAGTAACATACTCTCTTCCTCCTCCCGAACATCCAGACAGAAAGTGCCCATTTGTCGGGAATTTTACTTTTTTGTGAAACAAACGTTACACCAAATCAGGGTCCGTATATTATACGGACCCTGAC
>JAFMSR010000010.1:32852199-32922199 GCA_022818135.1 Saxidomus purpurata
TATGTCCAAACATGAAGTCTTTTGCCTGACAAAAGTAGAATTGGTGATGATTTAAAAAAATATTTGTACATAATGAGCACTCTTTTTGGTAATATGCATACAGAATGTCCTATGGGAGAACATTCATATCTAGTACCGATACTATGGTAGCTTATCGTTGTCCATTATCTGTCAGTTTAAAGCTGTAAACCGCGTAATTTTGTGCAATGGAAATTTTGCAATGTTATAGGACACATTCGAACATATAAAATTCAGCCTTGGAGAATTCTCTAATTATTAACCAATCAAAAAAAAAAATTCCTTTGCAAAATTCTTGATTTAGTGAAGTGGAGAATGTGTGAATAAACAAAACAACAGCAAAAAAAAAATCATCAGGAATATAATCTAATTTACAGTATTTGCATCAATGTATCTAGAATGACTGAAACAGTTAGCACATGTCAGATGCATACTTTCAAACAAGAACTTCTGGATTCTAGAATACTGTTTAATGTGTTTCTGGGCAAAGTGTCGGTCAATTCTTATACTGATAGTTCAGCATTAACCGGCAGATGTAGGATAAGACTATTCCATAATGATACATAAGGGTAACTTCATGGTCTTCATTTCTGTAGTTGGCACTAAAGTAAGAAGTCCACAGTGCGATCACAGATAGCGTTAAAAACACTCAAAGCCATTCTGAACTTTCCATTCCACCTTGTATAGTACATTTTCGTCTGTAGTAAGTTTTACTCCATAAGACTTTGGCATGTCTTCAAGGGAAAACATCACCCATAGTTATAGCAGACATGGGTATGTGCGCACTCGACCACCAACTGCAGTAAAGTCAATAGCTTTCTCAAAGCTGAGCTTCACAACAATACGAAATTGCAGTAAGTACGCAAAGAAAACATATCTGATCAACGAAACAGTGTATACGCAATAGAAAACTTTCACAAAGCCCCACTGCTGTACATTTACACTGTATATTACACAACTCTCTGCACATCTCTATGTCGGGATGAGATCCTATCAGTTTGCCACTCGGTAAACCACAGCTTGCACTTTTTGAGCCACATGTTACAACCTCGGAACAAAGTTCTCACTTTCACTCCAGTTCCGCAAGTTTTCTGCGTATTTCTGCTTCTCGTATCTGTCTATGTTGTTCCTCCAGTTCAACTTCCTTCTTTACTTTCTGCCACTTCTGTACCATGGATGACACGTGTTTCTTCTTTAACGATATGCTTCCTGATCCCATCTGCAGTAATAAAAACAAAGCTTACAGATGGTTTCCAGTTCTTTTTTTCAAAAATAATTCCATTACGTCCATACCATAATCAGACATATTTGGTACATTTCACAGGACTTTAACAATCTAAAACTGTGTGTAAAAATGTTACATGACAAAATTAAACTTGCTTTTTTAGGTCAACTATGGCAAGGGGGGGTGGGGGGGATGGAGGGGGGTTGATATATAACATGTTGATTAATGGTATGTAAACTATGTGAGACTGATTCAGGTACTCCTACATAGATATCACATGACAATTAATGCCCTTCTTAACATCCCAAGACTGATTCATGGTACTTCTAGAGATTAAGAAACTAAGTAACACAATAAGATTGAAAACATTTTAAAGCAATGCTGCAGATATAAAAGCTGTACTGAATAATTTGGAACAGGGCAGAACAAGAACAACACAACCAGAGTAGGTCATATACTGGGTAACTGGCTCATCTCCTTAACATTAATGATCTATAAGATTCGTCTGTAATGTATTTGATTTTGTAAGTAAAGATATAATTGGGTAAAGATATTATAAACATGTGAACCTTTTCTTTTTTCTTCTTTTTCTTCTCTTCAACATTAGGTGCAGCCATTGAGGAAAACTCTGAGTTACTAGTACCTTCAACTGCCATCGCCTCACTCACAGGTTCACCGCTACCATAGGCATCTGTAGAATGAGGGATATATTTTGAAAGATTTTAGTATAAAAAGATAAATTCAGACTAAATATAATACATTAACAGAAGTTAGTTTCACAGAAACACATACATGGGACATGTATGCCAGGCAATTATCATTTCTGTATTAATCTTAACAGAATTATACAGTTGTCAACCTTTTTCCTCTAAAAATATCAAAAGAAAATTAAAAACACAGTGGAACACACATCGAACACAGGTTCAGTTAAACTAGATTTATTATTGTCCAACGTTTTGACCTGTCTAAGGTCTTCATCAGAGATATAAACCTTATAAAAATTTCTAAATATAATTTCTTTTTTAAGACTGCTTAATTCGCAATGCATGTATAATTCATCTTTACAGAGTCAAAGTGGACAAACTGACAGTTACACACATGTGCATGGTACATTTGCATGATACAGACTTGACAGGCAATCACATAGAAAGGTTCAACTGTATATGGACTAGCAAAATATTGCAATTACCGTATGCAATAGGGTTGTAGGTTTCTGGTTCGTGTGATACTGTATTCATCTGTGGTCCATGGGAGATTACTCCCTGTTCTACAACATCCATAGTCTCCGCATAGGGGTGTGTCCCTGTTGGTTCTTGAACGGAACCAAACTCTAGTGGCTGGTCATTGAGACCAGACTGCCCATCCTCAACTGATCCATACACAGGAACCTGAAATATCCAACAGAATCTGATAGCCTGTTAACAAACATCAAGGGAGTTGAGTATCATCAATCAACATCTTCCAATCAGATGTGCTTCATTACTTTCTAAGTATACCTGTCACAAAACTGTGGCCAACTTATCAAAACATATATTATAATTAGTGGAATGTGACCGATTCTATCTTCAAATAGATGAGCTTAAAGCATACCGGTAGAACCAAAAATATTACTACAGTATATCTTGTTAATATATATTCAATATCATTCATATATAACTTTGTAAAGAACACTGATAATGTTATCTTTCGTCATTTACAAGGGCAATACAGGTATTATGAAAAACATTGTCTTTGTGCCTACCTCCATAGGTGTCTGCTGCTCTTGGCCAGCAGAACTAGTGTATGTTTGTGGCGCTGCTGTACTTCTGTAAGCGTCAGCTTCCTCCTCTGGCGGGGGTGGGGGTGGAGCCAGTGAGGTCTGAACAGGCAGAGGCTGAGCAGCAGCCTGAGGGTACACTGGACCTACAGGACCCATCACACCTAAAATATATCCACAAAGGAAAGTAACATACTTTTACATGACACTACAAAACAGAATAAATCAATGGTTATCCATATTACACTGACAGCATATTTAACTTTTCAATATGACTGTGTGTCAACACAGCCAAAAGAAGTCCACAATAAATACCTCTTTTACCATTTCACATGAATCCTACAATTTTTTTATCAAACAAGAGAGCCAAGATGGCCCTTTATCGCTCACCAAAACAATTCTTTTACTCACCTGCTTCTGTCTTTTCTTTTTCCTTCTTTTTTGATTTTTCTTTCTTCTTCTTTTTCTTATGTTTATCTTTCTTTTCTTTCTCTTTGCGGGGTTCCTCAGGGGGTAAGGGTACACTGAGTAAGTCCGACTGCCCCGGCTCCTTTTTAATTCTTCAATTAAAGTTTGATTACACTATAATTATGTAGCAGTACATTAGTCCAGCTGTTTGAAAATCATCATTTGTTTAAATAATTTAAGTTATAATAATAGATATTTTAGCAGATTAGAAAGAAGTGTTATTATAGCGGAAAACGACAATGGTATTAAAGAGGCACACCCTAACACATGATACATCTGAAATAACTAATAAATTGTATGTACATATTATGTAATACATTTAGGAAAGAATCTTCTCAAAAACTAAGTCTGCCAAAAAAGCCGTAATAGGCAGGAAAATTAGCGGAATTAGACATGTTGTAGTGCCAATGAAACCTTCAATTTACAGTTGGTTTTAATTTTGGGGCAGGATAGCAATTTATTATATTATGGTTGCTAATAGTGACATTTTGTTCAGAAATGGTACATTTCTCAATGTTCTTCTTTAAAAATGCATTTTATTTTACGTACATTTTGCCTATTTTTAACATCTGCTAGTTACATGGAATTGCCTTTTAAGAGCTGAACTCAATTAGTCACTACCGGTAATATTGTTTGTGATGGATAATTGAAAATCAGAGCTCAGACCAGACTGTACCAATGAGCAAACTGTCAATATTTCAGGGAAATAAAACTTACTTTTTGCTGGAAGGTTCCTCATTTTCACTTTCACTAGAGCTTCCATACATCAGCTGTAAACTTTTCACACTGGGATGTTCCTCAGCTGGGGGTGGTGGGGGAGGGGGTAATGACATACTCGCTAATATATCTTTTTCCATATCTGTAACATGGGGGAATAAGAGTATAGTACAATGGAAAATATGACAAAACTAACACAGAACATCGGGATATTTGAAAAAAATGAGTGCAGTACAATTGGAAGATTCACAAGAAAAAAAAAACCCATGCTTAAAATTAGTGAAATCACAAGATTGATGTCTGGTTTTGAGCCGCACTTCTGCATTGCAAATTAGCACCTTCCCAAAATAACAAACCCAGTATGTTATAAACCAAAGCAAACAGATTTATAATCTTAGAAAATACTCGCTTGTGTCAAGCGATCCTGTCTTTGTGTCAGATGCATATAATCAGCAGATCAGTGTAGCCAAACCATAATATACATTGTTCAGGTAATAAATTTTCAGTGAGCACCCTTTTAAGGTTTCTAATGGTTTTGTTAATTTAAGTCCATCTTAATCAAACTTACTTCTTCCTTTTCCTTTGTCACTAGTTGAACTAATTTCCGACTCTGGCTCCCGGCCTTGGACTGAAGCTTTCTTTGGTTCCTGTGCCTTTTCATCCTCTTTTTTGATGTCGTCTGCATCAGGATAATCCCACTGGGTCTTGCCGGTCAACTTGTGCGTGTAGAAATACCTCCTGTAATCTCTGTTTGGTAAAAACACCAGCAGAGTAGAAAACACTCGGATGAAAATCATGGTTCAGAAATATTGTAAACTTCTGTTAAATCAGTCTTTTTATACATAGTCTCACTATTTTGTTACACTTCATTTAGATTCTAAAAAATAATTTTAGAACTACTTTTGAGAGTTCTGCAACTGCAATAATTTAAAGTCACAGTGACCAGTTAACAATGATCCATGAAAAGTTATATACAGTAGTGCTCACTTATAGTGAACTTGGATATAACAAAAACTCTGGTATAACGTAGTAAAATTTATTCCTCAACTGCATTTCTTCTTTATTTTTATATACACTAACATGCTTTAAACACATTTCAGATTTGGATATAGCTAAAATTTGGCTACATGTATAAGGTAATTATTCCCAGTTTCAAAGAAACAATATTCTATGTTAAATTAGCTAAGTTAGAATGAATCTCAATGTCAGCCAATCAACAGTATTTGACCAAATTTATGACTCGAGAGTAAAGTTAAATTATAGATAAAATTCGTTTTCTCTACATTTACCATGCTGAAACAATCGCTAGTTGTTATAGTAAACACTTTCAAATGCATTTGTAAAGGTAACCTTGAGACAAGTAAAATGCATGCTATCAAATTTTGGTAAATATTTTTCATATATACAGAAGCGTCAATGTGAAGATAAAACATTACAGTTATCAGATTTGATTTATACATGATTTCGCTATATCCATACAACGAATTTTGGATATAGCGAAATAAATTATGAGGTCCCTAGGATTTTGTTATAAGCATGCTCCACTGTAGTTTCTAATGAAAATCCTTTAAAGTTCAATGTATAATCATTAATCAATATTTATCATTTTTATTGTTCCTTTTCTAGTATACATTTTTTATTCAAAAATTTGGCTGACAGTAAACTTGAAACTGAAAGACAAATATCAAATTCTGAAAACATCTCAATACCAGATAAAACTAGAACTATCACTTAAAGTGATTAATACCCCTGCTTATGTGCTGGTCACAAAACAAAAGAAATACCATACTAGAGATTGTTTTTAACAAAAAAAAACATATGTTTCCTACCCCTATTACGTTGGCCTTTAATAATAATAATAATAATAATAATAGTAATAAAATCTTTATTTATAGAGGGTAAACACATTAAGTAAATGTACAAAATATTTGACTTATTTACAATGTGGCATCCTGAAAAAAAAAACACACATATTTAACAAACGATTGAATGAATGCTTAGAGAAAGAAAGAATGCAGAATGAATTAATGACCTAGTGACCCCAAATTATAACATATACAACAAGACTCCATACTGATGCTCCTGGGCAATTTTTTTTTTCTTTTCAATTTTATGGAAAATGTGATTTATAGTGTTACAAAGGCTTGACTGAATATCAGTAGGTCATCTAAATATGTCAAAAGTCTTCGAAGTCCCATAACTCAGCCAAATCTTAGTCAAGCATACTGCACAACTACACCAGGTAATGAAATCTCTACCACCAAGTTTCATTAAAATACACCCATGGGTATGAGAGGAGTTGTTTGGACAAACTTTGTGACAGACAGACAGCACAAAATCAGTATGTCCTCCACACCACTTTGTGGTTGGGGGCATGATAATCGTTGCTAAAGTACATGGGATGACAAGTATGTTTTACTACACACAACTTAAATGGTGCTGTGAATAAATGATAAAATTAATGTGAAAACACAATGAAGTATTATAAAATACCGCATGGATATCTCAGACACAGTGGCACTGTCAGTTAATGAAATTTTTTGGGTAGGGCGGTAACTCTATAAAATGTAAAACATAGTTACATAACATGTCACTTAATCCTATGTCAATTTACATATTGGGGAGTAACAATGCAGTACAGTCATTGATACCCCAGATAATAGACATTCAGTAACATAGAAAAGGGACAATAACTCTATAAAATGTGAAACATAGTTATATAACTTGTCATTGTGACTAATTTTGTTGCAGAGAACAGTGTTGTGTAGGTTTCAGTAGAGTAGCACCAGAAATACCCCACTTTGTATAAGATAGGATGCGACGAGACAGACGTATGAGACGGACGGACATGTCAACATGTGTGATTCCCATATAGCTCCCATTTTACTATGTAAAGCAGGGGTATAAATAGAAATTCCTAAAGACTAAAAGAGAATTCAAGCACAATGGAAATTTACTCTTATGAACCCTGTTCAATAGGTACTCTTTTGCAAAATTTTATAATAACCTTTTTTGTTTTACATCTTTAAACATTTACATTCTTTAAGAGAATCACTCAAAGCCACGTTTGCAAAAGAACAACAATAAAATGAAATATTTTGTTCATTCATTTACATTCAAACATTCTTTGCTGATCAATGCAGATTATTTCGCAGGCATCATCTGGCTGGAGTGATCTGGGTTGCACAGGGGCCAGTCAGCCTCCACTACAAACATCCAAAACTTTGTTAGATAAAATACGTTCAAATGCAAGTTTATAACCAATCCAGTGTGGATCAACTTTGCCAAAAACTCAATATCTGTTTAAGAACTGAGTTTTGTATGAAGAAACGTCCAGAGTTACTGTGTGATAAAGCACATAGGTCAAACACAGGATCTGTAATAACAATATTCATGAGAAATTAATGAACTGGTAGAAAGATTTTTTTCACTTAGATTTACTGTTAAGAGATATGTCCTTTCGCAAATTTAAAATTTATTATATACCTGGACATTACTGACAGCAGAATAGATAATTTTGCAAGTCAAGAAGCAGAAATCTAAACACTCGGATACAGACAATGTCCAAACATTAGCTAGCTTTGGAGTATTTCAATCTTCTTTGATATTAAATGATTTTATATTGATTTTGATTCATACACAAATCAGAATGTGTATGTTTGATAATACATAATAATCAGGCAATGTCATAAAACCAGGTTTTCAACATTTTGGGCGGAGAAAGTTCTGCTTTGGGAAAGTTATACTGCCAAATAAGCTTTCCTATATACAGCCTTTGTAAAACAATATCCCCCGGGGCAAAGATATAAATTTTAACCAACTTAAAAACTATACACATATTCTATCAAATGTAAATATGCTAAATATAGGCCTTGTACCTTTAAATGAAAATTGATTTTAAAGTTTTCCTAGTAAGCCATGTATAAGTGACCCCGGTTGGGGACTTTGACCTTGCCGTCAGCATAGCTCAACAATCTCAAGAGAGGCCTCAATACCAATGTTGGATCATGCCATATGTCATTTAAAACTAGGCCTTACTGGTTCAAGAAGAGTTTTTAAGGTTTACCATATCCGTAGAAATAGGTGACTACATAGGGATCAATTTTGATCCGAGGGTCATTATTTCACACAATCTTGGTAGATGTTGGCTACTAATGCTACTTGCCAAATTTCTTAAGCTCTTGGCCGTTCAAATCAAGATTTTACAATTTTCCTGTATATGCTTATGACAATATACCCCGTGGGGTCATGATTTTGCCACGTCAAATTTTGTAGGTCAAGGTCATATTTGACAGATGTTACATGCCCCTTTTTGTAAGCTTAGGATTTTGGTTTCAGAGAAAAAGTCTTAACGTTTGCTATAACCTATGCCATTTCTTAAGACCTTTCTTCATCAAACTTTCAAATTGTATTGTCTATATGAACAATCTTGTAGAGGTCCAGTAGCAATGCTACATGCCAAATATCTCAGCTCTAGGCCTTGTGGTCAAGGTCATATTTGACAGAGTTATTCCTCCTTTTATACTTATGACCTTTTGCTATAACTTTGCCATTTCTTAAGATTTCTTTATCAAACTTTCAAATTGTATTGCTTATGTCAAAAGGGTTGCGATGCTCATGCCAAATTTTTTAGCTCAAGGCCATATGGTTGACAGAGTTAAGACCCTTTTTAAAGTTTTTAGATTATTTCCATGCAAAAACTTAACGTTGGCTATAACTTTGCCAGTTCTTAAGAACTTTCTTCATCAAGTCCACTTTCAAATTGCTACTTGCTAATGACATAAGTGGCCTTGTGGTTTCGGAAGTTTTTAAGTTTTTCTTTTTTTTTGCCAACCAGAGTTCTGTAGGTCAAGGTCTAATATTTGACAGAGCTTCATGCCCAGTTATATACTCAGATTTTTGTTATCAACTTTGGCCTAGAGGTTTCTTAGGAGATTTCATTTGAATCAAACTGTTCAAATTATATTGCTCATGATCAAAAAGGCTTGGTGATGCCAGGTCAGATTTTGTAGGTCAAGGTCTTATTTGACCAGAGTTATTCACCTTTTTGTGCTTAGAAAGTTTTGCTTGCGAAAGCTTAATGTCTAAAGGCATTCATATACATTAACATTTCTTAAATTTCCTCTTCAAGACTATTCAAATATTCTATTGCAAAAGTACATATGGTACATCATGTCCTTAAAGAAATTTGTTGGTCAATTTTCATATTTGATAACCTTGACTTATGCCCCTTTTTACACTTAGATTTTGTCACAAAATTCAAGTTTGTTATTCTGACAATGATCATAATATGGCATATACAACTTTCTTACTGAACACCCATCTAGTTTTATTCTATTTTTAGTAAAAGTGTCTTTCATGTTGGCCCTAGTTGCCCCATATGGCTTGTACCCTACCTACATTGCAAGTTTCATTGCAGTATCTCATTTCTAACTCGGTTTATTTCATTCTTTTCTTTTTAGCACTGGCAACCCTGAACTTTAGAAACCTCAAATACAATTGAGTCTAGATCTTTATAAATTTGTTTTTTAGACATTTTGTCAGAATATGTGATTCTATGAAATTATTGGCTAAAAACTGCTTTTCATGGTAATAATAACCTTGACCCCAGCATCCTAAAATAACCAAATATTTACTATGGAGGCTTGGTATTCACATAAATCATTGACAGTATGTTTAGAAGTCCACCTCCATGGTCATGTGGCTAGTCACTGACTTGAAATCACTGTAACCTCTCATGGAATGAGGGTCATGGGTTTGAACCCTGCAACCGACAATGACTCTTTGTGTGAGAAATGTTGGCATTTTCTTACAGAGGATAGGGTGTAAATATGACTAAAATATGGTTTAAACAGGCGTGAAACAAATACAGCAACAACAATATGCTAATCTACACTTAAAACTGACTGAAAGCCCCATTTGACTTTGCACACTTGAACAACGACAAACCCCAGTCTAATAACCAGGATTTTCATCTTCCTTTAAAACCTGATTTGCCTCTTGCCTTCCAAGCAAAAACATATATGCACCTTACGCAATATTCATGTTCCATGTCTATTATATTTTATCTCATTAAAATATTGAGAGTTAGTCTTCATTTCAGTTTTTAACTCTTTTTTTTTAAACTTTATCCTATCTACTTATTTAGAGACAACTGGAAAGATCTGTAATTAGTATTTTGATTCAAGTTTTAAAAGCCTTTCCATGATTTCAATCTGAAAAAAATTTGATCCCAGAATGCACTGTCAAATAAAATCCAAAGTTAATGTTCATGACAAAATTAGCCAAAATCGTACTTTAATTTATAAATTTTATATACTCAGTATTAAATTCAATCTGTGATATATTTGTATAGTTTTGAACTGGCACATAATATCTGAAAACTTCTGCAACAATGTTTTTTGCTTGAAAAAATACTTGGGATTATTTACTATCTGAGCTCCTCTATGCTATAACCAACTCAAAGTCTTTGCCTCCTGTATAATCAAAGACTAGCTTGCACACCCGTACAGTCTGATTTGAACCCATAATGTTCATTTATCCATCAGACAAATACAGTGATAAACAAGAGACTGTTTTTCATGAAAGAAACATCTATGTCTTCCACCTCTATGACAATGAAAATCCTGCAAGGGGCTTTGGACATGAAGCATAGACAAGATTTTCTGTTTTCTAGTCCCTGTGACCTTGACCTTTGATCCCAAATTATACTATGCACAACTAGACTTCATACTGATGCCTCCTGCAAAGTTTTATGAAAATCCAGCAGGGGTTTTGGTGAAGAAGCGGGGACAAAATTTTCGGTTTTCAGGTCCCTTCTGACCTTGACCTATGAGCTAGTGAACCCAAATTATAGTATGCACAACTAGACTTCAAACTGATGCTTGCTGCAAAGTTTTACGGAAATCCTGTTAGGGGTATTTGAGGAGTTGTCTGGACAAACTTTGTGACAGACAGACAGCACAAATTCAATACATCTCCATAACACTTTGTGGAGGGAGACATATTTATGCTATAAGTAGCCAAGTAGCATGTTGTTGCTAAAACAAAGCAAGTCAATATTAGTAATAACTTGATATTTTAATTCATTCAACCCATCTTTTACAACTGACCTGAAACAGATATGAAAAGAATAAAGTACAACTTACTTTTATTATCATGAAACAAACATTGTTTCTCTTTGTCTGTTAAGGGCTGACAATGGTTACTATTGATTACCAAATATGCGCAACCAAAAAAATTGTTTGAAGTTTCGCACTTAACGAAAGAACTTGATATAGATTTGAAAGCTAATCTCAATTTAAAGCTATGACAAGCTCTTGACTCGAATGTTGCATCCCTTTAAAATTATAACGCCATTAATTTTGTACAGGCGTTAGAAAAGTGTGGAAATATTGCATGCAAAGTAAATTTCGATGGTTCTGAGTTGAGTTATTACTTTCGAATATGGTGTATAACCAGCAGGTGATTTTTAGAGTTGTATTTTAGCAAAAAAAAGTATGTGCTATACATGAATGATTAAGGTATCTCTTGTGCCCATGGTTTATGTAAGTAACTTTAAAGTTCTTCATTATGCTTTCAGAAATACGGCCAAGACGCACTTTTAGACATATGGCAGTTAAAATGGATTAATAAGTAGAACAATTACTATATGTCTGCATCCTGTCTGTAAAAAGTTGAGTTACCTTTAGCAAACTGCTTGTGCTTTAGTAAGGTTTGTTAATACAAAACTTTCAAAACACAGGCTAACGATAACATAAAAAAAATCCAATCTAGAATGACAATGCAAAGTTTCTATCAAAACTGATGCATTTATCTTGATAGCTGTATATTAGATATTCAGCAGACAGCTGTGCCAGCATAAGGAAGCTCCAGATTTCCCCGGCAAAACACAGCATACAAGCAAAACTTACATACAACCAAAGGTGGTCATTTCAGCCATATATTTCAGACACATCAGAGACAATATTCAGGTTTTACATTGTATTTCATTCCCTCGGGTGGACATGTGGTCTATTGCAAAGCCTAAACAGGTATTTCAAGTCTTCCAACTACTTGCAACAAAACATGCATTAAATGGAGCACAATGCCTTTCACCAGTTTTAACCAAGATTTGGGTTTTAAAAATGTTATGATTTTCTTCACAATACAATTATGACAAAGTCTGCTGGACAACAAGTCTTTTCTTGTAAACCACACCCTTATCATAAAACAGATGAATCAGGAATTCTATCCTCAGACACAGCTGGGTTGAAACTGAGGAGACAACCATCTTGAGACAGCAGCAGTTTCCTTTACAAGACTCATTACCAGCTTGGCAGCCAGAAATCTTGTCACCCACTTTTGACAAGAACTAATCGAAAAGGGCTTTTGAAAATGTTATAACAAACTGCTGAGATATGGATGGGCATACAATGTGTATGTGATCACAAAACGCGAATAAATCTTGGTTTAGGTGAGCTTGTAACGACATATCCATTTTGAGTTTTCCAAGATTAAAACCATCAAAGAGGTTCACAAAACTGTGACCGTGTGCATGACCGGCTGAATTCAGCAGATTTTTTCTAAAGCAGTCTCCGAGAAGATTAACTTCTCACACAGCAGTACTGAGCATGAAAACTTTTCAAACTACAAGATCAATTTAGCAGTATTTCAGTTATAGACAATATGTTACCCTAGCTGTAACTGTTCCTCGACTCCCGACCAATCCTTAACTCACTCCATACAAGAAACTTTCAACTTTCACTATATACCAAGTTTGAAGACAAAACCTTTTTAGATCTGAACTGTTTTTCCCCCAAATGAGGCCTCACAGGGGCTTATTTTGGTTACCCCTTTACTGGAAATAAATGAAGCACTAAGATTTTACTGCAGGAGATCCCCACAATGAACAAATGAAAACTGCCATGAAAAAATTATTTTTCCAGGAATCATAAAAAATGATAAACACAATGCAAATTTTGTTTCTATCATTATTTATTTTGTCTAAATTTCATTATACCTTTTTTTAAAAGCAAAGCAATTCTGTATAGTGTAGTGAATTACCTTTTCTTATTCTTCATACAGAAGACTCGGGCTTGAAAAATGTTAAGAGTATAGTTCTTCTCTTTTTAGAATATTTGTAAAATTTCCTACAGAAACTGATTATCTCCAAATAAAAACTGATGAGTTCATGAAATGATAAAAAAGAGAGAACTTACATGTTGAATGCCTCAGTAGCTTGAATCCAACACCTCCATGACTGTGCCCACCACTGACAGTTGCCATAGTTCTTTCAAAGGCTTATCATCTAGTTTCAACAAGCACTGATCTTTTTTTCTGAAATCGGTCCATTTTACTCCCCAGCAAGATAAACCCCTTAACCCCTTCCCAAAGTAACCCATTCCCCGAATACCAAATGCTGCCTCTTGCTGCTGGATCCATCACCTCTGTAACCAGTTACCATCCGAGCCATCTCGCTGTGCCTCTATCCGACTGCACCAGACCATTCCATGTTGATCATCATGTGCGCCCACAACATGTGCCATATACCTTTTGTGCCTCTTCTCCGCCCATTTCTCAGATTCCTTCTCCAATGTCAAGACCAAGTCGTAACTAAGTCATCTGCACACAATCGTCCTAAGCATTTTGTCAGTTGTCTGTCCAGCATGTCTTGAACATGGATCAGATCGGAACAATTTTGTTGTCTTACAGTTTAAGCTTTACCAAATCACTTCAGATTCACTAGCTTCATCTGAATATATTTTTGGTAACTTAACTTTAACTGTATAAATGCTACCCTACAGCCAAAGCAGGATATTTTGAGAAAAATTAATCGAAAGAGATGTCTTCTCTGATCCATGTTGAAAGTTGTCATTCAGAGAGTACGAGGAAAAACTGTTCGTACCTGTCCCATGAACACACCCATCCTGTGGGTGCGGCACTCCCCTCGTACTGCTCTAGCTGCCAGTTGGCTTCACGTAGCTTTCCGAGAAAATGATTGGTTGTCAACCCTCCTGATTGCCAGTCCTGGTGACGTGTCTGAAAAAGTTGAAATAGACTGATATATATTTTTGACATCTTTCCTTTACATATCTGATTGAGCTGCCAAACTTTGTACAGTAAACCGAAACTGAGAGATGGCAATCTAAAAGTAAACCAAGACTGAAAGACAGAATTCTAAGAGTAAACCAAGTCTGAGAGGCGGCATTCTAAGAATAAACCGAGACTGAGAGACGGCATTCTAAGAGTAAACCAAGACTGAGATGGCATTCTAAGAGTAAACCAAGACTGAGAGACGGCATTCTAAGAGTAAAACCAAGACTGAGAGACGGCATTCTAAGAGTAAAACCAAGACTGAGAGACAGCATTCTAAGAGTCAGCATTATCATCCCACTAACATTTTTTATTTCTGAGTAACTTTTGAAAAATTACATCTTATCTTAATCTTCTATAACAAACCTTTACCTAAATTTACAATAATTTAAGGTTTCAATAGTAAGCACACAAAAAATGTTGAAATTGAAATTAAGCAGAATATTGTTATAATGAGTGCCTCAACAGTAATCAGCATTATACAACATAATCCACAATATTGCCATTGTAATTTTTAAATTACATTCCCCTTGTTCTGCCTTTGCAGTTTTTATAACTTACCTCCAATTCTATGAGTAGTATCTGCAGTTTGGAAAGACCTTTCTTGGTGACCTCCAGAAATTCTAGTTTACTCAATGCCAATTCTGCTAACTCAAGGGATTCCAACTAAAAAAGAAAATATTACATGACGATAGGTACAACTTCACTAGATACACTGAATGGTGATATAATTATTGCACTTTGTCACAGACATAAGACATGCCTTCAAATCTGACCTAAATAACGGCATAACTTGCCTCTCTTCCTTAACAGTCTATAGTTAGAATACTGTGAAAGGAGAAGTTCTCTTGTAAATCTATGTGAATGGAATGATTTTTAAATCAGCAAAGTGAGAAATTCGTTAAAATAACCAAAACTGAATCATCATGAATACTTCCCAATTGACAGTATTTACAAAAGGCTCCTACACATGGTCATATTCTGGTAAGTGTTCTTTGTATATACCTATAGATTTACCAGTATGTTCCAGATCTAACGAAAAACTTAGGTCTTACAAATAGATTGTTTTAAAGCTAAGTATATATATATAACACAATAATGCTGTCTGCATTACCTTTTTGCTTGCGTGTAAATGTTGTATCAAAAGCATCACTAGACTTTCTACTACTAAAATCAATAAAGGTTTCTCATCAAGGTAAAATGACAACTTTTCCTGTTCCCCTGAAGAATAGTAATCATGAAGCAAACTTGCATTACTGGCTTACTGACAGTGTCACACAAACCTTTTTCATTTCCATCTCTCTGGCATCAGCTGACCTTAATTCTTCAGGATCAGATCCTTCTGAAAACAAACCAATGAAAACTCTTTTACCATATTCAAAAGTTTGTGATGCATTTCATTAAAGGGATCCACTATTTCAAGAAAGACATTTGACACCCAGTTGCATTACTTTTGATTGAAAACCTAAACCACTAGCATTCTGCATTAACTAATACTAGCTAAAATTACCTTATTGTTTGATCAACTTTTCAGAAAATGGTTAGAGAATCCTGTTCTATATAACAAGACTAAAGATTACGTACCAGTTCTGTCGTGTCTGCTAGACCTGCCGTGACCATAATCTACAACCTGGGACCTCCTCTCCTCTTCATACGCTATCATCTCATCTGTCGGGGGTGGTGGCTTCATAGATGAAGATGGCATGAACCTATAAAGCGTAGTCGATATCATACATTTACCAATTATTGCAGACCACCTACCTACAAAGCTTAGACACTTTAACATTACATTGTAAATAAAACATACTCCAGATTATTGCTGTGGGATGAGGATGGGGTAAAGAAATGCTCCACAACATTATAATTATGTCACTACTTCAGCAGTTCTGTTGAGTAAAGATCCCAAGTTCTGGTTAAAATCCCAGGATCACTTCAAATTAACTGATACAGAAAAATAAATTTACTGATAGGATAGTTCTATTCATTCTAAAACAATGTCTACATATTGCCCTTCTTTCGTATTCAAGTTGTTTATCCACGAAAAAAGAAAGAAAGCATTGAAAGAAAGAATAATTGACGGGCGTTCTGATGCAATCCTTCTGCAGCCATGAAGGAGGCGAGAAGGCTAATTGATGACAAACTGGTTCAGTTGCACACTAACTGATGGATTCAATTTTAAGATAGACCGAGTCAACCTTCACATAACCCAACCAGCTTAGCTGCTAGGGTTAAATTCTTAATGCGAAACTGCCAAAACAGGTACAGAATGTAAATGCTGGTTTGATGAAAAACAGTAGTAAGTTTTATATTTTTCATATCTGTTGCAAAAGTTTTATAACTGTCAGTGCGCTTACCTATCACCGTACGATGAAGCACCTCTATCATCCCAGGTATCATACTCCCTACTATACTCTCCATATTCTTCTCTCCCAGAGCGATAATCTCCCCGATCATCATCGTAGCGATAACGTTTGTGTGGCTTTTCTTCTCGCTGTCGTTTATGACTTCCCCTGCCAACAGTCTGTTCCAGCTCTCGTGCCATCAACTCCTCTATGGCTCGCTTCTTCCTCCTTTCTTTTTCCATCTTAAACAGGAATGTTAATGAATTAATGACTGAGGAATATCTGTATAAGGTGACTATTATTATAACTTTCATGTGCAAGAGATTAAACTTTAAAGCAACAGGCCTGCAGCAGAAAAAAAGTCAGTTGCTGAACCAGAGATTATCAAGGCATGGTTATTTTCAAATAAAACTACATCAAGTTCAATTAGTTGTTTTTTATCCATAGCTGTCTCTAGCTACTTGCTAGCACTAGCCCAGATGCATATGAGCCCTACTGTGGAAAAACAATATTAATATGTATATACCCATTGTATAAAGAAAAGAAAGAAGTGTTTTCACTGTGGAACACTACTTGAATTGCAAGTGCTATTATGTCACTTAAGGTCTGGGTTACAAGCAAACAGTTTGGATTCAGATCCGACTGCAAACATAAGAAGGATGATCTGGATCTGTGGTCACATTGAAGCTATTTATACCTTAAGCTCCATCTCAATCCTCAGTCTCTCTTTCAGCGTCAGTTTCGGCTTTTTCTCCTCCCTATCGTGGTGATGTTTCCTGTCGCGATCTCGGTCGCGCTCCTTGTCATGGTCTCGATCTCTCTCCAAATCCCGATGTCGTCCATACTTCCTGTGTTTATCATCCTTTCTGTCATCATCTCTATGCCTGTGTTCATCCTTCTTTCTATCTTTATGTTTATCCTTCTCAGACTTGTCATTAGGCTTCTTTTCTTCCAACTTCATAAGTTCTTGCTGGAAAAAGATTGATGTACATAAGTAGTTTGAAGGCCCGACATGTCACAAAACTCATGAACAGAACTCCCCTAGCATTTGGTGACCTCAGTAAATGAGATGGGTTGTGCAAAATGGGTACTGAAGGAAACAGAAATCATATCGCCAAATTTCAATATGACAGTTTTCAGAAAGAATTGCGGCAGATTTTGAAATTATGGGAAAGCACATCCGACACTAAATGGAATAATCAGCGAGCAAATATGAGCTTTCTTTTTTTATCCTCGAAGGACCAGTTTCAGTGACCATAAGAATACTTAAGGCAGAATTACCAGATCTGTTGGGGAAGACCTATTATCTTTATGAATTACTATTGTGTTATTAGCCCTTAACTTGTGTGATGTATAAAAAAGTGGAAAATACTCCAACAAAATTACATTGTGCTGTTTATCATAGACACCCCTGTTTTGCACTACAGATACTCAGCCGGCCCTATTTCAGTGACCCCTTCTTCATTTGAAAACCAGTGACAATAGCCGGTAATTTGCATTTGCTTGAAGTTTACTATCACAAACTGAACAAAAAATAATTAATAACCAGCTTGAGACTTGTTTGAGATACAGAGCACATTCAATTTGATGGTTACACCGTATTATAAATACTATGAAGCACAAGGGGTGGGGTTCAAAGAGTGGGGAAAAAATGATTTTTTTTACATAAAAATGTAATGATATTTAATTGTCATATGCAATAAGAATCTGTTTACCATATCTCATAAAAATATGAAGACATTTGCAAACTTATTTCAATAAAATCAGATCTGAAAGTTAGTCAACTCTTCTCAGACCAGCCATTTTTCCATTTAAAAACTATAAGCAGATCATATGAACATAACTTTTATCAAGAAGTTCTTATTGGTCAGTTATATCTACACACAAACAGGAAGAAAATAAGACAACAGTCGCATGAAGAAAGAAAATTAGTTGAAATTATGTTTTTGACCACATATCTACATCTCAACTTGAAAGAGTAAAAAAGTAATAAGAAAAAGGCCTCAAAAGTAGGGTTACCCTGGAAATATCAACCATATGATTAAACTGTCGCTGTCAGCAACTTTTCTTCCAATCTGAAGAAAGCTAAAATGGTATATTTCACAACCCTGGTATAAATAGTTATCCAAAATATTGCACTTAGAAATGACTGCATAATTTCAAAGGGTCACTGAAACAGGGCCGTCACCGAAAACAGGGTCACCTACGAAAATATTACACACAGGTAGGTGATCTTGAAATAAATAAATATTGACAATTCATAAACTTACCCGTTTTCTTTCAAGAGCCATCTCAAGTTCTTTGTCTATATCATCTATATCAAAGTCAATACTTTCATCTTGGTTGACATTTTTGCTGTTGGTAATTTTCTTGTCATCAGGTCGAGTACTGTCAGGCAGCTCTGGTGTCGCCGATCTCTTCAACTGTAAATGCACATAAATAAAACACATGTACCAGATAACTTCGAAATAGTCCAATGAGTAAAATACGATATTTTAGACAGTTTTGTTATAGGAAAATGTGCAATTATTCTGTAGATATTGATTTCCTTTAGACTTTAAAATCAGTAAGTGATTTAATTCTGGAGATTACTTTCCTCATAATGTTCTCTTTATTGTAAAATCACTAGATCACATCCACAAATTTCCACAACTTTTGACAAACACCTCACGTGCATTTCCGGATTTTTCAAGCTGTCCTATTCCCTTTCATGCCCAACAGCTAAAACTACACAAAAGTTCAAAGCAGGTTAAGCTGTGCATATAATGCAGAAATTTTTCTTTTTGTACAGAACATGCAACAGTTTGAAAACTAAAGCTAATAAATGTCGACAACATGAATTACCTTATCATGACTGGCAGCACGACTACTGTCCGCAGAAGATGATGAGACCTCCGGCTGAGATTTCTCCGGCTCTGACTTCCGACCATTTTTTAGAGACTTCCGCCGTGGCTGACTGCCATCACTGTCGCTACTATCACTGCTACTGTCTTCACTGTGAGAATGGCGGCGGCCATGTCGCACATGAGATTTCGACGGTCTCTCCTCAACTTTTTGCTGGTCTACTTTTGTTTCAGGTACCTTATCTCTGAAGAAGAGGCAAAAATACAGTCAAGCAGTAAGAATATATACTTTGAAAATATTTCAACATTACTGGTACTGTAAAACCTCAGATTTATTTCAGGATACAATTTTCAGTATCATAAGGCAATAAGAAATTCAAAAGTAACTTTGCTGAATACAAACACATGCATTGCAAGATGCATGTTTCGTATAAGGAGACACTCACTGTTTTGCTGGGAAAGGTTTTCCTCTCTGATCTGGATTTAATGTACCCTCCCTCAACCCTCGTTCCACCTTCTCCTCATACTGTTTTTGACGTAGCAGATACTGCGAGAATTCTGCCGGCATATCCCACACTACACCATTAGTTACCATGTTCCAGTAATACGGGTAGTTACTCTTCTCATCCGTTAACTGTTGCCAGTCTGTTTTCGGCTCTGTAATAACAGGCATCATTTCATTTCAATAATGATTGAACATATTAACTGTCCTACTTGTCAAATCAATATGAATTTAATGACAATGTTTAAGATCAAAGGAAGTTATGTGTAGAAATATTCAGTAGTCATGGTGATCATCTTGTTGTTGTTGTATGTGTTTAATTGTACTGCTTTCATCTTTAGAGACAGGCATTTTACCTAACCATTGTTCCTTGGAAGAACCAGCACTACTGTAGATCCCTTACTGTAGATCCCTAACCTCCATAAGAAACTGCCAACTTTCTCACAAAACAACACATGCTCGGTAGCAAGGCACTAACCCATGACGTTCAATCTATGAGAGGTTACAGTGATTTCAAGTCAGGGACTCTAACCTCTCGACCAGAGAGAAAACAGGTAATCAGCCTTCAGCAAACTCAAATGTTTCAATAAGATTTCTACACATATCTTAACATTTTGAATTAATTTATCCACTTATCCCTAATTGTGCTAATACATCTACAGGATTTGTCAAGTAACATACCTTCTGGCCATGGTTCTAACTTCTTTTCACCTCTGCTATTTCGGGAGTCATCAGGCTTTTTCACAAATTCAGGTGTTCCTTTCACAAACATGTTGCTATAAAAACAAGTCATAATACATGAGTTAAGACACACATAATGACTAAACACATGAACCTATGCTTCTTTAACTGTTATAAATCTTTCAAGCTTCAAGTACATCTGTACTTTGACCAGCCTGGTCATGATCTGCACTGTTTGCTATTCAGTCGGCAATGTTATGCTAAACACCCTCATTAACACTAAAAATACCGTGAAAAAGAAATGAACAAATCCATATTACAAATTTAGCATATTTACTGCAATTTTTAACCTAAACGACCCTGTCTTCTTTCTGACCTCTTGACCCTACATTTTACTCCAGATGACCTCATTAAAATCAAAACCCAGATTTCGTTATAACAAATGGCCTGTGGTCTCTAAGATGGGATAAATGCTGACGGACTTACAATGAGTTGTTACTCTAGCTAGTACCTAAGCCTTCAACCTATTTTTTTAAAGTGCCCAAGTACACAAAATAACAAGAGCTGTCCATAAGACAGCACGCTCGACTATTGTGGGTGTTTGCTAATAAAACAAAACTTTTATCAGTGTAATAGCAAAACAAAATTCTGCTAACTATTAAGTATAAACTAGGAAAGTTGAATCATAAAACAAGAGCTGTCCATAAGACAGCACGCTCGACTATTGTGGGTGTTTGCTAATAAAACAAAACTTTTATCAGTATAATAGCAAAACAAAACTCTGCTAACTATTAAGTATAAACTAGGAAAGTTGAATCATAAAACAAGAGCTGTCCATAAGACAGCACGCTCGACTATTGTGGGTGTTTGCTAATAAAACAAAACTTTTATCAGTATAATAGCAAAACAAAACTCTGCTAACTATTAAGTATAAACTAGGAAAGTTGAATCATAAAATTTTTTGGTAAATTAATTGTTTGATACAAAATTTACCCTGAACACTATTGCAAGGTTTGATATAACTACCATAAGTGGTTACTGAGATATGTGCATGATAGTACCTTGCATGCAAAACTTTTACCAAATTTTCAAAGTCAAACAAGGGCAATATTCGCACTAACTTTAAACAAGAGTTATCTGTCATGACTGTGTGACACCTCTTAAGACATTAAAAAAGTTTCAAGTCAATATCATAAGTGGTTACTGAGATATGTGCATGATAGTACCTAGCAGGCAAAACTTTAACCAAATTTTCAAAGTCAAACAAGGGCCATAATTTGTACTGAATTTTTTCAAGAGTTATCTGCCTTGATTGTATGACACCCCTAAAGACATGAACAAAGTTTCAAGTCAATATCATAAGTGGTTACTGAGATATGTGCATGATAGTACCTAGCAGGCAAAACTTTAACCAAATTTTCAAACTCAAACAAGGGCCATAATTTGTACTAAATTTTTTCAAGAGTTATCTGCCTTGATTGTATGACACCCCTAAAGACATGAACAAAGTTTCAAGTCAATATCATAAGTGGTTACTGAGATATGTGCATGATAGTACTTAGCAGGCAAAACTTTAACCAAAGAAGCAACGCCGACGCCGACGCACAAGTGACTGTAATAGCTCTCCATATTCTCCGAATAGTCGAGCTAAAAAGTGAAAATCTATAACTATAGATTTAATTTTTGGTAAATTAATTGTTTGATACAAAATTTACCCTGAACACTATTGCAAGGTTTGATATAACTACCATAAGTGGTTACTGTGATATGTGCATGATAGTACCTTGCATGCAAAACTTTACCAAATTTTCAAAGTCAAACAAGGGCCATAATTAGTACTAAATTTATACAAGAGTTATCTGACTTTACTGTGTGACACCCCTAGAGACATTAACGAAGTTTCAAGTCAATATCACAAGTGGTTACTGAGATATGTGCATGATAGTACCTAGCAGGTAAAACTTTAACCAAATTTTCAAAGTCAAACAAGGGCCATAATTTATACTAAATTTTTTCAAGAGTTATCTGCCTTGATTGTATGACACCCCTAAAGACATAAACAAAGTTCCAAGTCAATATCATAAGTGGTTACTGAGATATGTGCATGATAGTACCTAGCAGGCAAAACTTTAACCAAATTTTCAAAGTCAAACAAGGGCCATAATTTGTACTAAATTTTTTCAAGAGTTATCTGCCTTGATTGTATGACACCCCTAAAGACATGAACAAAGTTTCAAGTCAATATCATAAGTGGTTACTGAGATATGTGCATGATAGTACTTAGCAGGCAAAACTTTAACCAAAGAAGCAACGCCGACGCCGACACACAAGTGACTGTAATAGCTCTCCATATTCTCCTAATAGTCGAGCTAAAAACAACATTGCATAAAGAAACAAAACAACCTATAACTCCATTTATAACAAACCTGTAAGCATTTGGTTTAGATCTGACTGGTGATCTTTCTCTGGGTGGTGGAGTATACTGATCTCTTGCTGGAGGAGATATTTCCTGGTTCCTAGCTAGAACTGGGGGTTCTGCTGCTTCCACCTCAGCACCAGGCTCTAATGCATCAATTTCCTACAAGGTAACAAGCATGACTATTAATTAGGTACTAATAGATAATGTGAATTGTTACTTAAACTTTACTATGACTTACAATTATCTGCAATAAATAGGTTTTTTTTCAGTTTAAAGACATGGATATCCTGTATTGAATATTCTATTATAATACTGATCTGTAACAGAAGTATTTGATCAGCCCGCACATCCATGCAGTCTGATCCTGATCTCAGGCACTGTTTATTTTCAATCTTTATATTTTCAGGGAGCATCACTGAGCTGTATTGGCACAGTAGTAGCCACATTTGCCTGAGGATTGGAGGGTCCCAGGTTCGATACCCACCAGTGGCATGGCAGTTGTGTTCTTAGGCAAGACAAAGATATCTCCATAATATTGCCTCTCTCTTTCTACATGTGTCTGGGATATTGAATTTCGTCTGGAATGAGTCTCGAGAGTGATTAAAATATGTTGTAAGAACTTGTTTGGCACTCGAGAATAAATAAATTAATAATATAAATAGGAAAAATATTTATTTTGTACAATTATTACTATCCAAATTGAAAGGTGTACACGCCCATTTTTGAAACTCAGCAAGGTATAGGTTTACAGAAACACTTACTGCTAGAAAGTTGGCAACTTTATTATCAATCTCAAATCCTCCTCTGGCACCAGTGCTTGGAGCAGGTCTGCTTGGCAGCATGTCTTCAGTAACAAGGCGCTCTGGTGTTGGCATGTCCCCTGCACTGTCATCTGAAAGAAATCCCAAGTCTATATCAGAATGTCAAATAATTGCAGAGAATATTTTTATCAGTATAGAGTATTATTGGTGAAACTGCTTTTATAAAAATGTCATACATTTGCTTAAAAAGCTGGGTTCTTATAATTTAGAAAACTCAACGGGTCTGGGTCAAGATTCAGTCATTCCCAACAAATCCTTTTCAACCAATGTAGGAATGTGTAAGGAAATTTAGTTCACAATCTTTTTCACATTTTTCTAATTTTCAAATAAAAGTTAACAGAAAAAAAAACCTAAATAATTAATGCAATGACTATGCAGCTCCGTTGCAGTACATTCGCTTAATGCAGAATGCGAAAGAGTCTTATCCTAGTATAATGAGACAAAAAATAAAATATTCTAGGTCTCCATGTCAAAAATATTATGGTTGGTGGATTGGGTTTTAAAAATTTATTTTCTTATTGTGCCTTTCTTGCTCCACAACACTTGAAAATTTATCTGTTTGGTCATTTTCTTATAAAAAATTGAGGTCGGCAGTAAAAAGTTAAAGGTCGGTCTGGAGATCTGAACCACAGATTTTGTTTACGATGCTTACAGTATAAAGTTAGCACTGTTGATAACTATACTATAGCCAGAGAATAAATTAAAGTTAGAGCATGGGTCTTCCTTGTATCCTACACATTTCAGGTAATTCATACTGAACGTGTAATACTTCATACTAAACGTGTAATACTTCATATTAAACGTGTAATACTTCATACTCTATGTGTAATACTTCATACTATATGTGTAATACTTCATACTATACCTGTAATACTTCATACTATATGTGTAATACTTCATACTGAACGTGTAATACTTCATACTGAACGTGTAATACTTCATATTAAACGTGTAATACTTCATACTATATGTGTAATACTTCATACTATATGTGTAATACTTCATACTATATGTGTAATACTTCATACTGAACGTGCAATTTCTATGTAAATTAACATACTGTCATCATCATCAATGTCATTTGTTGGTTCATTTGAATACAGGACTCTAGGTTGCTGAGGCTCATCAATCTGAATCACTTGTCGACGTCCACGACTCATTCTCTGTTCTGAAAGTAAAAATGTAATATACACAGCTTTTAATCAAATATAGGTATTGAATAATCAAGACTTCAATACTTGATAAAAGATAGCAACAAGATATTACATTTCAAAACTGTAACTGTTATTAATTTTACTACTTCTGGCTTTAAGATTGTTAAAGTGTTAAGAATTTAAAAAAACAAAACAAAAAAAACAGGGGTGAGTTTACTTTCTCAATTTCATGAAGATAAAGACACTAGAATCCAAAATCAATGAATGGTAGGCAATGAGACTCAGAGAGTACCACTCAACTTGCCAAATGTTATATCTATGCATTTCAACTGTTTGATTTGAATGCAACACTGTATTTACTAGTTAACTTTAGTTTGACCATGAACAATGATATGTTCCAAGAGGTAACAAAATAATTCTGTACAACACTGAGCTTGCCCTTTTGCCATGTTATGTTCATTCAAAATGTCAATATAAAAGAATATCAGTTTCTCTCTCATTTATGAAACACATACACTATTTTCATCTACAATAGGGTCAAAAAATAAAAAAATCTGTGTTTCTGGCAACCCGACTCTACCTGGATAACCCCAACCCCAATCCCCCTGACCCAAGAGGTTTTTTTTTCCAAAAACAAAAATTGAAAAAAAGAAGTGAAAAACATTTTTGTTTTAAATCTGTCTGTACACTACCTAGCATTCTTTGGACCACTCCCTAAACACAGATTGTTTTTTTTTTCCCAACCTATAGAATTTTAAGTTGATTTAAAAAAAAAAACCTTGTCCCTACCATACCTAGAATTTTTGAGACCGTTGCCCTAAACACAGTTTTTTTTGGGGCCTGGGTTAGACTGAAAGAAAACTGAAGTGTATCATTTGTGATGAACACTATTGAACTGTACATGAAGATGAAGTTCTTTTTCACACTGCAGTTTTGACTAAATTTATTTAGAAATCAGGGAGATCTTTTGTCTTACTTAATTGTAAGAGGTGTGATCAAACATCTATGAAGTATGTGTGAATGGTTGTCATTTATCAAAATGTTTGAATCATATAAATTTGAGTTATTAGACCCTGATTTGATTTTATGAATTTAATAAATTAAGAAATTTTCAATTGATTTAAATGATACTTCTTAACACATCTTTTGACAGTGTTTGATCTATTGAGCTAAAATAATGAAGGAAGCAAAAAAATTCTCATATACAGGGGCCTAGCTAGAGCAAAATTTTAGGGAGAAGTCACTTCTCCCTGAGCTGAAAATAGGGAGAAGTTTGGCGTCTACAAGGAGAGGTGAGGGAGTAGCAAGATATTTGTTCCCCCCCCACCACACTGTCATTCCCATTAAAGACCTATTAAGCTCTTGTGATAGGTCTTTGTTCCCATAAATGGTCAAGTTTGATGGTCATATAAATGTAATTATTAGGTGTGCATTCTTTGTAAGTTAGATGACAACAATATCTACCAGTAGTCAGGATGGTATTAAAAAACATATACCAAAACAAAACTAAATTTCTTTCTATTGTGTAAAATATTTTGTGAAAAATAACAGATGGGTAATCAAATCCACCCTTCAAAAAGTTTAAATGGAAAATCTGAGGTACGAAACTCATTTTGTTGACTGGAAATACAACAGAGATCCAAAAAGTGTACATAATTTCGGATAGACGCTTACGCGGACATATGAGTAATGTATCGTCTTTATTCCGATGTCGAAGCCTTCACCATGATTATTGCTCGTATCATATTGTGAAATCAGCCTTCAGGCAACCTTTTTGTCAGTCGCTAATTGATTGAGGGGGGTGGAGTTTATGGTTAGAGAAATGTCTTACACTTTGTTTATTCGCTTCATTGTTTATTGAGATATTTTCGGGCGAAGTTAATTTCGCTTTTGTCACAGAAATGGTGCAAAGTTGAGGGTTTGTTACGGCTCACTTTGTAGCGTTAGAAATTCAAACTTTGTTGACTTTCTGAAATTGGGCCCGTGAATGTCATATAAATTAAAATTTATGGTCTAAACAGCAACATGACAAAAACTTTAATTCACTGTACACATGATGATTTAATTGGTCTTTAGATGTTGTACTCTAAATTACATTCTGCTTCGTTCAAATAACTTTTTTGTAAAATAGACAATTTTCTTCAATATTGTGTATTTGTAACCGGTAAATCAATAAGGCTGAAGATTGGCCTCATCCATCCAATATACGCAGGTCACACTGAGTAAACATGCTGTTCTTTGTCCTGTCAAATTTTGGACTGCAATAAAGGCATACGCCGTGTTGGCAACAGGGTCATCTACCAATATGACAAACTTAGTATCAAGTACCTGGCCAGCCATACACGATGGTCTGCCGTGATAGCAGGATGCAAATCCATCTCACATGCTGTCAAATACCTAGTGGTATCAGTTCTGAAATGACCCTTATAATCCAAAAAGTTTCAATATGTATGAGAGGCTTGATTTTCATTTTTAGTTTTACTTCAATTATTTTTTCGGGATTTGGAACCAGCCAATTTGTGTAAGACTTGTAGATCTAATCTAGACATATGTGGTCTTGATTGAAATCATTAATCGCACTAAAGTTTTTAAAACTAAAATCGAAATTAATGGCAACCAAAATATGTTCAAAGACTTAGTTTCTTAATTTTCGATTAATTGTACGGGTGTTTGCAGAAAAAAACCAAGATCTAGACGTCGAAAACTAGTTGCAAACGGAGAAACTTGTCTATTTCAAAAGATTCATGTACAACATTAACTGCCTTCAAACACGTTAAATGGAAGGAGATGCCTACTGTAATTCTTACCTATATAGTATCACTATATGTATATAAAAAGGGCCATTTTTGGGTGTGACTAAGTGGTTCTACGATTTATTGGTGATTATCGGCGAATGTTTTTAGTTACTGCCGTAACTGTTTTACAGTAGTCTATAAAAAAATTTAGTCAAGTCTAGCAAAGGAATCACCGTAGTATCCTAGATAACAGCTTTTTTGATTGGCAATGTTCATCGCAATCAAACCAATCAGAATCCAGTTAAGATCAAGTGAATAATATATGATTTTGTACTTACTTTACTTTCAGACTTTTAGTTTGGAATAAAAATCAAATAAACAAACTTGGTTGATATTTTATGATTTAAGTGTTTAAGAATCATCAAGGAAAATATATGTATTCTTTTATACTCTGACATTTTTTGTTTCTTCATTCTTTAAAGTGAATTACGTTAATGATTGAGGACATTGTGATTCATCTAACTCACCTTATTTCAATTATTGTTGTGCATATTGAACCCTAATTATAATTTTACTGAGAACTGTCAAAATCGATGAAAGCTCTCAAGATATGAGTTAAACAAAATAATACTGGTGGCTGTCATAACACAATGGATGCAACTACTGCACAGAAACTTAAGAATGGCACTGAGGAGGATATTATAAGGTTATTAGAAGAATGGACACAGAAGGTAAGCTGGTACTGAAACTGGTAGAATTTCCTGAAAATGATTCATCAGTTTTAATGAGGTATTGTTTGTCTGCCAGCATATTGATGTTAAACAGGTATAAAGCAGTGTAACAGTTCTTTGGATTTTATTGATTATGCGTAGCATAAAGTTCTGCAGAATTGAGATTTGTATCGCTTTTACGTAGATGATCAAATGTTCTAAATTGATAGATTAGATTCTCTAATTTTAAACAAATGTTTCTATCACACATCAAAAGAAAGTACCTGCTGCTGGTCTAGTTATTTTCTGCTAATCTAGAAAACCTTGAACTGTTGAGTGCATTGGCAAATGTTGAAATTAGTGTGGATATCGAACTCAAAAACCTTTTGTTTCATTCTATGATCGTCATATGCAATTTTGAGTTAGATAGACTGGACTAATACATAGATGATACCAGTACGTGGACACTTGGCATTTTCTTGATTAAAATCCTTCTTTTATTACATGACATCTTTCATTTATACAGCATCAGTTCTTCTTACGGTATTGTAGTAGAGGTATAATGCAGCACTTGTACTTCCTTGCCATTGAGCTAGCTTTTAAATATGGCAACGTGGATGTCAGCTTAGGGTACTGGAGGACCCGAGTTCAAATCCAGCTCAGTTCAAAGTATTTTTCACGGCAGCATTTGGCGCTTAACATAAATAACTCACGTGTATCTAGAAGTTATAGCACCCTTAGAACATCACACAGACATTCATACTCCAAGAATTTGAGACAAATTCTGGTAAGGAGGGGGTGTATGTAGTAGATCGAGGTATAATTGGACAGTTGTTCTTTCTTGCCACTGAGCTAGCTTTTATGGCGATGTGGTAGAGTTCGCCTTAGGGTACTGGAGGACCCAAGTTTGAATCCAGTTTGGGGCGAAGATAAATGTTTTATTATAATCACGATTTTCAACTAGCAGCTAAACAAACAATGAGAAACCCAAAAGGTAAATGTGAACAAATGATATTTTTGCTTACTTAAGGGATTAAAACTGGAATCCTCGTTTCATTTAGTTTTTGTGTTGCTCTTTCAGAGAAAAGGTGATACATAGAATTGCTTTGTCCGTTCGTCCGTCACAAAAAGTTATAACATTGGTTATAACTTTGCCATTTCTTAAGATTTCTTCATCAAACTTTCAAATTGTATTGCTTATGACAAAAGGGCTGTCATGCTGCCAAATTTTGTTATTTTGACAAAGTGTAAGAGGGCAACACATGTAAGTGTTCTACTCTTCTGAAAACCCATCTAGTCTTCTCTTAAGAGGGTGTCTGGATGGCTAGTCACCTTACAAATTTAAGTCATATGAATATATTAGTTTTTGTAGTAGTAATTGTAATAAATATATATAGAGCAATCCCATTGTCAGTTTGTTGTTCCATACATAAGTTGTATCAGCATGAACAAATTCATGTCATGGTAATTTTTGACAGGCTTGCAATAATGTACTTTCAGTAAATTAGTATAATTGTAATCAATTGTAATATATTATGTCACATAATCTGATCTACACAATGTAATCTGTTATCACTGAAATTCTTATTAAAATTTATTTTGTTGAAGGACTGAAATGGTCTTTTAGCATGATCATATTCCAAGTACTTATCAGTGGGGTACTAACTTGAAACAAACATTACCAGTACGAGACCTTTTCTTGGAACAACTTTTAGTAAATTTTAAAGTGAAATTACCATTCAAAGTGACCATCATAATTTTAAATAAAACCTTTAACAGTGATTTATACTCCTAGAATAATAATCATAATTACCATAGTTATAACCAAAAAATAACATATATAACTGTTTCATTCACATTAAATATAGAGGAGAATCTGTAAAAAACTCTTTTGACTATCCTAGTCAAAAATAGAGAAATCCACCTTTTTGGTTATGTATATCCTAGTTTGTATCAGTCAATAAGAGAAACAACTTGGTAAAACTTATTTCTTGTAGCTTTTTAAAGCATCCACTGTATTTTCAGCCTCCTTGGCTATAACCCACTGATGGGTACTATAAATTATGTTCTTAAATGAATGTTCATAACTATTGTCTTTTCAGAATGCTCAGACATTCACATTCTCTGACCTAGCAGATGATGTTAAAGAAGTAAGTCAAATTCTTGTTTTCCTACTTCATGTTTTTCAAGTATTGATAAAGTGTGTATCATAATTATAGTGTGTGTCAGTTCATGTATAGAAAGTACAGATTCATTATTTCTACTTCCTACTTCCTACTTTTGAACAACTTTAATTTTACTTGTTGCAAGTAGTTTACACAATGTCTAATTCAACTTTAGCCATTTGCCATTTTTCTTATAAAAGCAAAGCATCTGCATAACTGACTTTTACTTTAAAACTCTTTTGCCAGAAAGTTACAGAGAGCCTGTTTATTCGGTTGTCACAGAAAGCTTCATCCAAATGTCATTGTATGTGTTTACAAACTCTGAGGCTTTTTAGCCGAGAGAAACAAAGACTAGGATCTATGGTCACTGATAATGGACTGGTCCATTTTATGAGACTAGCGGGACTGGAACATTATGCGAAACAGGGAGAATCTGACAATGGAATCACAATACAGCTTGGTGATGCAGAAGGTACGTAAAATGTTTTAGAATACTTCTGTTATTACCTAAAGAAATGTTTCTGTACAGTGCAGCATGATCCCAGAAGCAAACACCCTTTAAACACAGAAATGTGTTTGTGGTACAGAGGACAGGACTGTGTTGTTCTGGAGAGGTCGATTCTTTATATATTTGTCACACCAGGAAAGAAAATGTGTGTCTTTTTAGGGAGGTGTAGTTAGGGAGATTCGGCTGTATTAGAAAACTAAATTTATGATAATTATATGTAGCTCAGTGTAAACTTATTCAGTTTCATATACATAAAGCTCTTGCATTGTAGACTAATATTCTTCCAGCTAATATCAACCATTACAAATGACTGCTTCTGGGAGTTTTAACCATCAGATACACCCAACAAAGGGAATTTTAAAGTTGTGACACAGTCTGTGTTCAAATAGAGCTGGCAGGATTTAGACCCCTATCCTCCGAGCTAGAATCCTGGTGATTTAGCTGTACTCTATAGCAGCTCCAATATTTTTACCAGGAAATGCAAATTAATCTGTCAAGTATCTACACTTAAAATTTGAATTGTGATAAGACTTATTACCCTGTATGAATGGCGGAAATAGACATGTTTCAGAATATTCTTGTCTTTTATTTCAGTAACAATAGAAGCTCTCAAGTGTCTGTGTAACCTCATATTCAACAGTGTACAGGCTCAGACAGCATGCAGGTTAGCTTCTAACTTACTTACAGAATGTACATGTACCATCTCAGATGTATACTGTATATTAAGTAATTTTTGTCTGACAAAAATTTTGCAGTTTTTGTGCAGACAGACTATTCTAAAGTTATCGTCTTTGTTGACTATTGACTACCATAATTACTACTTGCATGAGGCACCAACAGTCAAGACCAACTTATGACATGATTCTTTTTGTAATAAAAGCTTGTAGTTTCTTGTGAAGATAAGGAGGCCTTTTACTAGTTTATTTGAGAATAGGTGACCTCGTTTGGCTTACTTAGTATTGTACTGTAATGATACACAGCTGAAAGTCTTTATTTTGTTAATCTGTGTATAATTTTCTGATTATTTTCCAGCAAAAATGGGTGTGTTGAAGGTATTGTGCAAAGACTTAAAACCTACAAGGATCCAGAGCTTAAGTTTGATATCAAGGTACATGTAATACAAAACCTGTAAAAATGTAAACTAGTCACTGATAGATATCTATATATAATGTTACGAGTGAAATTATTTGATTCCAGACTTTTGAATTTGTACCTTAACATGCAGTGAAATGAGGATCCATTACAAACAACATGAGTAATGATAATAGTAAATGTGGTTGTGTTCCACAGTAATAACCCTTATTCCCTCTTGTTACAAATATGACAAAAAAAAAGCCTCACCTTGATGACGATTGACAATTTTTTATGTTTTCAGTTCTTTGACATGAGGCTGTTGTTCTTGTTGACAGCTCTCTGTGCAGACACAAGGTAAGCTACTGTTTGTGTGAACTAGGACAATGGTTACACAGCTTCTGAAACGTTGTATGATGGCTTGGCCGAGAGTAACGGGACAGTTATCCCATTTGCTCAAGGAAATAGCTTTCCCCTCAAACAAGAGTGCAAAATTGTCTAAACATTATGTGGTAAATGTGATGCCAAGCAAATTAGTGAACATTGATGATGCAGAATGCTTTCCACATATCCTCAAAAAAAGTCTTTGTTATTGATCCTTTAAATATTGTTTCTACTGTCTATTCACAAAGTCTACTTCTTTGAAATAAAAAACAAATGACAACATAAATACAGGTCAGTAAGGAGATATTGTACCAGGTATATAAGTTTGATTATCAAATCAGATAACAAAGTTGTAGTGTATGGGTCCCAGGTACCATACTTTTACATGTGTATAAAAATACCATTTCCATTTACGTATGTGGAAATTAGTTTGACCTGCAAGTTCTTACATTTAGAAAACATGAATGATGAAAACTATTATATTGTTAGTTGTTCTTTTTTTGCCACTATACAGCTGTTATATATTTCAGACCAAAGATTCGCTTTGAGTTGCATGGATTTACATACCTGATTGAGGTAATAGATCTGATCCTTCGTGATGCAGAGGCCCGGGAAGATGGACTTACAGACCAGGAAGTAGACTTGTGTTCAGAAATTCTCAAGATTCTATTCAACCTCACAGTTACTGTGGACAGGAATAATCTTGATGAGGTAATAGTCCATACTATTAAGCTAGTAATATTCTATACAAGACAACATTTCCTGATTCTTTGCTTTGCAGTAAGGTTAATTTTTATTCTCCACTAACGTTGGAATCTGGTAAAGAATATGAGTGGATAACCGTGTTATTTCAGGGAATAGTTGTAACAATTTAAATATCTGTATTAATAACATTATTACTCCGTTTCTAAAAATAAGTAGTTACATTGTACTGACCAATTTACTTCAGTGAGTTCTTTTTTTATACGACAGTGTTACTCACCTGGCAGGCAACCCTTATGCTTCCTAATGGTTACATCTGCTATGAATTCGCCATGATATTTTATAACTGTGAAAATAACTTGAACACTATTCATGATACCAATGTAGCTGAGCTAGATTTCAAATGGTTGTGTTTCTGCTATGATATGTGTAACATGTTATACAGGAGGAAGAGGCCCACATGATGAGGCTGGTTTGTGTTCTCAGAGATCTCCTCATGTGTAGGACAGCATCCAAAGATAAAAGAGAGGAAATACTGAGGTAAGTCTGTTGTAAGAACTGAGCCAAAGATTTTGTAATTATTCTTAACACATTCTGTATTTCTTTCTAAAATGGACTAGACCATTCTACAACTTGGACAGTACCATTAATTGTTTATAAAACTGCTCACCTGAAACTTTCTGACTTAATAGCAGAAAGCTCAGATCATCGGATGTGCAGGCTGATCATGATCTACACTGATCACAAATGCAGAGTCCCTTGCTGCTAACACAGAGCTAATGATGTAGTGTATATGCATGCATTGAAAAAGAAACTGTAGTAAGATCTTGTACATATGCAGGAAAGAGAAATTGTGCAATATCTCACATGGAGGTGAAGATATCACAAATAAGGTTCCAGACTAAGTCTTATGCAAAATTGATTTCAAAATTGATATTACCATGAACAGATGTGTTAGCCATGTAGTATTGGATTTTGACCATACAACCTGTTTTTCTAGAGACTTTTCACTATACAAAGTTTTGGTAATCACCACGATTTTACAAATTTCCTTTTTGTAGAAAATTTCAGGCCAATTATATATTAAAGGGTTAAATTACTGAATTAGAATCCAGTTGTTCCTTGAGATGATTAGACAGTTTAAAATAAGAGCTATTTGTGTCTGTATATTACAAGAAATTACTTGGGGGAAAATTGTACTAATCAGAATGAAGATATGTTGACTTACCACAGTTCAGTAACAAACAAGCAGTATAATGTATTTCAATATCAAAATCCCTTTTCAATTTTTCCAGTCACACAGTAAATTTATTGATCAACATGCCAAGGGACTGCTATGAGGAATTACTTGCACCTATGGCAGAAGTTGACCTCAGTGGCATGGAGAACAAAGAAGTGGAATATGACGGCAAGAACATGGAGGCAGTGGTCATACTTCTTAACTTCCTGTATGAAAGATTAGATCGGGTAAGAGTGTAGACCTTTGAAAACACTTTTGTAAATTTTTCCAGTGTATGTAAGATGATGAAAGTGGGAGCTACACAGACAAGATTCAGTTCAGTAGATTATTAGTTTCTCTACCAGTCATATGACAAGTTAGGAGGCCATAGGTTTGCCTTGTTCCATCTGTCCTTCCCTTCACAGTTTTATTTCCTGTCTTTACCTTCCATATGCATTGACTGATTTTCATATAACTTCACACAATGGTTACCTATACCACAAGGGTGTGACATGCACAACAACCAGCCACCTGCTCCCAAGGTCAAGGTCACACTTCGGGCTCAAATACTATTTAATGCAACTTCGCTTCCAGTCTGTATCTTCCACATGCATGGTCCAATTTTAATATAACTTCGCACAACTGTTACCCTTACCGCAAGGGTGTGTCATGCACAACAACCAGCCATCTACTCCCAAGATCAAGGTCACATGAAGTGCTAAAATACTACCACATGCAAGTCTGTATCTTCCACATGCGTGGACCGATTTTCATATATTGTTACACAATTGTTATCCATGTGATTAGGGTGTGTCATGCACAACACTCAATCACCTGTTCCCCAGGTCAAGGTCATACTTAAGGGCTCAAACTCTGTAATTCAGTAGTATGTTTCAGTATTTCCTGTGGGCTCTATTTCCTTTTAGTGCATGAACTAGTTAAAATATAACTTCACAGGATTGTTACCCAGTTGATGAAGGTGTGTCATGCAACAACTAGCCACCTACTTCCAAGTTCAAGATCACACTAAGGTCTTATACCTTGGTTTTATATAGCTGTATCTTTATTGCCACCAGTACACATGACAAAAATAAATTAGCTGTGACATACACATTTGCCTTAGCATTTTCATTGTATTGCCTTAACCATACCAGAAAATAGGGTTATTAGTATAGTAACGTGATCCAGGATGCCGGATTTGCTCGAGTCATGAGTCGGATCTCACGAGTGCATAGCACGAGTGTGATCCGACCTCGACGAGAGCCAATCCGGCTTATGGATCACATTACTATACTAATAACCCTTTTATTATATTCCTTTTGACACTTGTCTGCGCGAATAACCCAATTTCAAATGACATTTAAGTATAAAATTGAAGACAAACTCTTTTTAGCGAGAAATAGGCGTTGTGTGCGACGTTATTTATTAACGTCATCATATAAACATGTAGTAATGACCCAGTCAAAAGCGACGTTATTAACGTCATGTGTGTTTTAGGGCCAATTGAATGCACTCTTACAAATAATGCTGCACTGTCCGTATTGCACGTACATACAATACAGATTTTTTTCTGTCAGGCTGTATTTGATGGTTGAATAAAGGCTGTATTTTTGACAGAATATTTGTAGGTATATAATAAATGTTTATACACTGCATTATAGATTGCTCGAAATCAGAAAGGGACTTGGTATTGCTTGGCAATTTTCTTCAGCTTGTTTTATCTGTAGTTAAACTGACTCAGAATAACTATAAAATTCTGATCCCTTAACCCCATGTTAATCATGCAGGTCTGTTCTGTGTTGTAGATGCTCACTGTTGACTCAGGTGAGCTTTATAGGATCATGTTAACCCACTTGTAACAGTAACATTTTGAAAAACCTATTTTCTTCCAGCCGACAAAGTCTTTGAAGGAGAGTCTCACACCCATCTTGCACTGCCTGTGTGAGACCTGCAGAGCTAACAGATCCATCAGAAAGTTTTGTAGAATAAAGGTAAAGGTTTCATTCCACAGTAAGTTTTAAATACAACAGAATAAGATCTATGAAATTGCTTATGTGATTACATGTATTATAATGCAATTTATTATTTCAGACATCTGAAAAAGAAGGGAACATATTTCACATTTTGTAATTCAGTTGTGCCAGATTTTCCTGTCTCTGAGAGCATTTTATGCTTTTTCCACAAAACAGGATACTGTAATAACCTCCCTTTATGTTTCAGGTTTTACCTCCCTTGAAAGATGAGGTGAAAAATTTACCTGAAGAAGGTAGCACTATCAGAAACAGGTAAGTGAGGAAACTAGACATCATATTTCTGATTTTAAGTACATGTAAAATTTTACACAGGGAATATAAATTAAATAGCAATTTAGTGCTATAACAAACTCTTTACTTCAAATTTTTATTTTTATTGTGTCCGTCTTTATGTCTAGGTGTTAAATTTTATTGTCATTGTTATTTTGATTATTTGAATGTTATGCAACTTAGAAATTTGCTTTTTCTGTGTACACGATTTTTCTCATACTTTGATAAAATGTTGAAGCACGTGTTCATGATTTTTTTTCTTTTATAGAAATAAAGCTTTATCTAGTTGTAAAAGTAACTGTTTTTGAAAGCATTCCTTTTGTAGTGAATGCATAAAATAGTGATATTTAAATTTGTAGATTGTGTAAGTTGTTGACATCACCTATCTTGGAAGTGAAGGAGTTGACGGCGGATTTAATCTTTGTTTTGTGCAAGGAAAATGGTAAGTGAAGAATAAATTTGCTGATTTATTTTAGGCTCACTTTGAAAAAAAGCTGGAAGCTTATCAAGTCACTATCAACTCAACTTTTTCGGAAAAGCCATTTCTTGATATAACAAAGATTTTGTTTATCATGAAGCAAATTGGGGTTCAGAGCCAGACGTGGGAATGAAAAACATTTTCTATTTAGATCCTTAGTAGTACATTCCCTTATAAGATATTTACTCACAGTTTATGAACAAACATCAAACTAATACTGATATAAACAAAGTGTATTCTGGTTTATCATGTATATTACTACCAAAGATTGATATGACAGTGTACATTTAAACGACTGCATTTCATGAAAATCATACTCAAGATGCTCTAATTGTCATGTGACATACGGTATCCTTTCCAGTGAACAGAATGATTAAATACACAGGCTATGGAAACAGTGCTGGGCTGTTGGCAAACAGAGGTCTGATGTTGGGAGGTCAGAGTCAAGGGCAGGGAGACTACTCTAGTGACTCTGAAGACTCAGAAACTGAAGAGTACTCAAACATGGCAGAAAGGTATATGTTAAACACTACATGCATAATGGCTGAACTTTGGAGAACGCCTGTAGTTCAACGTATGTCGAACTTATTTACAAAGTTGTGCTGATTACTTAACCTTGTTCCAGGGTCAACCGTATTTAGGTCCCTATTTTGTACAGAAACTTGCCATGATTACTCACATAAATAGCCATGCTCTGTATCGGGGCTCGCCCAGACCAGAACCAGTACTAAAGCACTTTTATTTCCCTAGTTCTTGATGTCTATATAAGAGATGACTTTCTTGCAACCATATCTCACAGTTTTTACAAGTGTTGAAAATTTTCTTTTTTTCCCCCCCCTAAAGATGACTTACATGAATTACTTGTGATGGCTCGTTAACCAATGTGACCAGAAAGTTCCTAAACTAGCTCTATGCTGTTTTTACAGTAGTTCATGATTTTGATAAGTTTTTTAAGAGATGACTTTCTTGCATACCAGATGGGGATATCTGCAGTTTTTATTATCTCATTATCTCTAAAATCTCACACAGCCTCGTTCCCACCAAAACAGTTACCCTCAGTGACGGATATTTCGATCTGAACCCTGTGCTCATATAAGAAACTAATAAGTAAGTTAACTAGTTACATACAGCAAAATTGTTGAAAGGCACTAGTAATCTTCTGTATTCTTAAAAATGTAAGAATTTATTGTTCATTTTTTATGGAAAGTGCATGTGTATGTCATGAAATCTAGAAAAGCTCTGAACTCTTTGCTTCTATACAGAGTAAATCTTGTGACGGGTAGATACGAGCCTGAAAAGTCTAAACCATGGGAAGGAATGACAGAAGAACAAAAAGAGTATGAGGCAATGAAGCTTGTGGAAGCAATGGATAAACTTAACAGGTATGGTTAAATAAAGCTATTTTCACATACTGATTTTAGAATAAGTGTGTTGCAAAAGCTTCAAATTTTATCAAAAATCCAGTTTAAAAGAAAGAGTGGAGTATGCTAAGACTTAAACTTGTGTTATTGATTCTCAAGTCATAGTATGTTTGAAACAAGATACAATTTAATCAAGGTAGACTTTCTCACGCTGCATCTCATACTGTAGAAGTTATTATGTAAACTGTTAATGATTTTCATGTTTTACAGACAAGGCATCATACAGCCAAGTGTTTTAGGTGCAGATGGTCGCCCCAAACCGGCATCCCACATTTTGGAGTTACTGGACACGCTACCTAATGCCCCACCTACAGAAGATAGCGAGGATAACTAAAACTTGGTAGAAAGAAGTTGGCCTCACTTTCTCTCTTTGTGTCAAGACTTGTACCACCGAAGGAATGACAAGATGGATAACTCATACTAGTGCCATTGTCATCATCTGAATTGATACTATCTGAGGGAGAAAAAGGAGACCTTTAATTCAATTATGAAATTTTTAATGAGAGATAGGATCCAGTCTCACAGCCAATACACATTTGTTACTATGAAAATGAAACATTCATGTAGGAACCAGTCGAAAAGTCGACTGGTAGTGGGGATGTCTAACTTTTGGACATTTTGTTTGAATAGTGTAAATGTTCTGTGTCAAATCAACAGAGGACAGATAATTACGTGTACGTTTTAGGAGCTATTCAGCCACCTAATGTCTGCATTTTTACAAGTTCACCAACACTACTCTATTCACTGTGGGGAAAAATCACTCGATATATTTAAATATGAAATTTTTGATATGTATATACAAGTAATATACAGTACAGGTAATCTTCCCACAAAAGCACTTGCAGCTGAAAATATTTCATGCATTATTTTTTAGTTCAATTTCACATACATTGTACATGTGCAGGGTATTTAAATAGAAGTTATACATGTGCTTGCCAGAGTTGAATAGAAATGTGTGAATGGTTAGCAAAGACGTGAAGTACCACCACGGAGTCAAAGAGTGCTGTCTTATAAGTATAATGTTACTGAGGAAGAGTTAAGACAGAAAAATGAAAATTTTAATAGATGTTGTTTCGGGTGTGTCACTTCTTGGTGGCATTAAAGCTATTCTAATACTGTTACACTACTATTTTGTTTTTCTTGAAGCTGATCATAAATGATTTGAAGTATCCAGTCTGTAAGCATTTTATGAATTGCTTTTTGAATGGCTTTTGATTATACATGTTATTTTTATTTCCTTTATGATGTAATCTATCTACTAAACATGCAAGGCAGGTTGTTTTTCAAAAATCTGTAGCATTTGTTGATACGAGTTTCTTAAGAATTTTGAATTATTGAAAGGTGATTGAAGGTTTAGACCAATTAATAATCAGGGACCAGTTGATGTACTGTTCTTAGGTATTTTTCATCGGGCTGTCACAGACATCTTCAACAATATGCAGTGTTAGAAAATCGTTAACCTGAAACTGAAAAGTTGCTTTGAAATATAGTACTTTTCAAAAGGGAAAATACCATTTCAAGAAAGAAAATTGTATAGTTTGCAATAATTTACATGTACATACTTTTCCCCTGTACTTTCACTGCAAAAAAATGTAAATACACATTTTGTCACAGAGCAGCTGTTTGACTTGAATTGTGAATGTGTTTGAAATGAACATTGTCCATAAGGTCATTGGCTTGTACAGTTTGAGCTCGCCTGGCACAAAGTGCCAGGGTGAGCTATTAAGGTCGCTCATTGCCCGGCAGTTCACCATTTCCTTTAAAAGACATCTCTGAAACCACTGGGCCAATCTTGATGAATCTTGGCAGAGATGTTCCTCGCATGATGTTGTTCAAATAATTTAATTCCATGCAGAACTCTGGTCGCCATGGCAATGGAAAGGAAAAGTTTTAAAATCTTCTCAGAAACTTGAAAGCCCAGAGCTTAGTTATTTTGCATGAAGTATTGTCTAGTGCAAAAAGAATGTTCAAATCATGAAAATTGAGCCTGCTGTGGGTCACTTGATTTAACAAAGGCTTATATAGGGAAATCTTGGAAACTCTTTTCCTTGGAATGTAGCATCCCTCTACAGAAATTGTTCAATTCAGGACCCCCAGGTCAATGTTGACCCTTTATGACTTTGTTGACCTTGTATTATAGCCAATTCTATGAGCAATATAGGGCCATATTGGCCCTCTTGTCTAGAAGTCTACAATTAGTGTTTTGCACATTTTATGAAAATAAGGTAAAGTTTTAATGTGGGTGTAAGTGTAGAATGCTTGTCAATCCAGCTAAAATGCGATGTAAGAAGATTGTATGGAAAGTATTCTCCTTTCATGGTGCTTAATTTTCATGTAATTTCTCCAATGTATAAAATTGTGCTAAATGTAACCTCTTGTCTGTGCATACAACAGTAAGTATTAAAGGAAACCGCATTACATTTCATCTGCAAGTTAAAAGTTTAAACTAATATTCAGGTATTACACATGTACCTTCTATGATTTCCAACACTTTCAAGAACCAATTGCAGTGAAACGGGACTCTTGAGAAATAGAGGTACAGATACTATTGTATGCGCAAGATTTGACGGAGATTTCATCACCTGATCATTTTGATTTCTGCAGGTCAGATTTTTTGCTTGTATTTAATTCATCAGCCTGTATATATTGTTAACAAAACATGTTATTTTGTAATTATTACAGTAGTTTGCTTTAGTTGTTGTTTAAACATCAGTGTAAAAAAAAAATAAAACTGGGTAGGAAAATGTCTAAGTCAGTTTCAGAGTGAAAATAAGTTCAGCAAATATATAAACCATTAATACATTTTGACACACCTGTAGGTGATTATTCTTCAAAATATAAGGTTCTCTGACATTTGCCAAATTCTGTTGAATCTAAAAGTTCTTATTAAAAATACATTATTTTCTTCGTACATTGTATTCTGGTTACATGTTTTAGGCACTGTTTTAAGCTTATGCACCGATTCTTAGAGTCTGTACCACCAGTGTTGGCATAAATGTGTTTCCTAGTTTGTGTTGTATATAAAACAATTAAAACATACTTTTACAGTTGTCAGAGCCAGGTTGTTTCCTTTGTAACAGTATCCTTTCATGGAAACAGTTCGATCTCATTTTTAATTCCAGTTAATTTTTCAAAAGGTAGGTCGTTCTTGCTGTAAATTTTGCTGACATGGTTTATGATGTAAATTTATTGATATAGAATAGCGTTTCAAACAAAATGTCTTTCATTAACAGATTTGTAAATTTCTTTACTACAGTATGTGCGTTTTTATAATCATGTTAATGCATATTATATTGTATTTGTAGCTGTAGAAAAATTGAACAAAAAGAAGAAAAAGTTCTTTTGCAATGTCAATAGCTTTTAAATTACTATTTTTAAAGTTACTTTCATGAAACTGTTGCAGTTGATTCTTTAGAAAAGAAGTCAAGTATGCCAGATCTAAGTATGTACTAGAAATACATATTCTACAATCAGAACAATTATCAATTTATCCGAAATTTCAGATTCATTAAGTTAAAGTAGAAAGAGTTCAGTTGTTCTTTAAGTTCACTTGAAGCTGTTTTGGCAATCCAGTCCGAGTGTTAACTTGTGCTTCAAATGACATCTCTGCAACTACCAGTAAGAATTATATAAACTTTACTAATGACAAATTTGAACTTTGTAAAGCTCTTTGAATTGTGTCCAACTACTTACAACTTGATCACCAGATGAAATGGAGGAAGGCAAACTTAATACATTGTATGAAACAGACTTGCAAAGGACTTTAGTTGTTAGATATTTTACACAAAGATTAATCTTATTGTTTAGTGCTGTATGTGTGCATAAATAAAACTGGGATATATGATGCAGATTTTCTGATTGTATTAATCTATTCCTCCACCCAAATGTTTGAGAAAAATTTAGTGAGTATTGAGTAACATCACCTTACATCTGATGCAAATGTAACTTTTACAATGAATACATAAAAACATAAGGTGTCCATTTTAGCAATGGATTTAACTTCTAGTATATGAAACCTTAATCTGAAAACAAAAGCTATAAAATAAATGCAATATTTTGATGACCGTTTGCAGGAAAGACTGTCCATGACTAACTATAACACAATATTTCAGTATACATGTAATTAAGTATTGGCAATATTTATCTAGTAACGTCCTCCTTTGTTTGAAGCACTATCTACAGATGTATTACTCAGTACCAGTCAGTGCTCACTACTGCTGAGTGCATATTTACGTGTGCACACTATTTTCTATGTGTATATACATATTATCCGACAAGTGCAGATATTTTTGAGAGAAAGGAAAGTGTGCTAGAGTAGTCTAGGGTGCAATATCCTAGGTCTGATTGAATAGACTAAATGGTTGTTTTACACGCCAGATGTATAAAACCAGTACACAGGACCTCAGTTTGTTTCACCCGAAAGACTTTTGGTGAGAGACACTGAAAAGTGTCCCGTGCCAAAATACTGGAAACGTGTATGCTCTAGCCAAACTCCTTCTACATTGTGTTCTGCCCACTACAGTAACTCTGTTCATTTTCAATGTTGCTACTGTACCATGATACGAGAACTGGATGCTAGGAGTCTGCCATAGAAGGTAGTGAGTTAAATCTGTCTAAGATGAAATCTGCCCAGGGATATTTTTTGCAAGCAGTGTCTGAAACAGTGGTCTTTTACTGACTGACCACAAGAACTCAACAAACAAGGAAATCAGCATCAATTTAACATTTTTTAATTTAAACTTTAACAAAAGTAATAATTATCAGTTGAATTGTTAACAAGATAAGTGTTCACTTTTGAAATGCCAGTATCAACAAGTAAAACAGGAATCAAGTAAGATTAGAAATATTACAACTATCGTATAATATAATCACAATTATTTAAATAAATACTGTTAACTATATCACAGAATACCATCATGTTTTGAATTTCAACGAAGTGAAACATGTCCGAGAATGAATCCTTTCAACCACAAAAGCATTAACAGATTGAATATTTAAAGAAATAACGTATTAATTGACATAACCTGCCTCTGTAAATCTGAGAACTTAATGAATACTTAAGTAGCTAACAAATAGTAAATAAAGATTAGATTTCACGTAAAATTTTGTTAAAGATTTTTGTCAAAAAAAGAAAAACTAGTAACCAAAACAAAAGAGCCAAGATGGCCCTATATTGCTCGCCATTGGCTATAACACAAGATCAACAATAGCATCACAGGAAGGGTCAATTTTGACCCATAGGGTCATCATTTGAACATTATTCCTAAAGATCAACTACCACACTGCTACATTCAATTTTCTAAGTTATGGCCCTTGTGGTTTTAGACAAGAAGTTTTTTAAGTTTTCCTTATACATTGTATAAGCTTCTGTAAAATCATGTTCTGCATGGATTGGAATTTTTGGAACAACTTTGTGATAGAGCTTCATGCAAGGAACACCATTTTCAAGTTTCATCTACATTGGCCCAGTGGTTTCAGAGGAGATTTCATTTGAAGGAAGGGTGGAAGGATTGACGATGTACGCTGAACAGCGAGTGATCCTAATAACTAAAAACTGCTAAGTGTAAACTTAAAATGGGTAAAAAAATATAATACACTTTCTGCAGTTGAAATTTTTGTTGTTGTCCTATTTGACCTTTAACCTTAATTATCACAAGTCAATGCTCTTCCATGACAAACATCAATTTTACATACAAAAAAGAATGTGACTTCAAATATCTTTAACATCATTCTGTATACGCAAATATTTTTGTAGCAACAGTCTATATGTGCATGCCCAGAATCACCACAATCCATAGCACTTATCCACAAGACTCTTCTTCATTTATAAATCTGACAGAGTATGTAAAACTATTGTTAGTTTATGAATCTTAGGTAAAACTTTGAACTCTACTAGTATGCAAGCTTGCTCAACAGTCAGCATTAATGTTCAATAACTTCTTTGCCTACATTCTATTCCATTTTAACAGCTTCTTGTACTGTTGTTTCCTTACACATCTATCACATAAACCTCATGTTAAAATAAGACTTAAAATCTTGAACGTAAAAATTACACCATGATATCTTTGCTGACAATACTAGCTTTCTTCCTCTTCTTGGGGTCATCATAAACATCTTGGGTTGAAGAAATCTCAAACTCGTGTTCCTGTGTTAATTCAAACTTACATTTTACATTACATGCATGCAGCAAAATAGTTTCCCATATTCATTCTATATTACGCAAGTTCTCATGACTAGAATTCACAATGGGATCTATATCAATGAGTTTGTTAATGAATTTAGATCTATAACAATTCTCTGCAGAGCTGAGATTTAGCAAAAACAACCATGAATGTAACAATACAAGGATCATAGGTATCAATTTGTTGAAATCCAGCAAAAAATTCCAGAGAAATTAAAATATTTGCAAAATTGTTGCCACTTTAATGTTGCACTCATTTTCCACAGCTGGAAACTGTAAGAAAGACTCAAAATACTACAAAATAGATTCTACTTCTACACACACTTTATTGCAACCAAAAAATACTTGAGATATTTGACACTGTTATTCAAACTACTAAAACCAGCTGCCCACTCTTTGAGGAAAGCACAATATATCTATCCTATTTAATGAATTGCCAGCTAAAAAATAAATGAGCTGTAATCAATGCTATAGATACAGCAGTCAAATCATGTTATTTTTCACTTATCTGTAACAGATGGACTGCCTCTGTGGTCATTTACCCTCAATAAGTTACAATCGCTGACTTATAATCACTGTAAACTCTCCTTGATTGACAGTCATGGGTAATCAAGCCCTGCTAATGACCATGTCTCTATGTGAGAAAGCTGGCAGTTTCTTATGAAGGATAGGGTGTTAGTACTAGCTGGTACAACCCAGGAAAGATTGTAAGGTAAACAACCTGCCTGTATAAATGACTAAAATATAGTTGAAACAGGCATAAACAACAGAAACCTGTAACTGGTCAAGATTAAAATTACAGATGATAAAACTTGTACCTCCAGTATTTTGGACACTGCTCTCTTTCTGCCCTTTCTTTTCTTATCTTTATTGTCCTCCATTTTCATTTCTTCATTACTTGTATCTTTTACATTTTCTGTGCAGGTCTGTACCTGTAAATGGACATCATCAACAGTTCCTATCACTATGAGAAGAATAGGTAAATTGTTAAAATAGATCTCCACTTCTTCAGAAGACAATACTTTTATACCATAGCAAACTGAGAAATACTTTTCAATATCATATTTTCTAAAATGCAAAGACAATTATTTGGTTGCTTGCGCGATACTGCGGATAAACAATCTGAAAAGTTGCAGTTAAATTACATTGGATAGGAAATTATTGTTCCAGTCAAATTGTTTACAGTAAAATTTCTAAACGAAGTATTATACAACCAATTTTGTGCATACCTCTTCTATTTTCTCATGTTTGTTTTTCTTTTTTCTTGATAATTTTCCTTTTTTGTTGTGAATTTTCAGACCTTCTGTTTTCTCAGTCAATTTATCAACCTAATAAAACAAGAAAATTCCTTTAGTACTAGAATCAGCTGAAAACATGTATTCTGGGTAAGACAGAATTACAACTTGTGCAGCAACTTTTATAAAAGTGTAACACTGGACTTTAAAAATGGAAATTATTGTCTGATAAAAACTACAATGTCTTCCAATTGCAATTAACTGGATATTTATGTATGGTGATTCTTTTTCTGCTACAAAGACTTGAGCTTCTTAAACTGCTTCTGATATACTGGTATATTCCTTCATTTCCTGGATTGTTTATGTAACCTGACTATGATGGACAAATGTTTTACTGTGACTTCCTACCTCACTCTCGGCTTCCATTTCATTGCTGTTTCTATTATTTTCCTCTTCGTTCTGCAAATGGAATATTCATGTGAAACTGGTTCTGGTATACCTAAGGTGTATTGACAATCTGATCCATAATTATTATCCAAATTAACAACAATTTCACCTTTTTTTCTCCAAAGTAGTTTCTTAGATTCAACACTACCTAAAACTCTTGAAACACTCAGACATTCTTTGATTATTTCCACACCTAAACAGCATACATACAAAGTCTCCATATTGTCCAGGTAACTTTTAAGGTACCATCAAACCCTTGAAATGACAACACCTCTATCAAAAACCAATGGAAGAGATTGCAAATAAGACTTATAACTAAACAGTTTTTAAGTAAGTTTTAACAGAATCTTACCCTGGATATGATATTCATAGAACAATAAACAAACCAAAAGATGATGCTATATATAATTTAAATAGACAATAGACTTCTAGTCACTTTTACTAAGTCAAACCTGCTGTTTCAGCAATGTGATGACTTTATATATCAATCTTTATGAATCAATATGACTGAAACTTGCAGAATGTTTGATAAGTGGAAAATGTGATATATATTAAGCCAATTTGCGAGTACAATTTACAAACAAACTATATCCAACCATTTTGTTTCCAGGGTCTTCTGTTTCAAGTTCTGGTTCTTTAGGCTTCTCATGTTTCTTCATATATTTTGGAATGCCTACATTTGATACTTTCTCCTTGTCAACAAGTTTTCCCAGTCTGAAAGAAAAAGTTAGACTCTTTAAGTTTTCAAAAGCTTAAATACAGTTCTGTTACAGTATTTATTAATTTAGTTTAACTCGAAACAATTCAGCTTCATTAACAAATTAACATTTACTGTAACTAGGTTTTCAATTTTGCTGATTCATTTTATCAAATTTTACTTCACAAGCTATATACATGCAACCCCTATTTTTTATACATACATCTATACCCAAAATCCCCACTAAAAATGTTAAAACAATGCTATCTTTTAGGTTTTAGTTTCTTAATCAACTTGTATAAAAACGCTTATCTACAGAATAACATACTTTCTTCCTTTCCCTGCAGTCTTAAGAAACCCTTCTGTATCCAATCTGTTCATAAGACCTTGTGCAACTGTCATTTCTGTACCCAGACGTTTGGCAAGCACTGGAGCAAGAACTCGATTAAGCCCTAGACAGGTCACAAGGGCCCTTCTCCATAAACAAGTTGCCTGTATAATATTTAAATTTGTTGCTCTACCAAGTAAATATCTAATTTATACAAATAGTAGCTTCTACAACACATACCACATAATATTTCATTTAAATCAAGCAATATTTCATTGTGTAAAAATGCAATTTCCTACATACTAGGAACAAAAAGTGACCTCTAAGGACTGCTGTGTCAACAAAGTTTTCTATGATTTGACCAGGTGACCTAGAATTCATCGAGACAAACATTCTTATTGTTTTACAAGCTGATTGGGAACCAAATTTGGTACCTAGTGTTCACATGATTTTTTCTAATATTTCACATAGGGACCTAAATTTTGACCACAGGTGACCCAGTTTCAAAGTCAACCTAGATTTCATCAATATAAACATTGACTAAATTTTTGTACTGAACCTGAACAACATGTAGCCTGTAGTGTGTTCACAATGTTTTTTCTATAATTTGACATAGTGACCTATACCCTTACCAAAATGACTTGTACTGACATATATGTCCCTTATATACAACTACTTATAAGTTACATATAAAATGGCTTATAAGTGACATATACTTTTTTTTGGTAAGGGAAGTTAACAAGTTTCAAACTCGACCTAGTGTTCATTAGGATAAACATTCTGATCAACTTCCATGCTAATTGGACACAAATTGTAGCCTCTAGAGTATTTACCAAGCTTTTCTTTTATCTGACTGTGTTACCTAATTTTTTACTCCATCTGGCCAAGTTGCAAACTAAACCTAGAGTTAATCAACATGAACATCTGACCAACATTCATGATAATTGGGTAAAAACTAGATGGGTGTTCAGTAGAACACTTGTGTCACCCTCTTACGCTTTGTCAGAATAACCGATAATTTTGTGACAAAATCTAAGTACAAAGAGGGACATAACTCTGTCAAATATGACCTTGACCAACAAAATTTGGCGGCATCATGACACTTATGTCATAAGCAATACATTTGAAAGTTTGATGAAGAAATCTTAAGAAATGGCAAAGTTATAGCCAACATAAGTTTTTCAACAAAATCTAAGTTAGAAAAGGGGCATAACTCTGTCAAATATGACCTTGACCTACAAAATATGGCGGCATCACAACCCTTTTGACATAAGCAATACAATTTGAAAGTTTGATAAAGAAATTTTAAGAAATGGCAAAGTTATGCAAAATCTAAGTATAACAAGAGCTGTCCCTCACAGTGACGAATGCCCCGAAAGAGGTGCCTCACAGTCTGTGTCCTCTCCAGTGCTCAATAAAGTGCTATGTAATTTTAAAATCCTTCCATGCATGACAGAGTAACCATGCATACTGTATTCCATTACTTTAAAGCATGATAAAGTTATAGTCCGGTCACAAATGTATGCATATATACAGGATTCCATTACCTATAAACTCTAAGTGTGACCTTGACCTTTGTGGAAGGGATGTGGGTCTTGCACGCGACACGTCTTGATGTGCTAGACATTTGTGCCAAATTATTTTAAAATCCTTCAATGCATGACAAAGTTTTAGTCCGGACACGAATGTGTGCATATATGCATATATAGAGGAATCCATTACCTTCAAACTCTAAGTGTGACCTTGACCTTTGAGCTAGGGACAGGGGTCTTGCACGCGACACGTCATCTTGATGTGCTAGACATTTGTGCTAAGTTTTTTAAAATCCTTCTTGCTGACAAAGTTACAGTCTGGACCGAATGTGTGCATATATGCATATATAGAGGAATCCATTACCTTCAAACTCAAGTATGACCTTGACCTTTGAGCTAGGGACGTGAGTATTGCACATGACACGTCGTCTTGATGTGCTAGACATTTGTGCCAAGTTGTTTTAAAATCCTTCAATGCATGACACAGATACAGTCCGGACCCGAATGTGTGCATATATGCATATATAGAGGAATCCATTACCTTCAAACTCTAAGTATGACCTTGACCTTTGAGCTAGGGATGTGGGTCTTGCAAGCGACATGTTATCTTGATGTGCTAGACATGTGTGCAAAGTTATTTTAAAATCCTTCAATGCATGACAGAGTTACAGTCCGGACACGAGTTTGTAAGTGGGGACGCACAGACGGACGGACAGACGAACGGTGCGATTTTAATATGCCACCCTTTGGGGGCATAAAAAGGGGCATAACTCTGTCAAATATGACCTTGACCTACAAAATTTGGCAGCATCATGCCCTTTTGTCAAAGCAATCATTGTAAAGTTTGATGAAGAAATCTTACAAATGGCAAAGTTATAGCCACTTAGTTTGTGTGACGGACGGACGGACTGACAGACAAAGCGATCCCTATGTATCGCCTTTTCTCCGAAAGGGTGAAACAATGAGGCCTCGAGATTGTTCAAAAATTGACCCTATCAACTAAATTTTAACCCTGCATTAGCCAGTTTCAAACTCAACCTAGAGCTTATAAGGACATACATTCTGACCAACTTTCATGATGATTGCTTATGAAATAAAAGAGTAAAGGCAGAATCATTTCCACAGGCAAACGGTTAAAATGACTCAACATACCTGCACTTGTATGGACGAGAGTTCAGTAAGATAGAAATCTGTTGGTTCCCTTTCATTATCTCCAACCTGTAACAGATAGTGGATCTTCCCAAATACTGCTAGTATTGAGGACATTCTGTTAATCATGATCTTTGATTCTTGTCATGATTGAATAAGTTACTTCAAAATCAAAGCGAAACTGCATATAAATCTCATCCCAAAGAGCAGTAAATGATAACAAAATAAAATGCGGGTTAACTTTTTGAGAACACAAACATGGAAGAAATGTTTGCTCTATGCTTATATATGCCAATGATACAAAAGTAACATATTTTTGTTTAAAGTTTGAGCTGGTCTCAAGTATAGACCTGTGAGATATATTTATTACCTGAGCACAGACATCACAGACATGGCGTTCAGGTGCATCATCTTCTTCCACTATCAGGAAACAGACACCATGTTGCCAGAACTTACATACTGCACACATTATCATCAAACCATCATCCTGAATAATATACACATAGTAACAAAATATCTAACCTGTCAGTAAAAAAGAAATACACTAAATTACCTTATGTCACTCCTAACAGTATGACATTAAAACGTTTTAGGATTATACACAGGAGCAGCTTGTAAAAAAATTTTGGCCTCCCACCATTTTTACTCAAGAGTATAGGGTGGACAAATGTCTCAATGTACACTATAATAATATGTATGAACATATTAAAGGGCAGTAACTCAATGAAAAATTAATTAAGCGGAATATGCACAACTATGCTTGGTAACAAACACTTGTGTGAGGTTTTATTCAATTCCAACCAGTGACTACTGAGAAAAAGCCTGGACAAATTTACAGAGAGGCAGATGGACAGATGTACAACAGTGATTCCAAAATAGCCCCTATATACTTGTATCAGGGGGTATAATAAGACAGGGTTACCTCATTACAACCACAAGGACACCTGACTTTGTACTCTTCACCAGTATCTGTAACTTGACTTGCTTGTGATCCCATCACATCTACAGCTGGCTCCCCTGAAACAACATTTGATATACTACTGGCATGTACAATTTGCATTTTTCTTTTGCTTGCACAACTTTAACCTGTTTTGCCTTAATATTGAATATGAAATGTAAAGGAGCTCAACAGATGCACCATCTCATAGAATTCTTTAGACCATGAAATTCTTCAATGTTTGTAGCCTCTAGCAAACGCTGAAGCAAAATCAAACATTTCCAAAGTTAAAATCAATAGCTGCTTAAAACTTTAAATGAAAAAGGGAAACAGTCCTGGTAACATACTATAGAAATATGTTCAGACCTTAATGTATACTTCCAAAAATCTATAAACAATAAAAGTATTAGAATTTACCCATAATCCCTTGTGCTGGCTCATACTTAAATTACATAAAAACTACACAGTTTGGAAAAACATTACATTCGGTAAAGAAAGAAAAAATACAAACCATTCAGTAATACATGTACATATTGATAAATATTGAAAAACCCATTTGTGAGAACTGAATGTTTTTTGTAGGAATATATGAAAATAGCCAACCTATGTGTATTTAGGTCCATGGCCTGATTTTTTGTAACATGATAACTGCTATATTCTGGTATAACAACATCATGCAAGATATATTTTATAAATCAACAATAATCTGAGATTTTGAACATTTTTAAAGACTACAAGCCTAACCTGGTTTCGCTGGAGATTCCTCAGGAATATCAGCATCAATCAGTGGTTCAAGTAGTATTTTAGATACATTAATTGGCACAGGTTGTTTCACTTCTTTCTCATTTCCACCATCAGAAACCTTAAAAGGATGTAGAAAGGTACAAATGCTGCAAGTCCAATAATAGTGCATTAAAATACAATTCTTCAAGACTCTTTTTAAAACCACTCCTTCATTCATGTTTTTAACTCTAAGAACTCTAAATAATTATGTCACTAATTCACCATTTAAAGCACACAGTTTTATAAACTACTTCGAACTTTTATATTATAAAATGCTTGTTTTACCATTATTTTATTTTTTATGAACATAGATCAAGCTCACCAAAATTGCTATACAGGTAGTGTGCATACAGTTTTTAATGTAGACCATTCTCTGAATCATCACAAGGTGAAATTTTCATGTACATTTGTATGACCAATGTTTGTTTTTCAGCTCTCCATACTGTACATTTTTAATAGTCCTCATTTAGGCATGCCATGGATTTGAAATCATCCTACCTTGGACACAGAAAAAAACTTTTAAAAGATGCATTTACAGAAGTTCTGTAAAAGAAAATTTCAGTCAGTTACTAGACTAAATGTTAGTCACTCACTTTTCCATTGTTTTCTTCCATTCCAGCATCAGTATCTAACCCAATATTTATTTCTGCATCAACATGTTGTTTGGCCTCCTGGCTGCTTTTATCCTTCATGTTGAATTGCTTTCTATCTGTTTTCACCCTAACTTTCACACTATGATAGTTCTGTCATCAGATAAAGAAACTGTTATTTGCAATCAAGTGAGATTTTTTCAACATAAAGGCAACTAAGAAAAGGAGAATTGCCCTGTTGAAGGGAGAATGACTGAAAAATATATTGTTCTGAAAGTAAGTCTGCAAAATATGTACAATAAATTCCTGCTTGCAAAATATCCCTAACATGCTGCTTCATGCACATTTACCAACTTCTTGAAAATTCACAATTTTCACTGGGACCAAGAAAAATGTTTCTAAAATAAATAAAACACACCAACAGTACTTGAAATAGTGTTTTCACAACTTACTGTGCTAACATCTCCGACTTTAATGGTCATAGGTTCATCATCAAACACAAAGTTATCACTGTCGGCAGATTTAAAACCTGGCGGCTCATAGTCTTCAGGGGTAACTTTTAAAAGAATTATATTAAAATTGTATTATATATTAAGATGATGATTAGGAACTGGTTGTTCGAAAATTTTACCATACTCAAAATACTATTTGATGTAGGAAAATATTGTGTGCTGTTTTGAGTTCACTTTAAGAGATTTTAGTTCTCTACTGACCATAATACATACAGCATAACATAAGGTCTTAAATAATGTTTAAATATATTCCAAATTTTAATCAGCAGTTAGTTTTACTGCTTGTTAAAGTTTCAAACAAGCGGATCCAATGTCCCACAAATATTCCGAAAAAACACTTTCAAGGGTTTTACACACAATTTATACACCGTTCATTCGAAAAACAGTTGACTCCCGTTATCCCACTTTCAAAGGCTTTTACTAACACAAGTTCGAGGTAAGAGGAGGGGCTTTTTTTACATCCGTTATTTGGCTGAATATTGCTCAAAATTCCCAGTTTTCAAGACAGAATTATTTGTCTTTTTTTATTGATGCAATTTTCCCTAAAACATTGGAACACAAATTCAATTTTAATTACTTTCATTTTTGCATAATTAACCCAATAATCTTCAAAAATAAAAATAAATACCAACACTTCCATGTTGCCCCCCCCGCCAAGTAATTGTGGCATGTCTTTTAACCGGAAGTCAGAACATTCATATATTCGAAACATAAGAATAGCATCTAACTACAAACATATTTTTACAGACTGATACATACGTTCAGAAATCATCTTTTTATAAGCCCAATCACTTACTTTCATTTAACCTCTGATGAATTAAGTCTTTAAAGTATTACTGCCTTTTCATCTTAAATACACGTCACCGGCAATTAAAGTAAATCCATGAAAAACACAATATTTCGACACGTGTGAATTGGCATGACAACTTCTCACCTTTGCTGTGACCTTGACTCCTCACTCCTTTACCCCCCCCCCCCCCCCCCCCCCTTAACCCGCCCCCCCCCCCCCCCCCCCCCCCCCGAGTTGACAAACACTGGAATTTGTGCGGGACCAAAAATCCCTCCACACACCGGAGTCTCGGTATGTCAATTGTCTAAAAGGAGTTAAAGTACATACTTAAAGAAGGAATTTTGACGGGCTTTAGAATTTCTTGACTTAAACGGATCGAGTTTGAGAATAGAGTCAGTAGTTAAAAAGAGCTGTCCCCTCAAGTGACAATGACCCCAGAAGAGGTGTCTCACAGGCTTTGTCCTCTCCATGTGCTCAATAATTGTGGTATGTAATTTTAAAATCCATGCGACACATCGGCTTGATGTGCTTGACATTTGTGCCAAGTTATTTTAAAATCCTTCAATGCATGACAAAGTTACAGTCCGGACACGAATGTGTGCATAAATAGAGGATTCCAGTGTGACCTTGACCTTTGAGGTAGGGATGTGGGTCTTGCACGCGACACGTCGTCTTGATGTGCTTGACATTTGTGCCAAGTTTTTTTAAAATCCTTAAATGCATGACAAAGTTACAGTCCAGACACGAATGTGTGCATATATAGAGGATTTCATGACCTTCAAACTCTAAATGTGACCTTGACCTTTGAGGTAGGGACATGGGTCTTGCATGCGCCACGTCGTCTTGATGTGCTAGACATTTGCCAAGTTATTTTAAAATCCTTCAATGCATGGCAGAGTTACAGTCCGGTCAGACGGACAGACGGTGCGATTTTAATACCCTGGCATAAAAATGTGTAGGATTCAATCTTACTAGTGGACAGCAAAAACTTTACAAGATCTATTTGAAAAATTCAGATTCAAGACAATTACATACCATCATCATAATACAGCAGTTTCATGGTCATCATAACATCATCAGGAAGGGAATCCAGTGTCTGAGTGAGAAGAATGATGGTCCTCAGCAATCTAATAGTGGCCTTTCTCGTCTCAGCTTCTGAATGAGCTCCAGATATCTTTTCACTGTTTCTAAAAATAGTACGAACCAATGCATTAAGACGTCACATTGATTTCATAACGTCCTTGTTAAACCAACAAATGTGCTCTGAATAACCTTTATTATGGAAAATACAAGCCACTGGAATGATTTAAAGTTGTCGGGATGGCATATAGCGATGTTGAGATGCTATTATTCTAACATTAGGCTTCCAACACCTGCTTTGGACAATGCTTAGTTTTGTGCCAAAAAAAAGTAATAGAAAAAAGTGACCTTTACCTCAAACTCAGCAAGGTTCATTCATAGGTGGTTATCAACAAAGGTCATAGTGAAATTGACCTTTGACACCAACTTCATACTACAATCCAACTTAAGGTTTCAGGCCTCTATGACCTTGACCATTGACCATATGACCCACAATTAAAATATGCTCATCTGCAGTTCCTACTACTGCTTCAAATCATGTTTGATGAAAATCCAACAAGGGGTTTAGGAGATGAAGAGTGGACAAGATTTTCAAGTGTCAGGCACTTGTGACCTTTGTCTGTATAATCCCAAATTGTAATATAGAAAATAATATGACTGATGCTAGTACATCTGACTTGGACACTGCAATGTACCAATTATTATTACTTGAGCTTCTTTTTCTTCTATAGCTCAGGCCATTTACAGGAATATTTTACTCTGAAAATTTCTGTTTTATTTCCCTGAAAGAACATTTTGCATATTTTTTTTTTTCACTCATGTATACTTGAAAACTGTGCTATTTCTTCCCATAACTGAGAGTGAAGGCCGCATACACTTTCTAAAAAGTAAAGCCATGACACTTTATTTCAAGTCTAAACTTTCATGACTTTGAAATACATTAAATGTATGTTGTTAAGGTTAAAACCAAGGTAATCCAAGTTTACCAAAACTTACCGGTAGATATCAATACCACCACCATCAGCATATGAAAATTTGAAGGAATAAGACTCTATAACAGTCTGAAATAAAAATAAAATGTTTTTAAAACATAAATCTTTTCCTTACTCAGGCACTTATCTGAATTTCTTTTCCTGATTTTTTTTTACATAGTACTAATAAGCATTGCATATACTTTTTCTTACTGCACAATTTATACGTGCAAGTCTGCGACAACTGAAATTTAGTATAGGGAACTGATTAAGTAGTTAGTTTAATTATTAGAACGACAATACAGTAGCTTTGTGTAATATCCAACATAGACAAACTGATCTTAATCCCAATCCCTTATGTCTATTAAGTGGAGTCACTGCTGAAATTCAAAATAAGAAATTTTATAGACCCTGTTTTTTATGGAGACTTACATTTTGCTAGTTAATTTCTGGAAAAATAATGATAGGTCAATGACTTAACTTTTTCGCAATATTAATCTTTAGTGATACACTATCAGATCAAGGTGCTTAATGCAGAATTAGCTAGAATTTTGGTATTATAAACGTTTATGTATGTGGTGTATGTTTCAGAATGGATATCACTTTCTAATCTTTTCTTATGTAGTATATTATACTTTAGGATGAAAAATTAGAGATAGTGGTATTTCTATCATCATCTGAATAAATATTACGCTCCTTATTATTACCCCATCCACTTTACTAAAATTCATTTTTTCAATTTTTGATGAATGAATATTTCATGATAAAGGAGTAACAAGCTTTTTCAGATATTTTGTCTACAGTTTGATTAAAACCTTTGTTTAAGAATGCAAAAATGAAAAATGGGGGTCAATGTGCATATAAGAAAAAATTCAATAAAAACTGACAAAGAATGTGTTTTTTAGATTTCGGCAAGCTTTGAGATATGACGGCATATGTCTGTAACAAAGAACTGTAAAAGAGCTTAGTTATTAATGAATTGTTATATCCGAACAATTTTTCTTGTAATACAGCTTGAATTATGTAAATATCTTAAATGGTTTTTGAGAAATGACTATTTTTGTACCCCTACCCCCATTTTGGCATATGACAAAATTTGTCAATTAAGTCACCAAATGTGAGGTCAAAATATTTTTTTCTCAAAAATGTTCGATTTTTTTACACTAAAGTATTCCTATTGTGCCTAAGTTCACGACTAAATAATTGTTTTTTCCAGTTAACTCATCATTTTTTAGTGCAAAAGTCCAAAACCTCACCAGTGACCCCCCTTAAAAAGAAATGGTGAACTTTACCTCTGGGTTTTCAGGATCCACATAGAGCTGAAATCATGCAGAAATATTTAAAGACATAATACTCTTTCATGTTATACACACAAACTTTTTCTATTTACAGAAGTATGTAAACTATATAGTTTAGTCAATGTGTAGTTTGCTACTTGAAAAAAAAATACTTTCACAGCAAAAGCGTCAAGATATTCGTCAATTTTGCTTCAAACGCCAGGACCACCTATAGATAGTTCTTAAACTACCGTAGTTAATGCCATCATGTTTAAAGGGCAATTTCATTACTTTGTAATAATGATAAAAACCATAAATTCCATCCTAGTTTCACAAATAAAGAAAACAATTCTGATTTATATTTGTGAACCAGCTAGATCAATTTGTACATCTGGAAAGTCAAATATGGCAAAAGAAAAAGTAAATGAAAATTTGATGGATTCCTGCTATGTATAAATTGATATTGAAAGACAGGCATAACTTTGTCAAGAACAAAATCAAACATCATCATTAGCCTGTATTTTTTAGATTAATATCACTCATTACATATTAATTTTTAAACCAAATTATGGTATCTTTTAAAAACCAAGCTTGTCAACATGTGCTTATTCAGTAACACAATTAAATACCCTTCATCCTAGTTTGAACAAAGACACCAGTGGAGATATCCAATGAACATGAACTTGAAGTACAAACATAGATGTTAAACAAACATAAATCTTTATGAAAAATCAAATGTCTGGAGTACTTACCCCTATCATAAGCATGCGAAGCTAAAATGGAAGGTATTGAAATTTAATAGTGAATTTTATAACAAAACAATACAACAACAACAACAACAACATTTATTCGGCATTAAGCAAAATTACAAAGCTTCTAGCCTAACATAAGGTTGACAAATGACAAAACATGAAAAGGGTGAAAAAAGATCACCTAATTCAAGGGAAAATGAAATATACAGAGAAGCCTCTATTTCAAATTATTAGTTGTTTTGACTTATATGTAGATATATTAGAATTATAAATCTACTTCTTGTCTACATTTATTCGCAGAATACAAAAATTTTGACAGGTTAACTATTTCTTTTTTATTTCTTGACATCATTAATGTATCAAACTTATTTAACGTTGGCCAAGTATAATTAAAAGGTTTCAAATATTTTTTGCGTAAATCTGTATAATGAACGCATATTAACAGGAAATGGTATTCATTTTCTACCATATTGCAATTACAAAATTTGCAAGTTCCTTCGTTTCTTTGTATATTATTGTGTCTCCCTCTTTCAATTTCTAAATTATGGGATGATAAACGAAATCTACTTAGCGTAATTTGATATTTTTTCTCTAAAGTATAATCAAGATATGGTTCGAGATTAAAGTTGTGTTTAAATCTACAATATGTTATTAATCTCTGCGAATTGTTTATATCTGCATACCAAGTTTGGTAATACTGGTCATATATTCTTTGTTTAATAGTTTCAAATGATATGTTATAATTTTCAGTATTATACCAAATATCTGACATACCCAGACTATCTAGAATAGATTTTTTTGAGAGCCCAATTTAAGCCTTTTGTATGTAATGTTATTTAATGTGTCTTCCTTGAGTATTTTATACATTCGCTTAACAAGAGAATTGTCGCTTATTTTTGTAATTTTTATCCAGTATCTGATCATGTTTAGTTTTCTTCTGATTTTCATCGGTACTCTACCAAGTTCACCATAAAGCCCAGATAGATTTGTGGATGTGTTAACATTTAGAATTTTTCTACAAAATTTTGTGTGAATTAATTCTATATCTTCTCCATCATTTCCTCCCCATATTTCTGAGCAATAGTTAAGTACAGAGGAAACAAGCGTGTCAAATAATTTGCATTTTTCCGAAGTTTTAAATTCGAACTGTTGAAAAATAGAAAATAAACTAAATAAGGCTTTTGATGCATGGTCTGCAATATGTTCTTGGGTGCGATGCCAGCTTCCATTTTTAAAGAGTTGTATACCTAAATATTTAAAAGATGAGACTACTTCAACTTTTTCATTGTAAAGGAAAAAATCATAACTAGTTGGTCTTCCCTTTTCGAAAATCATGACTTTAGTTTTGTTTATGTTTATTTTTAAACCGAATACATTGCAATAATTTTCTATATCATATAGCATAGATTGTAATGTTTCTGGTTTGGTTGAAAACAATACTTGATCATCTGCATACAGTATCAAAAATAGACGGAGTTCATTTACAGAAAAAATTCCATCAAGATCTGAATTGATGTTATTTACTATATCTTCACGAACATCATGAATAGGAGAGATGAACTGGGGTCACCTTTGTTTCACGCCCTGATGTGAATTGATAACATTCGGATAGACTTGCCCATTTTGCTTTACCGAAGAGCGCACAACAGAATACATCAATTTGATGGCATTTACCATTTTAGTGCTAACGTTTTCAGCAATAAGTTTTTGCCATAAGAACGAACGGTTTATTTTATCAAAACATTTTTCCGTAATCTATGAATATAGAGTAAACTTTGCGCCCAGAATGTAAAACTTTTGATATCACTGAGTGTAATAAAAATATACAATCAATCGTACTTTTTCCTTTCTGGAACCCAAACTGAGAGTCAGTAAGTTTTTCTTTCTTTTCAGACCATGTAGTTAATCTATTTAGTAAAATCTGTGAATATATCTTTGATAATATATTATTTAAGGTAATACCGCGGTAGTTTTTTGTTTCTTTCGGGTCGCCTCCCTTAAAGATGGGGATAATATAACCCAAGCCCCAATTTTCAGGATACACTGCGGTTTCAAATATTTTATTAAAAAGTGAAACAAGATCTGTAGAGATTAAACTATAAGCAGCTTTAATAATTTCTGCCGATATTCCGTCTGGCCCTACAGACTTAAAGTTATTTTGTTTAAATACTGCTTTTATGTATCTCTGTTTCAGATATAGGTAAGTCTAATTCTTCGTCTATGATATTTTCTATATTGATATCATTATCATTTAAATTACTATCATCACCATGAAGTGTATTAAAATGTTCATATAAATGTTCAATTTTGATTTCTCCTTTTTTGTTTTTGTCTTTCCGTAGCATTTTTTTATTGATTTCCAAAATTTGCGTGGCTGAGTAGTTGCCATACTTTCTAGTTTCCGTTTTCCCCCTTCTTGTAACTTATATTTATATTTAATTTTGCGTTTAATTTTATTGTATTTTGTTCGCATTTTGACAAAATGTCTTCTGTTTTCATCTGTATTATTTTTTAAAAAGAGATTTCTTGCCCTTTTATATTCTCCTTTAGCTGTATAGCTAGCGTCATTGAACCATTTCGGTTTATTCGGGTAGGAATTGTTATTATTGGCAACATTTATATCTATGCCAAAAGTTTTCATTGCATTTTTATACAAAATCTCAGACAAACTCGTCACTGTATCATTAACTGATCTATCATTATTTTCTTTCGGTATTTCGACTAAATCATTCGCAACTGATGATTTAAATAAATGTACTTTTTCTTCGTCCCATACTATTTTTTTTCAGTTTTTATCGTATTTGTATTTATGTTGCTTTCAGGTTTATTACCTTTTTTAATAAAACTGAAATAAATCGCTGCATGATCGGATAACGTAGACCATTGCTGAATATTAAAATCATTTATTGTATTGATATTACATTTTTCTATCAAAAGATAATCCGTAACACTGAGACCACGTGATGAGCTAAACGTATAATTACCTACTCCGCGATCTTTATGAATACGACCATTGGCTATCACGTGATTTGTTAGTTTACATAGTGATGTGAGTCTCCGCCCATTTACATCAATTATTTTATCTCTATTGTGTCTGATCGGTATTACATATTCTTCAGTAAATATTTCATTACTATGCATGTTTAAGTCAATGTACATGTCATTTTCTATGAAATCGCACAAGTTACCTGTCCTACAATTTAAATCCCCTCCCCCGGGCGTGACGACGTTTTCCCTAACTGATTAAACTTTTTCTATTCCTTTCTCAATCTCTTCAAAAAAGTCAAAATCTTTATCATAAAAATTTTTTGAACCTGTTGGTGGAATGTATGCATTACATATGTAAACATCTTCGTTAAAATGAAACAAATCATGATTAATTTTTAACCAAATAATACAAAATTTATGTTGCTCAACAACTGAAATTTTAGAGTTCAGTTCGCTTCGAAAATAAACGGACAATCCTCCACTGTACCGACCTTTTTTAGTTCCAGTTGATTTGAGTCCGTATACATGGACACTGTTATATCCGTTTAAATCCAAATTTAGTGAATGTTTTTTACTTAACCATGTTTCACAGAAAAAAAGGATGTCATAACTTTTCACATAATCAAAAAATTCTTCGTCTGACAGTTTTCTAGATAATCCATTTACATTCCATGAAAGGATTCTTAGCTCCTCCTGCGACCCCTAACTAGAAATCTCCTGGAAAGGCCCACTGTTGCCATCACGGGCTAAGAGTTTAGCACCGGCCCATTTTACTGTTTTCCCAGATGCCTTTTCTCGCTCCATCGCTGTGTATAAATCTCGTCTTTTTGCTAGGACGGACTTTGTTTGCTGTACTCCGACGCCTTTACTTTTCGTTTTTAATTCGTCTATTTTGTCTTTGGCTGTAATTCGAACCAATTCTCTATCCTTTGATTCGTGAAATTTTGCGACAATCGGTCGTATACCTTTTCCTTTCTTTTGCCCAATTCGATGCGCTCTTTCAATTTGAATCGATTTATGAATTTCTAGGTCATCCTTGATTAAGTCTAAAACGAGATCTTCACAATTTTCGTCCACAGTTTCCGGTATTTCATGGAATAACAAATTGTCGTCAACTTTCTTACTTAATTGCTGATTTTCTGCTTCTAGCACGGACACATGTTTTTCAAAAGATTGACACATGTCTTTTAAACTTACAATTTCGGTTTTTGATTGTTCTATGCATTTCTTTGTATTGTCATATTCACTACTAAGAAAAGTAGACGCATTTTCAGTTTCAATAAGCCTCGTATCCATGGATTTATATTTATGCTCTAGATCGTCCACCTTACAGCTCATTCTGTTGACAAGTTTTTCTATGTTTTCAATTTTTGACATGGATTTCTTGATCAATTTGACATCTTCCATGAGTTCGGTTACCCATGTTGGTGGGGAGGTTGTCACTTGTTGGAGGGGTGTAAATGGTGGCAACTGAACGTATTGTCCACATAACTGAGGATTCGCAAAATTAGCCATATTTTGTGCAGGATAGCCCCCTGTTTGCATATTCTGCATATTACTCATTTGAAATGTGAAATAATCCGGAGATGATATATGTAAACGTTTATTTTGATTATTCACTAAGTCGTTGTTATTTACACTTTGCGGAGTACACGACTGATTATCGCTCAAACCGGTTTGTTCACAATGACCACTGACCTGTGTAATGTCCATGTAAAGCGGCGAAGTGGCCTTTCTTTTTCCACCTTTTCCACCTTTATTTTTCTTTCCAGTGTCCTTTTCCTTAGAATTTTTCTTCGCAGGCATGTAGCTATTACTTTAATAAGCTTCTTACAGTAAATTTAATCCAGTCTGTTTACGATATTTCCAAATTTTCCCCATAAAACCGGAGAGCTCAAATTTCATGTCTTGTCACTATATGCTGACATATACAGGTATATATCAAAACAATACAATGTATATAATTTTCTTTTACTCATAATGTGCTGAAGCTCTCTAAAGAGTTTATAAAAGTAAATCACTAAATATTTCTGGTCAGTAAATACAGAATTTCTTGAAGGTTAACAGTACAGTGGACAAAGCTAGGTCAGGTTCTGATGTGTTCTGTGTCATTTCCCCATTTTTTCCAAAGTCAAAGAATTATTTTAAAACTGATTTTATTCTATACAATATAACAATGCAAAGAAAATATACCATGTATCATTAAAGTTTGCATGGTAAACCGCTTTCAAGACAAAATTTATTTCAAATTTGCCAGAAAAAAAAAAGTGGATAGTACATAATGGCATGAGATAAACATATGACCAAAGTTTCATAAACATCCTTCAATGAGTTTGGGAGATAGTCACATGACCTTTGACCTAAAAGAGTGACCTTGACCTTTTTCATCATGATGAAAAATTAACATCTGACGCAAGTTTGATGAAAATCCTTCAAAGGATTAAGAAGATATAGTCTGATGACCTTTAAATAGGTTTCAGAAAAAGATTCTTCACATTCTCTCCACGAAATCAACATTCACCATAGTTTGAATGAAATCATTGAAAAGTTTATGGAAATATAGAAACATGACCTTGGACCCAAATTGTGACTTTGACCTTGAGCAGGCTTCGTTGAAATATGGATATTGCATGTAAGTCATTATGTGGTGAACATTTGACTCAAGTTTCAGAGCTGAGGAGATACTGAAATATGAACTTGACCTTGACCTTGAATGGTAAAGGTATGGGCAACAACTGTTACAAATTATTTCAAAATTAGTCTTTGCATGTAGAATTTTGTCACAAAATATCAGAGCATATCCCTATATAACAAGTTTGAGCCCTAAGTGTGACCTTGACCTTTAAGGTTACCCATGCATGGTGTGCATGACACATCCTTGTGATATGGACAACGACTGTGTGATGTTATTTCAAGACAGAGCAAACCTACATTTCCAAACGATCTTTATATCAAACTCATAGTTTTATGTATAGATGCAAGTTCTGGAACACTTACATATTTTCTGTCAAATGCATCAAAGCATCCCTTCACCCACTTTATCACCTGACTTGCTCCAGGGCATGACACATCATCTTTCAGAATCTTTAAATTTAGCCCTGAAAATCATGTAAATTTTAAATAGAACAAACTGAGAGTCTTTCAAAGAAACACTGTTTCAAAAAGTGAATTCACCCAGAAAAAAAAAAGTAGGATTACAATTTTCCCAAAATGATCTTTAACAGTGCCGGACATTTGAAATGTTTGCCTGACTGAACGAAAGAAACTATCGTGTGAAAGGCTTTAAAGTGCCTGACCAGCTAAACTTTTGTATGACATGTCATGCAGACAGATAATTTTCAGGAAGACTGAGATTAACTGACAATCAAGAGACATACTTACCAATGGCATTGATTTAGCGATGCTTCAAATGTTATCACTTAATGAATGGGCAGAATGGCCTTATATCAGTATCGGTTGTTTAGGAAAGATGGCTGGTTTAGGTGAACACTAACTCTAGCTTAGCCACGCACCAGGCTAGATTAATCTTATAAACTACATGTATTTAATTTAAAAGTTTGAGCATATCATTTTCAGCCCTTTTTACATGGTTCGATCATCTTGCATTTTGGGCGACGCCTGGGGAATTTGTAAGAAGTGAGCAATCATGAAATAGAAGAATGATAAAAAGTATGGTAAAGCGAGGACTGAATGCCAGTCTAACACTGGCCATTATCCGATTTAAATGCATAAAGTATATTAAACAAGAGGGCCAAGATGGCCCTATATCGCTCACCTTGGTACAAGTCCACTTGCCTGGTGGAAGATCACTAGACAATGTTATATACCAAATAGGTTTAAACTTTTCCTATATACGACTTTGTAAAACAAGTGACCCCCCCACCCCGGGAAAGGTCAATTTTGACCCCAGGGGCATAATTTGAACAAACTTTGAAGAGGTCTACTAGGCAATGCTACATGCCAAATATCTAAGCTCTAGGCCTTGTGGTTTCAGAGAAGAAGATTTTTAAAGTTTTTCCTATATAAGCCTATGTAAAACTAAGTGACCCCCCCCTCGGCGGGGTCAATTTTGAACAATCTTGGTAGAGGTCCACTAGCAAACGCTATATGCCAAATATCTAAGCTCTAGGCCTTGTGGTTTCAGAGAAGATTTTTAAAGTTTTTCCTATATAAGCCTTTGTAAAACTAAGTGACCACCCGCGCAGGTCAATTTTGACCCGGGGGGTCATAATTTGAACAATCTTGGTAGACGTCCACTTAAGACAATGCTACATGCTAAATGTCTAAGCTCTAGGCCTTGTTGTTTCAGAGAAGAAGATTTTAAAGTTTTTCCTATTTGTTGCAATAGCAACCAGAGTTCTGCATGGAATGGAATTCTTTGAACAATTTTGGTAGAGCTTCATGCAAGGAACATCCCTGCATAGTTTCATCAACATTGGCTAAGTTGTTTTAGAGGAGATGTCATTTGAATCAAAATGTTGATGGACGATGGACAATCATCCATCAGAAAAGCTCACCCTGGCGAAGCTAATAAAAAACAAAGAAATGCCAATTATGTATATGTAATCTACCAAACTATTTTCATCTCCCATACATCCGTGATCAAGTATACCTTCTAAGCTCCTATCCCCAAAAGCATGCTCTGGAAATATAGCTCGTAAATAAGCAATATTAGACACCGCAACAGCTAGCAACTTCTTCACAAACAGTGCTGACTGAACTTCTGTAATCTGTTCATTTGGAAATATGGCACCCCACTAAAAACACAAGAAAATACAATTCATGTTTTCACACATATCTGTTATGTCTGAAAAATTAAAGAACATGTATTTCTTAATTTCAATTTCATTGAAACGCAAAGTAATATTTGTAATTTTGACTTAAATCACTTTGGCATATTCTCATGTTACAATACACATACAGGTTGATTACACACATAGGTTTCATTTATTTAAGTTTAAACTAGACCTATCACTAAATGTGATTAATACCCCCGAAAGACTGCTTTATCAACTAAGGAAGTTAGTGGTAACAGAATACCTTGCAAAAAAAAAAACTAAAATAGAGATATTGTTCTTGGCAATAACTCTAGAGCTTGTCAAAAAGAGTTATGGTTCTTATACACTGCACTTCCTCTCATTGTGCTTGACCATTGTATGAAGTTGTATTGAAATCCAAACTAGTAGTTTTCAAGTTATGCTCTTGATAAGGAAAAGTAACAAAGGGCAATAACTCTGTAATTACTTAAGATAGAGTTATGGTTCTTGTAGACTGCACTTCCTCTCATTGTGATTGACCATTGTATGAAATTGTATTCAATTCCAACCATTAGATTTCAAGTAATACTCCAGACAAGGAAAAGTAACAAAGGGCAATAACTCTCTAATTACTTAAGATAGAGTTATGGTTCTTGTAGACTGCACTTCCTCTCATTGTGCTTGACCATTGTATGAAGTTGTGTTGAATTCCAACCAGTAGTTTTCAAGTTGTGCTCTGAACAAGGAAAAATAACAAAGGGCAATAACTCTGTAATTACTTAAGATAGAGTTATATTCTTGTACACAGCACTTCCTCTCACTGTGCTTGACCATTGTACGAACTATATAGTTATACTGAATTCCAACCAGTAGTTTTCAAGTTATGCTCTGGACAAGGAAAAGTAACAAAGGGCAATAACTCTGTAATTAATCAAGATGGAGTTATGGTTCCTGTTCACTGCACTTTCTCTCATTGTGCTTGACCATTGTATGAAGTTGTAATGAATTCCAACCAGTAGTTTTCAAGTTATTCTCCGGACAAGGAAAAGTAACAAAGGGCAATAACTATGTAATTAGTCAAGATGGAGTTATGGTTCTTGTGTACTGCACTTCCTCTCAATGTGCTTGACCATTGTATGGAGTTGTACTGAATTCCAACAGACCGACCCCCTGACCGACCAACCACCGGGTGACTCCTATGTACAAAGATATATAAAGACATACTTTGTATGGCACCCTGGAAAAGAAGCTGTATGGCAGGAAAGAGTCCCAAAAGACAAGAGAGAGTCTCTAAATAATGGCCAGTCTACAACAATATATCACATAGCATCAGCACAAAAAACATCTAAATACCAGTTCATTTTAACAATTTTTACTTACTGTTCCAGTTTTCTCAGCTGGTTTTTGTAAAACTGTCGTTGCCATCTGTAAGTGAAACAAAAAAAAATTATATTAAGTATACTTTCAATTTAGTATCAATCGTGTATTAACTATTTTCAGCGCTTCACGACTTTGTTTTAACATTTTCCTGATGGATGAGCTTGTGCAACAATGCGCAAGAAGTCTATCTAAAAAAAGAGTGCAAAGATGGCCCTATATCGCTTATCTGGCTACCGTTGGCTATAATACAAGGTCAGCAATAGCAGAAAGGGTTAATTTTGACCTTGGGGACAGACCAGTTGAGCATTCTTGATAGAGGTCAAATAGGCAATGATACAGGCCAAAAATCTAAGCTCTAGGCCTTGTGGTTTCAGAGAAAAAGATTTTATAAGTTTTTCCTATATAAAACCATGTAAAATCAAGACCCCCGGGCTGGGTCAATTTTGAGTCGGGGGTCATAATTTGAACAATCTTAGTAGAGGTCCACTAGGCAATGCCACAAGCTAAATATATAAGCTCTAGACCTTGTGGTTTCAGAGATAAAGATTTTAAAACTTTTTCCTTCATAAGCATAAATATAAAAACAAGGGACCCCCGGGCGGGGTCAAATTTGACTCTGGGTTCATAATTTAACAATCTTGGTAGAGGTTTACTAGGTAATCCCACACTGCTAAATATCTAAGCTCTAGGCCTTGTGGTTTCAGAGAAGATTTTTCAAGCTTTTCCTATACACTTCTATAAGCCTATATAAAAACAATTCTGGGTTCATAATTTGAACATTCTTGATAGATATCTACTAGCTAATGCCACATACCAAATATCTAAGCTGTAGGGCTAAGGCCTTCCTGTTCTCAATAGAACAGAATTATTTGACACAAACCAAAAATATCTCTGAATTTGCTCAAGACGTCATTTAACACATGCTTAATAAAGGTGGTCAATTAATTTTAAGCAACAATTTGACAATTTTTACTTTTTGTATATTCTGTTAGCGATTTATTTAATAAACAAAAATACCCATTGCACAGAGTTTGACCCCTATCAGAACTTTATCCTGTTTTCTCGTATTCTCAGGGGGCTAAGCATGTAAATGTGTTACCTATAAAACAGTACACATTTTAGCAAAATTATTTACATGTCTAAATTTGATAGAACCCGGAAAATACTCATCTTTCAGTTGGTGTCATCATAAATTGCAGTGATTTTTTGCTTTATGTCAGAATCTCGCTTTGCCACAGTATCGGAGGCCGTTCCTCATACTCAGAAATGACAAGACTCAAGTTTCTACATATTCTCAGGGATTTATGTTTGAATCCCGGGCATTGCCACTGTCTAGAATCCAAAAACTTAGTAAACCTTGCCAAGGTGCATAGCTTGGCATAATTTGTTACAAATAACATAAAAATAATAATGATAGCCAGCAGAATAAAACTAATATGGACATTTTTACTAAACCTACCACAGAAAAATAAGAAAATTCAGCATTTTCAGTAAAATGCCAATATTTTCATTAATTTTCAATCAAATCACTTGACAACTTTTTGTGACAGTTTTGTATCGTATCTCATGTAAATGATAACAAAGAGTTGCCAATTTGACACCTTTACTGTAAAAAACGAGAATATGAGAAACCCTGAGAATACGAGAAACAGGGATAAATCTTATTAACTTTTATAAAATTTTGTTATTACTCCCCTTTAATATGAGTTTTAAGTGTTTATGCGAGCCTCGCCGGTGCGCAGGTCTAAATAATGGGAGAACCCGGCGAATATCGACTCTTAACGTCTTGGGCAAATTCAGAGATATTTTTGGTTTGTGTCAGAATCTCGCTATATTTCCACGATAACGGAGATATATTGCCCTTACAAAAAGATCACAATATCTCAACTTGTGTACAATTAGTTGGATTATTATGAATGGGGGCCGCTAAAATGCAACCTACCCCTTAATCAGTACAGTCAACCTGGCAATTCATGAATTCATTTTTTGTTATTATCAAATGTCGCGAAATATGATAAAATTTTGAAAGATTAATCTGGTATTGTAAGAATTGTTCCAAATTTACGATTCAGATAACTACGTTACAAGATAATTATGCCCACAAGTCACTAATTTTAAAGCAATTTTCAGAAAAACGCATCTAACACACCTTTCAGCTGTTTGATGCAGACGACACTTTCACGTGCAACACATATCCCATGAATCATCATTTTGTTTACTAATAAACTTTCTGAATTATGCGTTCCCTCAATTTTATGCAATTTACGATGCTTGATTTATTAGCATTATCTAATGCAAATTAAGCCTTCTTTACTTTATAACCTTTTTTTGCTGTATTTGTGGTTTTCAAGTCACTTATTAGAACTTTGATTATTCTATTTTATTCGCTCCCATGACTGTAAGTATTATAAATGTTATTTCTGTATAAATATGATGTAATTTACTTGTTGCACTTGATGAAAGCGTTAAAACATTATTGCTATAATATGTGCTTTTCTCATTACTGGAGGGTTCATTCTCCTGTGCATGGGCCTGGTTGTTGGTGGGTCTTTATTTGATGGTGTTTAGGGTTTATCTTTCTTCTGTTTATCTTTTTTTTATCAAATTAGAATCTAAATATATTTTATGGAGTTCAATGAACACTACAATTGAAAAGTGATTCAACAATCATGATAATAAAAGATTAATTTGTTTGGTTATTTGTTATTATGGGAAATGAAATGGGTTATTCGTGTGTTTTAAGTACTCCATCAGATTTCTTCAATAAGGATAAATGTTTGTACATTTGTTTATTTCAGTGCTACTTCAATTATATATATAAGCAAATGTAACTTGACAGAAATCACAGTTGTACATTTCAAATGCTGTGTCTTCACCAGAGTACATCATTTCTTAAAA
>JAFMSR010000010.1:32927199-33021652 GCA_022818135.1 Saxidomus purpurata
AATCACTATATTCCACTGAAAGATCACTACTCTATTAGTTTAAGTTAGCATAAAATAGATATTTTTAAAAAGTCCGACAATAACATTTTCCCAATTAGAAGAAGCTAGAACTATGAAGACAATATAGAAGGTTTAAACGATGGTCAGAATTTTACATTCTAATAAATCAATCGAAGTACCATCTTAGGAAATTGTTACAATTTGCAATCATTATGGAAAAGAACAGGAGAATTTTTTTAAAGATCAAAATTACTAAAATATATGCTTGCATATTCTCGGCTTCGCATATTAGCCAATTAACCAATCGTATTATCAGATCACGTTCATATATCTTCATTCAGTTAAAGGTGAAAATTCAGTCTTGACCATAGAACACATGCAAGATTAAATTTATTTAAAACGAAACAAAAGAAAAAAAAGACAGAAGTATTATTTAATTGAAAATTTGTTCTCGCGCCAAATATGTTATCAACTTTAAATAAAGTCTTCATTATTATGATTTTATTATCATATATTTAATAATCTTGTTATAACGTATTAAAGGATTTTGTACATTTTAGAATTAAAGCGCCTAGAGATCAGCGATAAAAGCCGACGAATCACCTTTCCCGATTATCAATGATATACTTGAAATTACTTATCACTTTCGTTGACCAGATTACACTACCATATTATAAGTTAATGAAACTGTCTAATACGCTATATGTGCATATTTTTGTTCAGTATGCATTCTTTTGTTTTCATGTGAGAAGAAATAAACACAAATTACACTATGCGTTATAAATCTTGCATTCCAAGTGAGAAGCGTCGGTAAGTTTTGCAAAAATCATATGTACGCGCTGGCGTAATCGGTTGACTGCACGGTTATACACGGTGTGTGCGTAATCGGCAGTGCTGAAAATTACTGCTGCACCGGTTTATTTGCGTTATGTACAAAGCAAACAGTGGTAACAGTTCCGCCGTCAAATCTTTTATGTTGAATACATGTAATCAGGAAAGGGTTGTTATTTCCTTCAAGATAAATGTTTTTTCTTGTCGCACACAAAGTTTAAATGTGATATATATCGGGGATACTTTAAAAAATCATTACAAACTGGGTCATTCCTCTGGTCGGATTTCTGCCCAGTTATGAGCACTTTAAAATTAGGCGTAGAGGTGTGACAGTTATAAAATATCAGATCTGTGAAAGGGGTCACACTGAAACGCCAAATTAATTAGGCTAGGCGATAGTCTAACTATTTCGACTTCGAAGGCAAACCGCATTTTTAGGCTGATATTTTATAGTTGTTCACCTTCTACGTCTCACTTTGAAGTCACATATAGTAGGCATACACCCCAAATACACTGTTCGTTGGGCACTAACCACCGCGCTATAATCCAGTATTTCGATATAGTTTCATTATTACATGATAAAATAAAGGTAAATGGTGACACTAATGCAGATCCCAGCTCAATTTACCTGTCTACACACGAACACCAACCACTTAAATCCGAGATATTCATCGTACATGTATACAGCGGCCATTTTTAAAGAATCATGGGAATTGTATTACGTCACTACGTATTCAACTGGGTACAACCGCAGCCGCAGTTTATCATCGACTAGCACGCGCGCGTATAAAGAGGTGAACACACCGAAAGTGACATAAGTTTAAATTATTGAAATATATTTATATACAACTCGTATGTTGATTTATACCTTTATAATATATTGACCCTCATGTGAGTTCACTTGTGATTTGAATTTTCTACACTTTTCTCTGTTGTCTTAAAAAATGAATGTTACATAAAAATGCATTTTATTGCGCGAGTGTCTTTGTATGATTGACAAGAAGTCCAAAAGGCGGCATATTTAAAGTGGTTCTAATGTATTGAGAGCCAGATTTGGATGAAAATGAACATTATACTAACGAGTTTTGTGCACACAAATTCTTGTAGATCATAACGATCTATTTAGATTGATAAAAGCTTTAAGAAGCTAATAATTTTTATGGAAACACATTTTTTCATATAAAATTCAGCATATTTTTGTGCAGATATTTTAATATCAATAGTTGAAAATTGCGATATTTTTTTAGATCGCCAAGCGGGAATGTTGACCTTTTTTAATCACTTATTCAGTCAACTGTTAAATATGGTTGTCTTAAATAATTTGATATGTTCAATGGGTTTATTAATAAATTGAATCATATTTTTAAGACTGCTCTAACCACATAAATAATTATCAAAATTTTATATACGTTATACAAGTGTTTGGTTTGAGCAATTAATTAATAGAGGACACTTGTTTGTTTGAGGTGCATATGGAATATATCTGAATGAAAAGTGATACAAATTTGAAATTTTTACGAATGCTGAACGCAATTGAAAATGCGAAATTTTATCAGTTTGAGTTGAGATACATTTTATTTACACCCAAAACAAATCACTTTCCTTTTTATTTTATGCTAGCTATTATAACTAAATCCAGATTATTTATATACAGAAAAAGATGAAAGTCCGTAGACCTTGATCACCCACACTGTGACTGATACGATAAATATGTTATCACTATTTTCCACTGACAGATCACTACTAATTTCTATTAGTTAGCATAAAATAAATATTTTAAAAAGTCCGAAAACAACATTTTTTTCAATTAGAAGAATGCTAGAACTATGAAGACAAATAAGAAGGTTTAAACGATGGTCAGAATTTCACATTCTAATAAATCAATCGAACCATCTTAGGAAATTGTTACAATTTGTATTCATTATGGAAAAGAACCGGAGAACTTTTCTAAAGATCAAAATTACTATAATATATGCTTGCATATTCTCGGCTTCGCATACTAGCCAGTTAACCAATCGGATTATCAGATCGCGTTCATATATCTTCATTCAGTTAAAGGTGAAAATTCAGTCTTGACTATAGACTCATATGCAAGATTCGAAACAAAAGTATACAAAAAACATAGAAGTATTATTTAATTGAAAATTGCTCTTGCACCAAATAAGTTATCCACTAAAAATAAAGTCTTCATTATTATGATTTTATTATCATATATTTAATAACATTGTTATAAGGTATTAAAGGATTTTGTACATTTTAGAATTAAAGACGCATAGAGATCAGCGATAAAAGCCGAGGAATCACCTTTTTCGAATATCAATAATACACTTGAAATTACTTATCACTTTCGGTGACCAGATTACACTACCAACATAACAGCAACACATTTAATGAAACTGTATAATACGCTATATGTACATATTTTTGTTCAGTATGCATTCTTTGTATTCATGTGAGAAGAAATAAACACAAATTACGCTATGCGTTATAAATCTTGCATTCCAAGTGAGAAGCATCGGTAAGTTTTGCACAATCATATGTGCGATGCGCCTTGCAATCGGTTGACTGCACGGTTATACACAGTGTGTGCGTAATCGGCAGTGCTGAAAATTACCGCTGCACCGGTTTATTTGCGTTATATAGAAGAAAACAGTGGTAACAGTTTCGTCGCCAAATCTTTTTATTTTGAATACATTTCATCAGTAAAGTAATGTTATTTCCTTCAAGATAAATGTTTTTTCTTGTCGCACACAAAGTTTAAATGTGATATATATCGGGGATACTTTAAAAATTCATTACAAATGGGGTCATTCCTCTCGTCGGATTTCTGCCCAGTTATGAGCACTTTAAAATTAGGCGTAGAGGTGTGACAGTTATAAAATATCAGATCTGTGAAAGGGGTCACACTGAAACGCCAAATTAATTAGGCTAACAGGGCGAATGCTCTACCGACTGAGCTATCCGGCCGCCTTCACATTTTCTCCTCTTTTCATAATTAAGTCCGTAACCGTGACACATTCGCCACAGGATCGAAGGGTCCCGGGTACGATCCCTATTGTTGCCATGACGGTAGTGTCCTTTGGCAAGACACATTGCCTCTCTCTCTTCGAGGTTGATTCCTTCTGGAATGAGTGTCAAGTGCATCATGTATCCCTGTTTCTCATATTCTCAGGGTTTATCGGTATTCTTGTTTTTACATTAAAGATGTCAAATTGGCAAAAAAATTATCATTTACAGAGATATGATACAAAACTGGCAAAAAGTTTCAAGTGATTTGACTGAAAAATAATGAAAATATTAGCATTTTACTGAAAATGTTGAAATGTCCTTATTTTTTTGTGGTGGGCTTTGGTAGAAGTGCACATCTTTTTTTTATTCTACTGTCTATCATTATTATTTTTATTTTATTTGTAACATATTATGCCAGTGATGCACTTTATAAGGTTTTTTTATTCTACAATATGGCAATGCCCGAGACTCAAACATAAATCCCTGAGAATACGAGAAACTTTCTTCTCATTTCTGAGTATGAGGGTGACCTCAGATACTTCAGCAAAATTTATGTAAGGAGAAAAATCATCCAATTTATGATGACACCAACTGAAAGAAGAGTATTTTTTCTATCAAATAACATGGAATGACACATACGCATAGCAGAAAAAAAAAAAAAAACAAAAAAAAAAAAATTAATACCAGGGTTATAAATAATGTTGCTAAATTAAAAATGTGTACTGTTTTATACTAACAAATTTACACGCTTAGCCCTGTGAGAATACCAGAAAACAGGATACTGTCATTGTTCACTTGTACATTATACTGTTCACTATACACGTGTGAATTCTGAATAACCATTTCTACACATGTTGTTTGATAGAAAAAATACTCGTGAAAGTTTCTCGTATTCTCTGGGATTTATGTTTGAGTCTAGGGCATTGCTACATTGTAGAATCAAAAAACTTATAAATGCCAAGGTGCATAGCTTCAATAGCTTGGCATAATATGCTACAAATGACATAAAAACGAGAATGATAGACAGCAGAAAAAAACAGCATTTTCATTAAGAATAAGATGCCAATATTTTCATTAATTTTCAGTCAAATCACTTGAAACTTTTTTGTACCAGTTTGGTATCATATCTCTGTAAATGATAACAAAGAGTTGCCAATTTGACACCTTTAATGTAAAAAAAAAGAATATGAGGAACCCTGAGAATACGAGAAACAGGGATATGTGCTATGTAGCTATACTTGACATGATTTGGTCATACTAAATTGACAGATCAAAGTATGTATGTAAAACCACAATGAGACCATTGAGCGGGTGCAGTTGTCAAATGTCAGGTTTTGTGGTTTGAATCCTTGCCTCTGTGATGTTTTCTGGGAAGTTGGACAAACAAATTTATCACCATTACTACCAATCAATCATCTATTTAGTTAAATGCTGACTTGGAATCTAGACTTAACATGTGTGAACTGTCAAGAATATTAATAAGATCTGAAATAAAAGTCTAAGAATATTGTTGTTTATAAAAGAATTAAGTAATGTTGGTTAAAATCAAAGCAGGTGTATTTAAGGAGATGATATGTTAAATCTGACTAAAAGCCAGTCTGGATTCTGAGCCAGACACAGTGGCAATATATTGGGCATGACATTCCAGTGAACAATGGTTGGGGCAATTCCAATTTAAAAGTCCCCAAAAACACAACACTATGATGTGAATTTATGTGGGGGCTGTTCCAAACCCCCACCCCAATCATAGTAGTGGGGGCTGCTGCCCCAAAACCCCTGCTTGCTAATTTCAAACAACAACTAATCCAAAACTTTCCATAAAACAATTTATTACATAATAGTCCTAATTGATGGGGAGTGCTAAACTGGAGATACCCATATGGTCCTAGGGAAAAGGTTGATTGCATCTGCTGGAATACCTGTGAATAGGATATTCTTAAAGATCTAATATTCAGGATAAGGCACTACTATATGATATTCATCTTATAAAAAGAAGCAAGATGACAAAAGGCAAGAAAAGTTATTGGTAGAAATACAGCCTCTTGAGAAGCAAACTAATATTGATTATGATCTTTTAATGGCAAAAAAAGAATAACTGGCTGACTTTATATAATTATATAAATAAAAAAATGCAAATGTTTTTATCAGATCTAGGGCTAAATGAGTTTCAGAGGGAGAAAAACCCTCAAAATACTTCTGCAATTTAGAAAACAGAAATTATGTATCCAAATAAAGAATTCCCTATACCGGAACCTTCCACAAAAAAAAATATAACAGAGCAAAAAGAAATTCTGAATGAAGTTGCAAATCATTATGAAAATCTATATACCTTAAGAGAGACAGAAAACATTGACCTTATCAATCATTTTGACAACATTGATGTACCCAAACTATGTGAGGAGGAAAAACAAAGGGTAGAAGGTCATTTGTCTGGTAGTAAAATGTTGACAAGTCTGAAAAAATGTCAAATGATTCCTGTCCAGGTAGAAGTGGTTTTACAGCAGCTTTTTCAAATTCTTTTGGAATGATATAGGTTACAATTTTCTTGTTAGGTAGGCCAGTAAATCATGCTTTTGATACAGAAGAACTGTCAGGTACTTCGAAACAAGGGATCATAACTTGCATTCCTAAATGCTTTATTAAATAACTGGAGGGTAATATCTTTATTAAACGTGTCATAGAAAATTGCATCTGCCAGTATTGTTCACCGTCTAGAAACAGTCTTACATAAACATCAGACAGGTTTTATATCTGGAAAATACATAGGGGATAACATAAGATTGATTTGTGATATTATGCACTATACAGAAGTAAATATGTTGCCAGGAATGCTATTGATGATAGATTTTGCAACAGCTTTCGATTCACTGTCATGGACTTTTATGTAGAAAATACTACAATTCTTTAACTTTGGGGAGGGTTTTATAAAGTGGGTGAACTTGTTTTATAAGAATATTCAGTCTTGTGTTTCAATAAATATTAGATAGTGTATACAGTTGAATGTGATCTTGTGATGAAATAAAACTGACTTTAATTCATATAACTTTCAGATTGATATTTTTTTCACAAGCAAGTGTTAAGAGGTCAGCAGAATGCCAGCAGGGAACCCCGATGAGCCTTACTACTGCTCTCAGCAGATCAACATCCCTCCAGCCCTGCCAGATATTCTCAAGCAGTTTACCAAAGCTGCTATCAGAACTCAACCCACTGATGTCTTAGGATGGTCTGCAGCGTGAGTGGCTAATTATATAATTTGTCAGTAACATGTACATTGTACTTACTTTTGTACTACTCTGTCAGGGGTTACTAGTACATGCTGAGGTATATAAGTTATTAAGTAATAATAATAGTACTGAGAGGAATGTTTTGGATGCATTTTCTAAAACATTATGAAACAAATAAAATCATGTAACCCTGTAAGGGAATTTATGCAGTCACTTGATTTACCAGGGCTGAATTAAAAGTAGATTTTCAGTAAAAGTAACTGTGGGCATTATTTCTGTGTATATGTCATTATGTGAACATGCATATTAAATGACTGGACTAAGGTAAGTAAAGCCATTGTTCACATGTAAATATTAAGTGAATCTACAACTTGTTAAGGTGATTTGAAAGAGTATTCAGCTTCTGTTATGAACATTACAGATACTTCAAGGCAATGTCTAAGGGTGAGACTCCGCCAGTGAAAGAGAGATTAGAAATGCCAGTTGCCACACAGAAAACTGACACAGGCCTGACACCAGGGCTCCTAAGGGTGCTTAACAAACAGGTCAGTTTAACTGTTTTGATGTTTTTGCATCTTAAGTCTTCACTCTGCTAAATTTTGGTGCCACCTTGGTACAGTAATGGCTAAATCTAAATTGCTAAAATGGACTAGTCCGTGTTTCAGTTTGGAAGGTACCATTTAACATTGAAAGGGGTGCTCATTGAAATTTTGCTGACTCCATAGCATATTGGTATAACTTTTCCAGATTTTCGTTCACTCTCATTTTTACTTACATTTCTGCAAATCTTTTAAAGAGGTATGAAATTATGAATAATAAAACAAATATGGTATCATAGGGCAAGTACATTGTATGTGTATTGTTAAAAGTAATTGTCCACCTACACAGTTGATTTCCTGTGTCAATACCGGTATCAGACAGATCATCAATCATGTAAGTGTACTGTGTAGACAGATGAGGATCAGGGATGTGGGAAGGCAGAACTGCTACCGGCCAGCCACGGTAAGAATTAAGACACATCCGTTGAAACATAGTGATTGTTATTATTTTCACAATTATTTCTGAATTTTTGATGATATTTTTGCAGCTTGGTCCAAAAAAGACTGTACCATTGAGTATGATAGAAGAAAAATGGATGGATTTAGCATTACCCAAAGAACAGTTTGATGATTTGGTCAGAATAGGAAGTTTTGGTGGGGAAGTGGAGTGGAACAAATTCTTTGCACTCGCATGTTCTGCAGTGGCACAGGTATTTATTATAAAAGATACTCATATACTATTTACACCAGTAGCAAGCCCTGTGTTTGGTTTTGAAAGTCTGTGTCTTTAATTTAAGTTTAAACATATGTGTTTAGATTATGATAGGTTATCAATGGGCGACAACAGCTTAGTGGTCTGGATGTTTGTCTCTGGTATAGTAGGTCCCAGGTTTAAGCATGAAGAGATTTTAGCTGTTAATGTGTATCAGTTGTTTTGTAGCTTATATGGTTACTGCCTCTCTCATGCAAGTGTGACCACATCTTGAAAGAGTGCTCAAACACAATTCAATATTTAAAGTTAGGGAAGGTTTGTATGTAATCAAACTTAAATCAATATGAACATTGTATAAACTAAACATACATATATTTTTAACTAAACAGGCTATGTGCATTTAAGGGTATCAACTGCCTTCACTTGAATACAGCTGTAGTTTGTCACCATCAGTTTGCCTACTATTTAAGATTGCAGTAATGTACTGAGGACTGGCATTCTAATGGTTAAAATACATTTCTGGACATGTCTTTGTCTAACCGGACAAGTGGCATTTACATCTGTGAAAGATTGTGGAACAAAATTAATGCATAACATTTTATCTTGACAAAATTAAACAGGATTTTTTAGACAAATCAGAATTAAATTCCTTTCAAATCCTGCAAATGGTAAAAAATGTATAATTATGATGATTTTTCTTTTCCAACAGTCCATTACACATGCAATGAAGACAGTGTGTGAGATTTTAACTGCGGACCCTGAAGGTGGAGCTGCAAGAATACCTTACCCATTGTTTAAAGATATTTACACGTACCTGGCACAGGTAGATGGTGAAATCTCACAAACGCAGATCAATGAAGTCTTTTCATATTTACAATATGATGTGTAAGTAGAATATTGATTTAGGGATTATCTCCCCTGCAGGGAATATAATTGCATCTTACCAGATTAATAATAGAGAGTACAATGTACTTCCTATATAATCCATAATCTGTACATTACCCTAGCCGGCAGTGGCATCGACACCTACTGTCTTTATAATGTGTTTTAAGCTTTCAATCTCATGCTGGCCAGTATTTGTCTAAGTAGGGAATATTTTCAGCTGTTAGAAGAGATTTAAATATTGTATAAGAAGAACATAATGCCCTGCAAGGATAATTGATTGCATGTTGTACAAATTTTCATTAAAATGGCAGGATAAATTTGATTTTTGAAAGCTTTAATAGCAATTTTCATCTAAATAAACTCCTGAGGTCATAAGCAAGCCCTTTTCGCTGGGATCAATAACTCTGACTTGAATTTTAACAAAATTATAGTCTTTTGTAAGAAGAAATTTTGGTTAAAAGTTCTATGTACAAGTTTCTACTTGAGTATGTTCAAAGTCCTTAGAGACGTGGTGTGTGGATCAGCTTATCATTAAAAACACAAGCTTGGGTCAGAAATTAATACATTGGCCATACTTGTAAAAAATTCATGATTATAATCAAATACAGTCTTTCTCATTAACAGCTTGCTTTTACAGTGTTTAAAGAAAGTTGACTCAAATGCAAAAGCTTGATTTTAGTAGAAATTTGAATTCAGTAACAAATACGACAAGTTTGTTGAAATTTTACAACTTGGTTTCTTTTGTTTTTCAGAGATAAACAAGAGAATTATGTGATGCCAAGAAACTTTTTGAGTCCAGAGTGTCCAAAGATGGGATCAACGTGAAATTACAGCATTTTGTGATAGACTTCCTAATTACTTCTGTTACTTTTTATTGATTGTATGTTAATACTATTGTTTTGAAATTTACTGTGTTAAATGGATGATCTGTGATTGAATATTTTACAAGACCATCAAAAGAAGAATGAACAATCAATAACAAGTTTGAAATACATTTGTTCTTGACTTGTTATATAGAAGCTTTACAATGTACAGTCTTTTTTTTTTAAATGTCTGAAACACTCTTGTATTGTACATGTACTTAGAACAACAATTATCAGTATTTTAAGGCCAGCTGCACACACTAAATTTTATAGCTAAATTTGGTTTTCCTTGTACGTTACCGGCCGATTCCATTGCTATATTTATACAATTTATTTATTGAGAGAAAAAACCCAGGTCATAAGAGGTTTAGAGCAGGATTTTCTGATTCGCTATTTGTTTCTTTTTTTACACAATTGCCCGGCAAGTATTTATATACATCAAATTCATTGTTCTATTGCTGTGTGAAAACAACCATTAGGCCTTTGTTGTCACTGGATTCAGATCAGTTTTTACATCCCAGACAACCTGAGTAACATAACAGTACTTGGAGTTTTTAGTTTTAAACTTAAAAATATTGTTGGTTATCACACAGTGTAGCTTATTGTCCAAATATTTGTGGGGTGACCCATGAATATTATGGAAACTTTGTTATGGCAAGTACAGAGTTTTTACAGTCTTGTTAATGCCAAACCACATCATCCAAGCATTTAATGACTGTTTCCTCTTAATTTTCATTGATATTGGTGTTATCTGATTTTGACATGTGACATGATTTTTTTTTTACATATATCGTTGAACACTGGTATCTGCACAGGTGGGCTCTAAAACTATTGAGAACTATAGCTACGGGTGATGACAAAATAATTAGCAAAAATGTTAACAAAATGTTACCTCACTTTAATGTCTTACCAAGGCTTACAAGAATGATATATCGTATTCTTTTGACCTCAAAAGACTATTGTATCTATTGACATCTAAAGATGTCAGAAGTAGGCAATGATAATTAATATTTCTCTTGTGTACAGGTCATTGATTGAATAAATTTATTCTTTTACATCTTCACATCTATTTCTTTGTTTTGATTTTAGCTATATTGAGCTCTTGATGTCCTTCACCTCTTTGTTCACTGTGAACCTTCTGTATGCAATGGAGGCTACATTTTTCACTGGATCATCAAGAAACTTGGTCAGAAAACTGTCTTAATGAAATCTAGGTCAAGTTCGAATATGAGTCATCTCAGGTCAAAACCTAGGTCACAAGGTCAAATTATAGGAAATTTTAGTGTATGCAATGGAGGCTTCATTTTTAGCTCTACTGGACAAAGTATAGCAGAGCTCATGCCATAGTTGTTTGTCCTTAAACTTTTTCTTCATAATGCTCTGCAGGATAAGAATCCCTGCAACATGTAGATGATCGCTATTATTTTTGGAGTCAAAGTTCAAGGTCACATTGACCTCTGATAGTGTTTCCTTGATAACACTCTACAGGTCACAATTTGGATCAGTGGGTTAAAGGTCAAGACCACAGTGAACTGAACTTGTATCATTATATATATTTTCTGCTCAATATCTTGAGATCTATTTGACCCAGTCTTCAAACTATGACGATTGTCTAACTCAGTAGATGATTCTTCTGTTTTTGGGGTCAGTGGGTCAAGGTCACAGTGACCTGTTAGTTTTTGCTTGATAACGTTGCAAACAAATTTCACAAAACTTACTCGGCACAAACCAGTAGAGCAATACTGACCCTCTTGTTCTTTGGATCTTTATGAAACTTTGTAAGAGTGGGTGTTTTAGTAAAATCTACGTCAAGATTGATTATGGGTGAACTTTGGTAAAAAACTAGATCACTATGTCTAATAATATAGTGTATGCAATAGAGGTTGCATTTATATGCCCCCTATGGTGGGCATATTAAAATTGCACCATTCATGTGTCCCATCTTTCAAATTTTTTGTGTCCATGCATGAAGAGATTTTCATGTAACACATTACAAATGTTTAGCACATGAAGATGATGTGTTATGTGGAAGACCAATGTCAGTACCTCACATATTTACGTGTCATGGAATCCTGTATACATGTTGACTTTGACATGTAAGGAAGGATTGGCATTGAGATGTATCATGTGCCAAGTCCCCATCCTTTCATTGAAGGTCAAGGTCGCCCTTGGCGGTCAGAGGTTTAAGAATCCTTAGAAATTATATGCACATGCTCGTGCCTGGATTATACATTGAATACTTTAGAATGAATTCGCGCAAATGTGTTGTGTGTAAGTACCAGGTCCAGTGGAAGGTTCAGGTCACAGAGTGTGAGACACCACTTAGGGAGTATTCGCACTTACGAGGGACAGTTCATGTTCATTGGAATGATTATTTTGATAAAATCTATATAACAGGTCATTTCAAATATTGATCATCTCGAGCCGAAGAAAGTCACGAGGAAGCCATATAATGCAATAGAGGCTGCATATTATAATAGATCTTCATAAATCTTAGTTGGAATGACTGTCTTGATGTAGTCTAGGTCAAGTTCAAATATGGGTTATCTCGCATGTTAAAACTGGTAACAATTTCAAATCGCAGAAAAATCTTGTGTATGCAATAGAGATTTATGCAGTTTAAATAAGGTCTCCCCTAAATTGGAGGAGACATTGTTTTTACCCTGTCTGTCTGTCAGTCACACTTTTTTTCCACATACTAACTGGAGATCCATATGACCTACAGTCCTCAAACTTCATATGTTGGTCTTATTGAGTGGATGATCCCAATTGTTTGTAGGGTGAAAGGTCAAGGTCAGTGACCTAAACTTTGACAATCATTTCTGCTCAATACCTGGGCATTTATATAACCGCAGTCTTCAAACTTCATAGGATGATTGATCTTATTGGGCGTAAAAACAGAAAGTTGGTCAAGGTCAGCCAGTGTCAAAGTTGAAATCTGCATGAAAAACTATCCATATATTATTGCTAGTTAAAATTTCATTGCTGTAGGTAATTTTCCTAAGATTTGACCTTGTGACCTAGTTTTTGACCCATGAAAACCAATATTTGAACTCAACTTAGATTTTATCAAGGCAATCATTCTGACAAAGTGTTGATTACATCCAACAAGACTTGCATGTGAAAAATAGGCATAGGGGGGAATTTAATTTATAAGTCACGGTTACCTTGACCTTTGGTCTACTGACTCTCAAAACAATAGGGATTACCTATATTAAGAGACCATTTAATTTCATTCTATGAATTTTGTAGATTGTGGATCATATGAATCTCAAGTTATTTAGCAGAAACAATTTTCAAAGTTCGGGTCACAGTGACCTATGACCTACTTACACCCAAACAGTAGATATCATCAGCTTACTCAGTAAGACCAACTCATCCTATAAAGTAAGAAGACTGTGGATCATATGGATCTCACTGCTTTCCAAAATTACTATGACTGACATTGACTATGACCTTTTGACCTAATTTGTCGTTTTAAAAGTTCAATGATACTCGAGTCAGCTATACTTGGCCATTATGACAATCTTGTTTATGTAGAGACATATAAAATACGTCTTTGTATATACAATGTTATCATATCATAGACATAAAATAAAAAGAATAGAAAATTGATGGGAGTTTCTCGATGTAAGGAAAATAATTTTTGATTTCTGACTGCATCTGATAGCAAAATGGCTCTCCATAGTTGTATCTACGGGAAAATGCGTTACATTTCTTTTACGCTAAGTATAGTTACTGACTGGTTCTATACTGCAGCGATATTTGCGGTCAGGAGTAAAAGTGAAAACGAGACGCAGTCTGTAACAACAAACTGGTACGGACCCGAAAGCGAAAATAAATACAACGAAGATATCTACTAAATATTAGAATGCCAGGTTCTGATGCATGGGTAAGAGCAAGATATAGTATTTTTCTTTTATTTCCTTCCAATTGTTTCATTGTAATATTATCCCAAATACCCCTAATTCAGTCGAAATTTTGTCACCGTTCCGGTGGAATGTGTAAAATGCGTGGGTGGGGTAATTGAACCGAAGGCAAAAAAAGACACCGGTGATGTGATAATGACAATACTCGATTAAAGATTTCAGAATAAATTTTGACAATTATTTCAAAATCTTACTTTCGCAAAACTGTCATTGATCAATAAGTTTATACTATTAAGACTTAATTAGTCAGTCAAAAGCTTCAATTCTAGGTTAGCATAGGAATCTGAAATATTATCAATGTTTAATGAAGTTATCGACTGTACACCCCCTCAGTGCACAGGGGGTAGGGGTGTACCTTGGACCCCCAAACGGCACTGCCTCTACAAAAACTTATGTTTTCCTATTAATACAAAAACTTATGTTTTCCTATTAATAGAGGCAGTGCCCTTTGGGGGTCCAAGGTACACCCCTACCAATAGGAAAACATAAGTTTTTGTAGAGGCAGTGCCATTTGGGGGTCCAAGGTACACCCCTACACCCTGTGCCTCAGTGTACACCCCCTCAGTCAATGCTAAATATAAACACAAGGTGTTTATATGTTTACATAATGTGAGCACTGACCGAATAGCAGCCAAAACCTTATAAAATATTGATAATATTTCAGATTCCTGTGGTGTTTGATACACATTTCAGAAGCATTGCATTGCTCAAACATGCAACTATCTCATTTTGAACAGGCGTAGGAAACATGCAACTTTAGAGACAGTTTATAGAATTATAGACGATCTTTAAATTTAAAGAGAACTCCATCCGAACTGTTTGTTGCTTGTATCAGCCTAATGAATTTGGCATTGCGGTGTCACCACTCTCAGATCTGACATTTCATAACTGTTATACCTTCACATTAGCCCAACTCATTTTGTGAGGGCGTTTTGCTATATAGAATGGCTGCACTTGGCACAGTAAAGGCAAGCATAGATGTATATTGTAATTTCCCCAGTTTGACAAATGGGTCGTCTTGCAGTGGAAATGTTGAGAAAAATCTTTGACCATATATTTAACCCCAACAAAGCCACAAACATTTAAGTTATGAACATGTGGCTTTCATATATTTACAATCATTTAGTCTATTACTTGCAAGCAATTTGATACTTTCCCAGTGTTTGAAGATTTTCGACACACAAAAATCTTCGATTTTCATCTTTTGTCAACTTTTTAACGACCCGATTAATCTTGGTTTTTCAATGAAAACGGTGTTCCAAAGATTAAAATAAATACAATGTTTCCAGCTGAAATATGAATACATGAACTGAATAGTAAACACGTGTCTTTAACACCACTGCAAGTTATGTCCCAATGACACAGGTTTTTAAGTATAAAATTTTGATAATGTTAGATTGCCTGTGTGCTCTTTGTATTTAGAAAAGGATAATATCAGTAAAGTGATTGATAGTAATTTTATTCTTAAATTAAAAATTTAATCATGTACCTTTGTATTCATTTTTTAAAAATTCCCATTTTTGGCAAAACTGTTAAACATGCCTAGCTAAACGGCCCATACATATTTCCCCTTAGACTGGCATCAGTCATTAAGATTCTTTTTAAACAACAGTCTACTGTACTAATGACTTCTAACATTTCACAACATCTGATAGAGACATTTTGCATAGATAGAAGGAGGCAATACATAACATTCTAATGTCAGTTTGTTAAATGGGTCTGTCTTGCAGTGGAAATATGGAGGCTAATTTCGCTGACCATACATTAAACCCCAACAAAACCAACAAACAAAATTTAAGTTTGAACATGTGGCTTTCATATGTATACAATCATTTAGTCTATTAAACAGTTGAAAGCAATTTTATTTTCCCAGTGGTGTTTGAAGATTTTGACACACAAGATTCTTGGTTGTTCAACTTTTAACAAGCATGTCTAATATAGAACAGTTAATACTTGGTTTAGAAAATGTCTATGTACCATTTTTAATGGGGTTTTTTTTCAGCTGATAGGGTGATATCTATGGATATTTTTGGAATTTTGTAAAAATTATATGGCAGTACACTTCCAAGTGGTCTCCTCAATTTAAAGTTGTCATGACAACCTGTCAACTGTACAGTGATTGTCACGTCAAGTTTGTAGTAGAAAAGCTCACGGGACCAACATTTTACTAGAATATATCCATGTTCGAATAATCTAAATCCCGAAAATGGCCAGCTCATTGTTAGTCCATTGTCTACTTAAGTCTTTTTAATCACACAGTTAAAAAGTTTCGTCATATCTTTTACATGGAAAGGAAAAGGAAACAGAAATAAATTAGCTATCAAGACTGGCTGAATCATTATTTTTCCTTTTTAAACACCTGTCTACTGTTCTAATGACTTCTAACATTTCCCAACGTCTGATGAGATTTTGCTTAAGTACAAATGGAATGGAAGATATCAAGCTGATCTGGGTTCCCCTGGTTACCTGGTCCTTTGGCAATTGCTCAACAAAAATTACTTTTGCAAACATATAAACCTAGTTAAAACCCTAAATCATGCTTTAAATAGGCAAAAAATGGTAGTTTGGTAGTCACGATTTTTTGTTATAATCCCCCCCGTATACACTGTTCTGTATTATTTGCCCTGTCCGTCATGTCGTTGAATGTCTTTGACAGACGGTCCGGTCATCACTTTTTTTGTAACATTCAAGCTAGAGTCCTTTTAACCTAAGCTATAAACTTCATTGTATAAATGGTCTTATTGAGCAGATGATCCCTATGTTTTTGTTTTTGGGGTCAGTAGTTCAAAGGTCAAGGTCACAGTGACCGTTGGTCAATTTCTCGTTTCCGGATGATAACTAGAGTTCCTTGTGACTCTGTCATGCCTTGAAACTTTATAGGATGACTTGGTCTAGTATAGAGCTGATGATCCCTATTGTTTAAGAGGTCCCTACCTCAAAGGTCAAGGTCACACTTGGACGTTGGTCAAGGTTATCCGGATGATAACTAGAGTTCCTTTAGACCTACAGACCTGAAACTTTTCATAGCATTGATTGGTTTTATAGATCACATGATCCCTATTGTTTTTGGGGTCAGTAGGTCAAAGGTCAAGGTCACAGTGACCCACGTCCCTAGCTCAAAGGTCAAGGTCATATTTCGAATTTGATGATAACTGGAGTTCCTTTTGACTCTATCAACCCTATACTGGGCAGCTTCGTAGTCCGGTCCGTCATCTTTGTCATGCTTGAAGGATTTTAAACTAAGTTCCTTTTGACCTACAACTCTCAAGCACATCAAGGATGAATGGTCTTATTGAGCAGATGATCCCTATTGCTTTTTGGGGTCAGTAGTTCAAAGTTAGAGTTTCAAGGTAAGTGGTAATTCCTCTATTTGTAACATATTTAATTGCAACCTTAATGACAAGGCTTTACCCTTTATCATGCATTGGAAAGATTTTAAAATAACTGGCAATTAACTCACTAGCATATAAGACAGGTTAAAGTCGTGTATATATTTTAATGAGATTATTACAAGAAAGTGGTAGCTTTATTTGTTACTAAGAGTGATAATGACAATTAGATTGCCTCTACTGTATGCAAACATTACTATATTTTGTGTCCGGTCCATATCTCTTGTCATGCCTTGAAGGATTTTAGAATAATCTACCACAAATGTTCACCATATTGAGATGATGTGAGGCGCATGCAAGACCCACATCCCTTTCTTCAAGGTCAAGGTCACACTTAGATCAAAGTAGGACTTATTTAGGTTGAATGGAAGTTTCGCCTGTATATGAACACACATTTCCCCAGTCAACAATGGACTTTAATTATTTACTTCACTTCTTTCAGAAGGATTTTATTTTAATATCCTGTCTCAGAATTACAATCATTGACAAACTGCCATTTGGGAGACATTTGTTTTTGTGACAAAAATAACCATCTAGTTGATTAAAGGGGAACATCTCTTAACCGTTTTTCAAACGAAAAAAAAAGTTGTTCTTTAGGTATTAAATTTTTGGTATTTTGTCTTAGGATTACAGGGCAGTACAAATACATGGTCCTGTTGATTCCTCCATTTCAAGCTGTATACACCTTCAACTGTACTAATGTACATGTAAATCTGTTGAGAAAAGAAACACTTCAGTCAGTGAGTCATAGACCTGGAAATACTTGCAGTTTCATGATATTGAGAAAAATTTAAGCAAATGAGTTATAAAGATGCTGTATTTGCTGTTGTTGTTGTTGTTGTTGTTGTTGTTGCACCGCACTCAATTATATTTTGGTCATTTTCACAGGCGGGCAGTTTACCTAAACCATTGTTTCTGGGAAGAACAAGTACTAGATGCCTATCCTTTATAAGAAAGTGCCAACTTTCTCACATGAAAGAGACATAGTCAGTAGCAGGGCTTGAACTTATGACCCTAAATCTGTAAGAACTTACAGTGCTTTCAATTAAGTCAGCAACTCTAACCACTCGACCACGGAGGCGGACATGCTGTATTTGCATTAAAGTTTGATATACAATACAGTCATGTTCATATGAATCTCATCAAATTAACGCACTTGATGCAACAAATGTAAACTAATTATATGCAATATGCAATACGCAGTATTCTAAACTTTAAATACTGATTCTCTTGTCACTATATATTTAAACCGCTATAAGTGAACAACATTTAGTGAACCATGTCTTTGCTTATACCTTATAAATGGAGAGGAGAATAGTATTTGTCACAGTTCAATTACTTGAAGAAGACTGTTGATCTTTCTTTATCTGACATCTTTTAAAAAAAATTGATTAAAGTTGTATCTGATACTGCCATTGTAACAGAAGACCAGTAACTGTTTATTAATAGAAGCAATGGATATGGTAGCCACTGTTTACTGAGGACCTGTCACTAAAAATTAAGCTGTTGTAGTAATTAGTAAACCAGAGTAGTTTAAGACTGCACCTAAGGTGGTGGTACAGTCAGTTAAATTTAAAGGTTATATTTCTGCAGTTTGAAAGAATTACTAAAACATTTTTTTGCATTCAACAGAATGAGGACTAAAAACCCTTCAAAACAAGATCAAAATATTCCACTAGTGTTGCCCATCAAGAATAATTTCTACAATCAAAAGTTAATCGAAGGTTAGCTTAACAGCCGGTTAAAGTTTCGAACAACAGGGGTCCTGCCCTACTAGTGTGTTAATTACAGAATTTCTTAGTACCTTTGGGATTGAATAGTGCATTTTGTAACAAGACCATGAAATTTTGATTAATAAACAAGGACTTAACAAGGATTTTGATGGAAGTGGTAAAGTCAATTGTACAAAAAATAATTAACTTGGAGCATTTATTTTGTTGTGCAGTATAGAAATATCTGTAGCATTATTGATGTCTCAAGGTCAGTGAATCATACATACCACCAGTAACCAGTGACTTAGGTGTATTGCATTTAAATACATTAGAAAATGAGTAGGTGGATAATTATTGTAAGTATATTTTACTTTGTGTTTTTTATAACTAGGTATATAATTTGTAAGTGTTATTTGAAAACATAGTCCAAATTCATATGCATTTAATATATTTGACTTATGGGTTCATTTGCAAGACATGTTTGTTAAAACCCAAAGGTCATGTCTTGTAGGCACATGTGTAGGAAAATAAAATGAAAAGACACACATTTTAATTTTGTTTTTGATAAATCAAGCAGACAGTCTGTATGGTACAGTGTATGTAACTATTACATAGCTAGTTGGATGTAGTGATAAAAAAATAATTAATGTAATGTATGTTTGCTAAAATTGTGTACTACCTAAGGCTGGGGGAATGACACAGACTATGAGATAGGTCATTACAACATGTTCCTTGCAAAAATATTGTCTTTAAATCATAGAATGATGTTGACATTGCCTTGAAACTAACCTGTATAAAGTCATAAACCCATTGTCCAAATGTCCATTAACATTTTGTATATAGTGGAACTTTCAATGTAACACTGTTTTACAGCGTTTGTAAACCACCCAGTGCGCGTTTCATTTGAGGTTATCATAAAAATTTTTAAGACTGCAACCATCCAATTTAAAAACAGTCATGATAATTATAATAGTCAAACCTGTGTGGTCTCTTAAGATGGGTGGCCTGTTAACTCAGGATGAATTGCTATCATTTGAAATTACTAGTAGTATAAAGTGGCTGCATAATGCTATGTCAGATTGTTGCTTAATTCAGGTAAAGGACTGAAGGGTTGACTGTATTATTACTAGAAATATGTATTTCATGATCATGATTATGCGATTATGATTATAATGATGCTCATCATCATCATCAACATCATCACCTTCACCATGATTAGAGTTATTGTTATCAATATAACTGAGTACCGTTACTGGTATCAATGCGACATTTTATCCAATAAACATCCCATAGTAAGTATAAGCTTCACTGAAGTGTGAAACCTGTATTTTTTATATGCTCTGTTTACCATATAACAGTCATTGTCAGTGTTTACCTGGTTTATTTTTAGGGCATCCCTCTTGCTGTAGGCACAGCAGTGGTGGCTGCCACAGCCGTTCTTGCCAAGATGTTTCTGTTTGGAGACAAGAAAAAGAAAAACCCAGTCACGTTGCAGAATGCAGAGGTTAAATATCCACTTAAATTGATAGATCGAGAGGTAAACATACTGTTTTATTGTTTTGTATATATGTATTGTAAAGACTATATTTACGTACCTGTATGTGATGTGGTTTGTGTAATTTTTTTTTGTGGCATTTATAGCTATATTTTTAGTACAGGGAAGTTGATTTCCTGATGACAGGGACCATGAAATGTGTTCAGGCTATGGTAAAAATTCCAAGTGCTACATAGCACTTAAGATTAAATAATCTTTTCCAGTGATCATTCGATAATAGAGAAAGGGGTCAGCCTGTGAATCCCCCCATCCACCACTACTGTTGTGTTTGAAAGTACAGTGTTAAACTGTATCTGGAAAAATTACCCTTAATAATTATATTGTTTCCTTCTTTTCTAGGAAGTGAGTCATGATACAAGAAGGTTTAGATTTGCTCTTCCATCAATGGACCATATACTAGGGCTACCAGTAGGTAGGTCAATTTTCCTTTCCTGTGCTTCTTCATTGTGGTTAATATATCTTGATTACATAGATAGTTTTACAGGTATACAGTACATCTTAGGGGCTATATGTTTTATCCCTCCCGGTGTACGTAGCATATGCCAATATATGGGCAAGTCATTCACCATGGTGAAATCCAGAACACGTTCTGCAAAGCACCAAACAAGAAGGAAATTTACTAAAATTAGGTATTATACAATCTTTTGAATAAACAGTTATTCTCAGACCAAAAGGAATAATTCCAAATACCCAGTTTTAGTAAATTCCCTTCTTGTTTGTCGCTCTGCCGATAGTGAGCCAGATTCCAGACAGGCAATATGAAACAAATATGCCAGTGTACGCCAGCATACGCCAGAGGGATGAAACATGTATAGCTCCTTGCAAAAGATTGCCTGTTGAATAATTTCAGCTGTTCAGTATGAAACATGGGTTTGAAGAACTATACAAATGTATAATATCTTTATTGACAAGTAGGTACCAGTAAGGTAAATACATGTATTTTCAGAAAGACCATAATGATTTGACACCAAATGACTTGAAATCAGCATAAAAAGTATCTCTCAAGATAGTCTGGTATTTTCAGGGAAAATTTCAAAGTTTTTAGTCACCAGATGGCATTTGGTCTACCTACTTATGCTTGCATAATGCATAGCTGTAGTACTTGTCTACATCATTGCTCTACAATCTTTGACAAGGCTGTAAATGCATAGCACATTAATTTTTTGTTTTATCTTGGTAACTTATTATGCCCCCGAAGGGTGGCATATTAAAATCGCACCATCCGTCTGTCCGTCCGTCTGTGCGTCCCCACTTACAAATTCGTGTCCTGACTGTAACTCTGTCATGCATTGAAGGATTTTAAAATAACTTGGCCACATGTCTAGCACTCAAGACGACGTGTCGCATGCAAGACCCACTCCCTACCTCAAAGGTCAAGGTCACCCTTGTAGTATGAAGGTTATGGAATCCCCCTCAATATATGCCCGCTCCTGGCAGAGTAACTTTGTCATGCATTGAGGATTTTAAAATAACTTGGCAAAATGTCTAGCACATCAAGACGACATGTCGGGGGCAAACCCCCACCCCCCCCCCCCAATCAAGCTCACCAAACCCCTCACTTAGAGTTTGATGGTAATGGATTCCCCTATATATGCATATATGCACACATTCGTGCCCGGACTGTAACTTTGTCATGCATTGAAGGATTTTAAAATAACTTGGCACAAATGTCTAGCACATCAAGACGACTTGTCGTGTGCAAGACCCACGTCCCTAGCTCAAAGGTCAAGGTCATACTTAGAGTTTGAAGGTAATGGATTCCTCTATATATGCATATATGCACATATTCGTGTATGGACTGTAACTTTGTCATGCATTGAAGGATTTTAAAATAACTTGGCACAAAAATCTAGCACATCAAGACGACGTGTCGCGTGCAAGACCCCTGTCCCTTGCTCAAAGGTCAAGGTCACCTTAGAGTTTAAAGGTAATGGATTCCTCTATATTGCAATTGCACACTTCGTGTCCGGACTGTAACTTTGTCATGCATTGAAGGATTTTAAAATAATTTGGCACTAATGTCTAGCACATTGAGACGACATGTCGCGTGCAAGACCCACATCCCTACCACAAAGGTCAAGGTCACACTTAGAGTTTATAGGTAATGGAATCCTGTATATATGCATACATTTGTGTCCGCCCCCGACTATAACTTTTATCATGCTTTAAAGGATTTTAAAATAACTTGGCACAAATGTCTAGCAAATCAAGCGAATGTGTTGCATGCAAGACTCAAGTCGCTACCTCAAAGGTCAAGGTCACACTTAGTGTTTAAAGTAATGGAATACTGTATGCATGGTTACTTTTGTCTGCATGGAAGGATTTTAAATTTACTAGCACTTTTTTGAGCACTGGAGAGGACACAGACTGTGAGGCACCTCTTTCGGGGGCATTCGTCACTTGTGAGGGACAGCTCTTGTTTATAATATTATATGCAGAAATCATATTGCAAATTTTTAAGGTATTTTTATGTTTCATTTGATAAGGTCAGCATATTTACTTGTCGGCACGTATTGATGGATCTCTAGTCATCCGTCCTTACACACCTGTAACCAGCGATGATGACAAGGGGTACATGGATCTTGTGATAAAGGTAAGATCTGCAGTTTTGTATTTTGATATAGAGATATAATACAATGTACAGTAAAATGTACAGTAAAACTTGTTTTATCGACCACCGCAACAGAAAGACCATCCTGCAAATTAAGACAAGCAGGGAAATATCAGTGCACTAGACTGTCCTATGAGAGAAGCACTTATAATTAAAGACCACTAAAGCATCTTTCATTCTTTGTACACAGGTTTGATTATTATGTATACAATGTATCTGACTTGCACTATGATTTTGATCAAATTTGAACCTTAATTTATAGTGCCACATTTTTTTTGTGTACTCTAAATAAGAAGGAATGTTTCTTTCTTAGGTGTACTTCAAGGACGTAAATCCGAAATTTCCGGCTGGAGGTAAAATGTCCCAGTACCTGAATAACATGGAGCTTGGAGATTATATTGATGTTCGTGGACCAAGTGGACTTCTTGTCTATGAAGGATGTGGTAATACTACATAATTAACTTTTAATGTGTTTTAGCTTTTCATGTCGCAAAGATAAGACTTGAATTTGAACCCATTTGTTCTACGGATATAAACTTGTGCAAGATAAGATAAGATTTGTTCGTGAGATATGTATCGTTGTGCAGTTTCATTATGTCACTATATAATTACATATATCTGCATTAGTGGCATTTTAAATTTTGGAGTCAACTTGTACATGAATTGATATAAATAACAAAACATAGCCATGTTCATAAATTACCCTAATTGATAATAGCTAATTGTGTGTTTAGAAAACACTTTAAGAAAGGATCAGATGATGTTATAGTAATGCTGATAACACTGGTTATAATTTGGGCAATATTTCTACAGTTCTTTCTACAGAACTCTCTCTGTCTGTTTCTCTATGTCGGTCTCCCTCTCTCTACAGAACTGACATTGCTAGCAACCATATATCGGTAATTACATCTATTAAAACTTTGTTTATATTTGAAATCTCTTAATAATAATAATACATGGAAGAAAGTTCTGTACACTTACTGTCATAAATGTTTAAGGTGAGTTCAAGATCCGTGCAGATAAGAAGTCGGAGCCAAAGTCAGTCACTGCGAAGAAGGTTGGTATGATCGCCGGAGGTACCGGAATCACCCCCATGTTACAGCTTGTCAGACAGGTCCTCAAGGATAAAAATGATAAAACTGAACTTTCTCTACTCTTTGCTAATCAGGTATGTTTACTTATTCTCTTATGCTTGGTGAATGTAGGGTAGACATGGGGAGGACTCAAAATATTGAACAGCTTTTAGGAAATTAAGATGTATAATTTTGAACTGTAAGGGACCAAGGATTTCTCTCTCTGAGTTCACAGAGGGCCAAGGATAGGTGTACAGGGATTGATAGTAGGTGTCATTGGGGTCTGCTTGTCACAGAGCCATCACAAAATCCTTTAAAAAGGGTCAATATAGGCCATGTGAATTTGAAAACCTTAATCATGTGTAAAATTACACCCCACACAAAAAGGACCTCTTTTAAAAATGTTCATATTGCATTTACACATTGTGCTATTATAATATTGATCTCTTAATAAAGGTAAAATAGCCAAGCATGCTGTTTAATGGAAGCCTATTGTAAAGTTTAAATAAAATGAATTACAACTTTCAGTCCACTTTTGTTGGACCTGAACTTGAGGAAATACAGCAGAGTATGGTGACAGATTAATAAGCTCGTACCTATAGACCACAACAGGTAGACCTAAGCCATTTCACTGAAATAATTGGAATTTAGAGATGCTTTTCTTTTTTTTAATTTTTTACCGTTATATGATGGGAAGATATTCGAATATTGTAACGTTGTTGCATCAATTAATATAAATTTTTTTTTTAAATAGGTAGCAATCTAAAGAATCTTATTATCAGAATAAACCGAGTGTGTCTGTATTTTTGTTTAGAGAGACGTGCAAAAATTTCAAAACAGGAAATTGAATGCATAATTGACAGGGGGCATCGTGACGGATTAGCGTTTGCATCAGGTGTTTTGTGGTGACTTTTTATCTTTTTGTTCATTTTATTGTCGCCTGTTTTATGTAACAAATTTAAGTTGTTTATCTTACAGTTCCGGATCACGTTATGGATACGGACATAACCAATCACGCTTTACAAGTATGAACTCAACGAATAACTCTTATCATTGAATCATTCAGAAAAAAAATTTTCCAAATGTATTTAGAGATGTATACATCCTTCTTTAACTTTATTTAACCATTTCTGTGTATATTGACATGCCTCCCTCGCGTGTTTGGACTTATTTCACATTTTTTGTTTCTTTTTTAAAGTAAGCTCACTACTAAACATATTCATTGAGCTAGAAATATACATGGATACAAGTCAAGTAATCCATGTTTGATAATGCCAAACCGAATATTCGAATTGTTTTAGTATTCGTTCCCATCCCTAGTTTATATAAAGTCTCATTCTTCTGAAGGAAGCCCAATGCATATTCATTGAGCTGAATTTTACTAGTCAAGTAACCCATGTTTGATAATGAAGCATGTTTTTAGGAAATGTGGGCATGCAATCTAGTTATATCAGTTATGTCAAGCTTGTTTAAATTACTATGAATCTAGCAATATCATCTTACCGATGTGTTGGCAAAAGTCACAGTGATTGAGGTATCCAGGAATTAGGCCATGATTTTAAAGATTGTAAAAGTGGAGTAAAACACAGTACAAGCAATTACTGTGAATACACTTATATTGAAGTTCTGGGGCATGAAATTTCTCTGTTTTTCAATAAAATTTAACTTTTCGTGGCACATGAATATTCATAGATTTTATATCTGTTAGTCTAAACAAATGGCAAAAATGGTATTTGTGGGAATCATTAATTCATGGTTTACTTTACCTACAAAATCCACGAAAATTAATGTCTGCTGAACAGTTATGTTTTCATTGTGAAATCATGCTCAGGTGGCAATTGAGTGTTGCGCCCAGACTGATCAATAACTTAATTCCTTTTATTGCATGTTCACAGCCTTTGTTTGCTATTCGACTAGAGTAGATTTGATCCAGCCATCATTATAAGAATGATTGCAGAAGTATTTGAATTGTTAACTTGTTAATATTTAATGATGTATTTTCATTAAAGAGCATTAATATATGTTAGTAACCACCTGGATGACAGACATCAGTAATGGTATTGGAATGTCTGCTTTATGAAGCTATACATATATAATACAGTATGATTGTTTTCTCAACTATTTAGCTGTATAGTGTCACATCCGCAACTGACTACTCTATAATATTAAGACTAACTTATTTTCAAAACTTGCTAGGATGTAGCCGAGTACAGCGTTTAATTTTGTCAGTTACTGCCTACCCTGCTTGCAACAAATGATTCTGCTTTTGTGATCATGATCTGCACTGGTCACTATACAGTCACTTTATTTTCACCGAGCACCCCTTTAACATGTAATGGTACTGTCCAAGTTTAAAGATGGACAAGTCCATCAATAAAATTTAGCAGAGCGAGAGTTAAATATCCATCCAGCTTTACACAAGAAATAAGTTGTTTTTAAAAACTATTTATACCCCCGAAACGAAGTTTAGAGGGGTATATAGGAGTCATCCGGTGGTTGGTCGGTCGGGCGGTCAGTCGGGCATTCTGTTGCATTTTCCTTGTCTGGGGCTTGAAAACTACTAGTTGGAATTCAATACAACTTCATACAATGGTCAAGCACATTGAGAGGAAGTGCAGTGCACAAGAACTATAACTCCATCTTGACTAATTACAGAGTTATTGCCCTTTGTTACTTTTCCTTGTCCGGAGCGTAACTTGAAAACTACTAGTTGGAATTCAATACAATATCATACAATGATCAAGTACATTGAGAGGAAGTGCAGTGTACAAGAACCATAACTCTATCTTGAGTATTTACAGAGTTATTGCTCTTTGTTACTTTTCCTTGTCCGAAGCATAACTTGAAAACTACTGGTTGGAATTCAATACAACCTCATACAATAGTCAAGTACATTGAGAGGAAGTGCAGTGCACAGGAACCATAACTCTACTTTGACTCATTACAGAGTTATTGCCCTTTGTTACTTTTCCTTGTCTAGAGCATAATTCGAAAACTACTAGTTGGAATTCAATACAACTTCATTCAATGGTCAAGCACAATGAGAGGAATTGCAGTGCACAGGAACCAAAACTCCATCTTGACTAATTACAGAGTTATTGCCCTTTGTTACTTTTGCTTGTCCGGAGCATAATTCGAAAACTACTGGTTGGATTTCAATACAACTTCATAATGAGGTCAAGCACAATGAGAGGAAGTGCAGTGCAAAAGAACAATAACTGTATTTTGACTCATTTCAGAGTTATTGCCCTTTGTTGAATTTATTGTCTGGAGCATAATTCAAAAACTATTGGTTGGAATTCAATACGACTTCATACAATGGTCAAGCACATTGAAAGGAGGTGCAGTGTACAAGAACCATAACTCTATCTTGACAAATTACTGAGTTATTGCCAAAAACAATATCTCTTTTTTAGTTTGTTTGCAAGGTATTCTGTTACTATGAACTTCCTCAGTTTATAAAGCAGTCTTTCGGGGGTATTAATCACATTTAGTGATAGCTCTAGTTTCATTTTGTTTTTTCAGATTGGAAGTACAACTCTGGGTTTATCAGTGATGTGATGATCAAGGAGCAACTACCACCACCAGAGGAAGGAACTGTCATCCTGATGTGCGGACCACCTCCAATGATCAATTTTGCCTGTCTGCCTAACCTAGATAAACTGGGTTATACTTCAGATATGAGATTTGCGTATTAGATATAACCAAGGAGATGAAAAAATATTGGTGCAACTTGAAAATGAACTTATACTGTTGGAACAAAATTACCTTACTATTTAAAAACTGACTTTAATCCTGTACTCTATCGAGGGGAAATTGCACATGTATAAATATTGTTGATGGTATTTCAACTTTTTTTCTTTAAAGGTATATATCTTATTTTCTAAATTTTATAAGTTTTCTCTTAGTTGATAATTAGGGATTAACCCCAATACAAGCTTATCTTGTATAGTGTAAATCACTTAGGCATTTCCCCAGTGATTAATGGTGATCAGAAGCAAGTATTACTCCTCACTTAGTTGGTGAAGATATTACATTGTACCAAGGAACAAAGAGATCCTCAAGGGGCCATTTATCAGTGGTTTTTGGTCTTTCTCCAAGACAAGTTGTTTGAAAATAAATAGTGAATAGTAACTAAAAAATTGCAATAACATTTTGTGTACTTTTACTGGTCTCAGCCTTTTACTCCTAAAGGGGCATCTACTACCGACCCCATATATCTTTTTGTTACACAGTAGGTAGATGAAGTGAAAGCTTTTTGTATAATTATATCCTCTCATTTGCATCCATTACGAAGACGTGCTACGAAATTAGTTAAATATATAAGCTGGTATTCTTGTAAATGGCAAGATTATTCAAGCATCAACATCTGAAAGACTGAGAAAATGAAATTCTTACAGCTGAGTGTGCAATTTCAGTCATTTTGTTAATATGTCAAACTGTTAATCACAGTCAAACCTATCCTGCAAAAGAAGACCAACAGGGAGATCACAGTGCGCAGTTTAGTTGGTCAGTGATCTTTGTTCACAGGTTTGACTGTATCATGATCTCCTGTATAAAGGTTAAGCTGTTTGTTTATACATATCTCCGTTCAGTTTCATGTGATTCAATTTATCTGTGTCTTGAATTTGTGGCACAAAGAAAGAAGGGTGTTTGAGAGGGAAAATAAAAATCTTACAGGTATAAGCCACTATGATGGGGTGTTCAAAGGTCCTGATTTAGAATGGGTCATAGCATTATCTCAGGTTGTTAAGACGGCATTCAGATAAAAGTTCTTCAAGAACTTTTGATAAAATAATTGAGAGAACGTTGTTCATTAATTTTTGTTTAATTTTCTTATGTGAATATAAGCTCGAGCTATTTGGCGCAGATGTTTAATATGAGTTCCTACTTCTTCATCAGCATTGTTGTATGCTATGTGTTCATTTTGAATTCATGCACGATACATAGTAAACATGATGCTTTTACATGGTCCATATCAAACACGCTTCTACATCTATGTATGATAACACAAAAATTTGCAAATATGACTGAACTGTCAGAAGTTGGTAAAGAAATGTGCATCACAGTGAAAGATGATGATGGTCTTGGATGAAAATATGCATCAGCCATTATAGTTCTCTACAGGGTAATCCATGCTAATCTTAATTTTTTTTAAATAATGTTAAAAGTTAAAATTTTACATAAAATTTGTACAGAGTTTTCCATATACAAAATGTATATATTATATCAGTATACAAGTGCTTTCAAGAATGTGCTAGCTAACGTTAGAAATCAGGATGTTTGAATGTATTTCTAGCAGCAAAAGTTTTGTTATATTAAAATTATTTATTGTATATAGTAAGTTAAAACGACCAGAAAAGTGAAGTAATATTTATTTCTTATGTCGGGTTGAAAATAAACATTGGTACAGAGTACACAAAACACAAGCTCTAAAGAGCTTTAAAGCCAACTTATTTGAGTTGTGATTTATACTGGCATAATATTTACTGACTTGATTCATAAAACAACATGTTACTGTCCAAAATTGTTGAAAACTCTGAACTAGTGGTGTTCTTTTTCTAATTTCAAAATTTAAAGGGAGATAATTACATAGACATGTATTTAGCTAAGGTAAGAGTTTGTATAACTATTGCCATTGGATAGAAAAAATGAAAAGAAGCACACAAAGTAAACATTTTTAGGATTAAGGATTAAATCTTTCATGTTGTTTGCATGTCTGGACCATACATATAAATTATACTTTGTATGAAAATGTATTCATGTGGAAAACATACTGCCTTTTGCATATTTGCTATTTTTATATGCACATTTGCTTAAGTTGATTATTAAATCTTGTAAAATTTTGTACCACTGTGTCCTTCATTTCATATGGCAAACACCTTCCCCCCCAAAGGCCCTCTTGTAATGTTGGGATTTGAAATTTTGTGTATGTGGCATTCTGGTTTCATAATCTAGTGGGTATTTGATCTGATTAGTTAAAGCATATTTATTTTATGTCTTACGGTGGTTCATCAAACTAGAATGATGAAGTATATCCTGATAAACTCACTGTTCACCGAGTGAAATGATCGGAATCTTTTACCCAGATTAACGGAAAAAGTATACTTAGCATAATGAATGCCAGAAACCATACAATGATGACGTCATTAAAATGTGTTGTGTGCTAGAACACCTTGTGACCACTTTAATTTGTTCCTTATTTTCAGAGTGATATATCCATAAAATATTTTCCTATAAAATAAAGAAAAAACTTGGGCAGAGAAAATCTGTTCCTTATATCCAAAATTTAGCTATATCCAGATTTGTGATAGCCAGAGTTTACTGTATAGTGTAGTAATGTGATCCAGGATGCCGGATTTGCTCGAGTCGTGCGTTGGATCATAGAAGTGCGTAGCACGAGTTTGATCTGACCTCGATGAGAGCCAATCCGGCTTATGGATCACATTACTGTACTAATAACCCTTTTATTATATACCCTTTGACACTTGTCTGCGTGATAAACTAAATTAAAATGACATGCTTAGCATAAAATTGAAGAAAAAACCCTTTTTAGCTCGAAATATACGTAGTGTGCAACGTCAATTCATTGACGTCATCGTATAAACAAATAGTAACGACCCAGTCAAAAGTGACGCTAATCGTTATTAAGGTCGTGTGCAATGTAGGGCCAATTGAATGCACTCTTACAAATTATGCCGCACTATTTGTATTGCACGTACATACAATACGGAATTTTTTTCTGTCGGGCTGTATTTGATGGTTGAATATTGGCTGTATTTTTGGCAGATTATTTATAGGTATATAATAAATGGATTTAGCTCACCTGGCACAAAGTTGATTGCTCAACATCTGTTGTATGTCCTTCACCATTTCCTTCAAACGACATGTTCTCTGAAACCACTTTGCTAATGATGATGAAATGGGGCAGGGATTTTCCTTGCAAGAAGCTCTATCAAATTATTCCATTCCATGGCAATGGGAAATAATGACTTTTTAAAAAATCTTCACTTGATTTCACAGACTTGTATAGGAAAAACCTCAAAAATCTTCTCTGAAACCACAAGACACAGAGCTTAGATATTTGGTTTGTAACATTGCCTTGTGGACCTTACCAAGATTCCCCAGGTCAAAATTGACCCTGCCAGTGGGTCACTTTATTTAACATAGATTTCTATAGGAAATGTTTAAAAATCTTCTTCACTGAAACCACAAGACCTTGAGCTTAAATATTTGGCATGCAGCATTGCCTAGTTGACCCCTACCAAGATTGTTAAAATCATAATCGATGGACGAAATTAGAGATGGAAAATCTTCTCAAAAACAGGAAGGCCCAGAGCTTAGATTAAATCTCCTACATCCTTTGAAAAAAAATTCATGAAACTTTGGTCAAATGTCTATCTTATAGAGTTAGCATATTGAACTTATCTTCCAACTTTGCCCTCACACTTAGGTGGTCAAAAGTCACCAGCCTGTATCTTCTAAAACCCTTTAATGATTTTCATAAAACTTGGGTGAAGTGTTCATTTTCCTACTTAAGTCAAGGTCACTACTTAGGTCAAGGTCACGCTTATGGTCTAAAGGTCATGAGACTATATTTCCTTAACCGCTTGAAGTATTTTCATGAAATATTGGATCAAATGTACATTACATAGAAACAATGAGTAAATCCAATGTTCTGACTGTGCCTTCTTAAGGTAATGGTTATAGTAAAAGGTGATCACAATATATGTCCTAAAGTCTTTGAAGGAAATTTTTAATGAAATCTTGGTCATTCAATCAAAGGCAGACCTTGTGAACACCCAAGAGGCCATATTTCATTAGGACATAAAATCAGACTCGAATACTGTTATACTCTATTTAATCATGCAGCTCCGATATGTATTGTAGATGTTCTCTGTAATTCCCTATTGACCCAGGTGAGCAGTTTACGGTCAATTTAGTCTTCTTTATACCCCCAAAACGAAGTTTAGGGGGGTATATAGGAGTCACCCGGTGGTTGGTCGGTCGGTCGGTTGGTCGGTCGGTCGGTCGGTCGGTCGGTCGGTCTGTTGCATTTTCCTTGTCCGGAGCATAACTTGAAAACTACTAGTTGGAATTCAATACAACTTCATACAATGGTCAAGCACATTGAGAGGAAGTGCAGTGCACAAGAACCATAACTCCATCTTGACTAATTACAGAGTTATTGCCCTTTGTTACTTTTCCTTGTCTGGAGCATAAGTTAAGAACTACTGGTTGGAATTCAATACAACCTCATACAATAGTCAAGCACATTGAGAGGAAGTGCAGTGCACAAGAACCATAACTCCATCTTGACTTATTACAGAGTTATTGCCCTTTGTTACTTTTCCTTGTCCAGAGCATAACTTGAAAACTACTAGTTGGATATCAATACAATTTCATACAATGATCAAGCACAATCAGAGGAAGTGCAGTGTACAAGAACCATAACTCTATCTTGAGTATTTACTGAGTTATTGCCCTTTGTTACTTTTCCTTGTCCGGAGCATAACTTGAAAACTACTAGTTGGAATTCAATACAATTTCATACAATGATCAAGCACAATCAGAGGAAGTGCAGTGTACAAGAACCATAACTCTATCTTGAGTATTTACTGAGTTATTGCCCTTTGTTACTTTTCCTTGTCCGGAGCATAACTTGAAAACTACTAGTTGGAATTCAGTACAACCTCATACAATGGTCAAGTACATTGAGAGGAAGTGCAGTGCACAGGAACCATAACTCTATCTTGACTCATTACAGAGTTATTGCCCTTTGTTACTTTTCCTTGTCCAGAGCATAATTCGTAAACTACTAATTGGAATTCAATACAACTTCATACAATGGTCAAGCACAATGAGAGGAAGTGCAGTGCACAAGAACCATAACTCCATCTTGACTAATTACAGAGTTATTACCCTTTGTTCCTTTTCCATGTCCGGAGCATTTTTCTAAAACTACTGGTTGGAATTCAATACAACTTCATACAATGGTCAAGCACAATGAGAGGAAGTGCAGTGCAAAAGAATAGTAACTCTATCTTTACTCATTACAGAGTTATTGCCCTTTGTTACTTTTACTTGTCCGGAGCATAATTCGAAAACTATTGGTTGGAATTTAATACAACTTCATACAATGGTCAAGTACATTGAGAGAAAGTGCAGTGTACAAGAACCATGACTCTATCTTGACAAATTACAGAGTTATTGCCAAGAACAATATCTCTCTTTAGTTTGTTTGCAAGGTATTCTGTTACTACGAACTTCCTCAGTTTATAAAGCAGTCTTTTGGGGGTATTAATCACATTTAGTGATAGCTCTAGTTACTTTTCAATCTTATCAGTGGATTCAGAAGTTTTTTTTCAGCTTTCTCTATAGCATATAGGGAAAAGGGTTAAGCCCTCATTATGTCATTCTGGTTTTGGTAAATCAACATTTCTGAACTGTCTTCTTTAACAGTCATGGTAAGAGTATCTTCTAAGAGTCATATTTGTGAAATTGATATTAACTGGCCCTTTAAATTTTGTTTTACAAGCCTTTGAATATTTATTTCTCTGCACGAATCCACTTAATTGAAATGTCTTTTGTACAAGACCATTGGAGGAACATCCCTTAAAAGTAGTAAACTTTGATTTGATTGTTTCACAGATACCATCTGACACAACATGTTGGAGTTAAAAACAGTATTCAAAACACATGTTTTAAATATTTTACAATTTATTTAAAAAACAAAATACAGATTGTGTCACAATTTTCACATACATTCTGGTAATTTCGCAAAGGTAACATCTGAAATTCACTTCACTGGCACTTGATTGAATTCTTTTTAAAAATAGTTGCTTATCACCTATGACGGGCAATCATATTTACAAAATCTTTCAGTAAAGTGCCAGTGGTAAAGTTGACACTAATAAAGTAAAATAGTGACAACTGTATTAATTATAGAATGTCTATTAAAACCGACATGCTTGTACTGAAATATAATTACAAATATTTGTAAAACAGTAACCATGACGAAGATCAAAAATAGTTGAGAGGTCAATGCCAATATTTGTTAAAGTGTGTATTTACTTTATCCGAGAACACTTTTCCAACTTACATTATAACATATGTTTCCCTGAAGACTGTTTTCATGTTTAATTTTGCCTAACAATCACTTCATCACATAATGATGCTTTCAGTAATATATATCACAGATATTTCTGGATGGAATACACACTGTACCCTGATGAAGTCCATGGTAAAGATACATCAGGAGTTTTCAATTTCATTCACTTCAGGGTTACACATTAAATGCAGCATCCAAACTTTTCTATTAGTTGTTTTGTTCAATATTTTTTGAAAAATGTGTGTATCATTAGACTGGGTCACAGTTTTAAGCATAAGTGAGAATTTTAGTAGCAGACAGCAACTGTCGGACACAGTCTATAAACTGGAAGCTGGTGTCAGTCACCCTCTCCTTGGCCTCAGCAGACGCCTTCTCCATCAGTAAATGGTATAAGTTAGACTTGAACTGAAACACACAGAAATACATGTACATGAGTAGCAGAAGTTTTATCTTTTGATTTTAACATGTAACTCAGTAACTGTAAAGGAACTTATTATTATAATATTTATTCACCATTGATGATACATTGCACCATTACACATCATTGGCTGATGCACTTTGTAGGATGCCATTAAACGTCTATGGCAGATGCCAGTTTTCTGTTACTGTTGACTTATTCATGTTAACATAACGAAACATGGGTTACTAGTAAATCATATTCATATTAGAAAAACTAATTGTACTTTTACACTGTTCCTCACATATCAAATATCAGTAAGTTTTAATATGGCAGATAATGGTACAGCTGTATAACATGTTTATTAATCTGTCTGACTAGCAGATAGCATTCTGTCTTTGAAAAGTCTCTGCAGCCATTATATGTCACGAAAAAGAACTCTGTTGATTGTCAGTTGGCTGATAGATCTACCAAAGCTGAGGACATTTTTCAAACAAATACAGTAAACCTTTTTTTTCACGAGGTTTTTATTTTCATGAATGAACCAGTCATCAATAATTCTAAAATTTCTGTCTTAAGATTTGATATAGTGCTTATTTAGCTCTTCGAGTCTTGCTCACAATTTCAAAAGAAATGGCACATCAATTCAAAATTAGAAAATCATAAAAATATAAAGGCGTTTACAGTGACTGTGTACAAGTATTAAAAAAAACACTCTGAAATTATTTAAAAAGTGACATACATCAGTGCCTTCAGCAACTTCCTCACTGTACGTCTCATCAAACTCTGTCATCTTCAGCTTCATACTGCGCCTCTTTGTCATCAGGAACAATGACCAATCCTCCTGAAATTTGGTGTGACAAGAGTTTCATTTTCTGCTCTTCTTGAATGATGTATTGAAAGGAAATATTCATAACCTCAACAGATCTACCAGAAGCTCAGTATGAGACTTTGATTTACATTCTGATCTGTATTTGAATCCTTTTAATGGAAAATCAAAGTCACGCAAGCCTTTGTAACTTACATGGATCCAGAACAGACTTCACATCCATGCAGTCTGGTCTCATTGATACAGTTTCTTTATTCATCGAAGACAATCAGAGTGGAATTATTGCACTTGTAGCAAAGTTCCGTGATAGTGACATTTCTGTTTCTTCATTTTACAAAACAATATTAACTATAAATGTAAAAAGGTAAGCTTTCACATAGCCACTGTGATATTCAACTTCAATTACAGCCTGCTGCTATATGCACAGGTAGCTGATTTTGTGACCAGATTACCTGAATTTAGTTAGGAGAGACGGAGCCTACTTACCTCTAGCAAGGGTTCATCTTGTAAAGCCTCAGATCCTTGGAAGAGGATCTTCTCTTTGTCCTGGGTATCACCATTCCACTTTGACCAGGCGAAGGCAAAGGTAGACGTCATAAGGGCCATCTGCTCGTAGCACCATTCCTCAATCACTGGGTGCTGAAATAGTATCCAAACACTAATACAGCAGACGTTACAATCAAAGGCAGACTCCAGCCAATAGCCACATCTAATGTAATAAAATGCTTACAGAGCATCTTAAGTGTTCAGATTATCTCACTACATACTTTTTTATGTTAAGCCATTTTTCAGGTCATCTATAAAAAGACATAGAAAACATGAAAATCTCGAGTAGGAATACAAATGTAATAGTTGCTCTATTCCATACTGCTGATACATCATCTTTTAAATTGAAGAGAACGCACATGAAACACAGAACTCATCAAAACAACCATTGTTCAATAAACTCTCCCAACAACTGCCACCCATCAGGGACCAGTTCAAGTCCTTCAAACTGCTGGTAACAGGTCATATTGTTTTGAATTTTGCAAGCAGATATGAAAATTACACCTTAAATCAACTTCTCTTGTTTGTATCTGGTTAAAGGGACATACCCTATAACTGATGCCAAACTAAATTACCTCCAAAACATAAATAATAGAATTTTTGGAAGTATTATAACTTAACTTATAAGTTTCAGCTATGCATTCCCAGCCATTATCAATAAAATTAGCGGTTTAAAATATACTGCAGTACCGTAAACCATTCAATAATCTATGTAAAGTTGTTGTACAATTAGTTGGTGGTTGCGACTTATTACATAAAGCCTCTATATTGATTAATTGTGGTAAAATGAGGCATTTTTCGCTATAGATTCTTCTTTAAAATTGTATTTATTCATTATTTTATGTTCATTAAACACATAATCTATGCTTCGAGAATATAATCTGCTAGATGTTGTGTGTGCCTCTTTAAATGCCTGTAGTCAGCAATATTTCAGTTATGTCCAGAGAAGGGCCAGCACTAGACCATATCCTCCGTAAGAGTCAACTCAAAAGTTTGGTTCAAACCCATGACCCTCAATCAGTGAGAGGTTTAAAAAAAGAGAATGAAAAAGACAGGGTCACATGGTTAATATCTTTGATTCCACAATCTGAATACTATTAACACAGATATTATAAAAAATGATCTTTCCCAGTAATTGAACTCTTTCATTAGACTAGAGGATAATTAAAGCTAAAACATGCATATTACAGGTCACAATGATACACTAAACCAGTAGCAGATCTAGGACTTTAAGCACTAGATGCAAAACAAAGATTGATTCATTACCAAATTTTAATTTATGTTTTCAGTGATAGTTGTATAATGTACTAGTAATAATTTTCTAACAAAGAGCTTAAACAGTCAGCACCAGGTTGACTTCAAAACAATACAAGGTTAAATTATATAATATCATTCGGGTTTTAAACAGGTTACTATAGTAACATAGTTCTGATGAATCTGCCAACTGAAATGGCCAATTTCCCGAAAACTTGGACAAGACCAGGTGATCACTCTTGTCATTTTCAGATCCTTCACAACCTATTGACTTGGACAGGCTGCCTGTAACATTTAGTTCCACTGCCTTTCAGCTTTAGAAATCCTTAATAAATGAAGATCTTTTACATGAATGAAACAGTATAGATTTAGCAAAAACACCCAAAACAAACTACAAAGTAATAGTAGCCCATCCTAGATCTGCCTACGGGAAGAAGTAAAAGCAGATGGATGGCAGGTCAAATGTAAGAATATATTACACGTATATATGATGATTCTTAGATTCAACCAAGTACAATACTAAAGACAGATTTGCAGAAGATTAAAACTAATATGGCAGGTGACAACCCAAGACCGGGCAAGCAAGATTGGGCTTACCTTGCCTAAAGGTCTACTGTCCAATATTTCATCCTAACATGTACAAAACTTCCGGTAAAATCTTACAAAAACTGTATATATGTATACTAACAACTGTTTAATTGAACTTTGTATTACTTAAGAAACATGAAAGAACACCCTGAAATGGTTTCATGTTAGTAAATATCAAAAGAGACAATTTTACAAGACGTTGCTGCACAGAGATTTTGTGAAACAAAACTTTAGTAAGTGGTGCAAATGATTTCCAACCAGAAAGTTTTTGTCTGTATTAACTAAAAAATCTATTTTAAAACCCCATATTTCACAATAATAAATATTTTCACTGTTACTTAAGTTGCACTAGAAACTGCCATTACCCATAATCACTCAAAGGTTGTCTTAATCAGCATGAACCAGTCACATATTTACAGCAACATTAGTTGTTTTTTTCTTCTTCATTTATATGGATAGGAAAAATTACACATTAAATTTAAAGATTTAAATTTAACTATTTTGTGAGGGGTTGAACAGTTGAAGACTTTGCAGACTAAGTGCTTTTATTATATAGAAATTTTAGTAAGTTAATACATAAGTTTAAGATGAGTAATGAAATCTACAGTGGTGAAACAATTTTCTTTGAAAAATGTGATAAAACATACAACAGAATGACAATAGCTTTGATGATTTAGATTTTGATCATGTGGTATCCCAGGTGCATGTTTTGACAAGATGTACAAAGTCTGACATGATGATGTTTGTTGCACATTACTGCTGCACACACTTCTGATATGCACATGACTGCTGTTGACTGCTGCACACATGGTGTAATGCCCATTTTATGGTGCACACAAATCTGATGTACATGTTATAGTGGGAACAGAGGGTGATGCACCTGTTAAGTGCACACAGAGTCAGATGAAGACGATGTGCTGTGCACATGTCCGGTGCACACAGACTGATGATGAGTGCACAATGAATCTATACCTTATCTAGTACAAGGACAACCTTCGAGGAATCTTCCTCGGGAAATAGATTCACACCAGCTGCTCTGCACGCCTGAAATATTATGAAGACACATGATAAATAAATCCATAAATAATTTACTAATTCAATTACCTTGTTTTGAATGCTGACATATTTTGATGAGTCCTCGGCAGGGAATACATTGATACCCATACGTCTCAATGTCTGAAAACAGCCACAAACAATAAAATAGAAACACAGACAAACTTTTAAATTCTTTCGATATCTTAATGTTTCACGTTTGTATTTTGTCATGTGCAGTGTACATAAAGGTTTACTCTTGCTGTCCGCCATATACCGGTATGCATTAGTTAAACAGGGCTTTTATGTTGTAACATTGTCTTAGTATGAATAATATTGAATTCTAACTATAGTGACCTAATTTTGAAAAATACGACTTCTTACAGAAAGCAAAATTGAGGGAATTTTCTTTCTAACTTAGTAGAGTGCTAGATGGATAACCTATATGTAATCAATTTTTATCCCGTCAGTGGAGGAAACTAATAATAGATTCAACAAATCCTTCTTTAAACAGGAGTACTGTTCAAGGAATCAGTCTTTGGGCATATTTAATGTAAGTTGTGCAAACATATGCCTACAACCAATATAGAATAATGAGTTCAAATTACAGCAGACCTTAATATTCCTAGTTTACCTTGATCAGTTCTTGTGGAGTCATCCACTTCTTCCTGATATGATCTAACTCTGGTTTATCATCTGGTTTACTAAGGCAGCACATAGCATCCTGTACAGGCAAAATATATGTGTGTCAATATATGATAAGATATAGTGTGATTCAAGATGATATGTGTGTCAATATATAATTAAGTCCAAATATATGTGTCAATATATGATTAAGTCAAAATATATGTGCATCAATATATGATTAAGTCAAAATATATGTGTGTCAATATATGATTAAGTCAAAATATATGTGTGTCAATATATGATTAAGTCAAAATATGTGTGTCAATATATGATTAAGTCAATATATGCATTAATGTATGATTCAGTCAAAATATATGTGTGTCAATATATGATTAAGTCAAAATATATGTGTCAAATTTAAGTAAAATATGTGTGTCATTATGATTAAGTCAAAATATGTGTCAGTATATGATACAGTAAAAATGTAGATGCAAAGATATATGTGCCATCACATAACTCCAGGTAAAATATATGTTGGAGTATGGATCATCTAAGAGTTAAGAAGTGTTGAACTTTCTAGTGCTGAAGTCAATGTTAAGAAACATAGCATTCTGAATATTATTATGAACTATAATAACTTGCAGGGGTTGTGCAAATGTAAAAAGAAATTAGATTTATTGTATTTATTTTCAGAGGATTCATGTAGGAAGCTATCTAGTCAGTAATCTTTCAGTGAACACCCCTTTAAGCCATTAATGGTACAGTCCAAACAGAGGACAAGTGCCTTTTCAAATTATAGGTATTTTTCATTGTTTCTCCTAGTTAATGTGGTAATCTTTCAGTGAGTAACACCCCTTTAAGCCATTAATGGTACAGTCCAAACTGAAAAAGAGACAAGTCCATTTTCAAAATATAGGTTTTTTTTTCATTGTTTTCTCCTAGTTAATGTGTGTATTTCTTCTGTGGGTACAATTGACTTGACAATGTCTTCAAGTCTTTTTAGAGATAAGTCCATTTTCAAAATATAGGTATTTTTCATAGTTTTTCCTAGTTCTTGTGTGTATCTCTTCTGTAGGTACAATTTACTTGACAATGTCCTGAGTCTTTGTTTCTGTATATGATTAAAGCAGTACCTTGATTTCAATCTCTATCTCTATAATAGCAGCAATGATTGTGAATACAGCAGAGTTTGTTTTGTGTGGTCGTATCTCCCACGACTGGAATGGCATGTTTATATGAGCATCTTGCAGCAATGCCATCGTGCCAAAATAGGCTGTCTTGAAGGAGAACATCCTGGTTTCTGAAAAAACATTGATACAATTTTCAAAAGTACAAACATGTGATGCAAACAGTGAAATCTATGATAAGTATATCTATAACAGAACAAAAAGGGGACTAACTAAAAGACTTTGTTTAAACCTGGATTTCATAATGTGTGCATATGCAGAGGCATCTAGGTGTTGTGTAAGATACCTGTAGAGTGTCAGACACATAGCCTAGAAGTCATCAGTTCAAATCTTGTCAAGGAGTTTGACTGTGGTCTCTACAATCCTTTATAAAGAACATCAGGAAGCAGTAACAAAAGTTGCGAAAATTTACGTCTGCTGGTACAACAGATACGAAATAAACATATTTAAGCTAAGTCTTTAACCACAACTATAACCACTGGCTGGTTATTAAAGGGTTCTTCTTAAGTTATCTGCAGCTTCTTGAGGTTTTCTATAAAATGAATCAAAACAAATCACTAAATGTAAAACATGTAAGTTACCTTCAACAAAGTTGAAGTCAGTAAAGCCATCTTGCCTCCAGTGTTTTTTCTTCTCATCCCAACGAGCAATCTGAGGCTCCTCAGTAAACAGGCAGTCCTCTGGTAATCTGTATGATATAATCCAGTTTGTACATAAGAAGAAAATGCTTAGAACATGAAAGTATGTAAGACACTCTCTTAAAGCTGCTCACTCTCAGTTGCTGTTGAATAATTTTTTTTGGGTCAAAAAGGACATACTGATACATAAATATAAAATTAAAGGCTAGAATCAACAATAGAAGTTAAAATCTTGGTAGGAATTTGCAAAAATCGATTGAAAATGCTGGTTTTACGGCACCACTACACGATATGTTTATACTGAAATTTCAAAAGCGCTTAAACGCTTTATTATTTGGTAGCGTATTATTTCAAATCCACAGATATACGTGACAGGAATTTATACTGGAACCTTTTAATATGATTGTAAGTTCTAAAATATGTTATTTTCATACAGTTTGAAAAATTTTACTTTTTTACCAAAATCTGAGAGCGAACAGCTTTAAATTTGCATTTGAAGAATCAAGATTAACTTCATTTTAATTTATACTTCATTTCTTTGATAAGATTACTGGACAATGGAAAGCAGAAGAAATACAGCAGTTGTAAGAAACATCTTAAACCTCTAAGGCTTAGAGAAATGAGAACTTTTGACAACTGTTACCAAGCCTTTGATCAGACCATACTATACCTGGCGCCTTTATAGAAGCAGCCACTTTCTTAAAATGGCCAATTGTGCAATGTTCTCCTTCACCTACGTATGTGTGTATTTCATGCATAGATTTCAGTTTGTATGAAATTAAATAATGCATGACACTACGAACAGAAAATCAAGGGATTTCAAGCTATGGAAAAATATTTTAAGTGCCAATGCACCAGGGAACATCAGCACTTCACTCATAGGCATTTACAAATAATGACACCTATACATTTCCGTTACTGCTGTTTACTTACATATGAAAGGAGCGTGCACAGATCTAAAAGTAATGGGAACACTGATGCATGTGTCTGGCTGCTCAACAAAAGTTCTACTGAATCTACTGTATTATGAAATGAAAACTGTCCTTGACAGAGTTTTTATAACATGAGGAAGTTCTAATAATGAAGGATTGTTTCCAAAATTTCTGTTCAATCTGAATTGGACTTGCATTCTGTCCTCTTGACAAAGTTGTGACATACATATAGAATAGTATATAATTACCTCATTGTGACCCCTATTGGTGGTTTATCGTCCCTTTTGGCATCACTTCCCTTGTCTTTATCCTGCTGTGTTGGGGACTGGCCCTCTTTGTTCAGGGCAGGGTTCATAGTGTCTGCGACATACTCCATGTATTCAACATTTGGAGGATCTACCACTGAAAAGGCAGAGAACTATGGGTTTAACGCTGCCACAGTCTAACATCTGACAGAAATGCTTATGATGTCAGAGTTTGACATCTCATAAACCTATTTCTACTGACACAACTTCACCTGTCCAAGTCATACTTATCAGTAATTATGTCACCTTTTACATGTCACATACAGTAGACTCCCAAAATTCCAGACCCTAGAGTAATGACTAGATGGGTGTTCAGTAGAACACTTGTGTCGCCCTCTAACGCTTTGTTAGAATAACCAATAATTTTGTGACAAAATCCAAGTACAAAAAGGGGCAAAAACCTGTCAAATATGACCTTGACCACACAATTTGGCGGCATCACGACCCTTTTGTCAGAAGCAATGCAATTTGAAAGTTTGATGAAGAAATCTTAAGAAATGGCAAAGTTATAGCCAACGTTAAGTTTTCATGACAAAATCTAAGTACAACAAGAGCTGTCACATGACAGCACACTCGACTATTCGAAAGGTTGTTGGTAAAATGGGTTTTTTGTCAAAGAACAGGAGTATTGTGTAATTGTCTGTAAGAATTAAGGTCAAAGATAAGAAACTTGTTCAAAGACCTTTGTAAATGTACATTACATTCAAAGCCTTACTCTGGATTCTGTAAGCCAAGTGGAGAGAGGAGGGGATAATTTCAAAGACATACATAACCTTGTAAATTTGATCATGAATAACTTTGTAACTTTTCAAAATTGAAATGTATAGAATTAAAAAGCATGACCGCTGCATGCTGCATAATTATTCTATCATATTTCAAAAGAAAGCCATTTCGAGTATTTCCATGTTAGTCTGGTAAAAACTGTGACAAAATTCTAAGTTAAAAGGGGCATAAATGTCAAAAATCAAAAACTTGGTGAAGATGTTGACAGTAAACATACATTTTAAGTCCATAAAAAAATTCTAAGTTAAAAAGGGGCATAAATCTGTCAAAAATCAAAACGAGTTATGGGGATTGTTCCTCAGAGTGATGTTGACGGTAGACACATACTTTGAGTTTCAAGTCAATACCTTTGATAGTATTCAAAACATTTGACTTTATAAAATCTTTTACCAAATATTCTAAGTTAAAAAGGGGCATAAATCTGTCAAAAATCAAAACAGAGTTATGGGGATTGTTTCCTCAGGTGTAGATGTTGATTGTAGACACATACTTTGAGTTTCAGTCAATACCTTTGATAGTATTCAAGATATTTGAATTTATAAAAATCTTTAACAAAAAAATCTACGTTACAAAGGGGCATAAATCTGTCAAAAATCAAAACGGAGTTATGAGGATTGTTTCCTCAGGTGTAGATGCTGATGGTAAAGATATTTTTGAGTTTCAAGTCAATACCTTTTGATAATTTGCAAGATATTTGAATTTATAAAAACTTTAACCAAAAATTCTAAGTTAAAAAGGGGCATAAATCTGTCAAAAATCAAAACAGAGTTATGGAGATTGTTTCCTCAGGTGTAGATGTTGATGGTAAACATCCAGTTTGAGTTTCAAGTCAATACCTTTGATAGTATTCAGGATATTTGACTTTATTAAAAACTTTAACAAAAAATTCTAAGTTAAAAAGGGGCATAAATCTGTCAAAAATCAAAACAGAGTTATGAGGATTGTTCTCAGGTGTAGATGTTGATGGTAAAGATATTTTTGAGTTTCGCCAATACCTTTGATAATATGCAAGATATTTGAACTTTGATTAAAAACTTTAACCAGGACTGGCCGGGGCGAGTGCAATAGTCTCCTTATTCTTCGAATAGTCGAGCTAAAAAGGGGCATCAATATAATAAATGGCGGCATCATGACCCTTTTGTCATAAGCAATACAATTGTTAAGTTTGATGAAGAAATCTTAAAAAATGGCGAAGTTATAGCCAACATTAAGTTTATGTGACGGATGGATGGACCGACGGACGGACAAAGCGATCCCTATGTATCGCCTTTTTCTCCAAAAGGGGGTCACAAAAATTACAAAGTCTGGTTCCCCAAAAATCTGGTCATCTCAAAAATCCGGAAGATTTTCTCCTGCCGAAGACCACCTGGAATTTTGAGATTCTACCGTACACACTTTAACTGTCTTACTTTACATGTCATATACACACATCAATGCTGTCACAGTCTTACATGAAATATGCACACTCATGTTGTCACAGTTTTGCATGTCACAGACATACTTAGACTGTTAAAAGTATATGTAACCTTTTACCTGTTATATACTTACCATTGAACCACAACTAGTTAATGTGTAATGCTTACATCCTATTTTACATAATTAGCATATGTAAGGATATCTTGCAGTTTTATTCAACTATTCACATGAACTTACTTCTTGTGATAGTCCAGTTGTTGACAGTCTTTGGTTGAGGTGGGAGGGCCATAAGGTTGAAGTGGAACACGCCTCCTAGCACATGATTGGCCCTTAAATCAACAACATCCTCATCTTCATCAAAGTCATCCCACTCTGGGGGCTCTGTTGGGGAACAAAATAGATGATGCTAGAAAAGTTTTAACAGCACAAAATTTAAACCAAACATGCATCTTAGGGTGTACACTGATCTGTGAATAAAAAGTTTTACAAATTAATCCTCACAGTACAAACTTCATGTCAAATCTTGTGAAGTATTTAAAAATGTACAACTGCGAGTGTAAAAATTATTTTCTTCCATTCTTTGCGTTTAAAACGGCAAAGAATTCTTGCACCTTTTTCTTTCTTTTTTTCTTACCTTTTACATATCTATGTATATATTGTTCTACATTATATTTGTGGCAAAACTTGAAGCTTTTTACAGAACTTTGCTGCATTATTAAAGCAGTTTACATTGTAAAAATTATGTAATATAATATGTGGATGATATATTTAAGTTGTATAATTAATACTTTGATAACTAGTAAATAATATATAGTAATGCTGTTCTTAATAATGTACACTAGCTTCTGTTATTTTATGCTATATTTGTTTTCCTTTTTATTCCCATTTGAACAGTTTTTCTGTAATTTTACAGCAAGCAGTTTACCTAACCTTTGTTCCTGGGATTGGGACCAGTACTACCGGAAGACCCCACAACAGTCTATATGTATACCAAGTACAATTTCAAGAGCCTATTTTTATAACAAATTAAAACTTAATTTTTGCGAAGAACATATCCAAGCAGTCTACTTTGTAATAACATGAAAAACTTTAGTTCTTTCACCTCAGCACTTTAATAGTTGGTTTCTCTAATTGTTAAAATAGAATTCCTTAGACCATGGATTCTTCATGCAATACAACAGAATGTGAAAATGTGTAAAAGATCCTATTGTGTGCATTGGGAATTATCTAACAATGATTGTACTGTTCACCATAAGCATGTAGGGACCACAACCATAATTTGTTCGATTTTGAGCAGTGACCTGCGTCTGCCTGTTTAGCATATCGGAATACAACATGAAATGCGACTGAGAATGTGGAGGTCATTGCCCACTGCTCAAAATCGAACTATTCAATGTGCCGCTTGTGTAAAAGGAAAGGAATTAACTAGATATAAAATAAATGAAATTCTGTAATTGGGTTTTACATTACTCAATGTGATTCTGATGAATCAACATCTTGATTTATATCAATATACAACAGTGTTGTAAATAACACTTAACATTTACCGCATTATGTCAAGTTTGCAATTCTATTTTTATGAACTTTGCCAAGATAAAATTGACTAGTGGTATAATAAATATTACTTCTGTAAAGTTATATAGATATATTAAAATGTGTTAGTATCAAGGTATTGTATGACTTTGGAGGCATTTCCCCAGACTCCTATCTTACCCTTGCTCCAATCATGCCAAGCTTCAATACAAGAACATTTTCATAAAAGTATCATTCAAATAGTTAAACAAGAAACCATTGATGCAAAGCATCAAAAGGCGCCGAAAATAGTTTTGTACATGTGTGGCGTTAAATAGCTAAAATTAGCTTTTTGATACAATCATTATTAGTTTGATTTGAATGAAAAATTTTTAAAAAATTTGCAGAAAACATTTAAAATATGGTGGTTTTAAAGCTGAAAAAAGAACGGAAGAAAAATTATTTTAAAAATTGGGTTTGACCGGGACCGTTTGACCCCACTCCACTCGTAAAATTAGGCGGTCATCAGCTTACCCACTACACCACGGAGACTGACACTTAACGCACGTGGTCAAAAATAAGCTGATATTATAATTTTGCAAAACCGATAAGGGAGAAGATGTTTTACGTTTTTGTATTTTTTCTAAAAGATATGAAAAGGAACATTTCAATTAAACAATTACGTTTTAATGAAGGAAAGTGTATAATCAATTTTTAATGTCTATTTCGTATTATTTTAGCATACAGTTAAAATCATTTTTCTTCGCATTCTAAAACCGCCCACCATGTACTCGAAACATCCAAAAGGCCGCCGCCACCCCAACAAAACAGAAACATCTGTATACTGTCAAACCATGTGTCTATGTTGAGCTTGATCAAGCTGCCACCTGCCTATGTTGCCAATACTGTTTTAACCCTAAGGTCAATATTAAAACAAATACACCTGTATCAAAGAGTCACCTGCTTTTAGTGTTTATGACTGTATCATGTTGACTGGTAGTTTATTACAAGTTTGACTGTAGTTTATTTAGAACAATCAGTTTTTCATAAATATAACTCACTTGAAACCTTTTACATACACTGACAGACATGTATCAAAATCATTATCTCTAAACATAAACTAAAACATAAACAACCTAGGTGCTAGGGCTAAAACTATAGAAAATGAAATGAAAGCGATATGAAACAAGAGGCCCTACCAGGTGTGATTGGGTCCTGAAACTCTTCCACCTCCTCTTCTTTTTCTTCCTCCTCTTCCTTCGCCTCTTCCTCTGGCGGGGCCTCCCCTTTCATCTGACGTAACATTGCCATCAGGTCCTGCAGTTACATATCATTTACTGATAAACAAAGCATTTCTTTTATCATGAACTTGCCTGTTGTAATGTTTGCTAAAAATTGTTAGATTTTAATCTTAGAAAGAGAGTAAATTAATTCTGCAAATTCTATATCAATTGTAGAATCAAAGCAAAGTCTGAAAAGCTTATTGTGTTACAGTTCACACAAATTTTGAGACAAAAGATGTTATAAAATAGAAAAGCCCCACTAAGGTACTTGTTAGAAATAATGGGGTATCCAAGGAAATTTAATGAAATTCCAACTTAAACACTAGAGACACATGTTAACTGCAATGTCTTGACCATTACAGAACTTGGTCTAGAAATCTGTCACTTAATACAGTGTTAGTAAGTTTGTTTATTTGTTTAAACTTATTCATTTTACATCAATTTTAGAACAAGATCTTGCAACTTTTATTAGCTTCTCCTGGAATTCTGACCAGTACTTGCGTTGAAAGGTCGCTGTCAAACATCACTTGTAACCGGGATTCAAATTCATGATCTTGGGGTTAAGAGTCATACGTTCTACTTCTACACTATAGAGCCCGCTGTTACTATAGAAAGTTTCATGAGGACATTACAACAATATTCCAAGTAAGAGCAAGAAATTGCAACTTTTTCAAATAATTAATTAAGTGACAAAAACTGTGCGATTATTAAACTGATCTGCACATGATTAAATTTACATCAGCAATTCCATTCTGCCTTAAACAAATATTATACTTTTTCAAATGAAAAAATGGTATAAGGGTGACTGATTGAAAATTTTGCATTTTGAATAAAATTCAAATGAATAGAAATTCATTAAAAAAATGGTTTCTTATGGTATGAAAATGAATATGCAAGTAAATTTTAACGGCCAACAGACAAATGTGCAGAACAATGTTGCATCATTAGTTTCATCAAATATTCACATCAGACACATAGAACATAAATGTTGCCCCCTGGCGGTATTCTCAAAATATTCTTTATCAGTGATTTTCCTTATCATATCTCCCTTTTACAGATCTGTGCTAGTAAAATCATAATGCATACAATGCAGGCCTTAGCAGTGTAAAAAAAATCAACTGAAAGCAAATATAACTGAGGGCATGAATACATCATAAAAGGGGCCATGCACTTTCATGCAAAAGAAGTGTAATAGCAGAAGACATTATAATAAATGGAGAGTGATTGTAACCAACGCTCAGGATTTTTCAATTTTGCTTTGGGATATTTTAAACTTTGTGACATCGTTTCAACTGCTGTACCCTTAGTCAGACTGAGTGAAGACTATAAATGATAGAAGTTTTACTTAAAAACTTCTTATACCTTAAAGGTCAAACATGAACAAAGGTGAGAAGACATGCAGGACAGATGTTGACCTCAAAAAGCACTCATTACTTAATACAAGACGAATTTTGATGCAAGGCATCAAAGACGCCGCGCATGTTTTGAAGCATGGCTGGGAGATGGGCACTGGGGCAGGTTTCTATTATAAAATGTGCGTGGTTAACATCAGTGAACCCTTTTTTACTACATAAAATGATCATTACCTCTGTCACGGACCTATATACACATTATGTTAATCATGTTATTTGTTTTATTCATCCTTTGTAATGATATATGCAAATAAAATTTAAATGATTTTAAATGATTTTCTAGTTTCTGTTTTTTATTTTCATTCACTCATGGGAATTTTCGAACTGGAAATGCAGATAAGTTGTTAAACTGTCAAAGAACTTGAACAAAAAATATCGCTAAAATTTATCGAACTATTTAAATACAAAAAAGAAAAGTAATACTTTTTTCTAATAGAGAACGGACCTAACACATGTGTATATAGGTCCGTGATTGCAATGATTTTGGGTTTTAATACCGTCTAAGGAGGTATCGTACAACATAAAGTACACCTAAGTTACATCGAACTAATTTGCTTAAAACCTAACCTATCATTCTAAAATTCACATATTCAACAAATACATTAATTTTTATCATTTAGAATAATAAAAAGTGTATTTAACATAAAAACTATTGAATTAAGACTTGTTTCCGGTAATCTCTTTGTTTTTGGTTGTTTCGGTAAAAGTTGTTTTCGGTAATCAGTATACCGGTCCGTGCCTCTGTGTATTTAGCTGTTATCCTTTTTGTTTATGAAACTGTTTATAAAAATAAAGTTTTTATTAGTAATTAGCATAATACTAAACCCTTATGTAACTTCCATATTGTTTGTCTATTGTGATAATTAAATCCTCTTTTCTCACAACTTATTATTTTCGGATGCTAATTTTACACTGGCTATTTTTAGATACCAAGGAACTGATACACAAACTATTTATAACCATGGCTCCTCCCACAATTTCACTGAATCACAGGTCGGTTAATAGGAAGCAGAGGCAAAAACCTGTGCAAATTAATTTACACCGGGTCTAAATTTGTGAAAAAGAACTATCTGTAAAACAGATATACCTGCCCCTCCCTCCCTGTAGCTGGTAATGTGGTTTTTCTTTCTTTCTATTCCCAAGCATTATACACTCCAGCAATATGGCGGAAAGAGCGAAATCCACATGATTATTATGCTGTGACGATACTTTTACAGAACTTCCATTGGCTGTTTTGTTTTTGTTTACAAATGATGGAATGGAATTCGTTAGGGCCCTACGTATTGCATAGTTGGGTGAACGGTTTTTCTTTACAGTTTCAATATTAAAGTCTAATATGTAGTAATTAAAATGGGTTTTCATTGATTTTTCACGTTGGCGCCATGTATTCTATTATCTGAGTGTTTTAAGATAGCAAAACATCTTCCGAATATTTTTTCTGAGCTTTGATGAATCGGGTCGTAAGGTCCGTAACGAAGCTATAAAAACCCGTGGTCTACGAGTTTGTGGAAAAGTTATTAAATACTCATTAAATGTGTCCAAAGTTTTGAAATAAGGGAAGGAGACATGTGTTTTTGTATTGTATTGTTTTTTAAGACTTAATACAATTTAATGATTCATAAAAGTCTTTTTCATACTAGAACATAGTTTAGATTTACAATAATATGTTGGCTGCCCCTATTCGATTATGCAACCCCATGGTCCAAAATTGAAACCTATTCACGGCGTCAACAAAGTGGGAACAGTCTGTAAGACCCAGTGTGGTTTCCTCTCAATGGAATGAACCAATTGAGTGCCTTCTTAAACACTTTATTAAATTTGATACCAAAATTTCCCAGTCTCTCTGATTGTGGGCTGGTCTTAAATAGAGCTACGGCAACCATACTGCTTAACGACCATATCAATTACTTATTATTACATACAAATATACAGTTCAAACATGTTACACAGTACAAAGTCAACACATGCATTGCCAAACTGTTTTAAATAAAAGCAAATATACATTTAAAATAACCATATACATGAACTCAAACTAGCATTTATATACCATACCCCTTTGCCTTCCTGCAAGAAAGTGCTAGTATTTAAATAACACATTTACAGAGATTCAGAAACATTCAATTTAACATGTAAACACAATTATTATGTTTTATAGAATTCTGTCGTGCCAAAGCAATGAGTTAACAATTACAGAAGATTTGATCTTTAAAAAACTTGTTTGAAGTTAGGAATAGTTTTCATAAACAATGGTGACATAGTAAATGTACTAGAAAAGTGGTGAATGCTATGTGTTCAATAACATAATGTCAGAGATGACACACCTACCCATTTTCATGTGAAACACAACAGATGCGAAAAAGTGAGCACAAGTGATTTGACAGGTAATAAATGGTAAAGTCCTTTCTAGATGACACTAGGTAAGAAATTTGTTTTTTCTATTTCACATAACAAAAGTCATTGAGATAACCTACATGATCCACACTGTGGGAAAACTAACATTAATTAAGACATTTGCGATCAGTATGGATCTTGATCAGCCTGTACATTTCTCGATCTTCTTCCCAACTACTACCCATACAACAGTACAGCACTCGTAATTACAGTGATTACATGGAGGATAATTGTTGGTACTGGTGTATTCACGTTATAATTTCACCAAGTGGGCACGGGTGAAAATAACTACTTTTGATGTTCTGGGTAGAAGATTTTGATAATTTCACTGAATGATGTGAGTTTATCGGGATATAATCCGCCGTTATAATTTGATAAACCACCTTTAAACATAAAGTAAACTTCTTTGTCCTCTTTTTGCAGTGTCTATAAATGTAAAATTATGCTAATTTTCACAGTGTGATCCATATTGGTTATGATAATGCTGAAATTTTTATTTTTTCCTAAACGAGTGGTCAAGCTGGCATAGGAAAAGTACGTTTCGGTAAACTTAACAACATCATGATCTTTACGTTACATAAGTTCCTACTTGAAATTCTTTGAACTAGAAAAATAAACAGTCAAGTAATGACTTTAAAATGCTACAGATAATTATAATGTATTTCCATATAGTAATTCAATATTTTTCATGCACATTTGTTTTAACCTTCACCTCCCTGAATTTCAAAAATGGACTTGTCCATCTTTCAATTTCAGAAGTGCCATTATTTTTTCCAAGGGATGTCCACTAAAAATCTAATTCATTAACTGCACAGTGAAAACTACAGATCACACTGAATGTATGTTAAGACTGATCATGATCTACAGTGATCACAAAAGCAGAAAAAATTGCTACAGTCAGCATAAAGGTTGCTATGGAAACATACAATGACTGCATATTTAAAATTATCATCTAAAAATAAATTTGTAGAAATGAAATGTCAAAAGAAGAAAGAAAGAGTTAGAGATTTTGCAATGAACTCTATACTATCTATTGTGGATATAAAATACATGTGAGTAACCTATGTCTTCACAACACTGCATAATTATATCCTCTTACAATACCTCATGCTGTTTAATAAATAGATAGAATTATAATTAAAACACCTAGTATCCTGTTGCATGTTAAAAATGATATCACCAAGATAATGATGTACAGCTGTGTACAATCTGTGATACAATGCAATTAAATGAACAGTGTACAGAAATGTCCTGTTGCATGCATAAAATTGTGATAAAATGAGGACAGGGTACAATAGTATCCTCTTTAAAAATGTATGAAAAGGACAGAGGTATCCTGTTATATGTATGATACCAAGTTAGCATGAGAACATTGAAAAGTTATATACTGTTGTGCATACATGATTTATGTTAAAATGAGGATAGTAAAACATCCTTGTTGTCTGTACAAAATCATTTAACGTAACAACAGTGCACAGCAATATCCTGTTGTATGTATTGAATTATGTTAACAAAAGAAAAGGTTACAGCAGTTCTTGTTGCATGAACATTGTATTTAATGTTTATCACATGTGAAAAAGCATACCGGTAGTTTCAAAATATTTAAGTTAGTTTAACGCAGCACTGAGAATAAGAAAACTGACTTGCACAGTACATGTACTATGTTGCAGAAATAATAAATTTTCTCCTCAAACAATCATTTAGCCGACAAACCCGAGGAAGATGGGAGGAAGCGGACAAATAAATATGGGAAGACTATCTAAACCTAACTACTTTCCTTATTCAAATAGCTTACCAGTTTTCATGATAATTTTATATCTGGACCATAGCCCTTTTCAACGTTAGTAAAGTTCCCTTTTTTTAATGAATGAGTTATGCTAGCATTACAATTTTTACACAAGTGAAGTTTTTACCTCAGTATCTTCTTTGTTGTCCCCTTCTTCTGCCCCCTCTTCCTCTCCTTCTTTCTCCTTCTCTGTATCTTCATCCTTCTTTTCTTCTTCTTCTACCTTTGGTTCCTCTACAGGCACTGGCTCTGAAAAATGATAAAAAAAATTGAATCTTATAAACATGCCACTTTTGACACAATCACTCTGGAATTATTTTGTCAGAAAACATCCTCAATTATCATTGCTATCTTGTTTGGTTCCTACCAGTTTTAAATAGTTACCCCGCTATAACGGAATGGTGGTCGACAGTTCACACTGACATGGCAAACACCGCATGAAAATGCATGTTTAATCATTCACTTTGAAAGTTCTATTTTTGTTAAAATGATTCTTCAGCTACATTCATAAGGCCTAAAGAAAAAAATGTTTGTTTCGGGTAACCCGACCCTACCTACTAAAAGCCGCCGACCCTAATAATTTTTGGGGGGTTAGGAAAAAAAGGTAAATTTTTTTTTTGGACAGAATTAAGCTCCATAACAACAGCAGTATATGAGTTATGACATTTGCCAAGAAATAGCACTATATGCAAGAAAATTATCTTGACATAAAGTATATTTGAAAAAAAAAAATCCCTACCTACCCTATCTAGTAATTTTGGGGATGTTACCCTAAATAAACAAATTTTTTTTAGGCCTAAGCTATCATACTGTATGACTACCGGTAAATTCTATTTGTCCTAAAAAATCATGGATTTGAAATAAAAAATAGCAAGATTTGTGAGGACAAAATTCCATGCTTTATAGAACTAAATCTTCATGCTATGATAGATAATTGTTGGTAATTGAATGCATGGTTAAGCTAATGAAAACAAAGAAAATTCATATGACAAACAACAAACTAACTTTGGTCTAGCTACAAGACTTCAAAAATTCAAACTTCAGAACCCCCATAAACTTTTCTACTACTGTAGTACCCAGTTTCAGCTTCTTTGATGCTTGGCGTTGCATTAAAACCTCACAAGCTCCTGGACTTCAGGGTTCGCTGCACTTGATAGTTACTAATGTGAAATAGAGTATGACTAAACTTCCAAAATAAATTCTAAAATAGTCCTACCTTCCTTCTTCTTCCTTCTTGGGTAGAATGATTTACAAGTGCTGGAGTAGTGGTCATACTTTGTGAACAGAACTCTGAATCCACAGTCTGACAGCGTTAAAATACGTGGGATTTCAAACTGGTAACCCTTCTCTTGAAACTCGAACAACTTGATTCTGAAATGGAGCAAATTATATCCTAGAAAAGCAGATTTCAAGGTAAGTCTGGCAATAACTAAATGAAAAAGATTGTTTTCATTCCTGTCCATGTATCTATTAAGTTAAAATTTACTTTTAAGGCATTTATTCAATTCAAATAGTATAGCGTAGGTAAGTGTTAAATCCAAGTCAAATTCCAAGGTTAAACTTGAATTTAAACTTGGATTTTTACTTGGATTTCACACTAACCTAGAATTTTTACTCAGTTTTCACAACAGCTTGGAAATTTTACAATGATTTTACATCAACCTGGAATTTTTCCTTAGATTCCACACTCACCTTGGATTTTTACTCAGATTTCCCCAGATGCACAGGCATATATCCTGGTTCTTTTTCAGATAATGTAGATTAAATGTTTCAGAATCACAGAGATCTGTGGCTTGTTGCAGGACCTTCACTGTGGCAGCATCTAGCTTAGTTTGTATCAATGTCTGTAGATCCTCGCGAGTCTATGCGTAAAACAATGTATGCAATTAATAATTAATACCGAGGTCAATATTCAGTGCTATTATATTTAAAGAAGTTATCAACCTAACATGTCTAAAACATATATTTAATGATTTATACATGTTCCAAACTTAGATACTAAATTAATACCTGTCTTTATGTTCTGCAAATCTATACATTTTGTTTGTAAATTCTGATCAAATTAACTGTAATTATGTTTCTTTCTTTAATAGAACATGCCTCAAAAGGAGCTAATACCTTGACCTTTCGAGGATAAAACTTTTACGCTGGACGTAGCCTTTCAAGTTTCATGAAATTCTATTGCTGAGGCACGAAGTGTAAGTGTTATCTTGACGGTGCTGTTCACCTCTGCAATACTGACCTTGTGTATATGTCGTCTGATTTTTACTTGCTTACATTTCTTTTTTATTACTTGTTAATGGTTATATGAATTTCACAGTGACCTTGACCTGTGACAAACAGACCAAACTTATCATGCAACACACTTTCTACTTTTTCTTTATACTCATGTAAGTTTGACACCAGCTGACTGTCTAGATTGTCTATTACAGGTCATGATCAGCCTGCAAACCCAAGCCATCTGGCCAACATCCACTTTGTTTGCTTATAATTCAGCCAGTAATTTTCAGTGAGCACCCCTTTGTACAATTAATGGTACCGGTACTGTCTAAATGTGAAAATAGACAAGTCCATTTTAGAAATTCAAGGGAGTCAGGTTTTACAAAATCGGTCTTTATTACAGTCACTAGACTTTGGGTATATTTTCTGCTACAGCTTTGCTCCTTCTTTCTTGTACATCACCCAAATTTCATCTAACATTTGTAAAACATTCATATAAAATATTCCACAGGGAATAATAAATAAACCATAAATGTTCCTCTATTGAATGAGTTGTTTTTAAACAGAAGAACATTTGTAGAAGAGTTAACAATTGCAGCTACACGCATTAAAACCATTTAAAAAAGCATTTAAAATTTAGGTTAACTATAGACTAAAAGGCAAACACAGACAATCATCTATTTACGCTAAGAAAACATATGTATATACCGGTATTTGTTTCTCAGGGCAAAACAGTCTTTGGTTTTAGTTTTAGTTTGTGTCTAAATGTAGAAGAAACATCAGCAAGGTTTTAAAGTAAGCACTATGAAAACTATAGAATACAGTTGCACCAGCACATGAAGTCACTTTGATAAAACAGAAGCTTGCCTGAGTGAACAATGATTTTTATATTCTGTTAAAACAGCTGATATTACAAAATCGCAACAGTATTACGCAATTACATTTGTATTTGCTTTGAAAAGCTATTACTTCTAAACATCTGGCTCTTGTTAAATACAAATCCACTGAACAGTTAAAAACTTTTGATTTACAGCGATATATCGATATTTGAAAATGTTCGGGCAGGAAAAGCTAATGACTTTGACATAAGCAGGAATTTGTCTTAACAGTATTCAAGATAATGAGAGGCCACTGTTTATCCCTCAGCTGGCTGCTTAAAAAAAGGTTCCACTGTATCTACTGTTTAGCCAAACAATTAAGTAAAAAAGAGGCTATTTCTACATGCCTTTTGCAAGTGAATATCTCTTTAATTTTCAAGTGTCTAGAAGATCTACTTTGAGGATTCTGGCAGGTGAACAGTGATGTCTGTTGACCTACACGGCTGTCAGATAATCACATTTAACTAATTTCCTGTGGCCACATGACACATTTTATCAGTCGATAACATGCCCTGAGAAACAAACTGTAATCCTTTCAAGCCTCACAGAGCAAAATGGCGAATTAAGGCCAAACCAATTTATTTCTATAAGGTGTATAGGTTTTGCAAAATTGTGATTCCAAACTTAAAAAAAAAGCATTATCAAATAATTTTTTAATAATTATATATTAATTTCAAGTAAATAACCAAAATGAAGAGAAAAGACAAAATATGCACTGTAAACAAATTAAATAGCATGTCTGTTTTTCATTAAATTGTGACAAGTTTTTGTTTAGTTAGCATGTACTGTTTGTGTGGCTTAGTAACATAAAATAAAGTTGGTATGGCCTAGTTATAGAAGCTGAAATCAACTCAAAAATACAATCATCTTCTTACATTCCATGCATGCTGGATCATTTTCCTTTTACCAGTTAGTTTCTGTATAAAATTTCATATATAATGTAAGCATATATATTTTCCTAACAAAGCACAAAATGCAAGACCTTTTTGTCACCTGAAATTTGATGTTAATTTCTCAAAGTCAATTAAAGCATTCAATGGATAAAGACTATTAATACTATTAATACAACTTTTTGAGAAATAAGTGTCAGATTTTTTCATATACATTTATTCGTATAATTACATATTTATATATTTTATTACTGACTACTATCTTTTTCTGAAATTCTGTACATTATCCAGAAATGCATACCCATATAAACAGTTCAAATTTCTTGCAGCTTTTTTATTAAATCATTACTTTCACAAGGTAGTACATGAACGTGGAAAATAAAAAATAACCAGTTCTTCTAAAAACACCTTCGGCAGTATATTTCCAACAATTAAACAGATAAAAAACTATGGACATTACACCTTTCAGACATTGATGGTGAAGAGCCCTTCAGCAGGCTATGTCACCAGGCTACAGTTGTGAAATCAAATACGTCAAATTTATCTCATAGACCATCCAGCAATGTTGATGAATGAAAGTGAGATGACAACTAACAAAAGTGATCAAAACCAACAAAAGCACTGAAACAGTGAAAGGCTGAAAACATGTGCCATACTAACCAGTGCACTAACAGTAACTGCTGCATAGAGACTGAATACCGTCACTTCTAACTGCACAACGCAGAAAGAGGAGAAAGAAAATAGAACCCTCAACCAGAATAAAATTTCTAACAGTTAACATCCTTATAAAATGTACTTTACTTACAGCCCTGTATCTGGTGAGTTCCTCCAGAGATAACTCTGCTTCTGGTGTATCCTCTAACAGGAAGTCCAATTCATTTATCAGCTGTAAATATAGCACTAACTAATCATATTGTTTTGCAATAAAATAATAATAGTCTTAATTTAAAATCACAAGATACAATAAAAAAATATTGGCTCAGGTGATCTTTTGAACTGACATAAAAATTTATCTGTTGATTACTTTAACTGATTACTATAATTCTGTGACTACTATAATGGTAATTACTTTAACTGATTACTATTTCAGTGAATACTATAATGGTAATTACTTTAACTGATTACTATTTCAGTGAATACTATAATGGTAATTACTTTAACTGATTACTATTTCTGTGAATACTATAATGGTAATTACTTTAACTGATTACTATTTCTGTGACTACTATTATGGTGATTACTTTAACAGATAACTATTTATGTGACTACTATTAATGTGATAACTTTAATGTTTTACTATTTCTATGACTACTATTTCTGTAATAACTTTAACTGATTACTATTTCTTTGACTATTATTATGGTCATTACTCTAACTGATTACTATTTCTGTGACTACCATTATGGTGATTACTTTAACTGATTACTATTTCAATGACTTCTATTTCTGTGATTACTTTAACTGAAGACCATGATTATTACTATACAGTTGCTACTTAAACTTCGGTAGTAATTACTTGTCTCAGTCAGACTTTTATCAAGAAATACAGCTGAATCTATGTAGGTGGTCACCTGAATATAGCAAACACATGCCTCAGCTGAGTTCTGGGCTATTTGAATACTTACACTTAGATCTAACTCTCCCTGCTTCAGTACAGATTCAATGTCATCATGACCTGCGTCTTCCAGTCTGAGGTTGATATATGTATTTATCTCCCCTGGAACAGTTGGGTTGGGCGAACCATCACATCTCATGTGACGTGCCCACTGAAAACAATGCAGTAAGAAAACATACAACATTGAACACTTTTGAAATAATCACAGATATGTTATTCATTTCTTTGCTAAGGTAAAATCACATCTTCTTTAATAATTATTTGAAGAGAACAACTTATGTGAAACAGCATCAAATTATATAATTCCAGATGGCAACTCCAAAATATACTCAGATCTCCAGGGCATTCTTTGCGGGCTCTAACTAACATACTTTTAGCAGTATTCAAGTTTCGTCCCGGCAGAGCAAAGGTCCGAAGAATGAAAGGACAACGCAATTACATGTAATGGTAAATCTACATGCCCCCTCCACTTCCAAAGTATGGTGGTAAACAGATCAATAAATGCGATACAGTCACAACATATATAGATAAATATTGAAGGATATAGTGACAATTGTTTTATATTGGTCCTAAAACACAAAAGCATGTCAGGTACGGAGAAAATCAAAAATAATTGCCACTGACATTTTCTAAAACTATCAGCGTTTAACCACTTGTTGGTAGCATTAGCTTCCACCTTTGTGATGAGTGCAAAGCCATGCAATCTCAGCCTGATCATGATCTACACTGTGTTCAATATTCGGTGAGTTAATTTCAGTTAAGCAGCCTTTTGAACAACTACAGGTACTGTTCAAATTGAAAAAAAGACAAGTCCATATGAGAAATTTAGCCGGTTTGGGTTTACGATGAAAGATTAAATACAATTTTACCTTTGCTTTCCTCCTTCTTTCATCATGTAGGTCGTTGAGGTTTTTTTTGTTTGTCTCCTGTATATCTAACAGCGCCAACATCTCCAAACGACGGTTCTCCTTCTCCTGTATCATTATATGTTTATTTTGAGTTGAGAAAAAGGAATGAGGTCCATTCGGCAAAAACAAACGGTACCGTCTTCATGAACAGTGTCAATCCAGTTACACTGGTGTTAGACAAGACACCAACTTACATCAATATTATGTGCAATAACACTTCTATGTATAATATTGTGAAGTAACAGCAATATGATAGAACTGGATTTTGTTAAGAAAGATGATATAATTTTTTGTCAATATCCTTTTGTAAGATAATGTTGTATTAAATGGACTATGATGAAACTTACAACATATTATCAATCTTTTCTTAAACAGAAATTAGCATATATCTCACAGAGGCCGTCATAAAACCTTCCATGTATCAAGTTTTCAATATTAATTAAGGAAAACCTACAGCATTTTGAAGTTTTCTTTTTTCTAAATTTTCAAGTTTCTCTCTTTCCTTTCTTTTTTGCTCTTCTTCTTCTGCCTTCACTTTAGCCTCCTCTATAACAAACATGAATATGATTTTTATTTTCATTAAAAAATAAACTTTAAATTTATACTTTTAATGCACAGTCTCTATTACAGAACTATTGAAATGAAAAAGGATCACAAAAAAAGAAGAAATCACTTTTTTATAGATTTTTTTACCAGAAACAGAAAAGCTGTGGTAATTTTAGACAAACTTTGTAAATCTGCTCATGTCAGTAATTTAAGATACATGTACATGTATATTCATTCCTTGATGAAGTACAGACTGTTTTATCCAGGGGTCTGCATGGATACACAGGTTCCACTGTAATTTTAAAAGATATTACAAGTGTTTAATCTATATGATATCACCAACCTTCCTCTATAGCCTTCCTTTCTTCCTCTTCTGCTTTTAATTTTTCCTTCTCTGCCTTTGACAGTTTCTTCTTTCCTGCCGACCCTTGCTTTGGCGGCTATAAACAGCAGAAAGTAAATGTGCATTATTATTGTACATAATTTCTTAGCCAAGTCTCTAAATTAATTCAAACATTGAAAGCTCTCTCCACTCTAATAAGAGTGCAGATATGCAACTATTCTAAAAATGTCAAAGATGAAGTTATTGTAAATGATCACTGGTCAAGAGGAAAAGAGACATTATTGACCTAAACTAAAAGCTATAGGACTCTGACCTTAATACCTTTTTTTTTTTTTTTTTTTTTTAAAAAAAGAGAGAAAATGGTGCACAACTTTACATGCTGAAACACATAACTGAAAAGTTTCACAAGCTATAAAATGGAAATTTTAACCAGGTAAAGTTTTACTCTTTTGCTCTTACTGAGTAACGTCAATGGAAAAGAGAAACCTAAGACATGAGGTGCACAGTTTCACATGCTGGTATGTTTCATGATTTTTTTTATATTAATTTATTTATTCTCTATTGCGAAAAAAGTTCTTACAATTTATATTAATCGCTCTCGAGACCCATTCCAGATGGAATCAACCTCGAAGAGAGAGAAGCCATGTGGAATTATTTGTGTCTTGTGTAAGGACACTACAGATATGGCAATGGTAGGGACTGAACCCGGGGCCCTTCGATCATAAGGCTAACGCACTATCATTGCACCAAGGTGGCTCCACAGATCTCAGGTAAAATGTTCTTGAGGTATAATATATGTGTCTCAATCCTAATTTTTTATATCGTCTTGAACCACAACACTTCTGTTACTGTAGTCCATTATGTGCTCAACTTTACATGCTGACAAAGAATAACTGGGAAATGACAGCCCTACTGCTTGGGGAGATATTTCCGGACAGGAACTATTCCCGGACACCCCCATTTAAACGCTTTATTTTAACATATTGTTTTGATCCAGCACAAGCAATCATTCGGACTCTTGCTTTTTGAATGTTGAACAACACCCATTTGTTTCTTTGCGAGTATATGGCAACAAAATGCAAAACAAACTAACTTGCCATCGTTTTTTCTGTAAACATGCTTGGGGAAAACGGTATAACTGCGCATGCGCATCACGCAACATTTTGAAGAGGCACTGGACGTGCATTTTAAATTGTTAGCGTTGCTGTTCTTGGTCGCAGACGGAAATAGAATTCAATAAAAAACATATCAAACCTCTTAAAGTTAGGTTTACAATTTTTGCACCGAAAATGTTATGAATTATAATTAACTTTAAAAAAGACTGAATACGCTATAGGAGGTTTTAGTGTGACGTCACATCCGGGATTTTCCCGTTACTTAAAAATAGCCTGGGCTTCAACTGCCATATGCTGAATGTGTATCTATACAATATAGACATTATTTATCCCAAAATAAACTAAATTCCAAAGTGTCCGGAAATGTATCCTGTATTAAGTTAAAAATAATAAAATATACCATACATCCCCCGGCGCCTCATTTAGTATAACGGAAGTTGTCGCAAAAGCAAAACCGTAAATATGTCTTGTGGAGGATGGGATGAGGTATGTATGGTGAACATTTGGTCCAGTTTTGTTAAATAACACCCCGCGCTTTGAATTTGTCATTTTCGTCCGGAAATATGACTCTAAGCAGTACATTTATTTTAGAACAAAAAATAAATAACTATGGGAAACCAAGTTCTGATAAAAAAATAATTGCGTAAAACGACTTTCTACTTTGACGGTCTTGCAAGAAAATTAGAAACATTGCTTTTGTTACACCTTTTCCTTATTTTAATTTATCGATAATTTTTGTGCTGATAGAAGCATGGGCAAAAGAGAAATATGGTAGTTTAACCATAGTCTGAAAACAGGTGCCCTGTGCAGAGTAAGTTAGGAAAATGGAAGTCAAAATAATGTACTAAAAAACTATATATTGAATATCATTTGAATTTTCAAGACATGCCGTTACAACACTTTGAAATGCCAGACTGTAAATTAGGTTTGTTTTTAATTAATTTTGACACTACACATGCTAAAAAGCTTAAACTAAGACACCGTTGGGATACTTGCTACTTTCTTGTTTTATCATCAGAAACTAACAGAAATCTTGCTGTGAAAAACTATCATCTATTGAAATCAAGTTTTTGTCATACCATTTTTGCTTAATTTCGCCTCTATTTATCGATGAAATTCGGACAAGAATATTCCCAAAATTATTGTGTATATTAGCAACCAAAATGGCGGACTGCCGTACGTACGAGCGTGTTTATGTTTTACGACATTTATTAAAAACGTTGAATGAAAATATAAATAAGCTCAATAATCAGAAGTATAATCTTTAAACTCATTGTTTGTTATGAAACAACAGGAAAGAAAGTTTAGGTATCTCCTTCATTATAAAAAATTTACGTTAACCGAGTGGCGTCTGCTCGAGCCCGGCTTGAAGTTGCCAAGCATATTTGCTCATGATTTAAAGAATTTATGCACTAAATAGGCATCTTTCCGTTCAAACATGTAAATACTTTATATTTACAATATGTTAGAGTGTTGTCATATGATATAAATATCTATATATGCTGAAAACAATGAAAGATTTAATAGTCGCGAAAATTGATTACAAAATTTAAGATTACATATTTGTTTATATTTTTGAAGGGCAAGTTGTCTGCTACCTTTGAGGCTAGATTTAGTTTGAGTTTGTTGACTCGTATGTTTAAAGACTCTCACAGTTCTTATCTCAGTCTTGGGCCACTTATTTTTTCTATTTTTTTGTTTGAGTCTGGCAATCTTTGAACTGTTTAAAAATACTGCCATCACAACTCTGACCAGACAATAAGCAGCATTCCCCATTTAGATTTTGAAAAAAATAGATTACCTATTCATAAGTGCTGGTTTGAGTTACCTGTAGTTGTTACATGCATGAATACTACACGGTCTTTATAGTATAGGTGTGTACAATATATATTCAGTGTAGAATATTATGGCTATAAGGTTAAGGCCGGGGCGGGGTTAGAAAATGAAAGCTGTCAGGCCCCCCAGCCACTGAAAATGTGAAAGGACAATGCGAAGAAAGGCGCAAAAAAAGACCTAAAAATCTAATATCCCTAAGCTGCAATATTCATGTAAATATTTTCTGTTATGATGAAAGAGAGTTAGCAGGGATGACAAATGAAAAAAACGAAGATAAAGCAAATGTATTTCACTAAAATGGATTGAAAAGAATTGTTGCAAGTTTAATCTGGAAATATATTTAGGGCTGACTTTTTAAATGGCAACATTCTCCACTGGACAACAGTCCTGGGGATGAATGGAAATTTGTAAAAAATAACAACAAATCTACGATGATTATATATTAATATCAGGAAAGCTATGTGTAAGTGTTTTCTTGATTGCCTTTTTAAGGTGTGAGGTATACTATTGTTTACCTTCAACATCAACATGATTATAAGCCATTTTGTGAAACAGGCTTTGGCCTTATTCCTATTTGTCATTCTAGGTCTAAATAGGTCGCCTTTAAGCTGTAAGATATTTGTGATTATGCTTTGGGTCTGGTTATATGTACATGTATTAGTAACAACTCTGGTAGCTTGCCTTTGAACTTTTTGCCATTTAATAAAATCATTTTGAAGATATTGATCACCAATACTTGAACAGTGCTCAAAGTTTGGTCTTACAACGGTGAACACATTGCAGGCAGCTGCTACTTTCTATTCTCAGATGAGTGGATTTTACCCTTCAGAACTTTTTCACCCAATTGTGTTAAGGCTCTTTAGCCTGCTGATTTTGTTAAAATTGATGCAATTTTTTCCAAAATTGAGAAGAACAGATTGGTGATATTGTGAAAGTTGTGAAATTTGAATTCTTACTTGTATGATGAGTTCTTTTCCTTTTTATGACATGCTATAGCTTGATAGTCCTGTAATTTCTTCATCATATTTTAACCAGTTTATCCATCATATTCATAAAACTCAAGATCACAACAAAGGTTTCAGTGAATTCTTACTTGTTTGTTTGTGAATTTTGTGTCTCAGTTGTGAAATTTCTCCACACAATTGTGAAAAAATAGTTATTTCTGAAGTGTGAAGTCTAATATAAGCCTCTAATATATAATGTAGAGGAGCACTGGGCTTTTAACATACCTAGACTCAGATATACTTTGCTATTAAAGTGACATTATGCGCATCTTACTGCACATAGTGTATTTTGGTGACAATTTTATAAATGCAATTTTTGGTTGCTGTGCATTTAAATGTGTTAAATTAATGATTATGCCGCATTAGTATTTGAAATTGGTGCTTTAGATATAAAAATTCGGACTGATAAAATGATAGTTGATTGTGTCGTTGTTGATGTTGGTAGAGATTTCAGCAGTGGAAGGGAAGCAACTCCTGCATGCAGTTGTTGTTTTCTTAAATTGACTCTCCCAGTCAAATAAGAAAATCAATATTTTGAAAGTTATTTTTTCATACTGGTAGCGGGAACAGTTTGGTGTATTGGGTTAAGCTATTATTCTCTCCCCCCTCTTTTTGTACACACACCATTTTCAGCTGGATTGTTACTTGAAAAAAATGCGCATAATGTCACTTTAAAAGATTTTATTTACATGTGGGGATACTGATTACTAATACCTCTATAGCAAATTCAATATGTTAGGTTTTTACACGTTATTAAGTCCTGAATATTTTACCTGTTTCTCTGAATATTTATTCATTAGCAGAATTACAACTTTTTTTGTTATATTTTCAGAAATGCTGAAGAAGCCATGTCAAGTAATCCACTCAGGCCAAAGGTTATTGAGCTCTACAAAACAGTATGTGCTGCTTTTCAGTCTAAATAAAAAAAAAATGTTTTAAAAACGCCCCCCCCCCAAAACCCCCCAAATAATTATTTTTTTCCCCTCTTTCAAAAAAAATAAAAAAAAACCCCCCCTTACAAACAGATTTTTGAAGTTTTAAAATTAGAATTTCAAATTGCTGTTTAAAGAGTTTTTCTCTAAGAATCATACCATCAAGCATACCACACATGCATTCTATGGAACAGTCATTGATAGGTTTCAATTTTGGACCATGGGGTTGCATAATCAAATGGAGCGCCAAATTATTATTGTAAATCTAAACTATGTTCTGTATGTATGAAAATGACTTTTATGAATCATTAAATTGTATTAAGTCATTAAGAAAATAATAAAGTACAAAATTCTTACCTCTGTCTTCCCTTATTAAAAACTTTGGACACATTTAATGAGTATTTAATACTTTTCCACAAATGACTACGGTTTTTTATCTTTTTTTCGGCTTAAACCCGATTCATCAAAGCTCAGAAAAAAAATATTGGAAGAGTTTTGTATCTTAAACCACTCAGATAATAGTTTACATGAGATGAAAATCAATGAAAACCCATTTTAATTACTACATATTAGCTATAATATTGAAATGTAACGTTAAATATTAGTCAGTGAGGCCCTTTTAGTATTCCATTCCATCATTTGTAAATAAAAACAATACTTAGTGCCAATGGTAGTTCTGTAAAATTATCGTAAGCATAATTAATATGTGGATTTCATTTCCCTATATTGCTAGACTTATACTCTCGGGAATGGAATAATCCTTAAGCTAAGGGAGGGAGGGGCTGGCATATCTGTTTTAAAATACTTATTTTTCACATATTTGGACCCGGGTAAATTATATTTGCACAGGTTTTTTTTGCCTATGCCCTATAAACCGACTGTAGTCGGGAAATTGTGGGAGGAGCCTGGTTATAAATAGTTTTGTCTATCTAAAAATAGCCGTGTAAAATTAGCATCCAAAATAATTAATGTTTTGAAAAGAGGTACCACAAGGATTTAGTATTATGCTAGTTACTAATACATGTTTATTTTTATGAATCAGTTTCATAAACAAAAGTACACAGAGGTAATGATCATTTATAGAGAAACCTGTCCAAGTCATGCTTCTAAAACATGCGCGGCGTCTTTGATTTCCAAAGATTTCCAAAAATTTCATGATATAGAATAATGCTTATTTGGGGTTTCAAAGTGCATGTATGTATTTGCCATTCAGTATATATCCCTTTTGGATCTATGATCAAATTAAACAGAACCACAGCCGTGTTGAACAAGTAAGAATATGTTCAAGTTTAAAGATCAATTCCATTTCCAAATTCAGGGGCATGTCTTTACAAATTCAGGTGGCCATAGTCAACATACTAATATATTACTAAAGCACATTACTTTATTACATTGTTTTATGTATGTATATGAAAGGGTGATAAGTGAGATATAACACTATTTTGCAAATATTTTTATCTCTGTTTCAGCTTCTGTACATGGGAAAAGAGTATCCGCTAGGTGCAGATTATTTTCGGACAAAGTTAAAAGCAGCTTTCTTGAGGAACAAGGATGTGAGTGATCCTAAAGAAATAGAAATGCTGTTGGATAGAGGAAACTATATAGTGAAAGAACTAGAAGCTTTGTATATGTTAAGGAAGTATAGAACATTGAAGAAGAGGTATTACGAAAAGGAGCCAACTTGAATGAAAAATGTGAAAGTTACGTAACTGATGAATTAGGACTGACGTTTCTGATTAATGTGATTTGATCCGATTAATTTATGCTGTGAAATATGTATTATATGTTACGGAATTTAACTTTTATTCAACTGAATAAATGTTACTGATATATGCAAATTGTTTAGGCAAGTGTAAATTGATTTGAAATTGTTATAATTTAAGCTGGAATGAAAAGGAAGGTTTCCAAGAAATCAGCGGGGAGACTATGTTTTGGAAAGTGAACAATCGTTAAATGTCACTGCCTACAGACAAAAGAGTTGTAAATGTTCTATAATTCACTAGTCACTTTTTGAATATTATGATGTAGAGAATGTAAAATGTATAAGGTTGAAGGCTGTGAAATTATTGTTTGTTGTCAACAAAATAAACATTAATTTGTTCTTTTTTTGTGTTGATATACTATAAAGTAACCAGTGAGTATACATTTGTACATGATTGTGAAATATGCCTTCTCAACTTACAATACAAGCCACATACCTTGATGGAACTTGTCTTTTATCAGAAGAGGCTAGCATTTTTTCACCACTGATTAGCCATTTATAGCTGGATAGACTGAGACACATGACAACAAAATTCTTGTCTACAGACACACCGCAAGAGGCCTAACTGGGGATTGAACCCAGGTTCTCTGGGTTATAAAAGACAAGTGTGTACAGTTAATAAGAACAACTGTTGAAGGTAAAGACAAGTGTGAAAAGTACTCAAAATGATGTTCAAAATCTGAGACAACATTCACTATAACTATTAAGATAGTGGTTACCTTGGGTTTACCTGTCGTTTTCCTCTCAAACTCGGCATAATGTGCAGCAGCTGTTTTCTTACTTGCCATACTTTTCTTTTTGTCACTTTATTTCTGAAATTAATCAGTTTTCTTAAGGACACAAATGTACATTTGAAGTAAATCCAGATTATATAACATGGTACTATTAATTTCCATCTGGTTAAAGAGTACTCATTATTCTTACAAAAAAATCAATTTCAGTGTTATTGTTTGCTTTTGATTTGTACACACACTAGCATCTACTTTTTTTAAACAATCTTGATCAAAGTTGGATATAATATACATACATATATATAACCGCAAGATGTTGGTAAAGTTCAAATATGGGCTAAAAAGGTCAAGTAAGCTGAAGAGTTAATGCCCCTGATTCAACTTAAATTGCTACACTTCACTTTGCTTACAGTCTGGAAAATTCAATTATGAGCTTGATAAAAACAAATGTTAATGCTCTAGCTCCTTCATTTCTTCCCAAACCCAAATATTCACATATCTGTTTAGAAATTGTGCCATGTAGATCATTACATCATATTAAAGCAAAACCTGGTTAAAAACCTGTCACATTTTGTCAGATTTTTAGCTCATCTGGCACTTTGTGCCAGGGTTAGCTTTTAGGATGGATGATTGTCCGGCATCCAGACAATCCTCTGTCCTTCCAACTTTTACTTCAAACAACTTTTCCTCTGAAACCATTGGGCCAATGTTGATGAAACTTGGCAAGGATGTTCCTTGCATGAAGCTCTACTAAAATTGCCCAAAGAATGTCATTCCATGCAGAACTCTGGTTGCTATGGCAACATATAGGAAAAACTTAAAAAATCTTCTCTGACACCACAGGGCATAGAGCGTAGAAATTTAGCATGTAGCATTGCCTAGTAGACCTCTTCAAAGATTGTACAAATTATGCCCCTGGGGTCAATATTGGCCCTGCACAAGGGGTCACTTGTTTTACAAAGACGTATATAGGAAAACCTTTAAAGATCTTCTCCAAAACCACAAGGTTTTAACAGTGTCTAGTGGACCTCTTAAAAGTGGGTTTCAGATCATGCCCCTAGGGTCAAAATTTACGCTTTGATATTTAAAAAAACTTTCAAAATCTACTTTTCAAAAACTATAAGGCCTAGAGCTTAGATATTTGGTATACAACGTTGTCTAGTGGTCCTCCACATGACAACGTTGTATTTCATGCCTCTGGGGTAAAAATTGACCACACCCACCAGGCAAGTGCACTTGTACTTAGGTGAGCAATATAGGGCCATCATGGCCTTATTGTTGCATATAAATTCTGATCATTATTATATTTGATGTTGTTACCATTATTATTATTTATATTAAAAGATCTATCATGGAAACAAATTTAAACACATGAACAAAGTGTCTTACCTGTGGCTTTATCAGGTACTTGCTATCACAGTTAGACAACAATTTCTCTTCAGAAAAATGTGTACCGGTACTCCACAAAAAAATTTCAATATCCTGAAGAATATTAACTATGGAAAGATATTGCTTGTTAAAATACTCGAGCTTTCAATAGTAAGACCTCAGCAGTCTTAAAGCAGCTTTTTCATGAATACAAGTAAAGATGAAAATACTGGATTTCTCTGCATTTACTTAGAAAAGACACGAATGGAGCTGTTCATGGGGAACTTTTTTTCAGTGGGAACTTTGTGGCACTGAATTAAATTTCTTCCGTTTTTTCATTTCATGCTATCTTAATATGCTTCAGTTCTACTGATAAATACTTTCATATAACTACATGTAGTCGATTAAAATGATTCGGCATTATCTTAGCAGGCGGTAGTCTTTTTTTTCCTTTGTCACATTATTTTATATTCAACCCCTAATAAAAAAACTGTTGGCTACATCCCTGGGTGCTTTTAATTGTGTCTCTGAATAATTAAAAAGTGATGATTTGTTCCAATAAAATCAGTGTTTGATCGTTTAATCATGCAAGTGTAACATTTATTCACTTTCAATAGTTTAATCAATAGAACTGATAGCAGTTTAATTAGTTAGCACTAAACGTTATTGATTAGTATAAGATGGTTTCTGCCTTCCTAGTGCTTCATCTGTCAGCATGGTAAGAGTTATGATGTGATGTAAGAACTGATCTCTCTGCATTCATGCTTTCACGGTCTACACTGTCACTAGAAGTGATAATTCTTGGCAAGTTTCATGTAATGTAAGATCCAGGATCTCTGAAAAATGCCTCAGAACCTGTTAGAAATATCTAAAATCAAGGAGCTTCCGCCATCCATGGACCCAGCTAGGGCTTTGCACTGGACTCAACCCTGATGGCCCAAGCTCATTTTTCAGTATTTTTAGCTCACCATCTGGTGTCTGTAGTATGTCTGTTCCTTTGAATGTCATGTCTGAAGCCACTGGGCCAATGTTGGTGAAACTTGGCAGGGATGTCCCTTGCATGAAGCTCTCATAGGTATTCAATTCTATGCAGAACTGTGGTTGCCATGGCAACAGAAAGGAAAAACATTAATTCTTTTCAAAAACTGGAAGTCCCAGAGCTTAGATATTTTGCATGTAACATTGTCTAGTGGACCTCTACCAAGCTTGTTCAAATCATGACCCCAATATCAAAATTAACGTGCTCAAGGGGGTCACTTGATTTAACATAGGCTAATCTAAAACCACAAGGCCTTGAGCTTGGATGTTCAGCATGTAGCTTTGCCTAGTGGACCTCTACCAAGATTGTTCTAATCATGACCCCAAATTGATCTTGATTTTACATAGGGCGTATATAGAAAAACTCTAAAAGTCTTCTCTGAAACCACAAGGCCTACAGCTTAAATATTTGGCACATAGCATTGCCTAGTGGGCCTCTAATAAGATTGTACATATCAAAACTACCCTTGTCTGGGAGTCACTTAATTTTACATTGGCCTTTATAGGAAAGAGCTTTAAAACACTCCTCTGAAACCACAAGGCCGAAAGCTTAGATAGTTGGCATTAGTTTTGCCTAGGGGACCTCTACCAAGGCTATTCAAATCCGCATCCCCCCCCCACACCCCCTGGGTCAAATTTACCCTGCACTGGAGTCACTTGATTTCACATAGGCTTAAGTAGGGAAAACTTCAAAAATATTCTTGTCTAAAACCACAAGAGCTTGATATTGTAAGTGTAGGATTGTGTAGTGGACCTCTATGAATGTGTTCAAATCACGATCCGCAGCTTAAAACAGACCCTTCATGTGATGTGATTTTTTACCTTGTTATAGCCATGTGCACGATATAGGGGATTATTGGTCCTCTTGCATTATTTTTTGAAAATTTTACCATTAGATAGGATTTGATAAGCACATTTAATGCGGACCTTATTGGATCACAGGTGGTCTTTGTCCAATGATGTCCACTCTCTTAACTAGAAAAAGTTAGCTCGTACATCCAGTCATCACAAAATCTACATTCACTATGTCATAAAAACAACCGTGATAAAAATTGACGGGAGCTGCTTTCACCTATAATCGTTACGAAAAAGAACTGCCAATCCCGTTATCCAGATTCGTTAGCCTTATCAACTATAAACGCCTGTATCTCTTAAAACGGCAGATTACAAGGTGACACTTGGCAGACTTATGGAGTAATGGTTTAAGTTTGTCCCCAGTTATTCAATTTTTTTTTCATGTCTTTCGTATTTACCGAGGATTTTCTCCTCCGCATTGCGGTACCTGTTCAGACATAATTCCACGTGATGATTCCTTGATCTATGCTGAAACAATATATACTGGCCGTTACGCACAGAGACAACAGAAAAGGCAACAACATTCACAAATACGTACTCTGCGTAAAACCAGGAATACTAAAAACACGCATTTGAATTTGGAGCCGCTGTCAACGCCGGAACCGCCGTAAACGCCGCGGGTTGTACACTGTGTTCCAGGTTCATTGTAAAAGATATCATTGAATGAAACGCGGTAAATGTAAAATTTTCGAATATCCCATGAAACATTCGGGGTGTTCAAAAACCTAATGACGCTTGACAGGGATGCTCCTTGCATAAAGCTCTATCAAAGTTGTTCAAAGAATTCAATTCCATGCAGAACTCTGGTTGCCATTGCAACTGAAAGGAAAAACTTTAAAAATGTTCTTCTTAAGAACCGTAAGACTCTGAGCTTCATTTCATACTCTCAGTTGTCAGTATGCACGTAAGTACATAAACATGAGGCTAGCACAAAACATAATTAATTTGATGGAACAGGCATATATGGATATTTACATTTTCACAATGGAGCAGAGGACAACACTCATATTTTCAGTAAAAATACCATTTATTCAAGCAAAAAAATAAGCTATTTGAATATTGATTCTTACTTTAGACACTATGTTGGAATTTATTTACATTTATACATAATTATATATATGTCCATTTTAATTTGACAGGTTTTTATTAAAGCACGTGCCAAGCGATTTTTTAGGTTTTGTGTAAAGTTACGCTCCGTTGTTCGCAAAAGTGAACCTTGAGTGGTGTGTATTCATTGTCACGTGTTAGAATTTCAGTGATTTTGTCTTTTAGATTTAAACAATAACATGTGTGTTTCCTGGACGAGTTGTGCTATTTGTATTGAATTTTACTTTGATTAATTTAGCAACCAAGTAAAAACATTGACTTTACAGTACTTCAGTATGTTTATTTTTCGGAATTTAATCTTCTACAGCAAGAGCCTGGAAAAAGGTAAGATATGTCACTTTTATTACCGTAAAAGCGGATATCTATATGTCTTTCATATACCCCCAAAACACACAGTGTAAGGGAGGGGCGGGGGCGGGTATATTGGATTCAGCTTGTCCGACATGTTGTACATGGTCTAAGTTTCGGATCTCTAAGTCAAAGGAAAAGGTCACATGCACCTGAATGAATTAAAAATGCGAACATTACTAAATCAAATTGTTATGGGTAATTCAAAATCCTCAAATGCCGAAATTAAGAGGCAAGAACGGTCAAATGTTACACATCCTTTTGTCTTGTCAAAAGTGTGGTCAAATATCTATCAAAGTTTTTCTCCTGCAAAATCCAAAGCAATTTTGGTAAGAGGTTTACTAGAAATAATGCTGTTATACTAAATATCTTAGCTTTATGCCTTAAGGTTTTTGAGAAGAAGGTTTTTCAAGTTTTTCCTATAAAAACCATGTAAAATCAAGTAACATACCGGGTGGGTCAATTTTGACTCGAGGGTCATGTTTTGAGCAATTTTGGCACAAGCCTGCTACGCAATGCTATATGCCAAGTAACCAAGCTTTTGACCTTGTGGTTTCAGAGAATAAGATCTTTTTCTATTTGTTTCCATAGCAACCAAAGTTTTGCATGAAATGGAATTCTTTGAAAACTAATTGGTACAGTTTTATGCAAGGAACATCTATGCCAAGTTTCATCAACATTGGGAGATGACTTTTGAAGCAAAATGTTGCTTGACGACAGACAAACGACGGGCAATCATCCGTACTAAAATCTCACCTTGACACAAAGTGCTAGTAGGGGAGCTCAACTGAATATACAAACAACAAAAAATAATGGTTTAATGGCTCAGTTGGTAGAGCATTCGATTGCTCATCTCTGAAAGCGAAGGGCTATTAGTTCGATTCCCGGTCTAGGTATATTATTTTAATTATGTTTTTCTATAAAATCTAGCTACCAATTGCGTTCATACACAAAAATTGCGCCGACCATCTTTCTTAAAGATAGTTCTTGTTATCTTTCATACCTGTGGTTAGGGTCCGTATATGACGGACCCTGCTGTGGTGTTGAAAAGCACGAAGAATTTCGGAATAAACATTTTGGAGTTACGAAAGTAAACTTGGTTTTTTTTTAGATAAAAAAGATTCATAATTTTCTTCAATTGTTAGTACGTGTGCTTCAATTCTGGTTGATTTTCTATTACAGGTTACATTTTCAAAATCAAGCATAGGCTTTCTTGGATTCTATATTTAAAAATTGTGAGTTTTCGTATTTTTTTATTTACGCCGATGAAAAAAGAAACAATGACTTTGCTACAGTACAGCTTTAAAAATGTACGTGCCAAATATTAATCACTCGCCAGAAATCAAGCGATGCAAACAAACACTAAAAACGTAACTCCCGAAATTTTATCAATTATGAACTACAATGTATTGTGTTTTTGGGAATCTCTCCCGCATTATGTTAAATGTATGCATGTATGTATGTCACCTCGTTAACACTGTATGTATTTGATATTCATACCTCATGTTGTCATTGTATTAACCTGAGAGTAATGAAATAAAGTTGAAAGCTTATTGTTGCCCCAAAGCCTAGTACCAGCCGGTAAAATCCGTTAGGAGTTTCTGAGTTCATGTCACTACTATCCACTATGAATGGGGCAGTTAATAGATTACACCTTACAAAGAAATACCATATAAGGATTAACAATGTAAGATCACATCTTTGTGGCCATTCTTGATCTTTTAGTCACTAGGAAAATTTCCGGGGGAAAAGGACGGTCAAAAGTTGTAAGGTAATCAATTATAAGTTATTTATTCATTTATCTTAGAATGTATTTGTTAAATTCAACCTCCAAGAATAACAATTTCTACCCAAATAAATCGAAATGGTTCAACGACGCTTGCCATACAACTAAAGCTGAATACTAAAGGGCAAGAAATCTCTTTTTGAAAAAAAAGAACTCAGATGAAAACAGACGACACTTTGTCAAAATGCGAACAAACTACAAAGAAATAAAACGTAGAATTGAATATAAATATATGTTACAAGAAGGACGAAAACGAAAGATGCAACTACCCAGCCACGCATATTGTGGAAATCAATTAAAATGCTACGGAATGGAAAAAAATGAATAAATCGAAATTGACCAGTTGTATGAACATTTTAATACACTTTATGGTGAAGATAGTAATTTAAATGATAATGATAGCAATGTAGATTATATCATACACGAAGAATTAGACTTACCTATGTCTGAAACAGAGATACATTTTAAGACCAGACTGGATTTCGAGACGGAAGTCATTAAAGTTGCGTATAGTTTAATCTATACACATCTTGCTTCACTTGTTCATAAGATATTTGATAATAATATTTCATAATTATGATTTTGTGACTTTTCTAGCTTATTAATATTGTTGAATATATTTCATGGCACTAAATGAATTAAAATGCATGTAATAAGGAGCTTAATATTTCGAAATCCACATGTTGATCTTGTGTTTTGTTTCGCCAAGATCAACAGAGGATGGCATATATGATAATTGTTATATAGAAAACAGGTATTATGGCCTTTTTTGTAATTAGATACAAAAAACAAAACAAAAACATTGTGTAATTTTTATCGGCAATTGTTAAAGTTATTTTCTTATAGAAACTCCTCCGTTTCACTGTTATGTTTGTCTCGCCATTTTCAGGGTGGTATATCCCCATGGGCCATATGGCCTACAGGACTATTTGAAAATAAACATATCAAACTTAAACTTTGAACCTGCAGTTTATACTGAAATTTGGGGCTTGAGTTATATTATCCCCATCTTTAAGGGTGGCGACCCGAAAGAAACAAAAAAAACTACCGCGGAATTACTTTAAATAATATATTATCAAATATTTATTTACAGATTTTACTAAATAGATTAACTTAACTGAAAAGAGTGAAAACATTTGTTTACTCTCAGGCTTGGTTCCAGAATTCAGACCAGGGCGTGAAACAAGGTGACCCCTGGCCCAAGTTCATCTCTCTTATTCATGATGTGTGTGAATGATATAACATAAATTCAGATCTTCATGGAATCTTTAATCTGTAAATGAACTCCGTCTATTTTTTATACTAAATGCAGATGATCCAAGTATTATTTTCAACCAAACCAGAAACATTACAATCTATGCTATGTGATGCAGAAATTTATTGCAATGCATTCGGCTTAAAAATATTTTTAAAAACCCTCTAAAGTCATGATTTTCGAAAAGGGGAGACCAACTGGCTATTATTTTTTCCTTGATAATGAAAAAATTGACATAGTCTAATTTTTTAAATATTTATGTATACAACCCAGTCTTTAAAAATGGAAGCTGGCATTGCACACAATTTTAAGCATATTGCAGACCATGCATCAAAAGCCTTATTTAGTTTATTCTCTATTTTTCAACAGTTCGAATTTAAGACTTCTGAAAAATGTAAATTATTTGACACGCGTGTTTCCTCTGCACTTAACCGCTTATTATAACTACTGCTCAGAAATATGGGGAGGAAATTATTGAACACATACAGAATTAATTCACACAAAGTTTTGTAGAAAAATTCTGAAGGTAATCTATCTGGGCTATACGGTGAACTCGGTATATAGAGTACCGATTGAAATCAGAAGACAACTAAATATGAACAGATATTGGATAAAAAAATAAAAATAATCGACAATTCTCTTGTTAAGCGAATGTATAGTATACTCAAGGAAAACACAGTGAATACCATAATATACAAAGACTTAAATTTGGCTCATCAAATAAAATTTAGTCTGGGTATGTCAGATATTTGGTTAAACACACAAAAGTATAATACACCAGTATCGTGCAGGTATATATATTATTGCGCAGAAGGTACACCATACTTTCGAATTTGTGTTCTGTTATACCCTTGAATTTCGTATTACCTCTTTTACGAGGCCTTTTTGTGACTTTTTGTGCATAATATAAAAAAAAGTAAGGCTCGTTGCATCTACACGGATGTTTAAATTATATATATGACACATAGAGAGAGAGAGTGATTTCTTTTTGTTCAGGCTATGTGGCTTTGCATCTACACGGATGTTTAAATTATATAAAGATTTGTTCAGGCTGGGCATTTTTTGCTCAGCTTTCCACAAAACTACATAGCGGCTATGTAGTTTTGTGGAAAGCTGAGCAAAAAATACCCTTCAAAAATCTTAGGTATTTCTTAAATTAAAACTTTTTTGTTTAGATTTTTGTCGTCAAAGTACTTATTTGATAGTGATTGACCTCTATTTTATCAGACAAAGGTTGCCTAATAGGTTCCTGTTCTTCTAACTACAGATAGGGTAACGTACACTGGCAATATAACATAACATAGGCCTTCAAGAAATAAAATGAATCAAACGAAGGAAATCAAACGAATGAAAAGGACGTACTGTGTTTAGAATGTTACATGTACAAAATGTTTAAGAAATAATAGATCTTTCCCTGTATTATCTGTTGAATTCGTTGTAACATTATTTGTCACTGCGTGTTGTCCGTGGAAAACGTGAAAATAATGTGCAGATTCTTTTCCTTTATATGTACACAAGAAAATTTGCTGATCGCCAGTGTTAGCTTACGACAGACTGTCAGTGCTGATTCGTTCATTCGCGAGGTGCATTCTAATAATGTACAGATTCTTTTTCTTTATATTTACACAGGCAAAGTTGCTGATCGTCAGCTTACGACAGACTGTCAGTGCTGATTCGTTCAATTCGCCATCTGACACACGGATGTGCATGCTGATCATTGTCTACACTGGTGGTATAGGCAGATTCGCTTGACGCCAGCAGGTAAATTTTAACTTTTTTATTTTTACACTGATTGTAAATGTTGATTATGATCCACGCCAAATGGAATATACCAACATCATAAGTCATCGACAGGGTACAGCTAGCTAGTCTGGTTACCTGTCGTACTAGCATGCTACAACAGTACGTCAGGCAAGGCGCCCAGTGGAAGTTGATTTGATTTGAAGCAAATTTTATAAAGGTCCGTCCATGAGAGCATTTATATTAGCTTGTTTTCTTTGATGAGACCTCGGCATGTCTCCTATCATGCCCATACCTAACGAAATGTGTTCAGTTTAGCTCGACTTTTCGAAGAAAAATGGAGCTATCCTACTCGCCTCGGCGGTGTCACACCTGTGATAAGTTGATCGTACCACCCATTTAATTCAAAACCATTAGAGGCATTGCTTTGAAACTTACCATACTTATTTATCATCATTACCTCCATCAACAGACAAGAGTACATAACTCTGTCCAAGTCTTTGACAGAAATATGCCCCTTTTTTACTTAAAAAAATAAATTGAATATGGATAAAATCCACTTATTGACTTAAACCTTTGACATATTGCTGCTTGTTTGCACCATTACCCCATCTGTAGGCAAGAGAAGATAACTCTGTCAAGGATGTTTTTAAAAATTAAGGCCCTTTATCAACTTAGAATCTTGGTTAAGTTTTTCGTACCAGTCCACTTTTTGACTAAACTGTTTGAGATATTACTTTGAAAGTTAGAATACTTGTTTACCATCTTGATTGCAGACAACGTTTTTTGATAAGCGGTGCGTCGGTAAAATGTCGCGGGGGTAAATTTTACGACTGCATGATTTACGAAAAAATCAAAATCAATTTCAAAAAGGAACAATCGATTTTCGATTGAAATTAATTGAATTTTCAAAATATACCAAGTGTATGTATTTGTAAACATCTCTTCTATAGATGCATGTTTTCTTAGAACAGTGCTCTGGTCCCAAACTAACAGTGATCCGACTAACTGTAGTCCTATAAATAAGACCCTGCAGTTCTTATTTTCACTTGTCGCCTTAATATCTGATGATATACTTTTTATATTCATTGCTTAATGCGAAATTTTGCTTCAATTTCCTATTATAGCACTTTCCGCCACGATTTCATGGTGGAGGTTTTGGAAACGGTTTACAAGCTATTTCAAAAACATCTCTTATGAAATGTTCCGTCAGTGAAATAGATTATTCATTTCTAAATTAAGCCTTGCTTAACTTTCTTAGTCATATATATCCTGCACGGGTAAAATTTTCACTTTTACAAGTAGCTCTCATTTTATCTTGAAGGTGTATTAGTGACATAAATGCCCTTTTTTGTACCAAAAACATTCCTAACTTTGCTTTTGAAATCGACAAGCACATATTAGAAATATAGTGCAGTATTTCTTTCAATGATATTGCAAAACTAAGAAAGGCTTTCTGGTAACTCTTTTTATTGAAGAAACAACTTGAATACGGAAGAAAGGCACATATGTCAATATTGTTTTAGAGTGAATAGAACATCGGTCTATCATTATCCTATCAAAAAAATTATGTGACTAAATCATTAAATTCAAAGTGATCCTTGGACTTGAAATTTAGTTACTGAACATAGTTATAATCAAAATCAGCCGTAAAGTCCGACACACTAGCCGCTGAGAGAGTAGTTTAGACTTCAAGTTGCTCGCTTTCAGATTATGGTGAAAAAAAACCCGCAAAGTTCTTAAAACTGTCCGAAATTTACATATTAAAATTTTCAGAACGAATCATCAAATAAAGAGATGCCAGTATTAATTCATGTAAAGCGTATCTTTTTTAAAATTATACACTAACAAATGATAAAAAACACTTTATAAACATGGGCTATAGTGTAACGGTGACGTAAAACCAAACTCACCAATTCCTCAAAATGCTTTTACGTTTTATGTTTTCGTATGTCATTATTGATAAATGTAATATTTCCCCAGAAACTGTGAACGAGCAGCTTTAATAACTTTTCCTATACATACTGCATGGTGGATAGTCGCTGACAGGATAGTTTAGACTTAATTTCTTGTATCTGTATAATAATAATAATAATAATAATAATAATAATAATAATAATAATAAAATCTTTATTTATTGAAGGTTACATATCAGACATACGAGGATTTACATGTAAATCAAAATACGTCTTACATTCATACATTGGCCTTCTACAATGTAAAAGAAGAAATAAAATGCAACAACAGCAACATACCGTCGATAAAGAAATATGAGATAATATATAATTTGCTAATTATACATTCCAATTTAGCATTCATATTTTTTCAAATCTATCTGTTTGGCAAAGTTAGATATGACAAAAGTTAGACAAAAATTGTTTGAATTGTTGAAACTTTGTTTTGATACGACAGACACTCTAGAATTTAGACGAAAAGTTAGTGCGGAAGTGAATTTATGATTTAGAACAAAACATACTCTGCAGTAGTTAAGTGTATTTAAATGTTAAATGAGTTCGGCAATTTCTCTAAAATCAAACGGAATATCAATCCAAACTTTCAAACTAAAATACGAAAATGAATCTTTATAATATTTGGTTCGAGCAGGAACGTAGAATCAGTTCTACGTTCCGTAGTCTTTGTAAAATAAGATCGTTGTGCACAGAGGATCGCAGATTATGTTATTCATTTTTGGAAAATATACGAGCTATACGATTCATAACTTTATATGTGGTATTTGCACCTATCAGTAAAAGAAAGCCATTTTGATTGTTTATGTAGCCCCAATGTTGGCGATTTCATCGGCTTATTTAAAATATTTTTTGCAACTCGTTTTTGTAGCATGATTATTTTGTTAGTATAGTTTTTGTTAATTGAAGATGCCGATTTTTATTCATACTAGTCGGAAATGCCGACACACTAATCGCCGGAAGGGATGTTTATACTTAATAAATTAACATCTATTGAAGATGCTGATAATGATGCCGACAGACTAATAAAACAATCAAGGAAGTGCATCCTTTTCCTTAGTGGGTGGGGTGCATGTTTTTTTTTATAACATAACATAAACATAAAGTATATGTTATGTTATGTTATGTTATTTTGTTGTTGTTTTTTTTTTCGTATTTTTTAAAAATTGTTTTCTCCTAGTTTGGATTACATAATAATGTAGTATTCTCATACAAGTAGTTCATGTAAATAAAACTAAAATTAGTGAATTGTAATGAAAAATGGATACATTTTGAAATATTATCTTGCTCGTTCACAAACAGAAACTGTGTGACAGAATCAGAAGAAATAAAGGCATCTACTGCAGTCAACAAACTTATGTTTCGTTTAAGTGTATCAAATTCATACTTTGAAAAACTCCTTGAAAAGGATGATCGGAGCGATTTTTGAGTTCATGAAAGAGATGGGTAGCTAGATTTTATTGTAATAATTCCTGTGAAAGTTTATCTTTATGCAGTGAGAAATGAAGAAGATGAATCGCGGCCGAGATTTAAAATAAAATATATACTTCTTACATACAGGCAGTAAGTGAGTCAGCAGATCACGATCCGTCTGCACGTCAGTGCACTCTTTATAATGATCTGCACTGTTCAGTCAATAATTGTTCATTAAACTCGAATTAAGACAGTATATTGAAAGATGGACACGTCAGTATCAGAAATTTAGAAGGATAAAGGGTTATAATAAGAGCACATTTATACGTTTTTTCTTTTTGGTAGATCGGGAAGAGTGACAACTGACGTGAAAATATTACAGTAAATATATTTTGATAAGAGTCTTTATTTTCAAGCCGTAAATTTTCAGCAATACTAAATAAATCAAGCGAAAACATTCTTCTTACTGTTAAAATTACTCTACAATTATTTTTAAAAGACCCTGTTTTATTCTCAAATTATGATAGATCTATGGTACGAGTAATTTCATTTTCTTTGATGTAATATACAATGACGTAAATTATTCTTAGGTTACAAACCAATTTCAATACAAATATGCACTATACCAAAAAGGGGGGTGGGGGGAGAGAGGGGGTTGGGGGGGAAGAAAACAACGCACCAAATATGGGCAAAATTTGAGTGTACCTGCAGAAGTGATTTTAAAAAAGGATAATTATTTAATTTCATACACTAGGCATATTTTGATGGCAGACACGCATGTGTTTAGGTATGAGAAGCCTAAATCGGTGAAAACCGGAAGCAGGATATTTTGTGTAGGGAACATGCGGACCTACACTATGTGCTTGATTGCTGATTGGTTGAAACTAATTAAGTGGATGCATACGGGAAAAATTATTTTGCAATAATCGCTGGATGATATAGCACAAATGAAATATAAAGAGAAAAAAATCTGGATATAAATTATAATTAAAATATTTGGTATTTGAAAATACTGACATATTTGGTCGGTGACCACTAAAACTGCCATGGAAATGGGGGTGGTGTCATTCAGCTCCAAATTATTGGCCTAAAGTATTGAATCACATGTATAAATTTTGTTATTTTTATGTGGGACTAGGATGATTCTACAAAATAAAGTTCATTTCAGCAGTCGGTGAGATTTTGGGTAGTCGCACCGGCAGAAAACCTTAAAATTTAAGTCTGTAGAAATGTATTTAGGCTACTTAAATTATACCTTTACACGCATGTAAGCTTCTTTCGGTTTCATCGCATGTGTTGTATACGTCAGCAAACAGCAAACTCCTCACTTCGATTTGATTGGAAGAGCTCCGCTCTCTTGTAAAAATATTTGCACGCAGTCCCGCAAGGGCCTGTCAGCGAATGAGGGTCAAATAAAAAAATTCAAACTCGGTAAAATCGTGTCCAAGGTCATTTTCAAGGTTGTTTAAAGTGGCCTTATTTTAATATCCCGAAGTTGTCGGCATAGCCTTAAGTTTATACAGAGAAAACGTGTTCCATACTGTTACTGTCGTTACTATGGAAGGCCAAACCTGTCTTAACCCGCGTATTCGGTTTATTACGGTATGGGTGTCAAAATAATATATAAACTTCTGTAAGACCTGTGTTCCTGAAATATTACACCGGAACTTGCTTTTAGTGTGTGTCAGTTGTTGAAATTAGGAACAACCATACGACTCTGGCGAAAAAAAAATTCTTCTGTAACATAGCACAGTTACACGTATTTTCTTGTATACTAAAAAAGTAGAGATTTCATATTCACAGGCGTATTTAATAATTTTATACACAAAGACACAGTTAAAACATCTCAATCCTTGCCAATGACTCCTAAGTAATTTTCCTTCAATTAAAAAAAAATACAACCTCAATAAGATACAGATTGTATCTTTCCTAATAATTATGAACTTACCAATTCATTTGATAAAAATGTATTAATTAAAATCTAAATCTATATGCGGAATATATTTTTTCTGTACTTTAGATACAAGATTCCACATTAAAATTATTTTAATCTGTATAAAAAAGAAAGGATATATTCACAAACTGTTTTTAGCAGCTTTTCAATCGTTCGCGAACCAACCTCGCTTTGCCTGCCCGCTTTTGTCCGGTAACCGCATCAGCAGCACAAAGTGGCAAGGTCCGTCCGTGTCTTTGGGCAGAGAGCAGAGGAGGGTGTGTTAGTGGTTGGCTACTTGCAGTCTGTTCCTTTTCTTATGTTTGCATCTATATCCGTATAAACTTCATTGCTCTAACAAGTGTTTGTTTGTGAATTGCAGGAAGCCTTGCCGAAGAATACAGAAAAAGAACCGGTGTATGCGTCTTTTCCCGTCGTTTCCGGTATGTGTATTTCTTCAACTAGTTTGTTTTCGTGTTTCTTTTTCATTAATATTTAACATGATCGATGTGCTGTCGTTCTGTGAGCCTACAGTAGCGCTGCAGTCTGAGCACCAAAACCTTGTCTGAGCACCATACCTTGGCAGCTTTTCAATCGTTCGTGAACCACTCTCGCTTTGCCTGCCCGCTTTTGTCCGGTAACCGCATCCCCAGCAGCGCAAAGTGGCAAGCTCCGTGTCTTTGGGCAGAGAGCAGAGGAGGGTGTGTTAGTGGTTGGCCACTTGCCGTCTGTACCTTTTCTTATGTTTGCATGTATTAACTTCATTGCTCTAACAAATGTTTGTTTGTCAATTGCAGGTGGCTTTGCCGAAGAATACAGAAGAAGACACCGGTATTCGCGACCGTACCGCGCCGTTTTTTTTCCGGTATGTGTATTTTTCTTTAATTAGTTTGTTTTTGTGTTTCTTTTTCATTAATATTTAACATGATCGATGTGCTGCAGTCTGAGCACCGATACCTTGTCTGAGCACCATACCTTGGCAGCTTTTCAATCGTTCGTGAACCACCCTCGCTTTGCCTGCCCGCTTTTGTCCGGTAACCGCATCCCCAGCAGCGCAAAGTGGCAAGCTCCGTGTCTTTGGGCAGAGAGCAGAGGAGGGTGTGTTAGTGGTTGGCCACTTGCCGTCTGTACCTTTTCTTATGTTTGCATGTATTAATTTCATTGCTCTAACAAATGTTTGTTTGTCAATTGCAGGTGGCTTTGCCGAAGAATACAGAAGAAGACACCGGTATTCGCGACCGTACCGCGCCGTTTTTTTTCCGGTATGTGTATTTTTCTTTAATTAGTTTGTTTTTGTGTTTCTGTTTCATTAATATTTAACATGATCGATGTGCTGCAGTCTGAGCACCGATACCTTGTCTGAGCACCATACCTTGGCAGCTTTTCAATCGTTCGTGAACCACCCTCGCTTTGCCTGCCCGCTTTTGTCCGGTAACCGCATCCCCAGCAGCGCAAAGTGGCAAGCTCCGTGTCTTTGGGCAGAGAGCAGAGGAGGGTGTGTTAGTGGTTGGCCACTTGCCGTCTGTACCTTTTCTTATGTTTGCATGTATTAACTTCATTGCTCTAACAAATGTTTGTTTGTCAATTGCAGGTGGCTTTGCCGAAGAATACAGAAGAAGACACCGGTATTCGCGACCGTACCGCGCCGTTTTTTTTTCCGGTATGTGTATTTTTCTTTAATTAGTTTGTTTTTGTGTTTCTTTTTCATTAATATTTAACATGATCGATGTGCTGCAGTCTGAGCACCGATACCTTGTCTGAGCACCATACCTTGGCAGCTTTTCAATCGTTCGTGAACCACCCTCGCTTTGCCTGCCCGCTTTTGTCCGGTAACCGCATCCCCAGCAGCGCAAAGTGGCAAGCTCCGTGTCTTTGAGCAGAGAGCAGAGGAGGGTGTGTTAGTGGTTGGCCACTTGCCGTCTCTACCTTTTCTTATGTTTGCATGTATTAATTTCATTGCTCTAACAAATGTTTGTTTGTGAATTGCAGGTGGCTTTGCCGAAGAATACAGAAGAAGACACCGGTATTCGCGACCGTACCGCGCCGTTTTTTTTCCGGTATGTGTATTTTTCTTTAATTAGTTTGTTTTTGTGTTTCTGTTTCATTAATATTTAACATGATCGATGTGCTGCAGTCTGAGCACCGATACCTTGTCTGAGCACCATACCTTGGCAGCTTTTCAATCGTTCGTGAACCACCCTCGCTTTGCCTGCCCGCTTTTGTCCGGTAACCGCATCCCCAGCAGCGCAAAGTGGCAAGCTCCGTGTCTTTGGGCAGAGAGCAGAGGAGGGTGTGTTAGTGGTTGGCCACTTGCCGTCTGTACCTTTTCTTATGTTTGCATGTATTAACTTCATTGCTCTAACAAATGTTTGTTTGTGAATTGCAGGTGGCTTTGCCGAAGAATACAGAAGAAGACACCGGTATTCGCGACCGTACCGCGCCGTTTTCTTTCCGGTATGTGTATTTTTCTTTAATTAGTTTCTTTTTGTGTTTCTTTTTCATTAATATTTAACATGATCGATGTGCTGCAGTCTGAGCACCGATACCTTGTCTGAGCACCATACCTTGGCAGCTTTTCAATCGTTCGTGAACCACCCTCGCTTTGCCTGCCCGCTTTTGTCCGGTAACCGCATCCCCAGCAGCGCAAAGTGGCAAGCTCCGTGTCTTTGGGCAGAGAGCAGAGGAGGGTGTGTTAGTGGTTGGCCACTTGCCGTCTGTACCTTTTCTTATGTTTGCATGTATTAACTTCATTGCTCTAACAAATGTTTGTTTGTCAATTGCAGGTGGCTTTGCCGAAGAATACAGAAGAAGACACCGGTATTCGCGACCGTACCGCGCCGTTTTTTTTCCGGTATGTGTATTTTTCTTTAATTAGTTTGTTTTTGTGTTTCTTTTTCATTAATATTTAACATGATCGATGTGCTGCAGTCTGAGCACCGATACCTTGTCTGAGCACCATACCTTGGCAGCTTTTCAATCGTTCGTGAACCACCCTCGCTTTGCCTGCCCGCTTTTGTCCGGTAACCGCATCCCCAGCAGCGCAAAGTGGCAAGCTCCGTGTCTTTGGGCAGAGAGCAGAGGAGGGTGTGTTAGTGGTTGGCCACTTGCCGTCTGTACCTTTTCTTATGTTTGCATGTATTAACTTCATTGCTCTAACAAATGTTTGTTTGTCAATTGCAGGTGGCTTTGCCGAAGAATACAGAAGAAGACACCGGTATTCGCGACCGTACCGCGCCGTTTTTTTTCCGGTATGTGTATTTTTCTTTAATTAGTTTGTTTTTGTGTTTCTGTTTCATTAATATTTAACATGATCGATGTGCTGCAGTCTGAGCACCGATACCTTGTCTGAGCACCATACCTTGGCAGCTTTTCAATCGTTCGTGAACCACCCTCGCTTTGCCTGCCCGCTTTTGTCCGGTAACCGCATCCCCAGCAGCGCAAAGTGGCAAGCTCCGTGTCTTTGGGCAGAGAGCAGAGGAGGGTGTGTTAGTGGTTGGCCACTTGCCGTCTGTACCTTTTCTTATGTTTGCATGTATTAACTTCATTGCTCTAACAAATGTTTGTTTGTCAATTGCAGGTGGCTTTGCCGAAGAATACAGAAGAAGACACCGGTATTCGCGACCGTACCGCGCCGTTTTTTTTCCGGTATGTGTATTTTTCTTTAATTAGTTTGTTTTTGTGTTTCTGTTCATTAATATTTAACATGATCGATGTGCTGCAGTCTGAGCACCGATACCTTGTCTGAGCACCATACCTTGGCAGCTTTTCAATCGTTCGTGAACCACCCTCGCTTTGCCTGCCCGCTTTTGTCCGGTAACCGCATCCCCAGCAGCGCAAAGTGGCAAGCTCCGTGTCTTTGGGCAGAGAGCAGAGGAGGGTGTGTTAGTGGTTGGCCACTTGCCGTCTGTACCTTTTCTTATGTTTGCATGTATTAATTTCATTGCTCTAACAAATGTTTGTTTGTCAATTGCAGGTGGCTTTGCCGAAGAATACAGAAGAAGACACCGGTATTCGCGACCGTACCGCGCCGTTTTTTTTCCGGTATGTGTATTTTTCTTTAATTAGTTTGTTTTTGTGTTTCTTTTTCATTAATATTTAACATGATCGATGTGCTGCAGTCTGAGCACCGATACCTTGTCTGAGCACCATACCTTGGCAGCTTTTCAATCGTTCGTGAACCACCCTCGCTTTGCCTGCCCGCTTTTGTCCGGTAACCGCATCCCCAGCAGCGCAAAGTGGCAAGCTCCGTGTCTTTGGGCAGAGAGCAGAGGAGGGTGTGTTAGTGGTTGGCCACTTGCCGTCTGTACCTTTTCTTATGTTTGCATGTATTAATTTCATTGCTCTAACAAATGTTTGTTTGTCAATTGCAGGTGGCTTTGCCGAAGAATACAGAAGAAGACACCGGTATTCGCGACCGTACCGCGCCGTTTTTTTTCCGGTATGTGTATTTTTCTTTAATTAGTTTGTTTTTGTGTTTCTGTTTCATTAATATTTAACATGATCGATGTGCTGCAGTCTGAGCACCGATACCTTGTCTGAGCACCATACCTTGGCAGCTTTTCAATCGTTCGTGAACCACCCTCGCTTTGCCTGCCCGCTTTTGTCCGGTAACCGCATCCCCAGCAGCGCAAAGTGGCAAGCTCCGTGTCTTTGGGCAGAGAGCAGAGGAGGGTGTGTTAGTGGTTGGCCACTTGCCGTCTGTACCTTTTCTTATGTTTGCATGTATTAACTTCATTGCTCTAACAAATGTTTGTTTGTCAATTGCAGGTGGCTTTGCCGAAGAATACAGAAGAAGACACCGGTATTCGCGACCGTACCGCGCCGTTTTTTTTCCGGTATGTGTATTTTTCTTTAATTAGTTTGTTTTTGTGTTTCTGTTTCATTAATATTTAACATGATCGATGTGCTGCAGTCTGAGCACCGATACCTTGTCTGAGCACCATACCTTGGCAGCTTTTCAATCGTTCGTGAACCACCCTCGCTTTGCCTGCCCGCTTTTGTCCGGTAACCGCATCCCCAGCAGCGCAAAGTGGCAAGCTCCGTGTCTTTGGGCAGAGAGCAGAGGAGGGTGTGTTAGTGGTTGGCCACTTGCCGTCTGTACCTTTTCTTATGTTTGCATGTATTAATTTCATTGCTCTAACAAATGTTTGTTTGTCAATTGCAGGTGGCTTTGCCGAAGAATACAGAAGAAGACACCGGTATTCGCGACCGTACCGCGCCGTTTTTTTTCCGGTATGTGTATTTTTCTTTAATTAGTTTGTTTTTGTGTTTCTTTTTCATTAATATTTAACATGATCGATGTGCTGCAGTCTGAGCACCGATACCTTGTCTGAGCACCATACCTTGGCAGCTTTTCAATCGTTCGTGAACCACCCTCGCTTTGCCTGCCCGCTTTTGTCCGGTAACCGCATCCCCAGCAGCGCAAAGTGGCAAGCTCCGTGTCTTTGGGCAGAGAGCAGAGGAGGGTGTGTTAGTGGTTGGCCACTTGCCGTCTGTACCTTTTCTTATGTTTGCATGTATTAACTTCATTGCTCTAACAAATGTTTGTTTGTCAATTGCAGGTGGCTTTGCCGAAGAATACAGAAGAAGACACCGGTATTCGCGACCGTACCGCGCCGTTTTTTTTCCGGTATGTGTATTTTTCTTTAATTAGTTTGTTTTTGTGTTTCTGTTTCATTAATATTTAACATGATCGATGTGCTGCAGTCTGAGCACCGATACCTTGTCTGAGCACCATACCTTGGCAGCTTTTCAATCGTTCGTGAACCACCCTCGCTTTGCCTGCCCGCTTTTGTCCGGTAACCGCATCCCCAGCAGCGCAAAGTGGCAAGCTCCGTGTCTTTGGGCAGAGAGCAGAGGAGGGTGTGTTAGTGGTTGGCCACTTGCCGTCTGTACCTTTTCTTATGTTTGCATGTATTAACTTCATTGCTCTAACAAATGTTTGTTTGTCAATTGCAGGTGGCTTTGCCGAAGAATACAGAAGAAGACACCGGTATTCGCGACCGTACCGCGCCGTTTTTTTTCCGGTATGTGTATTTTTCTTTAATTAGTTTGTTTTTGTGTTTCTTTTTCATTAATATTTAACATGATCGATGTGCTGCAGTCTGAGCACCGATACCTTGTCTGAGCACCATACCTTGGCAGCTTTTCAATCGTTCGTGAACCACCCTCGCTTTGCCTGCCCGCTTTTGTCCGGTAACCGCATCCCCAGCAGCGCAAAGTGGCAAGCTCCGTGTCTTTGGGCAGAGAGCAGAGGAGGGTGTGTTAGTGGTTGGCCACTTGCCGTCTGTACCTTTTCTTATGTTTGCATGTATTAACTTCATTGCTCTAACAAATGTTTGTTTGTCAATTGCAGGTGGCTTTGCCGAAGAATACAGAAGAAGACACCGGTATTCGCGACCGTACCGCGCCGTTTTTTTTCCGGTATGTGTATTTTTCTTTAATTAGTTTGTTTTTGTGTTTCTGTTTCATTAATATTTAACATGATCGATGTGCTGCAGTCTGAGCACCGATACCTTGTCTGAGCACCATACCTTGGCAGCTTTTCAATCGTTCGTGAACCACCCTCGCTTTGCCTGCCCGCTTTTGTCCGGTAACCGCATCCCCAGCAGCGCAAAGTGGCAAGCTCCGTGTCTTTGGGCAGAGAGCAGAGGAGGGTGTGTTAGTGGTTGGCCACTTGCCGTCTGTACCTTTTCTTATGTTTGCATGTATTAATTTCATTGCTCTAACAAATGTTTGTTTGTGAATTGCAGGTGGCTTTGCCGAAGAATACAGAAGAAGACACCGGTATTCGCGACCGTACCGCGCCGTTTTTTTTCCGGTATGTGTATTTTTCTTTAATTAGTTTGTTTTTGTGTTTCTTTTTCATTAATATTTAACATGATCGATGTGCTGCAGTCTGAGCACCGATACCTTGTCTGAGCACCATACCTTGGCAGCTTTTCAATCGTTCGTGAACCACCCTCGCTTTGCCTGCCCGCTTTTGTCCGGTAACCGCATCCCCAGCAGCGCAAAGTGGCAAGCTCCGTGTCTTTGGGCAGAGAGCAGAGGAGGGTGTGTTAGTGGTTGGCCACTTGCCGTCTGTACCTTTTCTTATGTTTGCATGTATTAACTTCATTGCTCTAACAAATGTTTGTTTGTCAATTGCAGGTGGCTTTGCCGAAGAATACAGAAGAAGACACCGGTATTCGCGACCGTACCGCGCCGTTTTTTTTTCCGGTATGTGTATTTTTCTTTAATTAGTTTGTTTTTGTGTTTCTTGTTTCATTAATATTTAACATGATCGATGTGCTGCAGTCTGAGCACCGATACCTTGTCTGAGCACCATACCTTGGCAGCTTTTCAATCGTTCGTGAACCACCCTCGCTTTGCCTGCCCGCTTTTGTCCGGTAACCGCATCCCCAGCAGCGCAAAGTGGCAAGCTCCGTGTCTTTGGGCAGAGAGCAGAGGAGGGTGTGTTAGTGGTTGGCCACTTGCCGTCTGTACCTTTTCTTATGTTTGCATGTATTAACTTCATTGCTCTAACAAATGTTTGTTTGTGAATTGCAGGTGGCTTTGCCGAAGAATACAGAAGAAGACACCGGTATTCGCGACCGTACCGCGCCGTTTTTTTCTGGTATGTGTATTTTTCTTTAATTAATTTGTTTTTGTGTTTCTTTTTCATTAATATTTAACATGATCGATGTGCTGCAGTCTGAGCACCGATACCTTGTCTGAGCACCATACCTTGGCAGCTTTTCAATCGTTCGTGAACCACCCTCGCTTTGCCTGCCCGCTTTTGTCCGGTAACCGCATCCCCAGCAGCGCAAAGTGGCAAGCTCCGTGTCTTTGGGCAGAGAGCAGAGGAGGGTGTGTTAGTGGTTGGCCACTTGCCGTCTGTACCTTTTCTTATGTTTGCATGTATTAACTTCATTGCTCTAACAAATGTTTGTTTGTGAATTGCAGGTGGCTTTGCCGAAGAATACAGAAGAAGACACCGGTATTCGCGACCGTACCGCGCCGTTTTTTTTCCGGTATGTGTATTTTTCTTTAATTAGTTTGTTTTTGTGTTTCTGTTTCATTAATATTTAACATGATCGATGTGCTGCAGTCTTAGCACCGATACCTTGTCTGAGCACCATACCTTGGCAGCTTTTCAATCGTTCGTGAACCACCCTCGCTTTGCCTGCCCGCTTTTGTCCGGTAACCGCATCCCCAGCAGCGCAAAGTGGCAAGCTCCGTGTCTTTGGGCAGAGAGCAGAGGAGGGTGTGTTAGTGGTTGGCCACTTGCCGTCTGTACCTTTTCTTATGTTTGCATGTATTAACTTCATTGCTCTAACAAATGTTTGTTTGTCAATTGCAGGTGGCTTTGCCGAAGAATACAGAAGAAGACACCGGTATTCGCGACCGTACTGCAGTCTGAACACCGATACCTTGGCAGCTTTTCACTCGTTCGTGAACCACCCTCGTGAACCTTTTTTTCCGTCGTTTCCGGTATATATATTTCTTCAATTAGTTTGTTTTCGTGTCTTTTTCATTAAAGGGACATATCTTATAACTGATGCCAAACTAAATAACTTCCAAAACATAAATAATAGAATATTTGGAAGTATTATAACTTAACCTAAAAGTTTCAGCTATGCATTCCTAGTTACTGCATTCAATAATCTATGTAGATTGTTGTTGTACAATTAATTGGTGGATGCAATTTATTACAGAATGACTCTGTATTGATTAATTGTGGTAATATGAGGCATTTTTCGCCATAGGTTCTTCTTTGAAATTGTATTATTGATCATTCTACGTTCATTGAACACATAATCTATTCCGTGAATATAATCTGCTAGATATGTAGGGAATGCCCCTGATGTGCTGCCGTTCCGTGATTGTATATTATTATATATAGAAACTTAAAAATTCTTGTTGTCTGAAACTAGTAGTACTGATTTTATCCCGTTGGAGATGAGACCCCAGTAGGATGTAGAAATTTTAAAAATTCTTTTTTTATGAAACAGACAGACCTTTCCAGATGTTCTTTTTCAGTATTCACGTTGTACCCTGCAGTTTGTCTAAATGCGTTGTACCCTGCAGTTTTTCTAAATGTGTTTCATTTTATTTTGTTTTCCTTGCAGATAACTGCATCCGTGAATAAAGATGATATTCGTGTCGTGTCGTGCCGTACTGTTGTCTAGGTCAAAGATCATGGAATGAAAATGTACGTATAGATTCTGGTATATATTCTAGGATGTATTGTGGCCTTTTTATATGATTGCATAACATGTTTTTATTTTTAATTTCAAGAGGCGATGACACACCCTTTGGTACATTTACCGGCTGTTATCAAAGAATGTTGTACATGGATGTTTTCTCAGATAAACCACGTAACTGTAGAATTGTTTCTTACTTAAAACCACATATTAACAGACAAGATACTATTAATGTTGCAATGACTGCAAACTATTTACATGTAGCTTTTTTCAGGTCAAAGAAGTTACGAGAGAGCAATTGCATTATTGATATTGCCTTGAAGATTCGATTACAGATGGGGGTCAAAAAATCACAGAACCGAAAATTTGCTGTTCACTTCCATCGTCAAAATTTATTACCGACGAATCTCAAATCTTGAAGTAAGATACAAACAATATCAGCTGTAAAGCTCTTTTTCTGTAATTAAATTAACGTTTCAGAAAGAATGAAAGGTACTTGTTGAATACAGTTGCTATTAAATATGTACATCTATAGGGATTAAACAATAAATGGAGGGAGAGAGAGAGAGAGAGATTTTATTGAAGTATATCACAGATGTACAAACATGGTTAAAACAAACATGATGCATACATATACAGATAATTAGATGTATACACAAGTTTATAAACCATGATATGCACATCAATACCAAGGATAACACTATAAAGGGAAAGGTGATTCTCCCTTATTTCCAATGTGGTCCTTTAAATGACATCATCGCGATTGCAAAAATGATACATCTAATCAATGCATTTTTATACTTATTGTAGATTTCCTGAGAACAGGCGAGTTCCTGGCTCCATGCTTATAGACATCCCCTGAGCACGATCTCAGATTCAGGTTTTTTAAAGCATCGATAAGCACTCATTCGGCATTTACTGCGAAACCGCCCCTTGAACATGAAATCGTGTTCAGGGATTGTTATAAGCACGGGCCTGGTCGAGGGCATCGAGATGGATTCGGATCCTTTATCTTATATTCACTACGAGGAATCGACCAAAATCGTTAAAGTGTCACGGCAGGACAGAGACGCAAGTCTGTTTATTATAGTGCCATTTCCGACTTGTGGGACACCTCATTTACCTCCCGAATCATGTCCTTTAATGCTAGGCACCAGAAAGGTAGGCATACGCTAACCATTATCTAACTAACTGGCGGCTCACCAACGGGCCATATCAGAAAAATGACACCCCTGCTTTGATTCGAACCTTGGACCTCCCGCTCCCAACGCAGGTGCTTAAACAACTAGACCAACGGAGACTGAATGTCGAAGTAGATATAATCAATATACAAAATTATAGTTTTCTTTCTTTGTACGAATGATTCTACTTCAGTAGGTACGTGCCGTCATTACAACATAAGATTAATAGTATCCAGATTGTTTTCTGTAATTGATATCAAATGATTACAAGCGACTGTGTGTAAGTAGTCACCTGGATAAGCAATGAGCTGTTGTATGCAGTCACTATATGTGAAGCCGCCTTAATGCAGTGGTCTGGGCGCGTCCGCCTCAGGATCGACGGGTTCGATCCCCTTAAGTGCCAAATAGTGGCAGTGTTCTGTGCCAAGACACGGCTTATTCAGCATTGCCCCTCTCTGTCTTCGAGTTTAATTTCATCCGACGTGAGTCTCGAGAGCGATTAATATTTGATTCCATTTGGAGCGAGTCTCGAGAGCGATTAATATAAGTTGTAAGATCTTGTTTTGCAATCAAAGGAAAATAAGTTGGCTTAAATAATATAATCATTTAAATGTTTTAAAACAATGTATCTGACTATTAAAACATAATAATTATATAAAATATTGTAAAATATTACTTCTATTAAATGATCCGAACATTTGCAATTAAAGTTACATTTACATTTCAGGTACTAAGATGTATTAAACATGCAGAATTTGAAGACACACTCACAGAATGGTTGATGGCAAATTATGAATGGGGTAAAGTACACTATTTCTTGTTTTGAACACAACGTAAATGCCAGTAGTTCACTTAAACCCATGTTGTTGGAACGAGATAGTTATGCAATATTCATAATCTATTTACACTAATCTCGCTAAAATGTCAAATGCACTTGTCCATCTTTCAATATCTGAAAGTTACATTGATAGTTCAAATGGTAGCAGATTGAAACTTTCCTGACTGATTAGCAAACACAGTGCACGGACGTGAAGGCTGACCATGATCTACACTGGTTGCAAATGGAAAACTATTTGACACCAGCAGTATAAGACTTAATTATAACATGTATACCATTCGTTGTTGTTGGTGTTGTA
>JAFMSR010000010.1:33022152-33327152 GCA_022818135.1 Saxidomus purpurata
TTGTTATGTGACAGTAGTATCCTGTTATGTTCTTTTGTTATGTGACAGTAGTATCCTGTACTGTTCTTTTGTTATGTGACAGTAGTATCCTGTACTGTTCTTTGTTATGTGACAGTATATCCGTACGTTCTTGTTGGACAGTAGTATCCTATACTGTTCTTTGTTTTGTGACAGTAGTAATCTAGTACTGTTCTTTGTTATGTGACAGTAGTATCCTGTACTGTTCTTTGTTATGTGACAGTAGTATCCTGTACTGTTCTTTTGTTATGTGACAGTAGTATCCTGTACTGTTCCTTGTTATGTGACAGTAGTATCCTGTACTGTTCTTTGTTATGTGACAGTAGTATCCTGTACTGTTCTTTGTTATGTGACAGTAGTATCCTGTACTGTTCATGTTATGTGACAGTAGTATCCTGTACTGTTCTTTGTTATGTGACAGTAGTATCCTGTACTGTTCTTTGTTATGTGACAGTAGTATCCTGTACTGTTCTTTGTTATGTGACAGTAGTATCCTGTACTGTTCTTTGTTATGTGACAGTAGTATCCTTACTGTTCTTTGTTATGTGACAGTAGTATCCTGTACTGTTCTTTGTTATGTGACAGTAGTATCCTGTACTGTTCTTTGTTATGTGACAGTAGTATCCTATACTGTTCTTTGTTATGTGACAGTAGTATCCTGTACTGTTCTTTGTTATGTGACAGTAGTAATCTAGTACTGTTCTTTTTTGTATTGCAGGATCCAGAGGATTTACCTTTTAAGAAAGGAGAAATTCTTGAAATTATTTCAAAAGATGAAGAAAAATGGTGGCATGCTAAAAGTAGAGACGGCAGGACAGGACAGATCCCTGTACCATATGTTAGTGTAATAAAGGTTAGTAGCCTTGCTTAGACAATACATGATAAGATAATGTAAATGAAGAAAAGTAATCTCTAAAGAGCAGCAACGCCCACCACTTCCACACAAAAGAATAAATCCCCTGTCAATGAGTAAATTTCCGCAGACAAGACATACCCTTCCACTCTTAATATTAATTTTACAGTTTAAGATATACCATACTGCAGTGATATTAACAGATTGACCTCATTATACTTTCATGTTCTTTGTATACACTTTTGAGGGAGAAAGGATTTTTATGTACATGTACTTGTCAGTCTGTTGCTTTGTAAAAACTGGTTTTGAATCAAACACTAAATTCTGAAGTCAGCAGATTTCAGAGATAGGCAGGTTACTGTAAATAGATAATATTTTACCCTTGGACTTCAGTTTGAATCAACTTTTGAGAATAGGTTCACCTTTGAGATCTGTTGAATTTTGTTTCAGAGTCTCAAAGTCTTAGTGTTGTAAATAGTAGAGATGCTTTCTAAAGAATTATGTGTTTTCACCAACAATCCTCTTGACTCGAAAAGAAGCGTATATCTTGGTGCATACATATGGGTATATAATACTGCAGCCAAAATTCTTGCTTTCCAATTGGTTAATAGAGCTGTGCACATATTTGATGTATACGTCTTGAGCCATGTACATTCTTTATACTGTTGGGCACCCACAAACGACCACTACAAACAAATATGGCTGATTGAGTGAATAATTGGTGATTGCTCTAAACCAAGTTCAATCTTACAATGGTGTTTCAGAAAAGAATAAGCTATCTTTCATGCTAAACTCAATAAGCCAAGCCCAGATTAAATAATAATTGCATTCATACCTTTGTAGCTTTGACTGTCTTAAGTTAAATGCAACAACATGAGGTCATGCATATACATGATGTCATTAGCAACTAGTGCCTAAAATTACCACTCCTTACAGTATTGACGTACTGCACAGGGGTTTCTTACACATTAAATATTGTTTTCTGATCAATTACCCATTGAATGTTGAATTATAATGTGTAAATTTGACTTGAATTCAGTAGTTGCTGTATTGTATATTCGTTGTAAATGTGTTTGACTTACGGCTTGAGCAACATACAGTGCAAACATTGTGTGTATCCAAATGTGCATAGCAAAAACCTGTATAACTTACAATGTAATGGAAAGGAGATATTATTAGTGCTGTAGCCAAATTACTAAACTAATGCTGTACTTGTTAGAATAACATGTCATGTCTAACAAAGTTTGACACTTGCTTGATTACAGATGGATGATCCAGCATTGTTGCAAATTGACGCCCAGCCACAGGTGGAACAACAACAACTTGTCCAACCACCCTCAGAACCATCTCCAGTAAGTTAAGTCTGGTGTACTGTTACTCAAATCCCTAAAAACCCTTTTTAGCTCGACTTTTTGAAGAAAAGGGGAGCTATCCTACTTGGCCCGGCGTCGACGTTGGTGTCACACCTTAGTTAAGTTTTTCGTACCACCCCACTTTATTTCAAAACTATTAGAGGTATGGCTTTGAAACTTACCATACTTGTTTACCATCATAACCTCCATCTACAGACAAGAGTACATAACTCTGTCAAGGTTTTTGACAGAATTATGGCCCTTTTTTGACTTAGAAAGTGTATTGAGCTTGGTTAAGTTTTTCGTACCACCTCACTTTATTTCAAAACCATTAGAGGTATTGCTTTGAAACTAACCATACTTGTTTACCATCATGACCTACATCAACAGACAAGAGTACATAACTCTGTCAAGGTTTTTGACAGAATTATGCCCCTTTTTACTTGGAAAATTCATTGAATATGGGTAAAATCCACTTACTGCCTTAACCCTTTGAGGTATTGCTTTGAAACTTTGAATGCTTGTTTACATCATTACCCCCATCTGTAGGCAAGAGAAGGTAACTCTGGCAGGGATTTGTTTAAAAATTAAGGCCCTTTATTGACTTACAATCTTGGTTAAGTTTTTCGTACCAGTCCCCTTTTTGACTAAACTGTTTGAGATATTAATTTGAAAGTTGGAATACTTGTTTACCATCATGATCCCCAAACATGGGCAGGAGAAGGTAATTCTGTCAAGGATTTTATTTGAATTATGGCCTTTTTTGACTTAGAAACTCAGTTAAAATATTTATTCTTGTCCACTTATTGACTTAACCATTTGAGATATTACTTTGAAAGTTGGAGTACTTATGTACCATCATGAGACCTATCTGTAAGCAAGAGAAGATAACTCTGTGAAAATGTTTCTTGATTTGTACTTAGAAATTCTTAGTTAAAGTCTTGTGTGCCGTTAACTGTCAAAGTTTTGTTTTATTGGCAAGCACTTAAAAAGTCCAGCGTGCTGTCCAGCTCTTGTTTGCTTAAGGTATGAACTGTTAATGAAATACAGAAAAAGGGATTCTACAAAGCATATTGTGAACATGTGGTTGAAAAAAGCCTAATTTTGGCATCAAAGATATGTCTGATGGATGAAATTCAGGCATCACTATTGCCAAGTCAGTAGGTATGAGAAAAGGTAAAAACTAGGAATCTTCAGGCACATCTAGATTTTCTTGTTTTCTTAGTGTCATGCTCAAACTTTTTCCTTACATTTCAGCCATCATTAAAAATACCCAAACAATTACCAGCCAAAGCTTTAGTGATTCAAACAAGGATACCCAGTCTATATGACAGGACGCAGTTAAGATTAAATGTAAGTATTCAGTAATTACCTATTGAATAAGAGACACAATTGGTAAATCACTTTGAATTTGCGAGACAAAAAGTTCGCGACCTTGAATTCGCAAACAAGCGATCAACCAGCAGGGTTCAACAAGCGATCAACCAGCAGGGTTCAACAAGCGATCCCGCTGGTTGAAACTGTTGAAACAATATTGATCATTTCCTCAGAGCTTAAAATTGGCATAATGATGAATTTGAAGGAGTGCTCTCAGAAAAAAAATGTGAAGATAAAGCTCTTGCGAATATTTCATGATTTACAGTTTAATACTGAATTAGACAATATATTAACAAAAGTAGACAATATTTAAATTAACAATAACAAACAATATTTACTGAATTTAAAGTCATCTGCTTGAACTGTTGCTTATTATCTCTATGTTTTGTCTGTGTCAGCTAACAACTTTAGTCATTTCACTTCTGTTTTCCAGGAAGGTGAACTTGTGACTGTAACCAAAATAAATGCTAACGGACAATGGGAAGGCGAGAGTAAAGGGAAGGCAGGATTCTTTCCCTTTACACATGTAAAATTTGTCGACGATTCGTAGTGATAGTGTAGCAGTGAAATTCATTTATTCAATTTATGTGGAATAGTATACAGAGAATATAGTGGCATCATTTTTTGTTACGCGCCATGGGCTCTTGATAGTTAATGTCGTCTGTTTCAAATATCGAAGATAACTTTTTAGAAGAAAATACCAAGTTCTCCAGGATGAAGTGAAATTCAAATGTGTACAAAAGGAAAATTTATAGATCTACAAATCAGCTGTGTAAGTAAAATATCATAAGGTCTATCTAGAACTGTAAATGTTGCAGAACATTAAAAGTGACATTGGGAGACAGGATACAGATACAAGAGTAAGCCAAGGGCTCTGTCTAAAAATAGAATTATGAAAGTAGAATAATAGGGTACATATTTCACAAAAGTCATACTGCTATAGATGTTAGTTTGTCATGGTGAATCTGTATATGTGTAAGTCTGTTTCAAAGATGCTAATTATTTATAATAAGTGCTATCTATATTCTTGCAAAGATATTGCTTTCCCTTTGCAAATTGAATGTGTATTTTTCAATTAAGACAGTAACAGTCATTTGTCATAAGGGTGCTCACTGGAAATGTTCTTGTTGAGTAGTGAACAGTGCAGATCATGATCAGACTGGAGAGATTTGTTGGAAGATCATGCTCTGCCGTTCTCCAAAGGTAGAATGGTTAGCTGCCAGAAGGGTAATAGTTATTGCCCTGTCGGTACATTTGCAATATTTTGTTTGTTTTGAGTATAAAAGACCGCAGAACGTAAGACTTTAATAATATTGTACTGCAAATACAGCTGATTCTTCAAACATACCACCGAGTTTTTAAGTGGATAAAAAAAAACCCACTTAACTTAAAACTGCTGTTGATGTCTTGTAGACCATACCTTGTTTACTTAGCGCTTATAATCAGTTAAAAAAAAACAAGCTGTATTGGAAGTCAGTACACTTCAATTACTTTAAATAGAGCTTTTTCATGCAGAGAATTGTAAGGAACCCTCGCGTAAAAATGTAAACTTTGTGCTAGTTTTCTTTTTCGATGACATCTTTGTGTATACATGTAGCATGTGTTGTTGTTGTTATAATTGTTGTTGTTGTTCATGTTTAAGTGAGTAATGAAGCAGAGGCGTACTTCATTCTGTGACTGAAGCTTTCATGTCTTGGATTTTCAAACTTTAATTTGGCTTTCTGCTTAATGTTAAAAGAGACATGGTTTCTTACAAGCACATTCTTTTCTAACATGTTACAGTATCAGTTTTTAAATGGTTCTGTGGAGGGGCCTTTTTCATCACCTTTACGTACAGTAAAATGATGCTGCAAGTGTTTTGTGAACACACAAGAGGCCCCTGTCTGTAGAACTCAAGGTAGTTATCTCTTACCCTGCTCCATAGAATTCTGCCCTTAGGACCTGTGTAGATCTATATATTATCAGATTGTTTATAGTGGCGGCCTACCCTTGGATTTCTCCTTGAGGGAACCTGCTAAGACCCCGGTATGACTCCCATGCATACTGGTACCAAACAAATTTTGAAATGTTAGGGAGTTTTGGTTTACCAGACTGCAATACGCAGTACGTTTTGCCAAAAAATGTGTAGATCATGATCAGCTAGGAGTCACAGATTATGGATAATGATCTGTCAAGTTTCTTATTCAGTCAGTTTGTAAGCACACCCTTTATCAATCAATGGTATTGCCAAAGTGTGAAGGTGGACAAGTCCATTTTATGAATCTAGGAGGGCCAGGTCTAGTACCATTCATGTTGCACTGCATATTATCTCCATATTCAAAACTGAATGAACTTGCAGCAGAAATTTTTTTATCTTGTACTGTATTTATATTGTTTGCTACCAGATAAGGCATTTTGTCTTATATTATATAAAGTACAAATTACAGGTGCTTGCAGATCCTGATCTATAATGTTCATTAAATTTTCATTCGGTAGTTCTTAGAGTATCTGTTATTCTTTTTTATTTCAAGAAAATAAGGAGGAAACTAAGCAGTGACTAGTTTTAAGAGGGACTTTGGGAGAAATAATCACCAAAAATTCCAAAACTTTTCTCAGTTTTCATTTGAGGGAGGTGAGATTTTAGAAAGAATCTGTAGGAAAAAGTACAGTTTAGACCAATGGCTTCTCACTTGATTGGCAAAAGTGGGCGAAATTCTCCTTGTTTCTAAAGTCTAGGTTGAACCCTGATATGAAGTTGATTGGTCAGATGACAGGCAATTACTGCTACTGCTACATTTATTTCAAAATGCCATGTAATTTTAGGATTTATGTGATTTTGTGGCAATTTGCACAAAATTCTTGAAATTTATAAAAACATGTAAGCCAGAGGGAACCCTTATTTCATTGAATACAGGGAGGTTAATTGACTTGAAAGCATATCACCATTTTTACTAACATGAGAAAAAGGCAGGTCCCTCATGCTGCTCAGTAATGTCATAAATGAGCCAAAGTCTGCAAAGTTGTGAACGAAATATAAATAAGTTTACAAAAGTGTTAGCAACATCAGCCAAAGTCAATAGTGTGCTCTTAAACAACTGCCTGACGTAAAAAAATGGCAACAGATTTTCAAAATATGTGGAGGCCCTGGAAAGACTTTCATTTAGTGCGAGGTTCGAGCTTATTTTTCATTTAATATTGATTCCTTAACTTTTTCTGCTGATTTTTCATACTTTCTGAATTTTATGAATGACCATGTGTTCTGGGTAGTTGTACATGTATTTTATGCATGTTTATTTTCTTTCTAGATATTCGCCGAGTTATGATATGTATTTCAGCTTTTGTCACGTAACTTTTTTACATTTAAAAGATTTCATGTTTTACACAAACTTTGTTACGTTGCTGTTTTGGCCAGTTTATAGCGATAGCTGAATGGAAACACTAACAGAATTGTTTCTGTCATAGGCTTATAAGTAACATGCGTAGCATAAGTATTAATTTTGTATAGAAATATACGATCTATTAACCAATCAGTGTCTAGGTAAGCATTATGATTGTTAACTTTTGATGAGAATTTATTTTGATACTTTTTATTCGACATTAATATTGCTTAATTATTGTCGTATAGCCGCCGGCTCTTGTTTGTTCAATGTCTTCCGTAAGATCCGGTTGCGGATCGAAAATCACGTTCAATCTACACATTATGCATCAGGGGAATTTGCTTTTTGTTATGATTTTATACCTGATTTGAAAAGAAAGTGGATTGTTGCTTATGATTTTTTCTAATCAATATGCATAGGGAAGGTACCTGTTAGCTATGAAAGTACTAACTGTATAAAAATAATTTTTATGTTGAAATAATATTTGTTTGTATTCGCATACCCAAAGTTTTCAGGTTTCTATTTTGCGCATGAGTATTTACCTGGAATTCAAGAATATTCCTAGTAATGAGGAATTGGTTTCCGGTTTCCAAATGTAAATATTGTTTTCGGTTTCCAAATGTAAATATTGATGTTGCAGTACTGAAGATTAAGTCATACTGCCTGAAAGAAAAGCACGGGAAAAGTCGGAAAGATCGGCAAACATCAATGAGTGCCAGGTAAATACTCGAACTTAATATGTATTTTGCTTCATACTTTGCTTTCCCTTAAAAAAATTCCACATAATTTTCAACCAGGTAACAGTATTACCAGCTTAGTTGTTACAAGTTAGTTGTTGTTGTTCTCGTAATGTAGTTATATTAAAATTATGAGAAATATTTGACTCACCATGAAAAAAAGCCCCAATGGAATAGGGATTCAGGGAATCCTGTAGCTTAGGATATGATAATGAATTTTTCACCGTTATTATACCCCCAAAACGAAGTTTAGGGGGGTATATAGGAGTCACCCGGTGGTTGGTCGGTCGGTCGGGGTCGGGAGTCGTGCATTTTCCTTGTCCGGGGGCATAACTTGAAAACTACTTGTTGGAATTCAATACAACTTCATACAATGATCAACACATTGAGAGGAAGTGCAGTGCACAAGAACTATAACTCCATCTTGACTAATAACAGAGTTATTGCCCTTTGTTACTTTTCTTTGCTAGCATAACTTGAAAAGTACTGGTTGGAATTCAATACAACTTCATACAATGGTCAAGCACATTGAGAGGAAGTGCAGTGCACAAGAACTATAACTCCATCTTGACTAATTACAGAGTTATTGCCCTTTGTTACTTTTCCTTGTCCGGAGCATAACTTGAAAACTACTGGTTGGAATTCAATACAACTTCATACAATGGTCAAGCACAATAAGAGGAAGTGCAGTGTACAAGAACCATAACTCCATCTTGACTTATTACAGAGTTATTGCCCTTTGTTGCTTTTCCTTGTCCGCAGCATAACTTGAAAACTACTGGTTGGAATTCAATACAATTTCATACAATGATCAAGCACAATGAGAGGAAGTGCAGTGTACAAGAACCATAACTCTATCTAGAGTATTGTCAGAGTTATTGCCCTTTGTTATTTTTTTTCTCCAGAGCATTACTTGAAAACTACTGGTTGGAATTCAATATAACCTCATACAATGGTCAAGTACATTGAGAGGAAGTGCAGTGCACAAGAACCATAACTCCATCTTGACTCATTACAGAGTTATTGCCCTTTGTTACTTTTCCTTGTCCGCAGCATAATTCGAAAAGTACTAGTTGGAATTCAAAAACAACTTCATACAATGGTCAAGCACAATAAGAGGAAGTGCAGTGCACAGGAACCATAACTCCATCTTGACTCATTACAGAGTTATTGCCCTTTGTTACTTTTCCTTGTCCGGGGCATTATTCAAAACTTCTGGTTGGAATTCAATACAACTTCATAAAATGGTCAAGCACATTGAGAGGAAGTGCAGTGCAAAAAGAGCAATAACTCTATCTTGACTCATTTCAGAGTTATTGCCCTTTGTTACTTTTACTTGTCCGGAGCATTTTTCGAAAACTATTGGTTGGAATTCAATACAACTTCATACAATGGTCAGGCACAATGAGAGGAAGTGCAGTGTACAAGAACCATAACTCCATCTTGACAAATTACAGAGTTATTGCCAAGAACAATATCTCTTTTTAGTTTGTTTGCAAGGTATTCTGTTACTATGAACTTTCTCAGTTTATAAAGCAGTCTTTTGGGGGTATTAATCACATTTAGTGATAGCTCTAGTTGTGGTTCTGGGACGACTAATGCTTGTGTTATCCGAGTTGCAGTAAATGTCGAAAATCAAAAAGTAAACAAAACTGATTTCCTGCAAATTTTGGAAACTCATATAGGTGTTCAAAATTGGATTGCTCATCTGATGTGCTGAATATAAATGCAGTTGTCTTTGTTGTTTTTTTTAAAAAAAGAAAGTAAATTTTTGCTTGCATGTTTTGTATCTAGAATTTAGATGAAGAATTCCCTTTAAACACGGTTACTATACTGTACTTGAACTGCCTAATACAGGGTCAACCATTAAGTTAGTGTTTATTGATACTTAAAAAAGGAATGGATAATTGAACGTGTTGTGTGCATCCATCCATTACTTAGATAAGAATTGACCATTTGTTGCTGCTGAATAAATGTGTATACAATTCTTGAAGGGAACAACCCTGGCTGGTGCTTTATATAAGTGATTTTTTTTTTTGTAGGTTTATGTATACTTATAAACTCAGTAATATCTAAACTAAAGGTGTTTTGTTTTGGTTTCACATGTATTAAGTGTTCTAATTGTTGATTAATATGTATCTAAAAAGTTGGAATAAATGATCATAAAAATCCCTGATATTGTAAGTGATTGTATGCAATCACAGGTTGTATGGATGCTGGGTGTTTTCATTACCTACAATGTTCTCTTCATATAGTTTGCGCATAATGTTTGATTTCTTGTAAATCAATTCTTTTATACCATCATTTGTGTAACAGACAATGATTTATTGTGTGAGCAGTATGGTTATCTCATAAGTTAAAAGTGTCACAGAATTGTGATTCCTGTATCATAATTAATAAATATTTACGGTATCTGTCTTTTTGGGTATTGAGTATTTTGACATATGATTGAAATTTACATATCTAACTAAGCCGTTTCACCAATAGTTCCTACCCTCATTAGAATTAGGTAATGTAAATTGCGCTGCAGACAAATTATGGAACAGGCAACATTTAATCCAGATCATGGAGCTTTAACTATTTCTCTGCTTGTGCAGCATGTCATCTTGCCCTGCTGGCGACAGTGGTTCTGCATTTGATACAAGTGTATAGATCATGATCAGCCTATATATATTCTCTATTCAGTCAGTTAATTTTCACCAAGAACTTAGGTGATAAATATAAATACTGTCCAAATTGAAAGGTCAGTCTAGTACTGATTCCACCAAGGGACAATGGATAGGTAAACTGCCCGCCTGTTAAAATGACCAGAAATAAGGTTGGAATAGGCATTAAGCCCCTGCAACAAATTTAAAGATTGATGTGTCAGAAGTTTAGCAGGGTAAGGGTTTAAAAGGGAGTTTGAAGGTCTTTGGGCAGGAGTTGTTCATACCTTTGCACAAGACCTTTAACTAGAAATTTTCTTACAGAACTTTTGGAAGAAAACAAAATACTACAAGAAAACAGAAATCTGGTAAATGTGTCGAACTGTGTGGCATCATTTTTTTTCTCTATCTGCATAGTTTAAGTTACTGAACTAAAAGCATGTTAAGCGAAGATGAGGAATGTGTTTAGAAAAAAGGCAGGTGAATTGTACCGGAGTAGCATAATCTCTTATATAGGTGTGTAGTCCGTTAAAGATGTATTTGGTATATTTTTTATTTACATTTTTTTTTTTCATCCTTAACAGTAATAGCAGAAATGAAAATGTATGTTTCAGGTGTACATGAGTCCAGAAAGTCATTTTTATCATTAATTAGGTTTTTAAAATTTTGCACATGGTAGCATTGTTATTATCAGCAATTATATAATTAATGCACTGTTAGTGTTTTCTATATTACGCTTTGTACATGTAATGTAAATGTTTAGCGCAGATTTGTGTTATATAGATAAGATTTTAAGTTAGTTATACAGTAGTTATACAACATTTGTATAATACCAAACAGATGATCAAACGAAATAAAAGAAACACTTATACGAAGCTTGTTAGTGTTGCTAATTTATGTTTCCCAGTACAAAGTAGTGTGGAGACATAATGATTTTGTGCTGTCCGTCTGTCTGTCCTAAAGTTTGGCCCAACAACTCCTCTCATGGGTGTATTTTAATGAAACTTAGTTGAAATGCTCATTGCCAAGTGTAGTTGTGCATTATTATCAGGATGTTACGCTTGGCTGAGTTATGTCTGAGTTATGGCTCGGTTATGGCTCGGTTATGACTGAGTTATGGCTCGGTTATGACTGAGTTATGGCTCGGTTATGACTGAGTTATGGGACTTTGAAGAAGTTAGATGTACTAATAACACTTTGCAAGTCACATTTTACAATATATTTTCACAAAACTTTCGCAGAAGTATTAAGTCTAGTTATGCATATTATATTGGGGTCACTAGTGTAAAGGTTAAGGTCGCAGGGACCTGACAAGTTTTTTTATTCAATGTATGAACAATATGATGAGTTACATTGACTTAAGTCTTTAAATTCAAACAGTTACAAAGTCACCATTTAATTCCTGTATTAATAAATTGATATTTCAGGTACAGGTATTTTAGATAAAACAAAATTTGCTAATTTAATATATCTCTAGGTAAGACAGTTTCTAAGATATACTGTACTTGTGACATTCTAGTTTAAATTTGTATGAACAGACCTACACTGATTGACATTGATAATTGAAAGCAAACAATCACTGTCACCATTAAATAACAGCAAGACTTGAGACCATTCATACATTTCAGATAAATCATTAGTTAATTTATTTCATAGTAAGCTAGTTTCTTAGAGGTACGCTTGACACAATAATTGAAATACAGAAATAAGTTCATGAGATGCAAGTGGGATAATTTTTAGAGAATAGTGAAGGAGTGGTTATAATAAAACAGGAAATGTTTTACTTCTATTATAAGAGTTCTTTCTCCTTGTCTGGTTGTTAACTTCCTTATTACTGTTATTTATTTAAAAAAAACAACATCAAATCTATTTATAAATAGATTCACAGTTCACAGTTGTTCAATAAAATACTAATTAATATTGGTAGCCTATTCTCAAAACCAATAATAAAGGAGCCATGGTCAACGAGTCTAGCCAGTCTCTTCAAATACCAGATTCTTGCGTGTACATATATGTTAAATAAGAAATAGTAGCTGAAAGATTTTTGACAGTAAGATACATGTATTTGTATAGGGAAAAATCTTTGATTGCACTGGGATATCTTGGTTGAGACATCTGACTACCGATTCATCTCTAACTTTAAACTGAAGAACATTGTATGGGCACACAGTTTGTGGGGGGGGGGGGGGGGGGGGGGGGGGGGGGGGGGGGGGGGGGGGGGGGGGGGGGAGGGGTTTATAAGAATTTATTTTAGTTTGATTATGAAGACAGCTCCATAGCTTATTTAAACGCTCTTGAAAACTAATTTCAGATGTCATCACATTCGCGCGAGAGAGGCGGCGAGTTTTTCATTGCTGCTACCCATTTACAGCTGGGCAGACTGAGGCACATATGGTTTGAATGTCTTTGTCCAAGGACACACCTCTTGCTCCTGCTGAGATTTCGAACACGGGACCTCCTGTTCCGGAGGCGAACGCCCTAACCACTGAGCTATCGAGGCCCACAGTTGGTAAGGGCATGTCAAAATATTCCAAACAAGAATGCCAAACTCAGCTTTATACACTCATTATCCCCGATACGGAGTTTTGGGGGCGGTATATCAGGAGTCAGGAGTATAATTTGAACACTACTAGAATTCAATACAACTTCATACAATGGACAATCACATGGAGAGGAAGTGCAGTGCACAAGAACCATAACTCTATCTTAACTAATTGCAGAGTTATTGCCCTTTATTACTTTCCCTTGTCCGGATCATAACTACTGGTTGGAATTCAATACAACTTCATACAATGGTCAAGCACAATGAGATAAAGTGCAGTGTACAAGAACCATAACTCTATCTTATCTAATTACAGAGTTTTTGGCCTTTGTTACTTTTCCTTGTCTGGAGCATAACTTGAAAACTACTGGTTGGAATTCAATACAACTTCATACAATGAGAGGAAGTGCAGTGTACAAGAACCATAACACTATCTGATCTTATTATAGAGTTATTGCCCTTTGTTACTTTTCCTTGTCCAGAGCATAACTTGGAAAGTTGAAAACCACTGGTTAGAATTCAATACAACTTCATACAATGGTCTAGCACAATAAGAGGAAGTGCATTTACAAGAACCATAACTCTGTCCTGAGTAATTACAGAGTTATTGCCCTTTGTTACTTGTCCTTGTCTGGAGCATAACTTGAAAACTACTGGTTGGAATTCAATACAACTTCATACAATGGTCAAGTACATTGAGAGGAAGTGCAGTGCATAAGAACCATTACTCTATCTTTACTCGTTTTGGAGTTATTGTCATTTGTTACTTTTCCTTGTTCGGAGCATAACTTGAAAACCACTGGTTGGAATTCAATACAACTTCATACAATGGTCCTGCACAATGAGAGGAAGTGCAGTGTACAAGAACCATAACTCTATCCTGACAAATTACAGAGTTATTGCCAAGAACAATATCTCTATTTTAGTTTTTTTGAAAGGTATTTAGTTACTACAAACTTCCTCAGTTTTTAAAGCAGTCTTTCGGGGGTATTAATCACATTTAGTGATAGCTCTAGTTATGTTTATGGCTAATCATTCAATAAAATGCTGAGGTCATCAAACAATTTTACAACTCTACACTAAACTGTAGCAATATGTCCAAGCTAAATATTACATATGCACAATTGCCTGTAAACATTGTGACTATGTTTAGTACAGATTGGATAAAGGCCATTGAAACAGTAGGCTTAGTTCCAGTCCAATGAAAGTTATTAAATTCAAGTGCTATAACTGTAGAGTGTCTTGAGTTATCAGACTTGTCAAACTTGCCAAAGATAGTACCAGTTTGCTAATGGAAAATATGACAAAGTTGAGTGTTGATTGCACCATGGACCAATTGTACAAAACATTTCCGAGGTAGGGACAGAAAAAAAACAGTTCTGAGACATTCAAGCAAGAACCATTACTCTAGACAGCGTCTGGTAATTATATATAATAAGTCTGACTGATTGTCAAACTTCACTGAGATTTTATGCCAATAAGATTGGCTAGGTTTGATGATGAATACTCAAAGAGTATTACAGATAGAGAGTGGACAGTGCTAATTTGTTGTAATTTTGATTTGTCAAGGGCTATAACTCCAGAAAGTATGTGTTGATTTAGCTGGTTATTGACCTTTGTCAAGCGTTATATGCTCATAAACATGGTGAAAAGACCTGATCTGATGAAAAAATATTCAAATTAAAGAGAGAAGACAATGCTTCTATTGCGAATTTTTGCATTCACAAGGCATAAGTTAATTCGACAATCTGGCTGGTTATTACTAGAACAAATGATATGTGCTTTAACATTGAATAAATTAGGTGATAAGAATGCATAGAGTTGACAATGCTTACTACATCAGGAGTACCTCAAGGCTCTGTACTTGGTCGCTTACTTTTTCTTTTGTATAAATGACTTCTCCAATGCAGTTACATCTCAAGTTCGCTTGTTTACAGACGACACTGCCGTTTATTTAGCAATCAACAACATGCTAGACTGTACTACACTTCAAAATGATTTAGATGAATTAGTTCATTGGGAAAACAAATGGGAAATGGAGTTTAATTCTTGTAAATGTGTTTCTTAAAAGAAAGCAAACAAATCCTTTAATGACAGATTAAATGGACAAATTCTATCAAAATATTGTGATGTAAATTAATATATCAGAAGATTTTTCCTGGACTAAGCATGTTATATCGACTGCTTATAAAACTCTTGGCTTTCTTTGCAGAAATATCCAGACAAAGAACCAGAAAATCAGGAAAGTTGCCTATAAAACATTTGTAAGATCACAGGTAGAGTATGCTTCATCCGTTTGGAGTCCTCTTACACATACAAATATTAGAACATTAGAACATTTTTTTTTTTTTTTTTTCCCCTGTATCTTACTGTTTAGTAACCGAAAAAGGAGCAGGTCAGTCTGGTAAAAAGGAGTGAGGAGTTAGTAGGCAGTATAAAAAGAAAGATAGATAATTTTGTGTGATTCAGGCAATTAATTGTGAAAATAAAGTCTGAAAATGGTATTTCGAAACTAGCTTTTGAACTCAAGACAGAAATAATTTTGGTCTGTCCAGACCTAAATTTGCGCTAACTAATTTAGGTATGACAGGCCTAGAGTTAAAAAAAATTGTCACGACATGTATTTTACACGGAGGAAATATGGACGTCCCTCTGTATGTTGTCAAAGATTATCTACAGAGACATTCAAAATTTGCGTCTTTCTTGACATGTCTGCTTCTTACAACGATTATATTTTACAGGTTAACACATTAAGATGACTTCCCGATGATAATTTACTTTATAGATGTTTTGCTTTTCCAGGATACACGAATGACATCTGTGAAATTCTTGATTCGTCCTCGTTCTCCTTCGTACCGTGTCGGTTTCTGCTCGTCTGTTCTAGGTTTCAATACATTGGAGTGTTACTCAGCACTTAATGTTAGAAAGTATGCAACTTAGCTTAAATAAGTACAAAATCAAAGAAGAAGAATAAAACAAAATTTTGTGCCACTGGGTAAATTTTACCTTTGAATTCAATTTCTAATGGGTAAATTGTCCAGATAATTGAGCATCGTTAACATGTTGGATACCAGTAGAGATTTGAAGATGGTATTAAAAAAACTTCAGGGTTCCAGTTTGATATGCTTTTAAGATATAAAAATAGCAGCATTTTCCAGAACTAGGGAGATGGAGTTGTCATCCTAGTAGGTGTGAACCAGTAACTGCCAGGTTGATTAATATTCTTACTGACAGTAGTATTTCTAGAGCTGGGTAAGAAAATAGACATTGAGAAAAGTGAACAATGTGTATAAATGTTTTGATTGATGGATTGTCCCAGGTGTTTTCGGAGTAGAGTTTGTATAATCAGTTTATTTTGTATCTTTTCATACAGGTATATTCTTCTGACCTTGTTGATCTGGTCATTTGTGTTGGGAGTAGGTGTCTCATACTATACTCTCAGGTAAGAACTGACTTAATAGAGGGAGAGGGAAGGACAGGGATAGTGGAGAGAGCGATATAACAATAACAATACAGTCAAACTTGCTCAAGAGACTGTGTATTAAAAGACCAGTACCTTTTAAACTGAACCTGGTAATTTAAGAAAAAGTTATGTTGCATTTAGTGATCATTTTTATTCAACTTCCTAAGGGCAGTATTACTGATCTTGATGGGTTAATGATGATTTATTCCAGCCTGAATTGATGCGGTCCTCATATTTTGTTTGTGCATGCTATGATTGTTATCTTTAGTTTAATTTAATAGTAAATTGGCACTACAATGTGTACATACTTCATGTAGATGGTTTTTCTTTGATTATTTTTCAAAGATATTTTAATTTCAAAGATAAATTTAGTTAGATGCAGAAGTGTAGGATTACGTATAACAGTTTGAAAAAACAGCCCTTCATAAAATGAAAAAGGTAAAACTGACATCTCTGCTTACCTTGACATTTGTTTTTTGTTTTTAGTCCTGACAATCCACTGCCCAGTTTGTTGCCATTGTTCAACATTAGAAGACGTAGAAAGGTAGGTATTGAGATTGTCTGACTGAGGTACAGCTCTCATACAACCCCTAGAAATTTGTACCAGTGGGCAAAAATCGCATATATACCAGACATCACAGAATAGTCAGATTAGTCTCAAGAATTTAAAGAAGGGGGCTCATCAATTCCTTAATAGATTTGAACTTTCATTGTATAGATTATGCCAGTTTTGTGTCAATTTTTTTTTGCAAAGAAGGCAACAACATATTCAGTTTTTCATAAAACACAACTGTGATATATTGGTAGCAATTGAGTAGTCTGTACATAGTATTCTTTTTTCTTTCTTTTTTCCAGCAAAGCAATGTAACAAAACAAGGTGAACATGTCAAATCCTCTTGAAAATACTTTTTCTTGGTCTAAACTGATTGCAATGTTTTACAGCGTGGAGCAGATGATGATGAATTTACCTTAATGAAGACAATATGTACTGTATGTGGACAGAGAAGATGTCCGAGACATAGGTGTGTATATCTTGTTTATTACTGATAGAGGATTTTCACATTATTCCCTTATATTGCCTTGCATAAGACAACCAGTGTAATCTCTTACATGAAAGTGTTGTCTAATGTAGACTCTAAACTAGGAAAAATGTTTATTAAATTAATTGCAAATGAAACACTGAGTGCTTGGTGCCCTATTTTAGGGGTTGGAGTGTAAACCTTTGTTAGAAGGGTTCACAGTTTTAAAAGTGTTTAATACTGACTTTAAAGGACAGTTCACAGCTGTGTATCCAAAAAATAAAACTGTGTTTAATGCACATGGTTTGTAAATTGACACATGTCTGGTTTATCAATAAGGAAAAATAAAGTACATAACTACATATAATAGTGAAAAAATAAACATTCATTAAAAGCAATTTAGCACAAATCATAACTCAGCTGAGAGCAGCAAATGCCAATAACTGACAAATACTGAAAACTTACTGTACAATCTGAACTTAAACTGTTTTGGTTTCTGTAGATTAGTTTGTTTTTCTAATACCACTGAATTTTGTATGGTCTTGGATTCCTAAACTTGGCTTATAGACGAGGTTTTAAAAAGCAAGAATTGTGTAGGCACTGCAGTTGAGCTAATGATCACTTTTAGTAAATTTTAGCAGGTCTAATTATTGTTCAAGAAAAAAATTGCCTCTGTCAAGATTAGTATATTTTGCTTGTATTTCAGACCAGAGTTGAACATTCTAGCATTCCAGCCATGGACTAGTCTGGAAATAAGACAGTCAGTTGATACTGCATTTGAAGAGGTGAGTCCAGTAGATCTCAGGCGTCCTTGGAATGTTATGTTGTTTATAAATTTCTTAAAATAATTAAAATTGAATAACGATCTAGCATTTGTGGGAATCACAAGTACATACTAAATGTTTTGAATTTTCTACTCTTACTTTTTATCAATTGCTGTAAATTGGGTACTTTTGGTGTGACAAAAATTTCTCAGTCCGTGCGTGAGCAGACAGACTTATTCACAAATTTTAAATTTTTAGAAAGGAGAATTTTCTAATCATAAATATACATGAAATTAATATTTCACAAGATTTAGAAGTCAGCGAAGTGAGAAATTCGCAAAAATAGGGAAAATCAATTCATTATGAAAATTTCCCATTTTACGGTATGATTACCATATATACATGTTTTGTATCTTTCAGTTCCTGACTATTGTCCTGAATGAATTTGTATATACATGGTATAAGTAAGTTTTCATCCATGTTATTTTACTTTGATTGTAGACTAACATTATTGCAACTCATATTAACTCTGCTTAGTGACTTCTTGATTGAGTTCCGACCAAAATTGCCCCTACAGATGTGGAATTAGAACATTACATTTTAGAAGAAGAATAATTTATTGATTACTCTATTGTCTGTTATTGATGCTCTAGTGTCTGGTTTAATCATATGTTTTCCTGGAATATGATTGTGTTGATAAAGATGAAAAATATCAGTTGGAAAAGGAATATATTCTTTAGGACTTTCAGAACAGCTTTTTGATTCTATTGAAAATATGTTAAATAAATACAGGCATTTCTTGTGTATTTTGTTTCAGAAATTTAAGCAGAGATGAAGAGTTTGTTGATGAAATAAGAATGTCTATGCGATTTCTGTTTTCTGTGTTATTGAGAAGAGGTAAAAAGGTAAGTTACTGGTCAGTTAAATACAGTATAACCACAGAATGCAAAACAAAAAATAGATGCAGAAAAAACTGCCTTAGTGTGGTTCAGTTGGCTTATTTGTAAACCATTGTAATGGTTCAGTACTGTAGAGTTCAAGCCCTGCTAATGACATGAATCCTTTGTTTGAGAATTTTCGAGAGTTGTCTTGCAAAGGAAAATGGTGTAATACTGATTAAACATTAAAAGATGTTAGTTACTTGCAGAAAGGCCTAAAGCACGGTTGAAATGAAACAGATTGATTGATTGAAGACTGCAGGAAAATAGTTCCTTTCAAATATTGTTGTAATGCACAGACCACACATGGCAACTTTTCATACTAAAGTGTGAAACTGAGACCCAACTTAGGCTGTGTGAAAATGAAATGCCAGAAATAAGCGTATCTTTAATAACAACAACACAGGAATTTCGTCTGCGCAATCCAGATTTCAGTAAAATCACTCTATCAGTTTAACCATATCTTATTGTGTCACTTACAGATTGATATATCAAAAATGGTAACAGAGAGACTTATCGTGGCAGGACTGCAGCACCTACATGCCTTCAGGCAGGCGAGGGCACAAGGTAAAGGAATTGAATATCGAGGTTTGATTCTAGCCTGACATGTTTTTACAATGCACGTTTCTATCGTTGAACTTCGATGGTATTATTAATTGTTCAAAGGGATGCTCCTTGTGCAGATCATGATCAGAGTACATGCTGGCTGATCATAATCTACATTGGTCATAAAGTCAAAATCTTTTGACAAAATATCTTGATAATATTTTTTGTCCACTTCTAGTGACCAAAGCAGTACAATGCATAGACAGATACCAGAAGCATGTTTTATATATATTTTTACAAGACTTTTTAAAGTATGGTAAGTTGCACAAAGTGGTATTTGAATTTTATGACGGGGCGCACAATCTCAGTCTCATTGGAGGTAATATCTGTAATGTGCTTATCTTAAATGTGGTGTTTCAGAATTTGCCTTTGATTAGAAATGGACTTGTTTCAGAAACAGCTTTAAATATTTTTTCTTGAGTAATTTGGTTTGATTTAGTTTATTTTATTTGTACGAATTGATTTAAGTTTGATTAAGAAAAAAGCTGCTTAGCTTATTTAATCGCTCTGGAACACTCATTTTAAATATCATCACACTCGCGACAGAGAGACAGGGAAATATTGTTTGATTTAAATGACTGAAAGAAATTGTGATGCATTCTGTCCATCTCTAGATTAAGCAGAGATTTTGCTTGAGATTATTTTTCAAATACGAGTCAAATACATTGTCTTAGTTTAGTACTTAACTTTTGTAAATTTGGATATGGATGCTTTTACAATGGTTAGTTACAGTATTTACCTGCTTAAAGAGGTGTATTTATAAATGTATCAAAATGTCCAGTGGAGATACATCAGTACTGGCTGTTACTGTTAAGGTAGATGGCTGCTTAACCCGGTTGTACCTAGATTTTTACAATGGGATCCCCTAACTTCCAGTTTTGGCAAGTCTGTTTCTTTAAATAGGGGTGTTTTGCATAATATTGATCCAAAAGATAAAAAATTGAAATCCTGATCAGACGACATTTGTCGTTTAATTTGTCGTCTGCTTCGGAGCGTCTCCGCTTGAAAATATATATATTTTATTACACACTAGGCACATATGTGACTTCTGACACATGTTCCATTGTACATTATCTGCATTATCACACCTTGAACATAGATTATTGTTTGATTTAATTTTGATTACAGCAGGTGAAGGGACTGACGTACAAGATGCTACTTTACACTTTCTTGGACCAAATCTTCATTATGCCATGCAGAGCCGTAAGGCAGAGCAGGAGTATATACGTAGACTAGTAGAACAAATATTTCCATATGTCCTGAGACCGCAGGCACTACAGTCTAAGTATGTTTACCTGAACTTCACTCAGAGTTCTTGAATGGCTCTGTGCTTCCCTGCAGAGTTAAAATGTACAGTAAACTTTGTGTGTAATGACTCTGGATATAGCGAATATAAGGAACTTAACTGTTATAAGGGGCAAACTTTCTGGGCCCGATTTTTTCCTTCTTTATTATAATTATATGATGTTGCTATATGGATATAACATACAGTGGATATAACGAACAAACTTAAAATGGTCCGAAGGTGTTTGCTATATACTTAGTTACGTCTTTTAAATTTGTAACAAGTAACATGTAAAAAAAACAGTTCCAAAAATCAAAGGATTATTGCATTTTAGAGCATTGTATGACTCCAGCGTTAAATTATTTGTGACTATTTAAAACTGTATATACCATCACAAATGTCAAAATTACAAAAACAGTTGACCCAAACAGTGATCTGCCAGTCTCAGTTTCACAAAAGGTATAAACAGCAGAATGTTGGTATAACATTTGTCAAGGTGTTTTTGTAAGAATTGATGTCTGTGATATTGACTATAATTGTAGAGCAACATGTGCGTTACTGCGAGAGATTGTAGCCGCGTCTGTCATCATGCCGGCCATGGATGCTGTTGCCAATCCAGTATGTACATCATCCATCAGTATTCCTTCATAGTCATTGTATTAATATGACGGCAATTTTGCTGAATTACTGATGTGAAGACTACAGTCCAAACTGTGTCTGAAGACTGTCAGTATTTGTTTGATACATCAAAAGTGGTCTTTAAAGCAGATAGCTGGCATATAAAGATAGTTTGAATTTAAAAATTTGAAATATAGTGGGACGCAACACTGTTGTTTGCTTTAATAATTGAATTGTTAATTTGGTTGATCATTTATAAAGGCTAAAAATAGCATGCTGAGAGACCTATTCTGACTTTGTTAACCCAAGAAATATTTACTCGATAGTGAATCTACATGTAAGTTAATAAATAACTTTATTTTCTTCATACAGGATATGGTTAACAACCTTATACTAGTCTTTCTGGATAATACTCCAGTAAGTTAATTTTTGTAATGTTTTAAAAGAAAGTTTAACAAGAATATGTCCTAACTGGCATTTGAATATCTTATTTACATATATGTACAATTTTTGCTAATTGACGACTGATTAAGTTCGGCTTAGTTGTGCCACAACATATTTGTAAACAAAAAAAAGAAATCCAATTTTTGGTGTTTACAAGAGAAAGTTCAGGCAGATGTTTTATTATAACATAAATAAATCCAAATCTGCAAAACTGCAAATTGGTACCAGCATGAGATTCCACCTTTAAACTTTCATCAGCAGCACCTCAAGAGAGAGGACACATCCTTTTAAAGAGAAATTCGGTAGTCTTTGTATATCAAAAGCATCTGTTCCTACATAGTTGTTGTTGTTTAAGTGTAACACCCATTTCAACCCTATTTCGGTCATTTTTAGAGGTGGACACCTTACCTAACCATTGCTCCTGGGAAGAACCAGTACTAGATCCCTATCCTCTGTAAGAAACTGCCAACGTGGTTGGTAGCAGGTCTTGAACTCAAGACCCTCAATCTACGAGAGGTTACACTGATTGCAAGTCAGCGACTCTAACTACTCGACCACAGAGGCAGAGTAGTAGTTACATTTAGCGATCCCCAAACCTTGAAAGAGACCATGTCATTTCTCATGTTAGAAAAATGTCATTAAAGTATGTCGAAGAAACTTAAAATTATATTTTTGAATTGCATTACTGATTACTTGTACGAGTAAATATTACTGAAGTATTTAATGTTTTTATTGCAGCCTCCCCCTCCCCCTGAGACCCCGTCACCTATGGTGTCATTTCTTGCAGGCTTCAATAATCAAACACGAGGTTCTCTAAGTGATCCAGACCAACAGACTAAAGTCAGTAAATCTGTAAGTACCATATTGCAATATGGACTACTGTCTGAATTGCTGTTGATTTCTTTTCATTTAGATGCAGTACAATGAATAGATTATGGGATGAGAAGTTGACTAAGTTAATAACCTTACAGAAGACTAAATGATTATTGCTTGAATTTCTGTTGTACAGTGATTTTGAATCTGGTATTGGGAGCCATTCCCGTTGCAAAATGAGCATATTTTCCCGATTTGGAGGCAGAAATTTCCAATGTGCAGTAGCTGTAATTTTACCCCATACATGTCCAAATAGTCCACCATTGTGTGAGCCACAGAGCTGACAGAACTGAATTCTATATAAAATCAAGTGTTTGACATAATAAAAAGAGGTTGCTTAAAAGCTAAACTATATTTTCCATGTTTTGACATTCTGCATGATATTCTTCAAAGTCTTTAAAGGAACTCAGTTCAGGAAAGGTGAACAAATCTCTGAACATACTGTATCTTTTGTTTCCTGTAATTTCAGACTTTACATTATGTATTGGTGGATGTGATGGACCCTGGGAACCCTAACTTGTTGTATCCGTTCATGCAGTTTTTGAAGAGTGAAGCAGCTATTAACGTCTTGCAGTTTGCACTTGCCTGTGGTAAGTTCTGTCTTCATGCGTTCAATTACTATCGGTGAAATTGTCTGTGTAGGGAGTTATGCTTGTCAAGTTGTGCTAGAAAAAAACCTACCATGGCTGAATTTTACGTTTATGTTTATTTAGAAAAGGAAGAGAAGGAAGTGTTATCACTGTTGAATACAAGTGCTCTTGTCTGTGTTTAAGACAAAATCAGTATGGATTCAAATGAAGCTGCACTGATCCATACTGGTTTCAATGCCATTTAAGCTACTAACTGCCAATGGTCCTTGTTTTCGAAGTTGACTGTATGAAAATAAAGAAACTGTATTACTCTTAGGTATGACAGTGATTTACTGTGTTTTGTGTACGTCTTTCAAAACAGCAAATTTAAAAGACGCCTGTTTATTTTCAGAGGAATTTAACAAGAGTATATTGAGTCCAGATCTAAGTACGCAAGATTTATCCAAACTTCATGAAAACTTGAAAGATTTACATAAAACCTACTTCTCGTCCAACTCACCAGACAGAATCAACTTTGAGGAGAACATTGGCACTGAAGTACAACGAAGTAAGTACATTGGTACAGAATCAGCACTAAAGTAGGATGAAGTAAATACATTTGTACAGTATCGGCACTGAAGTACGACGAAGTAAGTACATTTTTATAGTATCGGCACTAAAGTACGATGAAGTAAATACATTTGTACAGTATCGGCACTGAAGTACGACGTAGTAAGTACATTTGTACAGTATCGGCACTGAAGTACGAAGAAGTAAGTACATTTGAACAGTAGCGGCACTGATGTACAACAAAATAAATACACTACACTTTCGTTAAGTTGAATTTTGGGATGTCAAAGTCCTGTTTATCTTTAAGCCATTTGGCTGGTCCTGTAAGCAAAATAGACTTTGACGTTGTAAATTGAATTCCATTGAGTGCATGTAAATTTGTGGGCATGAAATTTTGTTGAATTTTTCATGTGTATGGGAATTTGTGTATTATATTTTCTGTATCAGCAACAGTAAATTAAGCCAGACTTGCCTGATAATCTCTTCATTACTGTAGTATATGAATGACCCAAAATGACAGACAGGCCTCGGTGTGCTTCACTAATCTGTAACCTATTTATTGTGCTGCAGTTATAGATGGCACCCCAAATGACGTATTGAAGTTGCGTAGTTCTACACCAATGTTTAGAGCATATGAACATGTCTACAATCTGCTGAACAAGACATTCCTGCCATTGTTTCACCAGAGTGAAGAGGTACGTCAGTGAAAAATCTGTTACAGTCCTATCCTGTACAAAATTAACAGTTACATGTACAATATCATTAAGGAACAAGAATTTTGCAATGTCATTTGTAAGGTTAGGGAAATTTTATTTATGATCTTTACTTATTACTAAGGATGGGAACAAATTCTATAATTAGTATTCGAATATTCATAAAAACTATTCGAATGAATTCGAATATTCAAATCAAATTGTTTAAATTTTCTGAATGTTTTCCTATCCGAAAAGTATTTATTCCGAAATTATGTATAGTTTGCCAATTACTAATTAAGAACTATTCGGGAAATTGTCACTTAAATTCATGATTCTCAACATTTAGGGATTTAAAACATTGTCTTAGTAAATAAAAATGAAATGAAAATTTCATAGATAAAATTAATATTTACGTTTGTATTTTATTGGTTCTACCTTGTCTTTACTATTACGACTACATTTTGATATATATTGTTGTCAAATCTGATCGTAAGTTAAGTAAATAAATCGGACTTTGATGCAAAGTGGATTCAGTGCGCATCAGTCTTTCTTTCTTCAAAATACCATTGGTTGCATTTCTTTGAGTAATGATTTTTGATTGAGTTTCAATTGAGTAATCGAACAAGATTGGTTTTTATACGCCCGAAGGGGACGCATTATGTTATCGCCTCGGTGTCCGTCTGTCCGTCCGTCTGTCCGTTAGCAATTTCCCTTCCGCTCTGTAACTCTTGAACCCTGTGAATGATTTTGAAGAAACCTGACACAAATGTTTAAGGTCAGGGTCATACTAAAGGGTCAAAGGTCATATGATTTTGTTTCCCTTCCGCTCTGTAACTCTTGAACCCCGTGAAGGATTTCGAAGAAACCTGACACAAATGTTAACCAGACTGAGATGACGTACAGAAGCAATGTTTCGGATGGCTGGATTCAAGGTCAAGGTCACACTTAGGGTTCAAGCGTCATATAACTGTGTGGATATTGCTCTGCATTTGCTCTTGATTACAGTGCTCTTGTTGCCCTTGAATTATCGAAAATTATGAAATTAGCCTTCTCAGCTCATAGTTCAAACAGGTGAATTAGCCTTGTCTGCTCTATAGTTCTAGCAGGTTTTACAAAACAAATGAACTGCCAGATACTGAGTTATGCCTCCTTGACGGGCGTATTTTGTGACAGTTTGGCACTCTTGTTAAATTAAAGCTATGACGTTTATCTGTTACAACCGACAGCCTTGAGTTACATCGCCGAATTTGGGGCTAATTATCTGAACAATACATTAAGATTCGCACCTTACAAAACATGAATTAAGGCGCTAGATAATGACTCCACGTGTGAGTTACTAAAACAACAAATTGAAAAACTGTTTGCAATTTAGGATCCGTAATGTGCAATTTTGACACGTGTTATCAAAACACCGACCGGGGCTATTAAGCAATTAGTTATTTGATGAAAAATTGTAAGGCTATCGTGTGTTTGTCAACGTTTTGTCGAACTTTAAAACAAATGAAAAATATTCGGAACGAATGCGGATATTCGAATATTCGTTCCCATCCTTACAAGTTATTACATCATATTTGTAGTGAAACATAAGTGGATGTGCTCTGTTTTCCCCTATTTTATAAAAAGATAGTCGAGAGTTTTCACTTAAGAAATTTTCTATATACTAGTATACAGTAAAGTTCCTCTATTAAGATCACCCCTTGAACAAGAAAAAACTGGTCTTATTATTAAGTCCGTTTTGTTAGTGCGACAGTTTTAATATGTTATGGACCATTTGTTTCTGAAATATCCGGTCTTAATATTGACAACATTCTTAATATTGGATGATCTTATGAGTGGGACTTCACTTTAGTAGGTTAAAAAAAGTAATTGTAAAAAAAACAATTCTGGTTAAAGTTTATAACTGTTGATCATTCATATAAAAATGTTCACTTGTAAATTCATGAACATTCAAAAGCTGCAAACTATCACGATACATTGATGCTTGACCTGCTGAAAGAAACTTTCTTGTATATCCATTATTATTAGTTTTGTATTTCATAGAAAGGTATAAAAACAGTTCATTTGTCCCATTATCTTTTCTGTTATATAGTATTATACCATGATTTGTGGAGAAAGATTGGCATCGCAGGTGAACAATCGAAGTGTAATGAAGTAAGTACAACCAAATATCAGTATAATTCAATATATTTTGTATTTTTTGCACACTGCACTAGAATTTTAGTATTGATAAGAGCTTAAGTATTGAAAAGAAATTAATATTTTACATATAAGGCGGAGTATACATTGTGTAGTGTATACATGACAATACATTGTGCAGCAGTCTTACATGTGTTTGTTTATATATTGAGACACACTGTTGAGAATGGGATTAAATATTTTAGACACTTGGGCTCTAATCTTGCCATGGGCAACCTCAACAGTTCTTTTCTTCTCAATAAATGTTGAAAGATGTCAAAACAATAAATGAAATTCATAAAAGATCTCAAAACGAAGTAATGAATTTCATAAAAGATCTCAAAAAGAAGTAATGAATTTCATGATTTACACTGTCATGAAGGCAGAATCACTTATTACTTACAGGGATGAAGTTAATTTAAATTTAAGTGTGCCTTTGTGGTCAAGTGATAAGGGCTGCTGACTTGAAATAACTGTAACCTCTCACAGGTTGACAGTCATGAGTTCGAGCCCTAGCATTGACATTGTCTCTTAATGTGAGAAAGTTGTCAGTTTTTTATGGATGATAGGAGTCTTGTACTGGTTCTTCCCAGGAACGATGGTGAGGTAAACTGCCCGCCTATGAAAAGGACATAAATATGGATTATATGGACGTTAAACTCGATACAACAATAACAATAAATATGACCTTTACTTATCCTTTAGCTAATGGTTTTGGCTTAGTTGATTGATATTCTGCTTAGACAGTGTTCTTTGTTTTTCAAAAGGCAACCAAAAAAGAAAGACTCCAGTATAGCAAGTTTTGGATCCAAGATCAAAGAAGTTTTCAAACAATCAGGTTGGTTAAGATATTCTTCTGAATCTTTGAATTATTTACTACATTGTACACTCAAAGCTAGAAAACTTTTCAATGAAGCAGACAATGTTATAGCACTACTTTAATTGATAAGACAAAGCAATATGTAATTGTACAAGATATGTTGATACTAGAGGATATGAATGATCAATAAATATGTAATTTTGTACTTCATGCTGCTATTTCATTGTAGATACAAAGTCAGGGTCGTCCCTTGATCTCCTTGACATTGAGAACACGGATGATGCAGATACTGTTACAGTCGCTGTAAGTTTATACTCTACCCTTGTTAAATATCTAATAAATTTGCACAGTGAGTTGACAAGTTTTTCTGGCCTTTGATATAAAACTTCACACACAGTTCAGTGCTAGGGGAATTTTGAATAACTGGATAAACAGTTGACTCTGCATTTAATTCATTGGGAACATTTTTATGCCCCCAGTATGTGGCATATTTAAATCCATATTGCTGTCTGTCTGTCTAGAATGCCAAGTAACTAAATTCGGGCTCCGGAATGTACCTTCTGTCATGCAATTTTGTAAGGATTTTAAACATAACTTGGCACAAATGTCTTTTAGTACATCAAGACAGATGTTTGTAATGCAAGACCCATTTACCCTCCAGGTCAAGGTCATACTTAGAGTTTGAAGACAGTAATTGATTCCTCTATATTATGCATATATGCACACATTCGTGTCCAGACTGTAACATTGGTCATGCATTGAAGGATTTTAAAATAACTTGGCACAAATAGGTCTAGCACATCAAGATGGACTTTGGTCGCTTGCAAGACCCACGTCCCTAGCTCAAAGGACAAAGTCACACTTAGAGTTTTAAGGTAATGGATTCCACTATATATGCATATATGCACACATTCGTGTCCTGGACTGTAACTTTGTCATGCCTTGCTTGACGGATTTTAAAATAATTTGGCACAAATGTCTAGCACATCAAGACCAAGTTTAGCGTGCAAGACCCACATCCCTACCACAAAGGTCAAGGTCACACTTAGAGTTTATAGGTAATGGAATCCTGTATATAGGCATACATTTGTGTCCGGACTATAACTTTATTATGCTTTGAAGGATTTTAAAATAACTTGGCACAAATGTCTAGCACATCAAGCGGATGTGTCGCGTGCAATACCCAAGTCCCTACCTCAAAGGTCAAGGTCACACTTAGTGTTTAAAGTAATGGAATACTGTATGCATGATTACTCTGTCATGCATGGAAGGATTTTAAAATTACATAGCACATTTATTGAGCACATGGAGAGGACACAGACTGTGAGGCACCTCTTTCTGGGGCATTCGTCACTTGTGAGGGACAGCTCTTGTTATTTGTTCTTTGTATCTGGAAGATGTTATATCCATATTGCTTGTTCATATTGAAATAGAGAAGTTACAAAAATTGGGTACAAACAATTTGTTCCTTCTGTCCGTAACTTTGCTATATCCTGAGTCATTATATACATAATTTACTGTACTATAATTAAGGTTTTTTAGTGGGAAGGCATATTGAACAGACGATTTGACAGATGTTTTAAAAGACCCATTATAACCATTCCCTGGAGCTATTGGAAATTACTGAAAATGAACGACGATATGCAGTGAGCAATAACACAATAACACTACACAGATAGCGCTACCATAGAAAGTTGTTCAGATTCTTAGATGATTTTGTGATGGATTTCCTTGAACAAAAAAGGTAATAATGGAATGTTTTTCTCCATTTTAGTCAACAAGTTCATTAGAAGAAGATGCTCAATTTGATGACTTTGAAAGCACCATTGAACAGTTCCATCCCCATGACTTGAGCACGTGGAGGGTCACTATACCAAGATTAGGGGCCAGACCGGACCCAGAGAACCCTAAGAAACAACACTTTGTATTTATAGTTGATGTCAGAAGGGTTGACATCCCTGATGGTAAGTTTAGGTAATTTTGATTTCTACCCAGGTGAATGATATCTAAAAAGGCACCCGAATATTATATATATTAATATTAATATATATTATATATCAGTGGTAAAGATGACCTAAATTCTGTGTACATACTTGTACATGTATACTGTAAACATTTTTATAATCGCAACTTGTTTATTTTGTTGTAATTGTAGAAATTTTCAATTTATTCTTTATTTCTTGAATTTGTGAGCAAAACTCAGAGAGCTTATATATTAAGTAATATATCAAATCTTAGGATAGTAACTTTAGTGAGTTTAATGAATTTGTGACATGGTTCATTCGTGAAAATTAGTTAAAAATAAAAACCTCGGAGAAATATGATTTCTGTATGTAGCAGAATTTCTACTTCATTATTTTATGTATACGTGTGTTTCATGCGTGATGTTTTGTGTTCAACTTATTGAACTTTAGTCAAATGTAAAATTTTCATGTCAGAAAAGTTTAAAGTACTTTTATAATAATACTTATATCTGACATTCAAATTTCTCGAATGTGTCAGATTACTGTACATTGAAAAGATCTCATATCAGTTCCTATTTTGAGATATTATAGTAAGGAACATATTCACAATGTCAAGAATTCACACACAGATGTTGTACAAAAAAACATATGATGTACACAGATTTTAGCAGTAAATTTACATGATTTTTTTTTTGGATAAATGACTTACATTGTTCACAAAACATAAAGCTGCTCGCTCTCAGATTTTGGTAAAAAAAATCAAGTTCTTCAAACTGTATGAAAATAACATATTTTAGAACATACAGTCATATAAAAAGGTTCCAGTATAAATTCCTGTAAAGTATATCTGTAGATTTGAAATAATATGCTACCAAATAATAAAGCGTTGCAAACGCTTTTTAAATTCCAATATAAACAAACATGTAGTGTAGCGGTTCCGTAAAACCAGCATTTTCAATCGATTTTTGCAAATTCCCACCTAGATTTTTACATCTATTGTTGATTCTAGCTTTTCAGTTTTATATTTTTGTTTTAGTGTGTCATTTTTGAAAATCTTATTTTTTTCAACGGCATTTCAGAGGGAGCAGCTTTAAAAAATGGTGAAATTGAAAGTAATTTTAAACTCATATTTTGTTTTAGAGGGGCAGTCAGGATGGGTTGTTGACAGAAAGTACCCAGAGTTTTACACTCTTGATCAAAAACTGAAGGAATTCCATGGCTCTGAACTAGAGGATTGTGTACTCCCTTCCAAAAAATTGATGGGAACCAAGACTCAGGAGTTTATTGATGGTAAAAGGGAAGTGTTAGAGGCGTATCTTCAGGTAAGTTTGTCTAATGTATGTGTATTGTATGTGTATTATATGTATGCATTGTATGAATCTGTCATATATGTGTATTATATATGTAATTAATGGATATTATACATGTATATGTAGCATATGTGTAATGTATATGACTTGTATCTTATGTGTATTGTGTATGTATTGTATGCATATTGTATATGTTTTGTATATGTATTTTTTACCATTTATGCCCAACAGCAAGAGTAATTTTAAAGTTTTATAAGATGCATGTGATAACATACATTTAGAAATCAGAAAAAAAAGATTAGAATGTCATTCTGAACCAGCAAGCTCCAAACTTGACAATTGTGTTGGACCAAATTTTCCCATGTTAATTTATACTAATCTGTCTAATCTCTTACATCTTAGATTAATCACTCTCAAGACTCATTCCAGATGAAAAGAATCTAGAACAGAGAGAGGCAATTTGGAGATACTTGTGTCGTTCCTAAGGACACAACAGCCGTGGCACTGATGGGGATTGAACCCGAGACTCTTCGATCCTGAGGCTACCACTGTGGCTCCAATTTTTACCATGTGACTCGTGTAGGCTATGACTATAGTGAACACAACTATCCTTGCAGTTCGCTCATGGTCTACATAGTTCACTATTCAATCAGTAAATTGTAATTTAGCATCCGTATGTACAGTCAATGTTATTTTCTTGATTCAAAAGATGATAGGTCCAGTGAAATTTTCCTTATACAACTAGGTTGACTGAGGCATGTGTGGCATTAGTCTCTATCTTCGAAGACACACCTTGGGCTCTGGTTGGGGTTCGAACCCAAAACCTCCAAGGATTAATACTAGGATCATCTGCATGTGCAGAGTAAAGTACAATCTTATAAAAATTTAGAAATGAATCAAGCAGTGAAAATGGACTCCTTTTATATTTTGGTTTCAGAAACTCCTAACAAAACCTGTATTGAAGGGCAGTCAACTCCTGTACAGTTTCTTAACTGATGAAACAGCTTTTGATTTTGGTCTGAATATAGGTAAGGTATAAAGTGTTTATTGATAAGTCTTGGTTTTGCTTAGACTTGTGCCTTTCCCTGGCAAAAGAAGCTTTAAAGATGTAAAGCCTCCGTGATCAAGTGGTTAGAGTAGCTGACTTGAAATCACTGTAATCTCTCATAGATTGAGGGTCTTAGGTTTGAGCCCTGCTATTGACCATGTTTCTTTGTGTAAGCAGTTAGTCTCTTACGGAGGATAGGAGTTTAGTACCAGTTGTTCCCAGGAATGATGGATAGGTAAACTGCCCGTCTGTAAAAATGACCGAAATACAGTTGAAACGAGTGTTAAACTCATACTACAACGTCGATGTCATGTTCATTTAGAAAGAAAGGACTTACAGGAGAATTTCATAAAAACTTCGCTTAAGATTTTCAGCAGTTGAACATGTATGAGTATGGTACAGTAGAATCATACAATTGTAAAAAGTAACTTGGAGATAATCTGTTTATTTTGTCATTTCAGGTCGAGTTCTGAAGTCTGTTCCAAGAAAACTGGTAAAAGAAGTAAGTTGAATTTTCTCTTCTTTCGTCATGAAAGCGAAAAATGCTGATACACCTGAAATTATATTAATTCACTAATAATTGTTTGAGGCAGGGACTAAGTTCTGAGAGTTTGTAAGACAGTACTGTACTTTATATTTTCAGAAAGGGCAGCATTTAGAATCATTCCTATGTAACTTTGAAAGGAGTATAGAACCATCTAAACCAAGACCCAGGTAATGTAGAAAATTACAGTTTTAGAAAGAATTACAGACATACCTCTGTCTCGCAGTCAATATGTTTTCAGGGAAGAAAAGTAAATATATATATAGTTGTGAATGATTGACCTTTTCTTTAAAACAGTTTTACAAGTTTGAATAATTGTACTGGGTAAAGAATGGAAGAAAGGATTGCTGGTTTTAGGCATATTGGATGATATATTAATGCAAATTGAAGAGAAGAGTGCATGACTTGTACATATCTTTCATACTGTTTACAAGTAGAGTTTCAAAAGTACTTTTATACAGGTGCAACTGTATTTAGATTCAGGTTTAGCAGTACTTAAATGTAGATAAAGGTGCAACTGTATTTTGTAGGGATGGGAACGAATATTCGAATGTTCGAATATTCGAAAATCGGCCGAATATTCGAATGCGAAAATCAAATTCGAATATTCAGTAAATTATTTTATTTTTTTAAATAGGTAGCAATCTAAAGAATGCTAATTATGCCGAATAAAACCGTTTGTTCTGTATTGTTTGTTTAGAGCGTGTCAAAAATTTCCCAATTAACACGAAAATTGCAATGCATAATTGACAGGGGGGCATCGTTACGGATTAGCAGTTTGCATCAGGTGTTATTGTGGTAACTTTTTATCTTTTGTTCATTTTAATTGTCGCCTGTTTTATGTAACAAATTTGAAAAGTTGTTTATCTCACAATGTTCCAGGATCAACGTCATGTTTACGGAAACGAACAACCAATCACGCTTATACATGTATTAACTCAACTGATATAACTCTTTCGTTGTCCAATCATTCAGAATAACTCAAATATTTTCCTTTAATAAATATGTTTGAAATTATTTTTAACATCTTACTTTAAGTTTGATCTTCGCTGGACAATATTAATTTACTGTACGCTCTATCAATTAACATGCCTCCCTCGCGTGTTTGGACTTATTTCACGCGATCTGCTGATAAATGTCAGGCGTATACTTTCCTAACTTGACCACGGAGGCAGTCACAATGAATGAAAAAAAAACAAAACAAAAAAGAACCCAGCCCTGCACGATAATTAATGCACAGCATTCATCTACCTCTAAAATTGAAAAGGGAGATAATTACTTTTTCTTTAACTCAAATTAGTCACTATCTAGAAAAATGCAAAATTCTTGTTTTTAATTATTAAAAATTTATCAATATTATACACAAGAAAAATATAAAAACCAGGGTTGAAATATTATCCAAACTTTTACTCTCGAAAATTATTTTTTTTCCATATATATAGATCTACAGTTAGACATAGAAAAGGGGAATCTCTTTAACTTTAATTCCATTTTAACGGCTATTCTGAAAGAATACAAATTTGTTGTTTTTTTAAATCTTTATACATACAAATATTTTACGTAATACAAAGATAAAATCGTGAAATGTTAGCCAAACTTCTCCTTGTGGAAAATTAATAATTTGTTTCTTTATATACCGTTTTAAAGTAAACACTTTCATACTAAACATACTGTAGTGGCGTATCCGTCGTGTTAGAAAGAATATACATGGGCATCACAAACGAATATTCGAATATATTTTCAGGATGCCAAACCGAATATTCGAATATTGATTTTAGTATTCGTTCCCATCCCTTGTATTTTGATACAGGTTTAGCAGTACTTAAATGTATGGTAAAGGTGCAAGAGTATTTTGATACAGGTTTAGCAGTACTTAAATGTAGATAAAGGTGCAACTGTAATTTTAATACAGGTTTAGCAGTACTTAAATGTAGATAAAGGTGCAACTGTATTTTGATACAGGTTTAGCAGTACTTAAATGTAGATAAAGGTGCAACTGTATTTTAATACAGGTTTAGCAGTACTTAAATGTAGATAAAGGTGCAACTGTACTTTGATACAGGTTTAGCAGTACTTAAATGTAGATAAAGGTGCAACTGTATTTTGATACAGGTTTAGCAGTACTTAAATGTAGATAAAGGTGCAACTGTATTTTGATACAGGTTTAGCAGTACTTAAATGTAGATAAAGGTGCAACTGTCTTTTGATACAGGTTTAGCAGTACTTAAATGTAGATAAAGGTGCAACTGTATTTAGATTCATCTTTAGCAGTATTTAAAGATAGATAAAGGTGCAACTGTATTTAGATTCATCTTTAGCAGTATTTAAAGATAGATAAAGGTGCAACTGTATTTAGATTCATCTTTAGCAGTATTTAAAGATAGATAAAGGTGCAACTGTATTTAGATTCATCTTTAGCAGTATTTAAAGATAGATAAAGGTGCAACTGTATTTAGATTCATCTTTAGCAGTATTTAAAGATAGATAAAGGTGCAACTGTACCTTGATACAGGTTGCATTGTACTTTGATACATGTTAAACTGTACTTTGAAACAGGTTCATGTGTTCATAACAATATGGCCGATTGAGATACAGGTTTGACTGTAATTTAGTATGAATAGGTTATGCAAACGTAAATTTATCTTTCAGCAGACACGAGGAAAGGAGAGGTTCTGAGGCGTCGCTGCTGTCTACTTCAAGTTTTAAGGTGAGTCATTCTGTATATATCTACATGTAATTTTGTATATATAATTGCTGTTTGTGAAATGGATACCTTCAAACAATTATGCATGTTTTATGAATGAAATATGACCTCGTGCACATTTTGTGGTAAGCTAAATATTGTTATTTATTACCGTTTTCAAATTTTGTACCTTGCTGTATGCATAAATTAAGCCTAAGTTTATGTTAAAATGCATAACTTACTGTCAGAACTGTCAATGCTTACATATTGATAATATCTTTATTTTGGTAGATTCCAATATTGATAAGATTTACAGTTTAAGGTAGAATTATAGGTTACCTATTTTTGTTAGCACAAAACATAAAACTTATTTCTTCATTTCATCCCAAGCACGTGTAAATGTAGTTCAGCCTACAGCTTTCCTGTCTGCACCATGTCTTGTACATCACAAGAAGGATTTTCATGAAACTTGGGTCAAATGTTCACCTCCTCAAGGTGACTAGCAGAACCTAATTTCCAACCATGCCCACTTAAGGTCAAGGTCCTGCTTATCGGTCAAAGTTCAACATATGTTTCTCTTAAACTCCCTGAAGGATGTTCATGAATCTTGGGTCAATGTGAAGTCATGTGAGATTGTGTTTCCTGCAGTCGTGCATATCCTTGTACCATTTAGTGTCACCAAGTTATTTAACTCTGCTCAGATCTTAAAACAGATCATGCCCCCTTCTACACTAAATGTCATCATACATAGAGTGAATGTAAATTGTTGAGGGTATGCATCCACCTTCAGTGATATCTAGAGTTGTCACAAATTTCCACCTAAGAATGCAATCATTTATGACTCACTACATACTGTCAAGTCATTTCCGCATCTTATTTACAATTTAAAACATTTTTGTGTGACAATAGAATATTCTTAAACAGGGAGTCTGTGTTTCACAAAGCAGACTCAAGATATTTGTTGTTAATGTCGGCCATTTTATGCAGATTTTCTTGCTTCAACAAAATTTGAATATGGTTTCTCGAGGTATTTTATTTAAGATTGAGAAGTTGATCATATGTCCTGCTTTGCATTGTATCTCATTTACTGTGTGAGTTAGACTGTATTTACAAGGGGATCTACTATATAAGACTGAAAGTAGCAGTCCTTCAGCATTTATATCAGTGTGAAAGGTTTGTGTTGGCATTGGAGGTCTATTGGGTTACAGCATTCGTTTTGCATTTCTTAAGACCTTGGTTAAATCACTAGTCCAAACCCAAAGAAGTCTGGCCTTGAGTAAAACATCTATTGCTGTTTGTGCCTTAATCCGGAACCTACAATGAAATATGCTGGTTTTTCCCTCCTATCTGATGGAATCTATCAAGATGTCTTGAGAGCAATTACTACAAAATTTGATTACTATTCTTCGCAATCAAGCTATTAAACAAAAATTAGCCAAAGAACAGAAGATAAAACTTAATCAAACGGTGCCAATGAATTATAATGTATACTACGGTTAAACCTGTAGTACACAATCATTTATACATAGATTTTTAAAATAAATTATTCAGATTTCCAATTTTTGCAAGTTTATTTGTTTAAAGTGACATTATGCGCATCTTACTGCACATAGTGTATTTTTGGTGACAATTTTATAAATGCAATTTTTGGTTGCTGTGCATTTAAATGTGTTAAACTAATGATTATGCCGCATTAGTATTTGAAATTGGTGCTTTAGATATAAAAAAAATCGGACTGATAAAATGATAGTTGATTGTGTCGCTGTTGATGTTGGTAGAGATTTCAGCGGTGGAAGGGAAGCAACTCCTGCATGCAGTTGTTCTTTTCTTAAATTGACTCTCCCAGTCAAATAAGAAAATCAATATTTGGAAAGTTATTTTTCATACTGGTAGCGGGAAGAGTTTGGTGTATTGGGTTAAAAGCTATTATTTCCTCTACGCTTTTGTACACACACCATTTTCAGCTGGATTGTTACTTGAAAAAAGTGCGCATAATGTCACTTTAAATAGGGGTGTTTTACAGAACTATGATGGAAAAGGCTAAACAACCTTAATCCTGATCAGATGAATTGTGTTTGTCGTCTGCTTCAGAATGTAGCTGTTTGAAAAGGTATATAGTTTAATAAACTCTACTGTAGGCACAATGGGTTTAAACCATTTACGCCTAATGTCTATTAAAGTACATGTATATAGTATTTCAAGCATATCCTCCAAGGCAGACGGCAGAATATAGTGTCTTCTGATCAGAATTTAAATTTGAGCATTTTGGAGCAAAACATCCCTATTTGAAAAAATAGACTTGCTCAAATTCGAAGTCAGAAGATTCCATTGTAAAAAGATTGGTGTATTTGATATTAAAATGGCCAGTTTTGATGTACCAATACTGGCTGCATAAGACAGGTGGTAGGGTAATTGAGGTGACCATTAACACAGGTTCAACTGTACTTGTAGTTATGTCAGACCATGTATGAGAACAACGCTAATGGTATAGATTGCCGAGACCAGGTCGGTGACCTGCTGGTGGAGAGGTCCAGTGTGGAGGGGATATATGATATATTGATATATATAGGTATGTATGACTACTCTTGGCACTCTTGTTGAGTGGAAGTCTAGAGATATATTGTTTTTGCCTTGTCAGTTTGTTTGTTACATTGAAATTTTAACAAATTGATAACTCACAAAACCCTGTCTTTAAAGCTTTGATGGAATATTGATAGTGTTGGAGTAAATGAACCTTTCTGGTATTAGGTCAGTAGTTGAAATGCCAGTGTCAAAGATTGTACCTTGAAAACAAGTTGTTGGTATGTATTTGATTGGAGAAAATATTTCTTGTTCATTTACATACAAGCGCTGTATAAAGGTATATAAGTTGCTTGTTAAGTTTATATAGATATTGTATTCCGTAGCTTATTAAATTGTCCTCAAACTCTCATTCTTGATGTTGTCAAGCTTGCATGAGAAAGGCAGAAAGTTTGCCATTGCTGCTACCTATTTACAGCTAGATAGACTGCGGCATTTGTGGAATTAGGGTCAATGCACATCTTGGTCCAACTGGGATTCAAACCTGGGACATTTAGTTTTGGAGTAGAAAGCCCTAACCTCTCAGCTTTCAAGTCCCAAACAAGTTGTTTCTTACTTTTAGAAAACTTGTTAGTTTTTATTCTAGATACTACTCGAAGAGTGTGCACACCAAAATGAGACATAGTGTACTGAAATGGTGTAAATTCCCGTTTATTTGAAACCTGTTATGTAGCACGTACATGATAATGACATCAGTTACCCCAATATAAAAGTGAAAATCTGCATTACATCACCTGCATTTATACACAAATCCTAACAGTTTGATATGCTGATATGCATGTATCATTGCCATAGGGTAGTTCAATGTCTCACATGTTACAGAGTAACAGATGTTTATCTCATGTATATTTCAGCAAGATTTGTGTACCATGTGCCTGACTGGGTCCACCATGTAATGTACACAGCACGTATGTTTGTTAGATCAACATTAGAAGCTTACCTAGACTGGTATATTGATTTCAAAGTTCACATGGTCACCCAGGAACACAGACTGGTCTCCCTTATACATCTACTAAGAGGTAAAAATGCAGTTTATTTGCTTTATGATATGTGATTAAAAATGATAAATATGATTGACACTCATTCTTTTAAGAAACTGTCACATGGAACAGTTTAGATATGTAAGGATGTGTCATAAAGAGGCTAAGTCCTGAGTTATGTAGATATACGTATCTAGATTATCTGCCTTGGTGGTCGAGTGGTTAGAGTCGCTGACTTGAAATCACTGTAACCACTCGCTGATTGAGGGTCATGGGTTCGAGCCCTGCTACCAAACATTTTCTCTTTATGTGAGAAAGTTGGCAGTTTCTTACAGAGGAGAGGAGTCTAGTACTGATTTTTCCGAAGAAATGATTGTAAAGTATACTGGTCATCTGTAAAAATGACCAAAGCACAGCTGGAATGGATGTTTAACTTCTACAGCAACACATTTAGATAATTTGGAAATATCGTAAACATCTGATGAAATATTCGTACATTGGTTAGCAAACTTTCTTGTAATACATTGACCTATTCCCTTGTCTTTTTTTCAGATGTGCTGTTTTTTGACAATGATCCCCCGAGGTATGTATGAAGTCAAAAAATGTGAAAAAAGGAATTCTTTAATGTTTTTGAGACATTATTACAAGTTTGGTTGAATGAGAAGACTGTTACGTAGTTGGTGCTTTTGAAGCAAACAAACCATTTGTAAATAGACCTGAAAAGTAATGAATGATATTTTAAGGCTTTGTTGAAAGTAGTTTTAATCTTATTATACCCCCGAAACGAAGTTTTGGGGGGTATATAGGAGTCACCCGGTGGTTGGTTGGTTGGTCGGTCGGTCGGTCAGGTGGTCTGTTGCATTTTGCATTTTGCATTTTCCTTGTCCAGAGCATAACTTGAAAACTACTATTTGGAATTCAATACAACTTCTTACAATGGTCTAGCACAATGAGAGGAAGTGTAGTGCACAAGAACTATAACTCCATCTGAGTTATTGCCTTTTGTAACTTTTCCTTGTCCGAAGCATAACTTGAAAACTACTAGTTGGAATTCAATACAACTTCATACAATGGTCAAGCACAATGAGAGGAAGTGCAGTGCACAGGAACCATAACTCCATCTTGATTCATTACAGAGTTATTGCCCTTTGTAACTTTTCCTTGTCTGGAGCATAACTTGAAAACCACTCTGGTGGGAATTCAATACAACTTCATACAATGGTCTAGCACATTGAGAGGAAGTGCAGTGTACAAGAAACATAACTCTATCTTGAGTAATTACAGAGTTATTGCCCTTCGTTACTTTTCCTTGTCCGGAGCATTACTTGAAAACTACTGGTTGGAATTCAATACAACTTCATACAATGGTCAAGTACATTGAGAGGAAGTGCAGTGCACAGGAACCATAACTCTTTCTTGACTCATTACAGAGTTATTGCCCTTTGTTACTTTTCCTTGTCCGGAGCATTACTTGAAAACTACTCTGGTTGGAATTCAATACAACTTCATACAATGGTCTAGCACATTGAGAGGAAGTGCAGTGTACAAGAACCATAACTCTTTCTTGACTCATTACAGAGTTATTGCCCTTTTTTACTTTTCCTTATCCGGAGCATAACTTGAAAACTACTAGTTGGAATTCAATACAACTTCATTCAATGGTCAAGTACATTGAGAGGAAGTGCAGTGCACAGGAACCATAACTCTTTCTTGACTCATTACAGAGTTATTGCCCTTTGTTACTTCTCCTAGTCGGGAGCATTGCTTGAAAACTACTGGTTGGAATTCAATACAACTTCATATAATGGTCTAGCACAATGAGAGGAAGTGCAGTGTACAAGAACCATAACTTTATCTTCAGTAATTACAGAGTTATTGCCCTTTGTTACTTTTCCTTGTTGCAGAGCATAACTTGAAAACTACTAGTTGGAATTCAATACAACTTCATACAATGGTCAAGTACATTGAGAACCATATTTCTATCATGAGTAATTACAGAGTTATTGCCAAGAACAATATCTCTATTTTAGTTGTTTTTTTGCAAGGTATTCTGTTACTACGAACTTTCTCAGTTTATAAAGCAGTCTTTCGGGGGTATTAATCACATTTAGTGATAGGTCTAGTTAATTTTATTTCTAAACTTCCTAGCCTGTTACTTGGTTTGTTAACTTAAGGTTCAGACATGTAATAAGCAATGAAGGAGCACAAAAGATGATTTATAATTTATACAGGGCCAGATCATTTTTTTCACATAGTCCTGTTTGTTGTATGTTTCTTACGAAATCCTGTATTTATTGTAGGACGGATGATGACAAAAGAAAACGTTACATTGAGGCGGAGACTGGATGCTTAGATTTTCTGCCCAGTATGTATAACTCTTATTATTATGTACCGCTCATTGTGAAGCAAAAACTCACGCAGTTGTCACGTGTTGAGACAAATGTTCAGCCTGACTGGGACACAAACCTTGGACTGCTCACTTACAGGGCAAATGCTCATCAGACTGAGCTACCTGGCGGCCTACACATTTTCTCCCCTATTCATAATCAATTGTTTATTGTAATAAAAAAAAGCTGTAAATCTTCCTACTGAAATTGTTATGAGCCATCTTGTGCAAAGGTTGAACAGTTTGTCTTCTTGAATAGAGTTTTAACATTAACATATTTTATGCATTGTTACTTACTTACAAATTTGTTCCACATAGAACCAGCTGTATGGGCAATCGGCGAGAAAAACCACAGGGAGGGAACTCTGCTTATTTTAGAGGCGTTACAACAACCAAAACTTAATAAACAGGTACTCATAGTTTATTTGATTTTGTTCAGTAGCTTCATGAATAGACAAAGCAGATTTTGCTAGGTAATATCATAGCAAAGATAATACTTCATTAATGAAATTAGAATTACTCATATTACATGAACAGTTGGTGTAATTTTTCACATATTATATGAACTGTTCCAAGATACCTGGACTTCTGCCAGAAGAAGAATATATAAAAGTAGTTGTTAAATCCACTACTATGGATTTGAACCTTTTAAGACTCTTTACGTACTGGTGGCAAGTGATCGTGCCCTTGTGACCAATGTAAAGTTAGCTGTAATAAATTTTCAATGATCAACCCCTTAAACAAATAATAGTACAGTCCAAATCAAAATTTTAAAATGTTGGTGTCAATGAAAATTTGATGTGATCTCATAAATTGATCATGACCTCATAACGTCATATTTCTGTATTACAATGATATATTCCCCGATAAAGGCTGTTTAGCTGAAATACTTTGGGTAATTAAAGAATTCTATTTATTTGGAATAATATTTCTGATTTAGAAGAACTTGGAAAATTTTAATGTATTTATATATTGGTATATACGATGGATAACTTTCTCCTGTTTTTCTTTCAGCTAAGTTATGTGTTCTTGGATATATTTATGACAGAACTGTTTCCCGAGTTATTACGAGGATAAGGGGTATTACGTGATAGATATTGTGGTACCAGGAAAAAGGTCCACGCGACAAACTGACTTGATCAAACAAGAAAATATGAAATGTACGTCAAATTGAAATGAAAGAGTAATTCATACCGATTGATATACCGTGGGGAATTAAAAAATATTTTCAGAGAACAAAATGTTTCAAAACCTGTACAGAATGGTCGCAGGTTGGTGCTATACTTCCAGTGCAGGTGTACTGAACAGTGATCTTGATTCAAGGGGACATTATTTGTAGAACTTTTTCTCCTGGAAAATCATGAACCATGAAGGACCATAATGAAATAAGAGCTAGATATTCTTCCCAAATTTCCCAAAATGGGCGTAGTGTTTTATTTATTTCTTGAAAATGAATTTGGATCTGCATGCTTGGAGACCTTAAATTAGATATGTCATAAACTGCTTTGATTTTGAAATTTTGTATATGTGAACTATAGCGTATTCTTACCAACTTGAGATTTTTTATTGCTTTAGATTTGTCAGTTTTTTGTAAAGGACTTTATAGAGGGATAGAGGGAATGGGATAGGGTAACAAAACAGTAGATAGGGCAGGTGGGAATTAGATTTTTGTATTAATATTAGTATGAACTTTTGGACAGGGGTATCAAGAATGCAGTCGGTACAAATCTACATAGAGATTTAATCTGGCATTTGGTAGCTCAGTGTTAAGTATTGTTTATACAGGAAGTTGTGATATCACTTCAATTTAGGAAAAATTCAGTTTAGCATCCCTGACATTGAAGTACATTGTAATCGTTTGAAGAAATTGATTGATGCTCTGAATTTCTGATGTAACGGTTGATTCAATTTCATTCTGTAATTATACAAATGATTTAGATGAAATATTTTATATCACATTTGTATATACATGTACATATATACATATGTAAGTATTGTTTCCTTACAAACTCTGATGGTAACCAATGACCTTTGGGGACAGCTAAACTGGAACCTTCTCTTGATATTTGATTGTCTCTGGTTATTGTATTTAATTGAATATATCTCTGTTCTCTGTGGTTTCAATAACTCCATATAGGATGTAAATAACTGATATTGTTAACATTGCATATGCGTCAGATATTCATGTATCTGTGGAAGTCTGTTAATTTTCTGTCTGGAAAAAATATCACGGGGGTCTGGCAGAGCTGTAATTTTCTGTCTGTTTCATTTTCCAGAGAGAGAAAATACATGTATAAATGTGACACATCATTTTCAAGAGAAACTTACAAAGAACGTGTATTTTTGATGTCTAAAGATATAAGCATCATGCCACATTTTGTTCATTTCCAATTTTCCATTTCTTGTAATTATGCCATGATTTTTTAATGTGCAATGCAACCTACTTACACACATTGCAATTCATTGAAATTAAGGTTGTGACGTACTTAAGGGACCACACTGATGTCGTAGTTGACACTCCATTTAACATCAGTTTAAAATCGACTTTTAAATAATCGTAAATAATTAATTTTTAAAGCTGTGGGCACTGTAGCATGTTCCATATTTACTCGTATTAGGTACTATATAGTAAATTGCTTCATTTGTTAGATGCTGCAGAAGGTACAGTATAAAGCTGATGATCTGTAGATGACAAAGCCATTGTCTTTTTTGCTCATGGGGGATAGTCGGTTTCATGTAACACAAGGATTACTGTGCTACCTGATGTTGGTGTCGCACTTCTTGTGTCTGGTTGATGTTTGTACACCCCTTGAAGGACTTCTGAAACCTTCAGGAACACAAAAGTTCACCCAATTAAGACCAATTGCAGAGTGGAGACCCCTGTCACCTGTCATAAACTTTAAGATGTAGACTTGATGGCAAATACAAAAAAACTACGCCAAGAATGCTGCCATTTTGATGATGTCATGATGATGTCATAATGATATCTAAGATTTTTTTCAAAGTTCAAGATTTCTCTACATTCCATAACTTTTAAGTCAAGCTATTGAAAAACAAAGTCACCAATAATTTTTTCTTCAACAGAAAATATTATAGGTACATTTCATACAGCAACTGCTTCCAAACTTATAAATGGCTGCCCCGAACAAAATTACCTTTGAAAAATATAATTACAGCGGACCAAATTGAGAGTGGATCACAAAACTGTACTAAGTGTATATACAGTAAGAATGAAATCAACATTTTTGCTGTCAGCAAGTTTTTCGGTCAGCATTTAAAATGAATTTGGAAAGTAAGCGGTAAATAACAGTTGTCTGTAAAAAATATTTAAATGTTTTATATGGCAGTAATTGTGCAATATCAATTTGTTATGTTAACTGTGATAAAAACTCATACTTTTTATATGATAAACTTTGCCTCATATGGTAAATTTTTCTGAAAAAAGTGTTTGTAATTAAGTATTTAGTTTATAAAAATTAAGTTAATTTTATTTTGATTATGAAGGAAGCTTCCGTAGCTGGTAATGAAGTTTTTCTTGTACAAAACATTACCTGTCATTCTGTTTCAATACTGAGTCAACATCAGCAGTATCTGATTCCAGTCAACTTGTTTTTTCATGTGCACCATATGTGGTGAAGCTTGTCATTTCCAAGGTGTGAGAAAACAATGTATTTTTTTTTATCTACTATTAAGTAGTTATACCCCATCTAAACGAAGTTTAGGGGGGTATATAAAAGCACCCGGTGGTTGTGTCAGTCGGTTGGTTGGAAGTGCAATCGTTCGTACAGTCGTTGTCGGTCGGTTTGCATTTTCCTTGTCGGGGCATAACTTGAAAACTACTTGTTGGTATTCAATACAACTTCATACAATGATCAAGCACATGTAGAGGAAGTGCAGTGCACAAGAACTATAACTCCATCTTGACTCATTACAGAGTTATTGCCGTTTTATTAGTTTTCCTATCATAATGACATGCAATGGAACTACTGGTTGGAATTCAATACAACTTCATACAATGGTCAAGCACATTGAGAGGAAGTGCAGTGCACACAAAACTATAACTCCATCTTGACTAATTACAGAGTTATTGCCCTTTGTTACTTTTCCTTGTCGGAGCATAACTTGAAAACTACTGGTTGGAATTCAATACAACTTCATACAATGGTCAAGGAACATTGAGAGGAAGTGCAGTGCAGAAGAACCATAACTCCATCTTGACTAATTACAGAGTTATTGCCCTTTGTTGCTTTTCCTTGTTCGGAGCATAACTTGAAAACTACTGGTTGGAATTCAATACAATTTCATACAATGATGAAGCACTATGAGAGGAAGTGCAGTGTACAAGAACCATAACTCTATCTAGAGTATTCTCAGAGTTATTGCCCTTTGATATTTTTTCTTCTCCAGAGCATTACTTGAAAACTACTGGTTGGAATTCAATATTACCTCATACAATGGTCAAGTACATTGAGAGGAAGTGCAGTGCACAAGAACCATAACTCAATCTTGACTCATTACAGAGTTATTGCCCTTTGTTACTTTTCCTTGTCCGGAGCATTATTCAAAACTTCTGGATGGAATTCAATACAGCTTCATAAAGTGGTCAAGCACAATGACAGGAAGTGCAGTGCGAAAGAACAATAACTCTATCTTGACTCATTTCAGAGTTATTGCCCTTTGTTACTTTTACTTGTCCGGAGCATTATTCAAAAACTATTGGTTGGAATTCAATACAACTTCATACAATGGTCAAGCACAATGAGAGGAAGTGCAGTGTACAAGAACCATAACTCTATCTTGACAAATTACAGAGTTATTGCCAACAACAATATCTCTTTTTAGTTTGTTTGCAAGGTATTCTGTTACTACGAACTTTCTCAGTTTATAAAGCAGTCTTTTGGGGGTATTAATCACATTTAGTGATAGCTCTAGTTTTTATTTAAACTCATTGTGTTGTTTTACAAAAAAATTGTGCAACTCTTGATTAAAAGTGCAATCCTTCTACAGTCTTGTGTCTTTCATCTGATAGGTCATAACTTCGTAACTGTATGATGATAGTTCGTAATTTCTCTATATGACCAACATGTACATGGGTTACTTGTACAATTAAAAGAGTAGACAAACTTGAAATTCTGTATACATGTGCTAGTATGTCTTGTTGTTCTTATCAATGAGTAAGTATCATAATCACATGTGCGGTGGGTGAGTGGTTAGAGTCGCTGACTTCAAATCACAGCAACCTCTCATAGATTGAGGGTCGTGGGTTTGAGTCCTGAGAGCAACCATATCTCTTTATGTGAGAAAGTTGGCAATTTCTTACTGATCGGGATCTAGTACTGGTTCTTCACATGAATGATGGTTAGGAAAATTAAGGGTCAGGGGGCTTATCTGTTGGTAGGAATAGGGGGATCTGAGACCTACAGTGAAAGCCCTAGTTTTAAATACAACTGCTATTGTGATGATCCAGCAGATACCTTGTAAACAAAGTGAATGCCATACCAGTTGAATTCTGTTCAAAATTCAGTTAAATTTAAATTATAGATGACAAAATGGAATACAAATTAATCATGATTTGATATCATTGATCATTAAGGAAATGTCCTTGATTCAAGGATTGCTGATTAAAAAAAGCTATAGCTATCTCTCAACATAACAGATGTGATTAAATGAGATGGAATGACACAGTAAGGGGCCCGGAAAATGTGTAAATTGAAAACTGCTGCGGACAGGATGAGATTAGGACTTTTCATGATATTGCAGAAACTATGATCAGCTTGTGCTGGATCAATGAGAATTAAATGAAGTGATATTTTCATGTTAAAGTGCTTATTTGGGCAAAAAGATAGTGAACAAATTAAACGTTTGAAGAATTTAGAGTATGCTGTACACATACTCAATATTCTCTCTAATGATTAAGAATAGGATATTGCTTCCATGTGATATATCGGTAAATATATCATGGTTTAGAGTTCAGTTTCGCATTATAGTTCTTTGGTTTATCTGGGCTAACCTTGAAAGAAAGCTAACCTCTCCAGTAGAACAAATTCTCTAATAACAATACCCTACTGATTTGTGGAGCCACCTTCGTGCAGTGGTAGCTCATTTGCCTCAAGATGGGAGAAACATGGGTTTGATCCTCACCAGTGCCCAAATAGTGGTAATGTCCTTGGACAAGACACATATATTTCTACATTCCTTCTCTCTCTCTCTCTTTGAGGTTGATTCTATCTGGAGTGAGTCTCGAGAGCGATTAATATAAGTTTAAATAACTAGTCTAGTCTTGTTTCCCAATCGAAAGTAAATAAATTAGTATAAATTATAACTGGTTTGTTTATTGTCCCAGTTCTCTGTATTTGTAATTATTTAGAGGTACATTTGTATTTAACTACACTCGTGAAAGATAACATAGAGTTTGTATAAATCATTGTACATGTCCCTGCAAATAACATTCACAAATCAGACATACTGTTGATTTACAATGGTAAGGGAAAAGACATATTAACGAGAAATTTCTTTAAAAAAAAAGATAAATGGCATTGGGCTGAGGTACATTTTAGTACACGTATATACATAGACATCATTCCTGGGAAAGTTATCGAGGGACGCAGTTGAATATGCAGTCTATCTTAAGGTTGGCAGCTACATCACTTATTAATGAAGCGATCATGTGATCAAGAGGGTCATATACAAATTCCATTCACCCAGCTTCCATTCATAACATTTGATTGGTGCAAAAAGTAGGTCAAAACTCGGCTTAGACAGCATACCCGAAAAAATATACTTTCATCCAAATCTCTGCATATAGAGCAGAATTATTTCATGTGAGGTCTGCTTTTAAATCAGTAGGCCAAATGTCATGGTCACACATACCCTTACTCTCTAGTCTGATTACTTTTTATGTACTCGGTTGAAATTAGTATCAAAACTGGTGCTTGTTGCCTGTATGATCCTTTCAAAAAAATCAAATCACCTATTTGGCAGATAAAAGCAAATATATTTTTACATGAAGTGAAAAATTGACAAATTTTAGGTCTTATGCTGTATTTAAAACAAAAGCTATGTCTTAAAAGATGCTGCAAAGGAGCTGTGTAAAGAAGTTGTTGAACTGTGTTTTTAAAGTTATTCACCTGTAATAGTCATCAGAGTCATGCAGAAATATGTCTTTGAAACTAACCAAGAAGCAAATCCACAAGATAAATAAAGGATATAAAATAACAGGTGCAGTGAATGCTGGAAAACACAAGGCTCACTCAGGTCACTGATGATACTTAAAGCAACTTGGGGTCATAACTGCAGAAACATCCTGTGTTTGTCACAGTAAGGACTTAATCACAATTGGGGAGAAAATGTGTAAGAGGCCAGTTAGCTCAGTTGGGAGCATTGTCCCTGTAAGTGAAGGGTCCACGGTTAGAGTCCCGGCCAGACTGAACATTTTCTTACCCTGTGACATATGCAATGCTTTAGATGGGTGCATAGTATGCTGAGGTTTACAGTTTGAAACAAAAGCCTTACACAAGTGAGCAGCATCCACACATTACAAAGGAAATTTTGCACTTGTATAATAATAATAATAATAATAATAATAATAATAATAATAATAATAATGATAATAAATTCTTTATTTCAAGAAGATGCCATATTAAGGTAATACAAGAAGAAATAAAAGTATACACCTTATTTACAACATGGCCTTCTATAAACAAATTAAGAGACAAAACACTGAAACTGTCCAGAGATACACACAATCATTCACTCATTGACAGACACTCAAAATATACTTATTATGAGTATTGTATAGTTAAAGCTTATGATATTTGATTAATTTGTAATACAACAAAAACAATAATACATGTAATAAATGACAGTTGAATAAAGACCATTTATCATCACAAGTTAATTTCATTTTCATATGGACTGAATGTTTATCAATAGCATTCTAACATTTCTTAATAAAATTTCTGTATAAATTAATCAAATAATATATGATGCAGCAAGTTTATATCTGTATTTAAGGGAATTTAATGTTTGAGCTGAGCGGATATATCAGTAGGAATATTATTTCAGATTTGCGCACTGTAGTATGTAAAAGAATCTTTATAATAGTTTGTCTTAAACTGTGATATAATGAGGTTATTACATGACGATGATATCAGTCTGTAATTTATTTCAATTTTTTGAGAATGTCAGTGATTCAGATAAATAATCTGGGGCCATGTTTTTAAAGTATATAAAAACTAATATAGCAACTAGTGTGATGTTTACACTGTCCTGTCTTGAAAAGACAACCATTTCAATTCAATAAATAAAGCTTTTAAAGTAGCGTTTTAGCCAGTTTATTGAGTTTAATTTTTGCTGCACGTTTCTGGAATTTAGTTATCTTACTTATGGTGTGCAAGTTTTTCAAACAAATTGCACAGTTGGTGTGTTATGGTGTACTTTTATTAGAGGAAGTTGGTCCCGGTCCAACACCTTATGACCACATAATCATCACATTATACTATACAGAAGGGCAGGCTTTTAAGCTTAGCTGATCTTAACTTCACAGATACATGTAAGTTGCTTCAAGACAGTAAATAACCCCTATTTCTATTGATTCATAAGGTCAAGGTCAAATGATGGCAAAGTGTGACAAGAGGCTGGGGACAAAGTTTGTATGAATAATTTAGGTACTTCCAGCCACTACGAACTTCAAATAACTGAAGAAAAATACTGTCAGATAGAACAAAGATAAAAGAGATAGAGACTCTTGAAATTGCATTGAAACTGACTATGAAAAAGAGATGCATATAACATTTTTTCTCCCTTTCTTCTTTAGATGAAGAGTTATTGGCCCTGATTTTTCAAAACTGTTACAGCTTCAAGCAACTGAGCTGAAACTTGCCATATTTGATCAGCATGGTATATATAAATGTACATGTAGTTTTGGGTGACATATCTTTTATGTCCAATGCCTCCAGCAATCTCATATTTATTGCTCTTGAACTAAGTCTTTCAGAGTTATTTTCTCTTGAACTAAGTCTTTCAGAGTTACTTTCTCTTGAACTAAGTCTTTGGGAGTTATTTTCTCTTGAACTAAGTCTTTCAGAGTTATTTTGTCTTGAACTAAGTCTTTCAGAGTTATTTTCTTTTGAACTAAGTTTTTCAGGGTTATTTTCTCTTGAACTAAGTCTTTCAGAGTTATTTTCTCTTGAACTAAGTCTTTCAGAGTTATTTTCTCATGAACCTAGTCATTCAGGGTTATTTATCTCCCAGCCGAAGGCGAAGGGGATATTAGAAATGCTCTTTGTCCGTCCGTCCGTCCGTCCGTGCGTCCGTCCCAATTTTGTCCGGAGCATAACTCCAAAAGTACTTGAGCAATTTTCTTCAAACTTCATACACTGACAGAGCACATTGAGAGGAAGTGCAGTGTGTAAAAACAATAACTCTACCTTGCCTACTTTTAGAGTTATTCCCCTTTTATCAGATTTACTTGAAAAACTTTGTCCGGAGCATAACTCCAAAAGTACTTGAGGGATTTTCTTCAAACTTAATACACTGACATAGCACATTGGTAGGAAGTGCAGTGTGCAAGAACAATAACTCTACCTTGCCTACTTTTAGAGTTATTCCCCTTTATCAGATTTACTCTAAAAGTTTTGTCCAGATCATAACTCCAAAAGTACTTGAGGGATTTACTTCAAACTTAATACACGGACATAGCACATTGGTAGGAAGTGCAGTGTGCAAGAACAATAACTCTACCTTGCCTACTTTTAGAGTTATTCCCCTTATCAGATTTACTTGTCTGAAGCATAACTCCGAAAGTACTTGAGGTATTTTCTTCAAACTTAATACACTGACATAGCACATTGGTAGGAAGTGCAGTGTGCAAGAACAATAACTCTACCTTGCCTACGTTTAGAGTTATTTCCCTTTATCAGATTTACTTTAAAAGTTTTGTCCGGAGCATAACTCCAAAAGTACTTGAGGGATTTACTTCAAACTTAATACACTGACATAGCACATTGGTAGGAAGTGCAGTGTGCAAGAACAATAACTCTACTTTGCCTACTTTTAGAGTTATTCCCCTTTATCAGATTTACTTGTCCAGGTAACTCCAAAAGTACTTGAGGGATTTTCTTTAAACTTAATACACTGACATAGCACATTGGTAGGAAATGCAGTGTGCAAGAACAATAACTCTACCTTGCCTACTTTTAGAGTTATTCCCCTTTATCAGATTTACTTGTCCGGAGCATAACTCCAAAAGTACTAGAGGGATTTTCTTCAAACTTAATACACTGACATAGCTCATTGGTAGGAAGTGAAGTGTGCAAGAACAATAACTCTACCTTGCCTACTTTTAGAGTTATTCCCCTTTATCAGATTTACTTGAAAAACCTTGTACGGAGCATAACTCCAAAAGTACTTGAGGGATTTTCTTCAAACTTAATACACTGACATAGCACATTGGTAGGAAGTGCAGTGTGCAAGAACAATAACTCTACCTTGTCTACTTTTAGTCAAATAGAAAAATATCATACCTATACTGATAATGAACATTAATATAATTTTGCAAACCTTCTCTTCATTGCCTTCTTCTTTTTCCACTTACTTGAAAACTGTACTCAGCATGACCATAACTATACGGCTTTTTAAGGATTTCCTCTCACCAAGTAAAATGTACGAAAGTACAACCTTCAGGTAACTTTTTCCTGGCGGGGGGATTAACCATGTGTAACATGGCTCTTGTTTTCTCTTGAAATGAAGTCTCTCTAGAACTTAGTCAATTCTCTGTTTTTACATCTTTTAATGTGTTATCTTCTGATTTCATCTTGCAGTTTTTAAGCACATGAACTTACACTTGCTACATCAGTATGAACTTTAGATGTTGTGACAAAGCCATATAAAAGGCCTGATAGTGAAGATATTCTAGAGTTATTGCCATTGGACTGAGATTTAAAAAAAAAAAGGTATGCCTTCACACACTAGATCTATAATTGATATGAATGTATCAAAGCTATAGGATTTTTTTTTAGTTTGCTTGTATCTTAGCATGATCTTCAGATTTGTCAACATGATAAATCACAGATCTAATACATTCAGCTCTAGTTACCTTAATTAGGTAGTGTACACCTAAATATGGTATTATAGAATTTTAGAGATTTTTAAAGAGTGTTTTATATTCTGTATATATATAGATCTAATTTCTACAAAATTGAATTTCGAGGTTTTCGCCAGTCTGTTTGATAAAATTGAACCCTCCAATATATTTTTAGTAACATTGAGAATTATTGATGGAAATTCATCTAGTTTTATCTCTTGATATTTTGCTAGATTATAGATCTATATCTAAACTACCCATCAAGAAAAAGCCAAGATCTAGATTCTGAATTATTATAGACTAGATCTACATATCTCAAAATGCAGTAGTACTACATTTATTTTCGTCTGTAAATGTGCACAGATATTTAAATATTTATGATAAAATAACTGCACGTATTTATAATTAGAGCCAGAAGAAAAATTTATCAGGGAACAAGGAAAGCACCTCAAATACAAATGTTTGACCTGCCAGTAAACTATTGTGCGTTTTGACTTCCCGCTAAAGAAATATCCAATCACATTTCGTGAAACTTTGACGTCAAATCCAAAATGGAGGTCGGCAAAATCTAAGTGAAATTAAAATTTGAAAACTGAGTTGTATCTCGGAATTGCTGCAGTGTTTCGCTTGGTGAGTAGTCTATGCACAAAAAGACTTTGGGTATATTACTAAGTGTTGTCATCATTAACATATGAAAGGAATTAATAACGAGGGCTAATTGATAGAAAATTGATTGCAAGGTGCGTGCCTCTTGTTTTGTGTGGTCTTTGTGTAGTGGGTGGGGTATTGTATACTTACCGTGAGTTTGGGTGAAAAAGGAACAAACAGAGATAGTCTGTTATGCTGTTGTTAAAATTAGTGGAGATGTTTAAACGATTGCAATGAATGAAGAAATAGTTTAATGTGTTTACTCTGTGCTTTGCTTCTGTTAGCCTGTTGTTTCCAAATTCCATGCCTCTTACCTTCCATTCTCATGCCTGTGCATTACAGTTAGCAAGTACTGGTGACATACAGTGCACTAAACATGATAAATATACTAACTTATGGCCTTTATTAGCCTCAAAATTACAGGAACAATGTAATTGCCATAAGAAATCTTGTTTTATTTTGTGTACATAGAGTGATCAGAAATGTGTTTCCTCATGGATGGATGCCCCATGATAAACCTCTTTCCTGGATCAAGGTATTATCTTAAATAAATATTTAATACCCTAAACAGGGTTTCAATCAGCAATTTTTGGGAGTGTTGACACTGTGTCAGTGTGAACATTTTTGTTAAAAGCTTTAAAGTTCCCTCACCAGCTGAAAATTAGCTTTCCTAGACCAATTTTAAACTTATCAGACTGATTCCAGTGAGAAAAAATATTAAAAAAGTTAAATTTTAATAATTCCGTCTGAATGTCAAAATGTAATCTGTTAGCTATACTCAGAGTGTGTCTGTAGTCACACCTACAATGTACTGTACCCTGTAATAAGTCGTACATCATTACAGGGATACAGATTAACGGTCGCCCATGGCGACTAAAAATCGCGCTGGGCTAATAAAAGTAGAAAGTTCAGTCGCCCAGGGGAGTGTCAGGTAATCACGTACACTTGCACTTTTCGGCAAAAAGTGGGGTTTCCGTAATTATTCTTTGTGCTACTTTCATTTCTTTCGTTTTTAACTCCCGGTTGTTGGCTTTTCCGTTTTCAATTTTAATGTTTTGATTTTGTAAAACTTTTGATGAATTTTTGCTCTAGGCTGGCTTAATAACTTAAAATTAGTGCAAGATGTGGAGATATTTGGAACCCAGAATTAAAAACAACTTCAAACTACGGACAAAACGAAAGTACATGAAAAAATGCAATAAGAAAATGCGGTCCCGCTGCTACAATGTCAGTTGGAGAATCGTAAATTAATGGAAGACTGCAAGAACTTCTTGATAAAAGACATATTCAAAGCAAATAATCTGCTGATATATTTTAAATGGGAAAATGGCGGATCTGAGAAGTGGTGATAAACTTTCAGATCTGATTTTATTGAAATAAGTTTGCAAAAGTCTTCATATTTTTTTAGATATGGTAAACAGATTCTTATTGCATATAAGACACCTAAATATCATTATTTATATTAAAAAAAAAAATTTTTGCCCACTCTTTGAACTCCACCCCTTGTGCTTCATAATACATTGTAACCATTAAATTGAATGTGCTTTGTATCTCAATATACACAAGTCTCACGCTGGTTATTAATTATTTTTGTTCAGTTTGTGATAGTAAACTTTGAGCAAATGCAAAATACCGGCTATTGTAACTGGTTTACAAATGAAGTAGGGGTCATTGAAATAGGTACAACAGATTTGGTAATTCTGCCTGAAGTATTCTTAGGGTCACTGAAACTGGTCCTTCGAGGATACATGTATAATTCATCAATAATAATAATATATATGTATGTCCCAGACATATTAACATGTTTTTCTTCTCTATTTTATCTCTATATTATGTCGCCATTGAGGGTGGACTACTACATTTTTGAGTGGGCTACCAGAATCTGAAAGTTAGTAGCCCAGTTGGCTAGTAGCTGAAAAAAGTTAATCTGTATCCCTGCATTACATGATCAGTATTGCCTAAGGCTCCTCTTATAATCTGCCCAAAATGAGGCAAGTAAAAGGAATAGATGTTTTTGCACTTCCGTTACTTCCAAACAATCATATTGAACCAAGTATAAATCAAATAACAGAGGAAACACTGATACTTGAGTAAACATTTTCTGTCATCAAAGTGATGAAAAAAAGTATGAGCAAAATAGGAACATTGAAAACAATTTGGAAACATTCAATTTATGTGAATGCAGAGATATGAAAAACTGTGTGGAGGGACATGGGATATTGCAAGAATGGCAGGGGATATAATCATTACACTCGAAATGTATGTCATTTTGATAAATTATAAGTCATAGTTGGCTTACGCATGCTGAATGAGGCGAGGTGAAGGAATTCATGATGATATATGAGCCTTAACAAGGTGTGGTTTCGGTTGAGGAGACAGGCCAGAAAATCAATGCCAATTCTTGAACATCAGAACGCTTGAGAGATTGTGAACCCATCATGAAATACGGACACAAATATTTGATTTTCGTTGTAATGTCAGATTCGCGAACCATTGAAATCTTAACTATACAGTAATTATTAATTTAAGTGCATTTATAACTCAACTTTACATCACTCACATGCCCAATCATCATCATTTGTTAAGTGTATACTAAACGCATTTTCTCTGAAACCAGAAATGTACCAAGTGTGATGAAGCTACCATTCAGTAATTTTGAATAATGTACAGTACAGGCCTGGAGGATTAGGCAAAAAACGCGAAGTGTGGAGTGAGTAGAAAAAACATGACTTTGCGTATCTCGGAGAAAAAACGAAAATGACTCCATTGAATGGAGTCACTTCGCGGCCGTTTGGAGTGAAAATTTCGATCACGGGACTTCCCGTTTCTCCGAGTATTTTGGAGGGACTTCGCATGAAAATATTAATTAATTAAAATATTGGTAAAACACACCTGTAAAAGCGAGTTGTTGAATTTAGCTGTTGATATTTCTTTGAATAAATATCAAGTTCCTGTGATATATTTTCACTGTCTCTGCACGGCTGTAACTACAGTAGAGGATTGGTTCTCTGTTTGTGGTAGACTTGCAGTATGTCTGGTTGCTTACAGGGTGGGTTACTGATGTCGATGGATAGATGTTTTATGATTCAAGAAAATGAAGTTGTTTTGCAAACCTATTTGTATTTCACCCTTCAGTATCATGATACCTATCAACTTGCCAGTAGGCTAGGTGGCAAAATACAGACTTATTTCACAGGGTACCGTACATTGGCGGTCATTAGCATTGTCAGACTAGGGGATGGGCTAGGAAATAGGCGATGATTTGTTGGTTGATGAGTGGTGATATGCCCTAGGAGAGGTGGAAATCAGCGGCGATCCAGAAACTGGGAAGGTTTGGGAAGAAACTGTGATGCTGTGTAAATGATGGCCAAGGGGGTTGGGGTAAAATTGGCGCTGATTAAATCTACCCTCATGTTAGCTATTGTAAACAGTGATCAATATCAATAAGTTCAGAAAAAATAACTCAGACTTTTTTTAACAATTATAACGGAATGCACAAATAATCTGTGATGCAAAAATCGAATTTGACTTTTTTTAATGAAGGTTGTCTGAAACCTGTAGATGATCCCTATTAGTTTTGGGTCAGTGGGTCAAAGGTCAAGGTCACAGTGGCTCGAACCTTGAAATATGTTTCTGCTTAATTAGCAAGATCTGTATCGACCATAGTCTTGAACCTTCATAGGATGATTGGTGTTAACAGAGAAGATCATCTCTACCGCTTTTGGGGTCAAGGTCACAGTGTCATCTGTTATATTTTCCTTAATGACATTCTACAGGTCACAATTTTCATTTGACTTTAATGAAACTTGCACAGAAGAAACACCTGCGACATTTAGATTATCCCTTTTGTTGTTGGGTTCAGTGCATCAAAGGTCAAGGTCACAGTGTCCCAAACTTTAAAAATTGTTTCCTCAGAATAACTTGGGATCTATATGACCCACAGTCTGTAAATTTCATAGAATGATTAGTCTTATAAAATAGATGATTTCTATTGGTCATATTAAAACTAGTCACGTTTCCAAAAGATTTTCACAAAAGTTACTCATATCAGTCTAGTGAGTCCAGTAGAGCCAAAGTGGCCCTTTTGTTTTTAGGCCTTATTACAATGTGAAGACCATAGGTTTATGAGACTGCTGTTTATTGAAAAAATGGCTCAAAGCAAGCTGACACATATGTTCGTATATGACCCCCAAAACTGGGAAATGGTCCCCCAGAAGAGAAAACTAGAGCGTCACAAGGACCCTCATTTTTGAAAGTCAAGGGAAGACATATAGGAATCACTTTGTCCTGGCCTCAAGTGTTTTCCTTCTGGGTCAATAAACAATATCATTGCATCAAAGTCTCAAAACTCTTGCATGAATTTTAACTTAGAAAATCCTGGTAAAGTTTTGCTTGCACGTAACCTCCCAAACTACAGCATACAGATATTAGACTAAAACTTCAAACTGGCCTTCAGGATCTCTTGTATGATTTTTTTGTAAATTATGTCTCTTTTGGTTCTTTCCTAATTATTCAAGTTGCATAGCAAAAACAACAAAGGACATGTAATCAAAAGTTTTAAGTAGCAGCTTAAAGTAAGAATAAGGTCTTCCAGTCAGTTTCAAGCCAAACTACCAGATAATGAATAACAAGGCATTAAAGTAATAAAAATTGTTAGGACCAGCGCTGTTCCTTGAGGTGTTTGTGTTGAACCATAATTTCTGTTGTTTTGCTACCCCACAGAAATTTGAATTTGAATTGAAAACAATTACATTTGTAACTATGAATTAGAATATTAGTTTTTATGTGCATTTTGAAGGGAATAAATTAAAAAAAAAACATGCAGGTTTTGCATAGCCATGATAATTTAAAACCTTACAATGTGTATCACCCATTGCCGGTATTTGCCAAAATTTGACAAATTTACAAATTTAGAGTTGTCTGGTCTCTAACTTATACAATTCTTAACAAATCTTCACTAATTTTTCTGTGAATGTAAACTGGTTGAATATCTTGAAATTTATGTTTCAAACAGTGAAATTAATTCCCAGACTAAGGTCACAATGTCTAATTACTCTGCAGAGCATATTGAATGTTGAAAAGCAAATAATGATTATGTCATTGAAAGGACTTTAGGTTCACCATAGATGCTCTCTGATGATCTGTCCTGCAATTTTCAACATTTTATTAAAACAAACTGAACAAAAGTAGAATTTTAATTTCAATAAGCGCCAAAAATGTAGTAAGAGTACCACTTTTGGTGCCCAGTTGCAACATGATTACACCGAAACCAATATTTATTCTCAATTTGTTTGATATCATTGTTTCTCTAATCTGAGAAAATATTTCCATGGTTATGTTCCCTTGCAAAACCTTGGTTAAATAATTAAAATTATTGACAAATAATACTGAACTGATTACAATTCATCAAATCTTGTTTTCTATCATTTTTACTGGCAAGAAAAGTTTGGGAATTCGTTAATCAACATTATTCACAGAAACCCATGCAAGTTGGGAGTTGGGAAATGGCCAAATTTTGTCTTGCAAACAAAAAAACCAGCACATTTCAGCTTAAATTCCTTACCGTAGTCAAACTTTGAAATTTTTTACTTTTTTTGAAAGGAAAGATTTAGGTTTGATTGTAAAAAATTTACTTTTTGTTCAGGATGGGTGGCTTGGCATTTGTCCATGTATGAAGACCTAAAAATGATGATTTACCACAATAATATTGCATATCCAATTAGAGAGTAGATATGAAAGGTAGATTTGAAGCTGATAAGAAAACAACTATAGCTGGCAGCAGTGTTTACTGCAGTTATTTCTATTCTTCTACAGAAAATATTTTTCAATTTGAAACTGTACGGACTGCAGTGAGTGTCATCGTTTATCGTAGAATGCCTTTCAAAGGTCTGAAGAAGAAAATACATGATTGGCTCTCTTTTGTTTTTGATGCGGAAATGTTAATATTTTGTTGAAACAGTATCAATGGTTTAATCTGATCACCAGAAATGACTTTAGAAGAGATTCTTAAGATGTATAAAATGAAAATGAACTTGTCAATCTCTGATTCCAGATAAACACCATTAATTTGTTTACAATGGTGTTCACCGAAAATTTACAACCATGTAGGCTGTCAAGAAGGATGTTGTACACTGGTTGCAAACTCAGAATCGCTCGCCATTCAAAGTCAGGGGCTCGTGCATTTATTTGGAAAGTCCTGGTTGTTTTCTGTGCTTGTTACCCGTTACAATTCTGGAGGCAATTGTGACCAATTCTGGAGGGAAGTGATACTGCCTTCGTGACCAGTGTAGAACATGATCAATCAGCACATCATGCATTCTGATCATGATCTGCACTGTTAGTTACCCAATCAACAAGTAATACTCACTGAACATCTCTATGGGAAGTTAATGGTGTTGTCCAGATTGAAAAAATGAATAAATCCATTTGAGAAATTTTGCAAGGTCAGGGGTTAAGCATGTAGAAGTGGTCATATTTTTGAAATGTTAACACAAATCTTGCTGTAGGCAGTCATAAAGGCTGACATGACAGTTTTCAGTTTACTCCAGAATAAGACTGTTTTACTTGAATGAAAGGTCATTCAACTTAATAACTTCATTAATTTTATAGCTCACCTGGCACACTTGATTTCACTAGAAACACAAGACCAAGAGCTTAGGTATAAGAATTAGAATGTAGCATTATGTAGTGGACATCTACGAAGAATGTACAAATCAGGCCCCCCAGGTCAAAATTGACCCTTTCTGTGACGTGATTATTGACCGTGTATTATAGCCAATGGTTACTTTGTGAGCAATATAGGGCCATCTTGGCCCTCTTGTTTCCTCAAATCATTTTTTCAGAAGTAACACATGAAAACCGTGTTTCTTTTATAAAAGTTGATTTTTTTTAATATGAAAGTTAACTCTCGGCAAATTTCTTGGCTGCTCTTAGACAAAAACACTTGGATTTCAAGGAAAATGTCAGAAGCAGAAGAAAATGCATTTTCTCGTTATTATGATTACGGTTTGTCTAGCTTTTGTGATATTTCTAGCATCGTTTGAACAGATATAAGTTGTGTTGAAATGTTGCCCAAGGCGTATAGAGACTGACAGTGCTAAGTACAGGCTCCTGATTTACTGAACTGTATTCATAGGCTATAACTAACACCTGTATATATATCCTCGTAGACAACAGAAGTGTGCATGTAACAATCAAGTTTACATGGTTTTACTTATAAAATAGCTATAAATACATCTTATCTCGTAATGATAGAGATTTTAATCATGACATTAAAAAAAAAAAGTTTATTAGATTTGTTGCAGTTTCTTTTTTTTTCTCTCTTGACTTCTGGTAACAATGTTGTGTACTTGATTGCAGGATTTAGGTATTAAGTTATTGGTAAAGCACAGAAATAGAACTTTTCATGATAACGAAGCCAGAAGGCAGGGAGTGCTCTGACTAAATGTGGCTTCTCAATCAAGAAGAATCCTATTTTCATTTTATAGGTATATATTATAAGTGTCCATCTGCACTTTTCTGTATAAAATAGGAAGATCAACAAGTGCATAGCAACAGGAGACTCAGTTTACTATAGAACATGTACCGATCATCTAGCGTTATTTGTCAACCAATGAAAACACCATATCAATCACATGCATCATTACTGACAAAATGAAGTACGGTGAACGGATTTTTTTATATTGTACATGATTATATTCATTCTATGGAATTTAGAACGAAGAAAAAGAGAAATTTGGCAGTTACATTGCAATGACTGGATGGCATGAAGCTGCCCAGGCCTTGCTAAATTGACTAATTGATACATAAGATTAAGGATTTTTCTGCAAAAATGATGGAAGAAGGAACTACATTGTAGTCGGGTCTGACAAAAAGTGGCAACAAGTTTTTTCCAAAGGACTTTTTTTCTCGGCACACTGTCACAGTGACAAAAGTAAAATCTCCAGACACAGTGATATGGACACTATTGAGTTTTTTTTACTCCTGAATTGTCACCAGGCCCGTCTACGATGCATGGAAATTGGCAAACACAGTGATCAACTTTGTCCACTAGACAGAATTTAAAAAAAAAAAATTGACATTGCAGTTATGGGTGTCAACTGGGAAAAAAAAAAAACACAGTGTGTACTGCACACAAAATGACCATTGATGCCTCTGCAGCTTTGTTTGTTTGGTATTGGAATTATTTTTTTACAAAGAAGGGCTGTTTGGCCCTTAGTTTGCTTAGTTAGCCATCTTTCAATTTTAATATTAAAAGATTAATTGCTGAAATGGGTGCATGCTCATTGAAACTTTCCTGACAGAATAGCAAACAGTGCAGATCATGATCAGTCTGCACAAAAGATAGGATCACTTGGAGCCTGCAGAGTAAGGCTTGCAAGAGCATCAAAACAATTAAGGAAAGTTGTTGGTGCATGCAAAGTTTTTATAGCTTAAAAGCAAAGTTCAGTTCCTTAAAGCAAAATTTGGCTCAAAACTTAGTAGCAGTTACTGATACGAAGGACTATACCTTGTGAGACAAACCTTTACGGACTTCATTACTCATTTAAGGCTTAACCTTAAAGCTTCCACCATCCAAAAACACAAGGAAATGGGTACCAGACATAATTGTGGGGCAAAACTTGAAACTTTGTAGCAGGATAAGACATATAAGATATGGCTATTCTAAAGAATATCTTACCTTTAATAAAGTTAAGATTTCGTATTGTTTTCAATTTAATGTTAGGTTTTGTAACACATGTTATATATTGGCTGAGCGTAGATCGAGGTTATATTTGAATGAAGATATGTTTGAATTAATCAAGGTAAGGTGACCTACTGTTTCATAATGTGTTGTCTTGTTAACAACATATTCATCATAATCATTACTCCATATGACAGATTTATACAGAATTATATACCATGTTGATTAGCGAGGTGCACTTACAGTAGACAGGGCACACGCTCATTTACCACTGTCAACCGAATTTAAACATGTACCTCTAGAACAGTAACCTCTTGCCATCGGCTTCTGCCCACCTGCCCCTGTGTTTGGTTTTTCAGATCTTGCAATGGTTTGTCATCATTTTGCATTAAGCAGGGTAAAATTTCTACACCGGTACATTGTTCTAAGGTCAGGGTCAGCAGAGGTTAGGATCATGAATAAATGAAAATCGATAGGTTTGTTACTTCAAGGCTGATTTAGTGATCTATATTTATAGCACATAAATATTTATACAATATCATCAGTTATAGCACACACTTGCTTTTACCTTTGAGGTCAAGGTCACCATTGGTCAAATCATCATCATTGTTAGACAGTCATTGAGTGAATAGTCTTGACCAAGCCATGAACCACAAGTCAGACGGCCAACATTTCACGAGATTGGTTAAACTGGAAAGAGTCTCGAGAGCGATTAATATCTTATGTTGTAAAATCAAGAATAAATAAATTATTTTAAATTAATAAATTTCACTGGTCAATTAAGTTTGAAATACAAACTTTGTGATAAAATACTAAGTTACCTGAAAATAACCTTGACTGAAGTTTCAGGAATCATACTTCTAGATGAAGCTCTGGTTGTTTGTGGGTGCTGTGTAATATGGTATTAAGGGAATAGGGATTACTTTCCTTATAATTTATTTAAACACATGTTTTATTCTGTGATGGAAGGTGCACAAGGTGAGAAAAGTATGCCCACCTGAGAGTACTCCATTTCACACGTTACATTAACCTTCACCCTGCTAGCAGCGATAGATTCTCCAGTTGTTTCTAGTGTAGATCATGATCAGCCTGCACATCGACACAATCTGATCATGATCTGCACTGTAGTAGTCAGTCTGTAAATTTTGAATGTGCACCGCTATGAACAGTTACTGATCAAATCAATTTGAAAGATGAAGTGTCTTTACTTGACCACGGTTGACTGCTTTGGATCAATTGAACTGAGAAAATTGTGAAAGAAAATTTAATGCTAATGTACTTTAGGTACGTTTGTAGGTTCTAAACAAGATGGCTTATTCCTTATTGGCAAGGAACCATTTTTGATTAAATGTTAGCACACTTATTGTAACAAGTTTGGTATGTTATGCTTCAATCAGCTGTCACAGATCTTTTATATTACAATATGTTTGAATGAGTTTAACAGATAAAATCATCTTTGTTGTGTTATTGATAATGTACATATTAAACATTCAGACAGATTGAAATAAAGACATGTATCTATGCTGTCAGGCTGTCAGGATTGATTCGTATTGTTGGACGAGTTGTAAAGGCTTGTATATATATAACTGGAGAAGCTGTTCAGAGTTTGCACCATATTTATTGTTCCCATGCCTGCAAAACAGGATGAATTGCTTTTCTGTCTGTTTGTCCGTTTACGTGTCTGTCCATTTGGTCATTCTTCTTGTTTATTACTTGTTGTAACATTATATCCGGTAAAGGGATTTACTTTAAACTAGGAACTTAGATGTGCAGAAGACAAAAAACACTTCTATGATCTGCTTAGCTAAATTCCCCTTTCCATTCAATATTCAATCACCACAGTAGATGATCCAGCCTCTCTTTTTAAATATTTCTGCCAAGTCATATGGGGCACTCCTGTCGTTTTCTTCAGACTCAAGAGTTGAAACAGTTGTCCTGTCAAGTTTTCTTGTGACAGATCTATTCAGTTTCTTTCCCATGTGCCTTAGCAGACTAAAATGCTACAGGTCATCCTATAATACCTGATGCTCCTTAGATTAAGACTGTTACAGATCCTGTTTCTGGTTGGAAATTTGCCTTGGATCAAAACTGCTACAGATCCTGTTTCTGCTCGGAAACTTGCCTTGGATCAAAACTGCTACAGATCCTGTTTCTGCTTTCAAATTTGCTTGGGATAAAGACTGCTACAGATCCTGTTTCTGCTTTCAAATTTGCTTGGGATGAAGACTGCTACAGATACTGTTTCTGTTTGGAAACTTGCCTTTGAGACTGCTGCAAAATCCTGTGCCTAGTAACTTTAATTGATTGAATCAAGACTGCTACGAATACTGTTTCTGCTTGGAAATTTGCCTTGGATGAATACTGAATTGGATACTGTTTCTGCTTGGAAACTTGCCTTTGAGACTGCTGCAAAATCCTGCTGCTTGGTAACCTTAATTGGTCAATACTTTGCCTTGGATCAAGACTGCTACTGGTCCTGTTTCTGCTTGGAAACTTGCCTTTGATTGAGACTACTACTACACAATCTTGTTTTGCTTCGTAACTTGATTGGAAATTTACTTTGGTTCAAGATGACTGCAAAATATTCTTTTGCTTGGAAACTTGCCATTAAATGAGACTGTTGCAATATACTGTTTTTGCTTGCTAACTTGATTTGATTGGAAACTTGCCTTTGATTGACATGGTTGCAAAATCTTATTTTGTTTGGTAACTTGATTTGACTGGAAACATGCCTTGGATCAAGACTGCTTGTTTTGAAACTTGCTGTTAACTGAGACTGCTGCAAAATCCTGTTTTGCTTAGAAACTTGATTTGATTGGGAAAAAAGACTTGCCTTTGAATGAGATGGCAGCAAAATCCTGTTCTCCTTGACAACTTGTCTTCTATTGAGACTGCTGAAAAATCCTATTCTCTTAGACAACTTGTCTTCTATTGAGACTGCTGCAAAATCCTTTTCTCTTGACAACTTACCTTCAATTGAGACTGCTGCAAAATTTCAATTGAGACTACTTGCAAAATCCTATTCTCCTAGAAAACTTGTCTTCAATTGAGACTACTGCAAAATTCTATTCTCCTAGACAACTTGTCTTCAATTGAGACTGCTGCAAAATTCTATTCTCCTTGACAACTTGTCTTCAATTGAGACTGCTGCAAAATTCTATTCTCCTTGACAACTTGTCTTCAATTGAGACTACTGCAAAATTCTATTCTCCTAGACAACTTGTCTTCAATTGAGACTGCTGCAAAATTCTATTCTCCTTGACAACTTGTCTTCAATTGAGACTGCTGCAAAATCCTATTCTCCTTGACAACTTGTCTTCAATTGAGACTGCTGCAAAATTCCATTCTCCTTGACAACTTGTCTTCAATTGAGACTGCTGCAAAATTCCATTCTCCTTGACAACTTACCTTCAATTGAGACTGCTGCAAAATCCTATTCTCCTTGACAACTTGTCTTCAATTGAGACTGCTGCAAAATCCTATTCTCCTTGACAACTTACCTTCAATTGAGACTGCTGCAAAATCCTATTCTCCTTGACAACTTGTCTTCAATTGAGACTGCTGCAAAATTCCATTCTCCTTGACAACTTGTCTTCAATTGAGACTGCTGCAAAATCCTATTCTCCTTGACAACTTGTCTTCAATTGAGACTGCTGCAAAATCCTATTCTCCTAGAAAACTTGTCTTCAATTGAGACTGCTGCAAAATCCTATTCTCCTTGACAACTTGTCTTCAATTGAGACTGCTGCAAAATCCTATTCTCCTTGACAACTTGTCTTCAATTGAGACTGCTGCAAAATTCCATTCTCCTTGACAACTTGTCTTCAATTGAGACTGCTGCAAAATTCTATTCTCCTAGAAAACTTGTCTTCAATTGAGACTGCTGCAAAATCCTATTCTCCTAGAAAACTTGTCTTCAATTGAGACTGCTGCAAAATCCTATTCTCCTTGACAACTTGTCTTCAATTGAGACTGCTGCAAAATTCCATTCTCCTTGACAACTTGTCTTCAGTTGAGACTGCTAAAATTCTATTCTCCTTGACAACTTGTCTTCAATTGAGACTGCTGCAAAATCCTATTCTCCTGGCAACTTGTCTTCAATTGACTGTGCAAAAACCTATTCTCCTTGACAACTTCTTTAATTGAGACTGCTGCAAAATTCCATTCTCCTTGACAACATAACTTCAATTGAGACTGCTGCAAAATCCCTTTCTCCTTGACAACTTGTCTTCAATTGAGACTGCTGCAAAATTCTATTCTCCTTGACAACTTGTCTTCAATTGAGACTGCTGCAAAATCCTATTCTCCTTGACAACTTGTCTTCAATTGAGACTGCTGCAAAATTCTATTCTCCTTGACAACTTGTCTTCAATTGAGACTGCTGCAAAATCCTATTTTCTTTGACAACTTGTCTTCAATTGAGACTGCTGCAAAATTCCATTCTCCTTGACAACTTGTCTTCAATTGAGACTGCTGCAAAATCCTTTTCTCCTTGACAACTTGTCTTCAATTGAGACTGCTGCAAAATCCTTTTCTCCTTGACAACTTGTCTTCAATTGAGACTGCTGCAAAATTCCATTCTCCTTGACAACTTGTCTTCAATTGAGACTGCTGCAAAATCCTATTCTCCTAGACAACTTGTCTTCAATTGAGACTGCTGCAAAATTCCATTCTCCTTGACAACTTACCTTCAATTGAGACTGCTGCAAAATTCCATTCTCCTTGACAACTTGTCTTCAATTGAGACTGCTGCAAAATCCTTTTCTCCTTGACAACTTGTCTTCAATTGAGACTGCTGCAAAATTCTATTCTCCTTGACAACTTGTCTTCAATTGAGACTGCTGCAAAATCCTATTCTCCTTGACAACTTGTCTTCAATTGAGACTGCTGCAAAATTCTATTCTCCTTGACAACTTGTCTTCAATTGAGACTGCTGCAAAATCCTATTTTCTTTGACAACTTGTCTTCAATTGAGACTGCTGCAAAATTCCATTCTCCTTGACAACTTGTCTTCAATTGAGACTGCTGCAAAATCCTTTTCTCCCTGACAACTTGTCTTCAATTGAGACTGCTGCAAAATCCTATTCTCCTTGACAACTTGTCTTCAATTGAGACTGCTGCAAAATCCTATTCTCCTTGACAACTTGTCTTTAATTGAGACTGCTGCAAAATTCCATTCTCCTTGACAACTTACCTTCAATTGAGACTGCTGCAAAATTCTATTCTCCTAGACAACTTGTCTTCAATTGAGACTGCTGCAAAATTCTATTCTCCTAGAAAACTTGTCTTCAATTGAGACTGCTGCAAAATCCTATTCTCCTAGACAACTTGTCTTCAATTGAGACTGCTGCAAAATTCCATTCTCCTTGACAACTTACCTTCAATTGAGACTGCTGCAAAATTCCATTCTCCTTGACAACTTGTCTTCAATTGAGACTGCTGCAAAATCCTATTCTCCTAGACAACTTGTCTTCAATTGAGACTGCTGCAAAATTCCATTCTCCTTGACAACTTGTCTTCAATTGAGACTGCTGCAAAATCCTATTCTCCTTGACAACTTGTCTTCAATTGAGACTGCTGCAAAATTCTATTCTCCTAGAAAACTTGTCTTCAATTGAGACTGCTGCAAAATCCTATTCTCCTAGACAACTTGTCTTCAATTGAGACTGCTGCAAAATTCCATTCTCCTTGACAACTTACCTTCAATTGAGACTGCTGCAAAATCCTATTCTCCTTGACAACTTGTCTTCAATTGAGACTGCCAAAATCCTATTCTCCTTGACAACTTGTCTTCAATTGAGACTGCTGCAAAACCTCCTATTCTCCTTGACAACTTGTCTTCAATTGAGACTGCTGCAAAATTCCGTTCTCCTTGGCAACTTGTCTTCAATTAGACGGCTGCAAAATCCATTTTCTTTACAACTTGTATATATAAAAGGGAGAATACTGCAAAATGTTTTTATTTAACAGGACTTGTCTCAATTGAGACTGCTGCAAAATTTATTCCCCTAGAAAACTTGTCTTCAATTGAGACTGCTGCAAAATCTATTCTCCTAGACAACTTGTCTTCAATTAGCTTGAAATTGGATCTCCGACAACTTCCCTTCAATTAAGACTGTGCAAAATTCCATTCTCATTGACAACTGTCTTCAATTGAGACTGCTGCAAAATCCTATTCTCCTAGACAAGTTGTCTTCAATTGAGACTGCTCAAAATTCCATTCTCCTTGACAACTTACCTTCAATTGAGACTGCTCAAAATTCCATTTCCTTGACAACTTGTCTTCAATTGAGACTGCTGCAAAATCCTTTTCTCCTTGACAACTTGTCTTCAATTGAGACTGCTGCAAAATTCTATTCTCCTTGACAACTTGTCTTCAATTGAGACTGCTGCAAAATCCTATTCTCCTTGACAACTTGTCTTCAATTGAGACTGCTGCAAAATTCTATTCTCCTTGACAACTTGTCTTCAATTGAGACTGCTGCAAAATCCTATTTTCTTTGACAACTTGTCTTCAATTGAGACTGCTCAAAAATCCATTCCCTTGACAACTTGTCTTCAATTGAGACTGCTGCAAAATCCTTTTCTCCTTGACAACTTGTCTTCAATTGAGACTGCTGCAAAATCCTATTTTCTTTGACAACTTGTCTTCAATTGAGACTGCTGCAAAATTCCATTCTCCTTGACAACTTGTCTTCAATTGAGACTGCTGCAAAATCCTTTTCTCCTTGACAACTTGTCTTCAATTGAGACTGCTGCAAAATCCTATTCTCCTTGACAACTTGTCTTCAATTGAGACTGCTGCAAAATCCTATTCTCCTTGACAACTTGTCTTTAATTGAGACTGCTGCAAAATTCCATTCTCCTTGACAACTTGTCTTCAATTGAGACTGCTGCAAAATTTTATTCTCCTAGAAAACTTGTCTTCAATTGAGACTGCTGCAAAATTCTATTCTCCTAGAAAACTTGTCTTCAATTGAGACTGCTGCAAAATCCTATTCTCCTAGACAACTTGTCTTCAATTGAGACTGCTGCAAAATTCCATTCTCCTTGACAACTTACCTTCAATAGACTGCTGCAAAATTCCATTCTCCTTGACAACTTGTCTTCAATTGAGACTGCTGCAAAATCCTATTCTCCTAGACAACTTGTCTTCAATTGAGACTGCTGCAAAATTCCATTCCCTTGACAACTTAACTTCAATTGAGACTGCTGCAAAATTCCATTCTCCCTTGACAACTTGTCTTCAATTGAGACTGCGCAAGGTCCTTTTCTCCTTGAAACTGTCTCAAGTGGAGACCTGCAAAATTCCATTCTCCTTGACAACTTGTCTTCAATGGAGACTGCTCAAAATCCTATTGTCCTTGACAACTTGTCTCAATTGAGACTGCTGCAAAATTCTATTCTCTTGACAACTTGTCTTCAATTGAGACTGCTGCAAAATCCTATTTTCTTTGACAACTTGTCTTCAATTAGACTGCGCAAAATTCCATTCTGGTTGCAAAGTGGTCATCAATTTAGACTGCTGCAAAATTCCATTCTCCTTGACAACTTGTCTTCAATTGAGACTGCTGCAAAATCCTTTCTCCTTGACAACTGTCTTCAATTCCCTTGGGAATGCTGCAAAATCCTTTTCTCCTTGACAACTTGTCTTCAATTGAGACTGCTGCAAAATCCTTTTCTCCTTGACAACTGTCTTCAATTAGAGTGCTGCAAAATTCCATTCTCCTTGACAACTTGTCTTCAATTGAGACTGCTGCAAAATGCCATTCTCCTTGACAACTTGTCTTCAATTGAGACTGCTGCAAAATTCTATTCTCCTTGACAACTTGTCTTCAATTGAGACTGGGGTCAAAATCACTATTTCTAACTTGACTCTTGTCTTTATCCTTCAAGACTGCTGCAAAATCCTATTTTCTTTGACAACTTGTCTTCAATTGAGACTGCTGCAAAATCCTATTTTCTTTGACAACTTGTCTTCAATTGAGACTGCTGCAAAATCCTATTTTCTTTGACAACTTACCTTCAATTGAGACTGCTGCAGGATCCTGTTTTTGCTTGGTAACTTGTCTTCAGTTGAGACTGCTGTAGATCTTACTTCTGTTTGGTGTCTTGCTTTTAAAGTTACTTACCCTTTATCTTGGTGGATTTTTAGAAAACATTTGCCTCTTTGGACTTCCAGTTCCAGTTCAAAACATAATAAGACTGCCTGAGCTCTGAGAAGAGTTGAACTATAAATAAATTTCATAGAAGTCAGGAAACTATTCTCACAGTTCATTTCTATGGGACAAAATATTTGTTCCATTTCAAGACTTGTCTGTGTACAGCTATTTTAGGCGAGCGAACTAGGCCATGAATTTCGTTAAGAGAGACATGTTTCAAAATTGTTCGACAAATTTTGAAAGTTTTGCTGTTGTTTGTGAATGTAAGTGCATGTAAAACTTCTGTTTATAATGTTCAACTGGAAACACAGAACAGTACTACTTCTGTTGCATGCATCAGGTTATAAACTTTAACTTGTACATTGGAGAGGCCACTACTTCTGTTACATGCACCAGGTCATAAGTTTTAACTCATACGTTGAAGAGACTGAAAGAGGTTGTGTTGCATTGGTGCCTTGAATTCAAACTTTCATAAAAATGAGAAAAAAAACTTGCTTAACCCATTTCGTTCTTGCAGCAAGCAATTCTGCCTCTGACCAGTGCAGATCATGATCAGCTTTTGATTATCAGTGTTATTAAGCTTAGGGTGTTTTAAGTTCAATCCTTACTGGATTCAGTTCTGAAGAACAAATTTTGATCTGGTTCTCCAGAAAGCACTCATGATCATACAATTGATGGGAAGTGTGAAAAGGAATACAATTTTTTATGACCTCCACATGATTGCATCACATAGACAAGTAAAAGCAAAAATAATAAAGAAGGTACTTTTAATGATCTCTACATTATTATATCAGACTGCATTTATTTCATGACCTAGTGGGGTTCTATTAATATTGTGCATTTAGTAATAAAATGGGGACATTAATTGCAGGCTGTGGTTTATTAACAGAATTTGGCAAATTAGAGGTGGGAATTTATTCAGATTTCAGTGTTTCTGCTCTAAAAGGGAGAAAACCAATGGAGAAACAGTTCATTTATGTTTTGTACTAAACGTCATGGGAGGCATTTTCCATGGCCTATTAATATCAAAATTAGCATCATCAAGTTCACTTAACAGTTTACCCAACATTCGTAATGTCAGTTAACAAAGTTGGTGCACGATTATTTGTTAAAGTTGCCACTTAAACGCGGCCCCAGGCGAGTCAAATCTTCTACTATCATTTATATACCTATGCATAATTGATTTTTCAACAATATCTGTCTTTACTAGTTTTGTTTGTGGATAAGGGAAACACAAAGTAAATATCACTTTATCGCTTTACAATTTATCAGCTCAACAAATCATCTTATAGCAGTCCTGTGTTTGTTAAACCCAGAGATTCAACAATATAGTATATATCCATTGAACTATATCATCTAATTTTATTAAGCGGTACAAGCTTAGGTCATTAGAAGGTATATTCTCAAGTTAACTAGTGAAAACTTTTTATAGATGATAGGAAGTGTTTGTGATAGTAGCTTATTCATTCGAACAGTATCCTCTGTGGTTAATTTCTCACCCTCAAAACACTTTGAAGCAGTCCTCCTGAATGGCTTTATGTCGGTTAGTGTTTTTATGGTCTCGGCTTTTAAAATTTGTTACCCTTTATCTATGGTTGATACGCTTCCCTTGCGGAGCCTCATATTTATGGAGCAAGTTTATTTATAGCAAATTATTATCTCTGTCTGGCAGACAGCGTTTTTGTGGGACAGAGGAATTTGGGGGTGCTTTGGGGGAAATGTACAAAAAAAAGGAAATTTATAAAAATAAGTTATAGGATTGTGGGTGATTAATGCGGGAGGGTGATATACTATCAGATTTCATTGTTATTGTTTGGAAATACACTATTTCACCTCTTGAGTGTCCTGGAGTGACAAAATGTCGAGAGAAGGATTAATGTGTAAATAAATGTGTGCTAGTGCAGTGATAATCATTTGTTATAATTCTTATTCTTATACTGAATATATTGGAGTTACTACTACCACCTCTCTTTGGTGAAAATTGATTTGTTCTGTGGTGAATTAAAATTTCAAGTTATCAGTGTGTGTGTGTGTGGTAGTATATATCAGCCTTGGATGATTGCTAGGTATATAAATACATGCAGCATGTACACACTGTTATCTAACACTTATAATAATAAGGATTTTTTTTTTTAAGTTTTGATCTACTAGGATAAACCTCCAACTCGATAAAGTGTACTGCAAGCCGAGCATAACAGCACGGGGATAATAGGAGTGTGTTTAAGTAAGTCAACGAGTACATGTGTTTTATTGCAATAGATAATGGATTCATGATTTCAGCTGAGAGTGTTTTCTTCACAATATTGAATGTTTGTTTAGAGACGGTTGATCTTAGAGTTGGGTTCATTGTAAATAGTTTGGATACAGTCTGGAGTGCTGTCATTGATTACCATGAGTGGCCTAGATTATCAAGTGACAATTGGTCATAATGATTGAAAGTTTTCGATTTCTCTCTTGTCTTTTGTTCGGGATAAAAAAAGAGACAACTACAGCACTGTAACGGATATTGTGGGGGAGTTGATCAGTTTTGTTTTTTTTACGGGAACCCGATAGTGTTTCCGCGCTTGACTGAATACTTAAACGCTTTTAGTTTTTGTGTATGCAAGTTTGTTTAAGCTTAGTCCTTTAGATAAGACTCGACATGTATTTTGCATTTGGACATTTTTTATGTTAATTTAGTTTAAAAGAAGTCTTGAAGCTTTCCATCTAAAACAAACTACTGATGTAGTGGTAACTATGAATGTGCTTCCATCAGGACTTGAACCTGTCCCTTCCAAAAGGAGACCAGCACTTTGTTTGTTCAGTGTAAGTCCCATTATGTGTAGGATATAATATTTACACTATATCAATGTCTTGGTGTTTTTTTTACTGGCTTGAAATGCAGTGTTTCTCAGAAAATATTACTCTGTGAGAAAGTTAGCAGTTTTTACGGAGGATAGGGGACCAGTACTGGTTTCTTTCGAGGAATGGTGGTTAGGTTCTTACAATAACAACAACATACTGCTCTCTTTTGGTCATGTGACACCAATAAAGATTACTGTCTCGGTACAATAACACTAAGACAGACTTCTGTCTTATTAATGCAGTCCCCATTGGACCTGTTCTAATGATGCTGATAATGCATGCACTAGCCAATCAAAGATAAAATTAATCATGTGGTGTTAAAAAACCATACTGTCTCAATATGGAATGTGCTAGGTCATGCAATGACAGTCTTCATTTATGTGGTTCCAGTAAAACTTGCTGTCTCAGTGTTGAATAACTTTACTTGATTATGCTAGGACAAATTCTAATTGTTGTCATCATTCATGTGGTTTCCATCATTTATCCGCAACACATAGATCTTGTTGTGTCATGTCATCATTCATGTTGTTTACCATCATTTATATGCACCACATGTTTCTTGTCATGTCATCATTCATGTTTTTTCAACCATTTATCTGCACCACATGGATCTTGTCATGTCATCATTCATGTGGTTTACCATCATTTATCATCGCCACTTGGGTCTTGTCATGTCATCATTCATGTGGTTTACCATCATTTATATGCACCACATGGATATTGTCATGTCATCATTCATGTGGTTTACCATCATTTATCTGCACCACATGGATCTTGTCATGTCATCATTCATGTGGTTTACCATCATTTATCTGCACCACATGAATTTTGTCATGTCATAATTCATGTGGTTTACCATCATTAATTATCGCCACTTCGATCTTGTCATGTCATCATTCATGTGGTTTACCAACATTAATCATCGCCACTTGGTCGTCTGTCTCATTCTGTGGTTTGCCATCTTAATCATCACCACTTGGATCTTGTCATGTCATCATTCATGTGGTTTACCAACATTAATCATCGCCACTTTGATCTGGCCATGACATCATTCATGTGGTTTACCATCATTTAACAGCACCACATGGATCTTATGAGTAAGTTGTTGTCTCAAGTGATAGAAAATGGACTGCTTTCTTTATTCATTTGACACAGTAAGTTGTTGTCTCATGTGATAGAAAATGGACTGCTTTCTTTATTCATTTGACACAGTAAGTTGTTGTCTCATGTGATAGAAAATGGACTGCTTTCTTTATTCATGTGACACAGTAAGTTGTTGTCTCATGTGATAGAAAATGGACTGCTTTCTTTATTCATGTGACACAGTAAGTTGTTGTCTCATGTGATAGAAAATGGACTGCTTTCTTTATTCATGTGACACAGTAAGTTGTTGTCTCATGTGATAGAAAATGGACTGCATTCTTTATTCATGTGATACTGTAAGTTGTTGTCTCATGTGATAGAAAATGGACTGCTTTCTTTATTCCTGTGGTGCCAGTAAGTAACTTATTATTTTGTAGGTATTGGACTAATTACATCCCTTAAATTAAATTGTTGAATGAAAAATTCTCTTTCATGGAATGGGATCATTATAAATTACTTATCGCTTGTTTATAACTATCGGGGATGTTAAGTCTTTGACTTATTTGTCCATGGAAGAAAGACCAGAAGAAGGGAGGTAAATAGAACTTCTCATATTTAAAATGGTGGCTAAACAGTTCATCCTGGCTCTAATTAACTTTTAGTAGATACTACTGTAGCAGTCTTACAAGTGAAACAAACATAATTCTCTGGCTGTCATCTGGTTTACTTGTATTAATAGTGCCAAGAATATTGCCAAAAACTGAAGTCAAATCCATGAAGGAATTGGGAGCTTAGGGGATGGTAACTTGGCGGCATATCATGGATTTTTTGAGGGGTGGCACAGTGGTCAAACATTTTGGACTGCCAATTGGAGGTCCCCAGTTCAAAACTGGCTAGGTCACTGACAATATCAGAAAAGCTTTTCAGTGTTTGAAACCCATCTAGAGATTAACTGGTTGGAAAATAGATTTAGTATGTATTGATGCTATACACTGGGCACGTTTTGAAGAACGAAGGGGTCTTTTCGTAGAGAGCTAGGATTCCTTTTCATCGGCATCTGTCTCTTCAGCATACGCCTGTCAAGGGTCTTGGCAGTTTCACCTGAGGAGAAATCCTAGGGTCAGTCTGGACTAATCTACATCACAGAGTCTTCGAGGGTAAGGGTGGTAGCTTCAAGCACTGCTGTCTTTAAGTTGCAGATGAACTTAGTTCTTAGAAACAGTGCTATTATATCGAAAAGTTTCTTGTTGGAATTGTTATCTAACACTGTGAAATAGAGAGAAATTGATGTGATTTATTTGAAAAGATTAATTTTTGTCATTTGCTCTCATTTCTGCCTGAACAGTTAAAGTCTTGCTATCAGAGTTTTGACATGAAATGTAAGATAATTTCAACAGCATGCACCATTGGAACCTGGAGCTTGGCAGCCTAACGGGAATAATAATGATTTGTTTGGCACAATAGTGGCGGCTTTAAACTCTTTAGGTGATATTTCTCAAGTGGTGCATCCACACATATTTTAGCTAAAGTTTTCATGCAGATATTAGATAGCTGTTGAAGGATAAATATCTTGTAAAGATATTGTGTGTATAGCTTTAATTGTTTAAGTAAATCAAGTTTGTCATGCATACATTTTATTTTTTGCAAGTATGTCAGCATATTTAATTGTATATGAATAGGTTTTGTATACATTTCTTTTTTAATATTAAACAAAAATATTTCAATGTTTGACATAAAAAATATATCTGCCATGCAGACCTGTGTTCGTACATTTGATGGCACATGGGTGGAATGTCTCAATTTCTTACTATACAATAGATAAAGCTGGACAAGTTCAACTTCTGACCAAGGTCAAGGTCAAATTTCAACATAGGATGCTAAGGCTGTTAAAGTTTCCCTTCTTTAAATCCCTACATTCTGTTCACCTCAAGGATAAAGACTTGACTACTTTATCTCATTATTAGAGTAAAGGTCAGACTTTCTCATTATCATGGTCTATGTCAGGCAGAAAGTCTAGCCTAAAAAATGGACAGCTTTGAGCCATCTTTATCATCAATTGTTGTTCAGAAAATGTACTTTTACCACATACAGTTAAGTACCATAAAAAGAAAGTAAAGAGTTGACAGGAAGACTGTTTCTCGGATACTGTGCTCTTGTTTGTAGACAGGGAAAGATTTTCACCAAATTTGAAATTGCAGCATAGTGTAGATTGTACATAGAAATCCATTCGAATGTTTTAAAAAAAAAAAAAAAAAAATATAAGAAAAAGATTAGGTATTCAGTGCTCTAAATGTGTGATTTATGGTTTAAAAATTTGTACTTCAGCAGGAAGTAAATTTGTGTTGCAATTACTTGAAGCTGAAGTGGAACCTTTTTGTGTGTTGGAGAAATATTACTTGTTGCAACATGGGATTGCCATGGAATTTAGCCACTTTAAATGTCATAATCTTGTTTATTGGTTGCGATTTCTTAACTACAAGTTTGTCTTTGAGAAAATCTTCTTCGATCAATATTTTATAGCAGTGTCTCTAAGGAATTGTAGGATGTACCCCTCCCACATAATCCCAATGTGTCTGTGATACTTAGTCCACAGGTTCTCAGTTAGTGTTAAGCCCGTATTGTTGAGTGACGAGCCCACAGGTTGTTGTGGAAAAATAAAGAAAGGTTTTGTGGGAATACAAAGCATTATATACAGGTTGTTGTAGGGAAGTGCTTTGTGTAGAGTTCCACAAGTTGTTGTTGGAAAATATTTTATGAAAAGCCAACCGCTAGCAGGTAATAGTTGTGTCCTACAATTAGTTCGGTTTCTTTTTGTATGATAGATGTATTAAATTAAGCAAGTATGTGTTACTACATTTGTTTTAATATATTTGAAAGATTGTGATGTTGTTTTAAGTTGTTAATTAATTTCTGAAAAGTTAGTGAAAATCTTTGACCAGTGCTAACAAATGTCAGTTTTTGAAGATCTTACACAATTGCTAACACAAAGTCAAGTCAGTGAAGAACATAGGCAATTGCTAACAAAGTCAGTCAGTGAAGATCTTGGGCAATTGCTAACAAAAAGTCAGTCGGTCAGTTATAAGATCCTTGGCAATTGCTAACAAAGTCAGTCAATGAATTTAGATCTTAAGGCAATTGCAAACAAAAAGTCAGTCAATCAGTGAAGATCTTAGGGTAAGACCAGTGATTACAAAAAAAGGTAAAGTCAGCACAAAGCCAGAATAAGTCCAGAAACTTGTCTGAATAAATAGCAAAACTTAAACATTAATCTGATTACATATAAATAGCCTATGACAGGTAAGGCTACTGTAGGTCTGTTGGTTCCCTTAATTTCAGAGACATTGCTGTTAGAGAAATAGTCTGTGATTTGTCGCTAACCTATAGTCTGTTAACTACATGAACAAAGAAAAATTTTAGGACAATATTTATCTCTGCACGTTTTTGTTTTGTTCTAAAAAAAAAAAGTCTAGTGCGCTGTGTACAATGGACTAAATTACAAACAGTATAATGCATTATAACATCTTGAGACTTGCCAGAATCGCGAGATTTTATTAGCTTTTACTTAGACTAGTCTACTTGTACCAGTAACAAGCAGAATAAAAAGTCTTTGTTTAATTTGCCGGGGCCACATAAACGTGGTTTCATATTCATATTTATTACCGTTTTCTTGTAGAAATTTGCAGGAATGATTTGAGAAATCTGCGAGAATGCCTATCTTACATATGCAGCAATGTTTCTGATTTTCGGTTTTAGTCGCAATTTTTTTGCACCCTCTTACCAAACTGGTGGTACGCATTATCAGAAGATGTATTTTTTTTGCCAACTAATGTTTCTGAAATTTTTTGTCATTTTGGTGCCACATATGTTTTCCGTTTTCATTGAAATGCACTTGCATAACTCATATTTTTGACTATTATTTTTATTGATGTATAGTCTGTTTATTGCACTATTATGTGGAATGGTAAGAGAAAGTGTTTGGAAAAAAAACATCAACATACAAATTTATACAAACCTTTGTATTGCTGATTTTGGCTCATCATTATAAGAATAGCCCTGTTTGATAATGGGGAGTGATTGAAACTTAGGAAATTTGTTTATTATGTTTATTGTAAGCCAAGATTCCTTTGGAAATACTTGCTGTATCACAAAGACACAGAGCAGCCGGGGGCACATAACTCTTTAAGTTTTCATTTTTACAAAATGATCTGTGTTTTGTGATAAGAAGCAAATTTTTATTGAAGTTTCATATTAAAGTTACAGCATGAGAGTTTTAATGAAGACACTGGGTTTAAATATATATACTAATCTCTTAACATCATCAAATACAACACTTGACACAAACAGCCCAGGAAAATTTAAACCTCCAGACAGATCACAGCTGACATAAAGATTCAGGTTAAGTAACTCTAACATGCAGCAATTGACAGATTTTACACCCTTTTCTCCTGTTTCACTCTATCACTGATCAAATTCCATGTTCTGACTTTACCATCATTACAAAAATTTCAACACATTCAACATGTTCAAGTTTGAATCTTTTGAATGTTTAATTGAGCAAAAGTATGTGGAAATGCTGCAGTATGTTGACCAGCGTAAAACAAGTCAAATAAAATCTTCTATTTTCCCTCTTTAAAGTCACTGGAGCACTTTGGATGAAAAATAACTGTTGTAGTTCTTATATTACCAGGAAGGATGTCTTTAACTGGCGAAAATGACTGTTGTTTGTATGAAAAACATTCCTTAGCATAACTTTATTCATTCCTTAGCATAACTTTATTCAATCGAAAGTACATGCTATACATATAGGGCATTATTTTTGTAAGTAAGAAACATTTTCTGACAGCACTTAACACAAAGATATGAAAGAAAGGTCAACATTGTTTAAGAATAAATAAAACGCAATTCTGTCATTATTCTATAAACAGATACATTATTCCATACCTGAGTATTTAAAGTGAAGCAGGGCCTTTAATGATAGAAGATCTTACTTCCAATCTAATTTTAGGAACCACACATTTTACAATAAATTTAATTGGGAACATAATGATTGTTTTTGTTCTTTTTAGTATGTTTGCACCAGATGTAATAGCCATATTAATAAACCGCCTGTTAGTTTCATTGAACCTTGCTGAGTATAATGTGTTTAAAATCTGAAAATTCTGTGATGGAATCGTGATGTATGTGATATGTTTATTTCTTAGCTGTTGTGATCCTTCACTATCCAGCTAAAGATATGTGCAGTTTAGGTCATATTGCTGCCAGCTTGTATGGATCACATATAGATCTGTGCAGTTTGGGTCAGATGGCTGGCAGCTTGTATGGATCACATATAGATCTGTGTAGTTTGGGTCAGATGGCTGGCAGCTTGTATGGATCACATATAGATCTGTGCAGTTTGGGTCAGATGGCTGGCAGCTTGTATGGATCACATATAGATCTGTGCAGTTTGGGTCAGATGGCTGGCAGCTTGTATGGATCACATGTAGATCTGTGCAGTTTGGGTCAGATTGCTCGCAGCTTGTATGGATCACATATAGATCTCTGCAGTTTTGTTCTGATTGTTAGCAGCTTGTATGGATCACATAAAGATCAGTCTTGAACTTGCAAGACTGGGTTATGTAAGCCAGAGTTGCAGCCCCTGAAAATGCTGTACAGTTGCCAATCCAGAAATCTCGTCTCAGATCTGGTTGCACACAATTTTTATCACATAAAGATTGCTTTCTTGAACTTACCAGATATGGTCATGTTGGCCAGAGTGACGGTCCCTAAAATGCTAAGTATACCCGTGATACACAGAGTGTCTAGCAAGTATGATTTGTGCATTGTAAAATGACAGTACTGTATGAATGTGGGTATTAGTAATATTACAAGAAACAAACATTTATAAAGCTAATTAAAGCACTATCAGTATTAAAACACATGCTTATATGTATGCAGTTATTGCCAGAGATCTTGATGATATTGTTTCCGTTTCTGTCATATTGCCATAGAGTTTATGCAGAAATATTTGATTATCTGATGACAGGCTGTAGAAAAGGTCACAGAAGCCGCTATTTTCCCTAGCTTTGATGCATTTTTTGCCCCCGAAGGGTGGCATATTAAAATCGCACCGTCTGTCCGTCTGACCGTCTGTCCGTCTGTCCGTCCGTCCGTCTGTCCGTCTGTCCGTCCGTCCGTGCGTCCCCACTTACAAATTCGTGTCCGGACTGTAACTTTGTCATGCATTGAAGGATTTTAAAATAACTTGGCACACATGTCTAGCACATCAAGACGACGTGTCGCGTGCAAGACCCACATCCCTACCTCAAAGGTGAAGGTCACACTTGGAGTATGAAGGTTATGGAATCCTCTATATATGCACACATTCGTGTCCGGACTGTAACTTTGTCATGCATTGAAGGATTTTAAAATAACTAGGCACACTTGTCTAGCACATCAAGACGAGGCGTGTCGCGTGCAAGACCCACGTCCCTAGCTCAAAGGTCAAGGTCATACTTAGAGTTTGAAGGTAATGGATTCCTCCATATAAGCATATATGCACACATTCGTGTCCGGACTGTAACTTTGTCATGCATTGAAGGATTTTAAAAAACTTGGCACAAAGTCTAGCACATCAAGCCGGCGTGTCGCGTGCAAGACCCACGTCCCTAGCTCAAAGGTCAAGGTCATACTTAGAGTTTGAAGGTAATGGATTCCTCTATATAAGCATATATGCACACATTCGTGTCCGGACTGTAACTTTGTCATGCCTTGAAGGATTTTAAAATAATTTGGCACAAATGTCTAGCACATCAAGGCGACGTGTCGCGTGCATGACCCACATCCCTACCACAAAAGGTCAAGGTCACACTTAGAGTTTATAGGTAATGGAATCCTGTATATATGCATACATTTGTGTCCGGACTATAACTTTATTATGCTTTGAAGGATTTTAAAATAACTGTGCACAAATGTCTAGCACATCAAGCGGATGTGTCGCGTGCAAGACCCAAGTCCCTACCTCAAAGGTCAAGGTCACACTTAGTGTTTAAAGTAATGGAAACTGTATGCATGATTACTCTGTCAGCATGGAAGGATTTTAAAATTACATAGCACATTTATTGAGCACATGGAGAGGACACAGACTGTGAGGCACCTCTTTCGGGGGCATTCGTCACTTGGGAGGGACAGCTCTTGTTTCATAATCGCTTTATATTATATCAAGATTCTTCATATGAAATATTTCATTCTGCGGTTATAGCTCTGCTAAATGTTAAGTGTTTTAGAAAAGCTCAGATGATCTCTCTAATTTTAGTAGAGCTCCAATGAAACCTCTTAATTTATTAGAGGTCAGATATTATCTCTTAACTTTTAATACTAGAGCTCAGATCAATTTCTTAATTTACTAGAGCTCAGATATTATCTCTAACTTCATTAGAGCTCAGATAAATTTCTAAAATTACTAGAGTTCAGATATTATCTCTAATTTAACTTTGTATGTGGGAACCAAACAGTCTACAGTATACACTAGTCAGACTTGCAAGTTGAAGGACATGATTTCACACTGTGTGTCACGCTGAAAATAGAAGTAGTTTCATGACGGTATGTGCAAAATCTCAGGCCCAGCACTTGTGTTTAGGGAACGGAGTCGGCTGTAATGAAGTTAGGGATTCTTCAGATGCGTTGATTTCTATCTGCAGTATATAAATACTACTTGAAATTACAGTTTCATATTGCTATATCCTGTTTTCTGTATTTTTTTCAGGGAGTTGAGACAGCAAAAGAAAGATATCAGGTTACTTACAGATATTAAAAAGTTCTGAAGGAAATTAAAAAGGGCTGTCCTAAAAGTTGGTACTTTCACACAACAGACCAAGAACCTACCATTTCAGTGGAAACTCTTGGCAGTTACCAGTAAATATGTGAAAAAATGTCTATCCAGCAGTATTCACTTTCAGGTAAGTGTCAACATTAGAACACAGTAACTGTCAGTAAGCGAGTTTGATGGCTAACATGTTAAGGGCGTGAGCCTGGGTCCAGTTTCTGTTTCTGGATAAATTTACTCTTGCATTTTTTGGGAGGGCAGTTGGTGAGTTTTCACTTCATGTTTGTTTTAAGGGATGGGGAGGGGGTCAGTTTTGACCTTTGGGGGTCAACCAGTTGCATGTACATAAATGAAATTGGAGTGTTGGGGGAATGGGAGGGGAGGATATGAAACTTTTATCAGGGTGTAAGGTATTTTTTTATGGCAGATAATTGTGTTGTACTGCATTGATTAAATTCAGTTTAAATAGGAAGGGCCCAGCTTTAAATAATTCAAATAAGAAAAGACCAGCTTTAAGTCAGACTTTAATTGATATGCGTTATGTTATACACATGTTACCCATAAACTGCATTGTTCAGAAAGAAAATTCAGTGACTCAGTAGTTAGTGTGAAAGGATCAGATTTTATAACATGATAGTACCTACAACCCTAAAGTAGTATGAAATATCACAGAGATTGAAGGACAACAAAGTGACTCACTACAACGCTAAATATCACACATTCTTTAAATAATACATTTAGCTTCAGATAAATTTGTCATTTAAAATCAATATTCCATATCTAAGTGATAAAAAAAGCTTATACATTCATTGCCTTGACTGTTGTTCTGTTCTCAATTAAAGGAATTACAAAATTCCATTAGATAAAAGTCACCAGTTTTACTGTTTGCTCAATAGCGTAGATTTATTTGAAGTGTATTTAAGTCCGCTCATTTTCACTCTAGTTTTTAAGGATAGACTACAAACTGTATTTATAAAGTAATCAATCAGGGAATAATATTTTTACTAGGAGAAGCTGCCTTCAGTTTAGTTGCTTGGTATTTTGGAATAATATTGTTCTCGATGTCCTCGCTTTTCCTCTGTAATTAGTTGAACAGGTCATGGTTGGTTTGACTTTCCGGCTCTTAGAAGATAAATTTTAAGTCTGCCTCTCACCTACAAACTTGCCGGTTTGAGCCATGTGGGATCCAAGTGTTTGCCACATACATTGGTAATAGTGCTGTTTATTCATCGGGTTCAGTCTCCAGGTCACTCCAAAAGGTTTTAATTTCTTTAGAGATAATCTGTAATGATTCAATATGAAACAAAATGTAACTAAAAATAGTAAGTCTGTAACAATTCAATATGAAACAAAATGTAACTAAAAACAGTAAGTCTGTAACAATTTAATATGAAACAAAATGTAACTAAAAAAGTAAGTTGAAGTAGTAACATTTTCTGTATTTAGGCCTTGTAACCTTTGAGAAATATTTCAGTAAGAAGTGTCACACTGAATCTCGGCAAGAACCAAACCCCCAACTGTATTTAACTGATTCAGAGTTATTTTACCCTTCAAAATTGCCATATTGTATTATTTTATATGCTTATAACACTATAAATGCTCTGAAACAAAAAATAACACTGAATTAAGTGATAGAAATGATAATAAAACCTGACAGAATTGGTAATAACAGTATTTGACGAGGATAGCCCAGAAAATATTGTCACTATTCGGCAGAAGTAAAACTGTCATGCAGATTCGTAACTTAGTATGTGACTATGGTAGTATTCATTTTTTTCTGTGATTATAAATTGTGGTCTAAATGTAACCTTTCTTAAAATCATAATGGTCAATTTTGAGGGTAGTACTATATTATACAATTATAGACTAATGTTGAGGTCAATATTTAGTTATATCGTATACCTGTCATAAATACTTAATCCTGATTGGCCGATAGCGCTCGCGTGCCGAGTCCGCAAAAGTATCTGTATAGATCTGGAAAATGATGTGTAGACCTGCACGGATTTCAAGACGTCATTTCTGTTATATTTTCGCATAATTTTGTGAGGTATATGATATAACAATTGTAGACTAATGTTTCGGTCAATATATAGTTTTGCGGACCTGTGAAAAATGATATTGACCTCGGACTTCGTCCTCGGTCAATATATATTGTGGACCTGTTCAAAGTGTTATGTCAGCATCATTTTTTCACAAGTCTGCAAATTATACATTTACCTCAACATTAGTCTATAATTTTTATATCCTATACCTCATAAGAAGTAGTGATATAATCCGTGCAGGTCTACACATCATTTTCCAGGTCTTCACATACTTTTGCGGGCCCGGCATGTGAGCGCTATCGGCCAATCAGGATTCAGTATTTGTGCCAGATATACGATATATACAGTGATAGACTCAGTCTGTATATAGTTATGCGGACCTGATGAGTGATATTGACCAGGACGAAGTCCAATATAATAATTGTAGACTAATGTTGTGGTCTATATAATAGTTTTATGGACCAGTTTAAAAGTGATATTAGTCTTAAATGATATTGCATACCTCATAAAATGTTACGAAAATATTTGAAAATATAACAGAAATGATGTCTTGAAATCCTCGCAGGACTACACTTGATTTTCAAGGTCTACACACACTTCTGCGGACCCCCACACGTAATCCCTATTGGCCAATCAGGATTAAGTATTTATGACAGGTTTAAGATATATACCTTTGCGGACCCGGCACATAATCACTATTGGCCAATAAGGAATCAGTTTTTGTGATGATAGGTATTATGATAACATGATATTTGGACCTGTTGACCTTAAATCATGCTTTAGTCAGGGCTGTCACTATCACATGCAGCGAGAGACATTCTTGAGGATCACATTCTTAAAGAATGAACATTAAATGCTCATTTAATACAGTTGTTAAGTGGCCCTTAAGATATTAAAAATGAAATTATTCATAAAGTGTAAACAAGTCTATCATAAAAAGGCACTGTGTATTATCACGGATTAATCTTGTTGATCTGTACAAGAGGTTGCATAAAGACCAGGTGTAATTATGTCACCTCAGTTTACCTTGTGACAAAGTTTGCCCATTGTTAATAGTTTAACAAATTAATCTTGAAGTATGTATAGCTATAAATCATTGATATTCTCCGAGTGTGTATTTAGATACATAATTGACGTGTCCTATATTCACTTTAGATGTAATGTAATCGCTGTATGTGTTGTATAGGGCACATTGTAAGCTACCTGAAACGGGCTTTATACATTGTTTAAAAACAAACATTTTGTTCGTTTGATTGTCAGCTCGTCTTACGCAGTGGGCCGTAAACGACTTTGCTGATTAACGATTGATCTGATATAGAATAAATAAATAATCTATTTACACATCAGTCCTAATGAAAACTTAGGATCTTATTTTAGCGGTGAGATAACAGGCAACCTTAGTGATTAGGTTTGTAGTTTTAATGTAGTAATTGATGGATATAGAACAATGGTTATATGGGTAATAATGGAGGTGTGTTGAGTTTTGCGAGTCTGTCTTGTGTCAGATGCCGATATATTTGTCAGATGCTGTGTGAAGTTTGCATGATAGTTACATTTGCTGGAAGTCGCCAGGTAGTTTCAGAATAGCCGTGACTTCGTTTTTAACCCCTCATTGTAAAAAGATGGTTCTGTCTTTCAGTTTAGACAATACTATAGGTGCTCACTAAAAATATATCAAACAGTGCAGATCACTATCAGACTGTGGCACACTGATACGCCACCTGATTATAATCGGCACTGTTCTCAAGGACGCCACCAGCAGATAAGAGTTACGGCTCATTGGCTAATATCCTTTTTAGCTCAACTAGAAGGGATATTGCTTTCCTCCTTGTGTCCAAGTTGGTGTTGCACTTTTGGTTAAAGGTTTGAATGCAAACTGCTGTCATGGATATATCTCGGGTACTACTGAAGTATTCAAGGGCATCTGCCAACTCTTCACTAAATTTAAATCAAATTATGCGCCATATCGAATTTATTTAAAATTATTGTTTTTTCATTTAGAAATTTTAGTTTGAAGTTTTTCGTGCAAATTTCTCACATAGCCATATTGTTTTTAAAGATAAAGTCCTGTTTTGTACTAGTGCTTGTCTTTTCACTAGCAAAGCACTTTGAATAGTCGAACATGCTGTCATCAGACAGTTCCCCCATGTACATGATGTTTATGTAATAAGGTCAGTACATGTATGCAGTTTCAGAGTGACATCTGCAAATTCCTGGAAATTGAGTTAAAATTAAATTCCGTCTAGTCTTAAGTAAAAATAATTGTAGCATTTTGAAATAATTAAAGAGAAAGTCAGTATCAGGTTTCGATATTACCAACATTTGATTGAAAGTATTTAATATGTACAGAAGAGGAAGAATTAGAGGCCCTAACAAGTGCATTGGTATTGAGTTTGTTCCCTTTGTGATTCTCAAAGTAAGACGACTGAAGATATACAGTTCTGCTTTAAGAAATCTGTCCGTTACCGCATTTAGGACATACTTTTTCTGTTCACATCGATTGATGGCGCATATTCTTGCAGATTATATACAAGTTGTAACTGCTTCCTGGAGTTCTTATGAGGACATGCACTCAAAGAAGGGCTTGTAAATGTCATGGTCAGAGTCCTCAAACAAGATTTTAACCCATTGACCATTGGTTTAGGAGTCCTCTGCTCTTGTAATTCATTCACCTCCAGTTGTCTAGTAGTGAAGAGTTGCTGACTTGAAACTGCTGTAAGCTGTCATAGACAACTACGTCTCTTTATGTGAGGAAGTTGACAGGTTGTCTTGTCCTTTAGAGGAGGATATGCAGGGACTTTATTAGGATGTTGTTTAAAGGACTAAATAATCATTTGCTACAGGACCAGTCCATGTTTAACAAGAGTCTACCTACTTGGAGTTTTGGTTTTTAATTTTATATGAGGTTTAGATTCAGTGTCACTGTAGGGAAATAATTTTCTTACGCAATATGTTCAAGAAAATGTAAGGTCCATGATTTCTTGAGGTACCTCTGCAAGATGTACTTAAGCAAGTATGTTAGTAGGTCAGAAATCAGCTGGAAAAGAGTAATTTTTGTACACTTTGCCAAAAGATGTGTTATATTAAATCTAAAATGAAAACTGATTTCATCTCCCTTTTAACATCTGGAATAAATTGAAAAGTGGAAGCGTACTAAGCTAGACATTACAGTCATATATCTCTCCGATTTTATATTGATCACGGTGAGGACAGTTTCTTAGTAGGAATATTGTGGTATAGCCACACCTTCCTAAAGTCCATTTATTACCAAATAAAGACCAGTTAACAGGGAGTGCTAGGTAAAATATAAATCTGTTCTGTATTGATTAAAACAATGGCACTGAGGGGAAAAACAAGAACAATGCTATTGTATTAATTTCTAGTGTTTTGCCAACTAACTGTATGTAAATGGTCAACAAATTGGTGCGAGAAGAGAAAATACAGTCAAACCTATGTTAAAGATCACCTCTGAATAGAGACCACCCTGCTAATAAAGACCAGCAGGGAGATCACCTTGCACTATTCCTCTGTAGTTGACACACCTGTGAATAAAGACCGCATGCAAACAAAGACCACATTTGTAGCTTCCCAACAGTGGTCTTTGTTAAAAGGGTTTGACTGTATATGTAAAATACTTACGGAAGTTTTATTTCTCAACTGATGTTGGGGAAGGGGGTAGGGGGAGAGTGAGTTAGATTGGAAAAAGTTATTTTTCTAAGAGGGGACTTGGACTGATAAAATACTTTGCATGGCTGAAAATATCTGTGGTGTCAAGGTGAGCTTAGTGTCATCGCCTGAATGTCCTTGTCCATTCATAATAAACCTTAGCCCCATTTGACCCCCATTAAAATTGATCAGAATGTTTGTCTTGATGATCTCTGGGCCAGGTTTGAAACTGGGTCATGTGGGATCAATAACTAGTTCACCAGGTCAAGTCATTGAAAAACCTTGTAAACATTCTAAAATCTACATTTTGTACTGGATCATCTTTAAAGTTTGGACAGAATTGTTTGTTTTCAAGTTCAAAACTTGGTCATGTGAGATCAAAAACTAGACCACTAGGTCAGATCATAGAAAAACCTTGTGAACTCTAAAAGGCCATAATTGACATCCAATCACCTTTATAAGTGGAAGTTAATGTTGATTATTTACCACTTACCATCATTATAGTAGAAATTTTGCAGTCTTAGAACTAGTCCTTCCCTTTATTGAAGGAAGTTTTGGTAAACTGCCCACATGGAATAACTGAAATACTGATGCAATATGTGTGATAAAACCGAAAGAAAAACAAGCACAAATCAATAAAGCCGACAACTTATATATAACAATAATGAGATTTCTTTTATATAATATTTGTCAAAATAACCAAAAATAGAATTTCTTAGCTTTTTCTAAATACTGTGAATTGTTTATTAGAAATGCAAACCGAATCCAATTTTCCAAGAATTACTTTTTTTGTCTGATCTGTTGAGTGAAAGGGAGGTTATTCAGAAATGACTTCTATTTGAGCTGATCAGTTTTGAATGGTCTGATTTGAAAGAAAAAAATGTTACACCAAATAAAAGTTAATTATTAATGGAGAATGTGGAAACTTATTAGAACTCATCCAGTCTCGGCTCAGAAATTAATTTTCTTGTGTTTTGGAATTTTGCAAGATTTTCCTAGAAATTAATCACTGAAATGGGTTTGCTCAGGGAGACTGTTCTATCCAGACTGGATTTGACTACAGGATTGGCAGAAGCTGCTAGCGAAAAATCTGCTCTTGTGACATTGGAAAGATTTTGCCATATCTGCTAGTTCCGCCTTTGATATAATCGTGCAAATGACGAAATTAAAATTCGGATTTTATGAATGCCGGAAACAAAAGAGATCTGTATCACTATATTCATAGAAAGTATACAATAGACATGCATAGGTTTTCCTTATTTCATTTGTGTATGTACTGTTTTGCCTTTTGATCGTTGCGATATGATTTGATTTTAAGGCATTTAAAGTCGCCAAATTTAAAAGCCTAGGGAAATTTTTGCGAGCATATTGTCACAGGCTGTTGAGTTTCAATAAAGCTTTTCTCTAAATCTTAATATAGAGGAAAACAGGATAGATTTGACAAAAAGGAGGTAGCGAACTTATTGTAAAGTAAACGCTTAATTATACAGGTAGTTTTGCATGTTAGATTATTGTGGCTGATGCTAGTGATAGTTGTACAGGTCGATCCAGCAACTGCTTGTTGAACGAGATTGAAATAGATAAGAAAGATAACTAGCGAGTAATAACATCTAAGCGCGCAGTAGTTACGGCTGTAAAATATATATCAGATGTTCTTTCAAAACTGGATCAATGTTAACCATGATTATTGGTTGTTTGAAATCATTCGAAATAGCTTTTGTTAAGGCAGGTGTTAAAATGATTTGCTCTTGATTGAAGCTGGAACGCTGTTGATTTTTCGCAGATTTCACTTACAACACGTGTTGACATGTCAAAGTGACCTCTACCATTCCTGTGGCCAATCGGTAACTGATGAAAAGTCACTGTAAATTGATTTCTTAATTGAGACTAGTGTTAAATCCCTTGATACTTCAATTTGTCAAATAGTTTTCAGTTGATACAGATACTTTTTCAAGGACTGAATGCAACAGACGAATTGCAGCCAACCTTAGTCCTGCTAAATTTCTTAAATGGATTTGTAGATGATAATGATAGTGAACTATCAATTGGCTGCTCATGTCCGAATAGAAAAAAGTGCAGATCATGATCAGACGGCTCTGCACTGGCGGCAAAAAGCAGAATCACTCGGACAAGTTTCAAACTGAATTCCGTTCATTTCAGTACAGCAAGTTAACCACTATGGTACTCTGACATGTTGAAAAACTGCTTGTCGAGTTTCAAGATAAATACCTTAAGCTTATTCTTGATCTAAATTATATTGTAAGTTAAAACTGTATTGCATTGATAGTAATGACTGTATAATTATTTAAGTCTTGACTACTGGTGTAAGACATGCAGTAAAACAACATGTAGAACTGTCTATGACCTTGGCATCCTAGTCATGAGTGGATTGTCATATGGTGTGCACTTTCTGACACTTAAAGCCAATTAATTTAAATGTTTCCTGATTGTAATTGTTTCGCTTGTGCATAGTAATTGTAGTAAAGGAAGCCAGGAAAAAAATACCGATTGGTCGTTATGCTGCAACAAATTGATTTGTTTTCATTGCTTTTTTGTGTCATGTATTAATGCCGGGTTTTTGCCCATGAAATTTTGGAAAACTGTGAAAAAACCACAAATAACTGACTTATGATCTACAAGATTATAGAGGTAGGTTGCTATCACAGTCTGTGGTTAAGTGATTGGTTATTTTCTGGGATGATCAGGATCTAAAATCATATACATTCTTTTCCTGGTAGTCTTAGTAGACAGATCAGTTTGTCCCAGTTGACTGGTGTGGATCTGTTTGTCCCAGTTGATTGGTGTGGATCTGTTTGTCTCATTTGATTGGTGTGGATCTGCTTGTCTCAGTTGCTTGGTGTGGATCTGTTTGTCCCAGTTGATTGGTGTGGATCTGTCTCAGTTTATTTGTGTGAATCTTCTCAGTTATTGGTTTTTTGTATTTTGTGTGGATCTGTTTGTCTCAGTTGATCTCCGATGTTGATCACTGTCTACTTGATTGGTGCTGATCAGTTTGTCCAACTGATTGTGTGCTTTTCCCCTGATTGGTGTGGATCTGCCTGTCTCAGTTGCTTGGTGTGGATCGTTTGTCCCACTTGATTGGTGTGGATCTGTTTGTCTCAGTTTATTTGTGTTGATCTGTTTGTCCCAGTTGATTGGTGTGGATCTGTTTGTCTCAGTTTATTTGTGTGGATCTGTTTGTCTCACTTGATTGGTGCAGATCAGTTTGTCCCACTTGATTGATGTTGATCAATTTTTTCCCACTTGATTGGTGTGGATCTGCCTGTCTCAATTGCTTGGTGTGGATCTGTTTGTCCCAGTTGATTGGTGTGGATCTGTTTGTCTCAGTTTATTTGTGTGGATCTGTTTGTCCCACTTGATTGATGTGAATCAGTTTGTCTCAGTAAACTGTTGCTTGGTGTGGATCTGTTTGTCCCACTTGATTGATGTGGATCAGTTTGTCTAAGTTGCTTGGTGTGGATCAGTTTGTCCCACTTGATTGGTGTGGATCAGTTTGTCCCACTTGATTGATGTGAAACTGTTTTTCCCACTTGATTGGTGTGGATCAGTTTGTCTCAGTTGATTGATGTGGATCAGTTTGTCCCACTTGATTATGTGGATCAGTTTGTCCCTCTTGATTGATGTGGATCAGTTTGTCCCACTTGATTGATGTGAATCATTTTGTCCCACTTGATTGGTGTGAATCAGTTTGTCCCACTTGATTGGTGTGAATCAGTTTGTCCCACTTGATTGGTGTGAATCAGTTTGTTCCACTTACTTAATGTGGATCAGTTTGTCCCACTTGATTGATGTTAATCAGTTTGTCCCACTTGATTGATGTGGATCAGTTTTACTCAGTTAATTGAAACAGTGAATCAGTTTTACTCAGTTGATTGAAATGAATCAGTTTGTCCTACTTGCTTGATGTGAATCAGTTTGCCCCAGTTGGTTGATGTAATTCAGTTTGTCCAACTTAATTGGATTGGACCTGTTTGTCCAAGTTGACTGGCCTGAATGGTCTTGTAGTGCTGTACAAATGTCATCAAGTTATATAGGGAAATAAACATAAAGCATTGAAAAAACAGTAGCTACATGCTAGAGTGATCAAAAGCATTTAGAAAAGTTTTGGCTTTAAAGGCATATAATCATCGTAGATTTAAAACAGAAAGTCAGAAAAGTGTTTTAATTGTCAGTCTTTATGAAACAGTGATGGTACAGTAGTTAGTGTTGGGCCTAGGCTGTGATGATAACATGAAATTTGGGTAGTTGTTTGGGAATAGGTATTTGAATAATAACAAAAAATGTTTCATTGCTTAGACCTATAAATGAAAAAATTGAAACTCTTTTTCAAGAGACTTTTTTCATGTAAAACATTCTGTGCAGTAGGTAAGGTGATTGAAGATAACATTCATTGTAACCTGTATCAACCTGACAGGAAATGATAATGTGTCTAAGGACTGTTTCAGGTCTGGAACAACCTACACATATGTGCAGTCTGATCATGGTCTGCACTGTTTGCAATTCAAAAAATGGAAGTTTTGTCACCCTCTTTGAAGTGCAAAATCAATGGTAAAAACTGATAGCCACTATATTTTCTTGCCCAGAAGCATTCTTTTTGTTTCTAAATTCGAGAAGACTATCACCATGGCAACAGTGATTTTAATCAATCTTTTTTCTTATTTTGTTGATACTTATGAAAAAAGCATATAAAATATTCACCAAAATGACATACAGTATATCTAAAAGTTTAAAGAATTTTGCAATCGAAGATGATAGGCTGCTATTGGAATTTGAAAGTGCTTACTGTATTACTTTACTGCCTAAATGTAAACTGAAACAAGTTTAATATTTTTGAGGGTAAATAAAAATGATGTGTTAGATGTAGTTAAGATGATGTTATTTTGTGTCTCTCTGATAAAGTAAGCTTAATTTAACTGAAATACTGTTTGCTCAAAATACTCAAAAAAAAACCCACCTCAGATTTCTGAGTAAATACCCAAAGGCCGTGTATACTGAGCTATCGGGCAGTTCTATTTCCATCGTGCACCCATTAGAACAAAATTACAATACTGTCCAAATTGAAACGTGGCCATGATGGACAAAACATTTACTGAATGAAAGTCAGAGTGTATTTTGCATATAAAGTAATTGTTTCTGTTCATGAATTCAGACCGCAGAAATGTTTTGCTGCATATATATTTATTTTGCTTACTAAGCCATCCATTTCATTATTTTTGTTAACGAGCAGCTTATGTGAATTGATTATAAGAACTAGGACAAAATTGCGACATGTAATACATTCTTTCTACTGAATTTCTGATTTTCCTCTGCGTGGAGTTGCACTTGGTTAATTGTTAACGTGTAATTTTCTGTTTGTGGTATGCAGACTTATAAGTAAGAAGTAGGATACTGTGATACTATATACTAGATAGATAGGTATTCAGCAAAACTTCCCATTTAAGGAAGGTATAGATGCTAGAGATGCATATTACACTTGATCATTATTTTAATTTTTAGAAAGTCTTGGCCTTTAAAACTGCATGACAGTTTTAGATGAAGTAAAAGTTGCAGACTTGCACATTCCTGCAGTCTGATCATAATCTGCACTGTCCGCTATCCAGTGAGTAAATTTTCAGTGAACACCCCTTGGAATAGTGGTAACGTCCAAATTAAAAGATGGAAAGTCCATTTTTAGAAAATGGTTAAAGGTTAATTAAAGCGTTTTGATACTTAATCCAGCAGACAATTTATTCATGTGCAACCGTATATTCATTTTTGTTGTGTCTTCAGATTTACAAATACTTTTTCGTTTGACTAATGGTGAAGATATTTATGTAGTGTTGTGTACCGGCGTGTTATATAAGATTGATGTTAATATTAGTAAAGGCTGGTGGTTTATAAGCTAAAAGTTTATGTAGGTTGATACATGCAAGAAAATAATAAGAACGGAAAAGGGAAGATACAATTGGGGTGAATAAGTTCAAAAATGTTTTTCTCTGTCAATGAAACCCCCCTCCCCCACCCACACCCCCTCTTATCATTTTAGTTGACTCAGGTTTCTTGTGTTTTGATTAAAAAAGAATTCAGATTTCATTGTGACTCTTGTTCTAGTCTGCTGATGTAGCTATGATGATTCTGGTTTTGCAAACAGTGTAGATCATGATCAGTCTGCATGTCTGATCATGGTGTGTAGGTGTTTGCTGTTTCTGTCAGTAAATTTTAAGGAAGCCCCTACATGAACAATTAAAATAGCATTGTTCATAGTGAAAGATGTACAACTGTATTTCAGACATAGGAGTTTGGAGCTAAGCTTCTTCTTTGCTTTACAAAATAGGGTTTTTAAAAAAAGTAAAGTGTGCATTATTAAGTACCACTGGCCAATCTTCAACTTAATGCTTGTTTTTATCTTTGATTTTTGTACAGTAATTAAAACATAGCTTCTTTGTTGCAGGTCCAGTATGATGTGCTTGAAAAACACAGGGTGAAAAAAATGGTTTAACTGCTGGTCTGTGGGTACTTCCTAACTTTTTGGACAGAAATTGAAGGATTCGAACAAAACTTTGGCCAAACTTTGCTCAGTAAGTAAAAGGTATAATATTGATATATGTCAACGTGTCATTTGCAATTATTCCAAGAAAACATTATTAAAGTAAAGTAGTAGAGACCACAAAATGAACTGATTTTGGATAAGGAGGTACGTGTGTGTGTGGGCGAGATGAACTTCGGGATGTGCTTTTATCTCTGACTGCAGCACAAAGTGCTCAAATTGTAAACTTATGTGATGATCAAATGTCTACGATACGGTGCCGTCTGTTGTCAACAATAATGCTTCAAACGACATCTCCTCCTTGACCACTTGGCAAATATCAACCAAACTTCCAGGGGATTGCTCCTTGGATGGGCCTCTACCAACGTTGCTCCAATGTTACCATTCCATAGCACATAATGGCAGCCAGAGCTAAAAATAGAAAAACGTTTTCAGACATAGCGCAACCTACATTTGGAAAACGGTTATGAGACACAAGTGTACAGTTTGTCAGCATTTACAGTTAGAAAGTATTATAATTCCAAATTGAAGACTGAGAATTAGGAGGCCCCACCAGTAATTCTAGTATTGCTAATTGTTGACAGACATCAATAAGACAAAATTAGAAACGACATTAACGCTGTTCGAGTCAGTTGCTATTGACTAACTGGTATTTTGAACTTGGAGAAATATTTTATGATAGAATTTTTAAAATCACCATAAATAAATGGTAGAGATGACATTTTTAATGCATAATTAATGAAGAAAAAATATAAATCAGTTTCAGTCAATTAAACACTTCAGAGATAGGTTTGGGTCTCAACATTGACATACCTGTGAAACTGCATATTTACCACTAGACATGAGAAAAAGAAGAAAAACATTTTTAGTTACAGATATCGGTTTTTTAGCATTTTGTATTACGCCTATAAATGACATCGTATCCTTAACCACTGGGTCAGTTTCAACCAAACTACATGGGGTTGTTCCTTGGATGGTTTTACTCAGCTGCACATAATTGCAACCGGAGTTTAAAATAGAAAAAGCCTTCAAATAGCACCTCCTCCTGAACCACTAGGCCAGTTTCAACCAAATTTCACAGGCTTGTTCCTTGGATAGCCCTCTACCAAAATTGCTCAAATGGTTCCACTCGCTGCACAAAATGGCCACCAGAGCTGAAAGAAGAAAATTCTTTAAATAAGATCTCCTTAAAGGTCCATTACTAACACCAAATCAAATTACTTTTAAATCTGGCATTGTAACAGGGAAATACAGTTTGAAACTGGCTTCTTAAACTTCACAATAGCCGTAGAGTATTTCCCTGTTTGAAAAACCACTGCAGAAAAAAGAGGGAATGTTTGTGTATTTCCTTAGATTGACCTGGATGGTCTTTTTGTCCTACTTTCGCTTTATTGAATGTTGTAAACAGTCCGAGATATACTTTGCACATCATTGGAAGTAAAGTTCTTCAATTATAATTCAAAATAGGCATGCTTATTTATGTACAACCTATTTACAGCCTCTCTCTGGGAGATTTCTGGAAAATTACAAAGATATTTGAAAACTGGAAAACCTACTTTCGTTTTTGAAAATGCAAAATATAATTTATTACTTCTGTTGTTAAACTCATATTTTCAACACAATATGGTCACTTTGGTGGAGTATGTCATATTGTTCCTTCTGAGAAGACGCCCGTTACAGCTCCAGATTTAAAAGAAAATTCGATTTGGTGTTAGTAATGGACCTTTAACCACTGGGTCTTCACAGGGTTGTTCCTTGGATGGTCCTTGATAGTCATAAAATGGCCACCTGGGCTAAAAGTAGAAACAACTTTTGACAACATCACCTTTGCTGTTTCAGCCAAACTTCACAGAATTGTTCCTTAGATGGTCTTCATCCGAGCTCTGCACAGTTATTATATTAGTTTTCAGGAATTGCACAGACCTGATCATGTATTGCAGATGTTCTCTGTTCACTGAGGTGAGCGATATAGGGGCCATCATGACCTGGTGGACAATCAGTGGAAATTTGTACATGTACACTGATACAGTTGCAATGGTCAAGAAAAATAACATGCTTTAATATCAAGTCATCGGTTGATTCCAACAGTTTTCTTGTGCTTTCAGCTGTCTGCAATGTTCCATATGATTTTAACATTAAACAATTGGCAAAATTAATATTACTTACAAGTGTTTTCAAAAGTTCCTGACAAAATAAAGAAAAATCCTTCAGAAGTTACACTAACAGTGTTGAGTTTGCTGGGCCTCATCTAAAAATTATCTTACAATTTAGAAACAGAAACTCTCCCTTAAAGATGCAGACTGAAATTTGATGTTTGGAATCATAAAGTTGTTAAGGTGTCCTCCAGTAGAATGAAATTTTAGATGATTCTTCCAAAAAATGGATTATATGTCGGAGATAAGATGGTGATATATGTGCTACAAACAAACATTCGAAGGCAGTCTAGTTATTTTTTTCAGAAGCCGCAGACTTAGTTCAAAATGATGAATTAAGCCCAGTTCTGCAGTGTATTTAGGGAAAACAGTTGCATTTAATCCAATCAGTTTTATGCCGATGCTTTACATGTTTTATTTACTCAATAGATAAGTTATCAAAAATTTAAAGTAGTTTTTGGTCCATTTCGGAAGTGACTGTAAACAACTTGAATTTGTCATATGTCAAGTAATATTTTGCGGATTCGTGAAGATATTTACTTTGTTTCAGTAAACTGGCTTTCCTGTATTCTCTCCCTTGTTTTATTAAGCAGATGGGATCAATATTTATTTGCCAGCCTCAGCCATTCACGGCTACTACCTATATTTAGACAATATCTGTGTATTAGTTTTCAAGAGAGTGCCGAGCATCGTCACCACTGCCTGTCGTTTCTGCTGGATATATTGATTACAAATTATGTCTACATTGGATTCTGGTTGAAACGTATTATCCTGCTAAAGCCACTGTAACCTAATCAGCTCCGAAATCTCGGAGCTGTGACCGATACTCAACATTGTTTTTTTTTTCCTGTCACACAGATTGTCTCCATGAAGTGTGACATGTTTTTCATAGCTGTGAGGAATGTTGTATCATCAATGCTTTTACATAATGTTGACCATGGTCTAATGGCAGAAATGACTCTGCTAAATTTGTTTTGACTTGGTCCCAGAAATGTTATTGGTGCTAAAGGCATAGTAAAGGTTAAAGTAGATATACAGTGGAACCTGTGTTGGTGGCCACATGGATGAATCAGCTTTTTTATGGACAGCTGGTATTGGTACATCTAAAACAGGCTACTTTAAAATAAATATACCTGTATTACACTGCTGCCTGCTTTTTTAGGAAGGCTGGTATCCCAAACAGGCTATTTTAGATAAGTACACCGGTATTACACAGCTGCCTGCTTTTTAGGAAGGCTGGTATTGGTACACGCCAAAATAGGTTATTTTTAGATAAGCACACCTGTACTACACAACCACCTGCTTCAAGTGGCCAATTGCTTTTTATCCTTAGGCTGACTTCTTATATCATTAAAAGCTTGACTGTATTACGTAATGCACTGACTGATGCGGTACAGTCAAGTAAGATTTACATACAGAAGCATACAAAATTAATTAATAAAACTAGTATAGCATTTGTAATTCAGGACGCAAGTACAAGATAGAACCTGATTGACAAGCGCCTTTGACAGACACGGTTTTGTATTACCTACTATATTAATGGATACCACAGGCATGTAAACCGAAACTGCATATAAAAGTGGATATATAATAACTTAGATAACAGACTTTTACATTAAGACTTATTAGAAGGAAATGTTTTGTGTTTTGTTTGAGGTTGTATGTTCAAATCTTGCTGGGGTCATGACCTGTCTTTGAGAGTGCACAAGTGGGAAGAAGATATAATGGCATAATTATCCCCCCACCGAAGGTGAAGGGGATATTAGAAATGGTCTCCGTCCGTCCGTGCAACCGTCTCAATTTTGTCCGGAGCATAACTCCAAAAGTACTTGAGCGATTTTCTTCAAACTTCATACACTGACAGAGCACATTGGGAGGAAGTGCAGTGTGTAAGAACAATAACTCTGCCTTGCCTACTTTTAGAGTTATTCCCCTTTATCAGATTTACTTGAAAAACTTTGTCCAAAGCATAACTCCAAAAGTACTTGAGGGATTTTCTTCAAACTTAATACACTGACATAGCACATTGGTAGGAAGTGCAGTGTGCAAAACAATAACTCTACCTTGCCACTTCTAGAGTTATTCCCTTTATCAGATTAATTTGAAAAGTTTTGTCCAGAGCAAACTCCAAAAGTACTTGAGGGATTTACTCAAACTAATACACTGACATAGCACATTGGTAGGAAGTGCAGTGTGTAAGAACAATAACTCTACCTTGCCTACTTTTAGAGTTATTTCCCTTTATCAGATTTACTTGAAAAAAAATTCTGGAGCATAACTCCAAAAGTACTTGAGGGATTTTCTTCAAACTTAAACACGACATAGGCATTGGTAGGAAGTGCAGTGTGCAAGAACAATAACCCTTGCCTAATTTTAGTCAAATAGAAAAATATCATACCTATACTGATAATGAACATTAATATAATTTTGCAAACCTTCTCTTCATTGCCTTATTCTTTTTCCACTTACTTGAAAACTGTACTCAGCATGACCATAACTATACGGCTTTTTAAGGATTTCCTCTCACCAAGTAAAATGTACGAAAGTACAACCTTCAGGTAACTTCTTCCCGGCGGGGGGATTAACCATGTGTAACATGGCTCTTGTTTTTATGGTTCAATTTTTCTTCACAGCTAAGATATAACACTAATTAATTCATAGAAATCAACTTAAGGACATTTGCTACAGTTTCCTGTTTCCTATATAGGACCACAATTTTCCCTGTCATAGAATTTCTTCAAACTGGGCATGTTGACTGAGGATCAAGTTTAAAACAGAAATCTGAAATAAAAATCATGGGTCATCGGGCTCGATCTTGAATTATTTGCCCTTGAAAGTGAGATAATATAAGAAAATGCTGTTATGATGTCATGTATACCAGCTAAGGAAGGAAAATATTACACCTAGCATTAAAGGCTATAATTATATACATGATTACTTACACCCAGTATGAAAGGATATACATGATTTTTTACATCCAGCATGAAAGGATATATATTTTTTTATACCGTCAGCAGACTCCTAGAGCTCTCTTTCGGTGAGTGTGCTGGTCAGAAACCCAGAAAGCAGATCACCGAGAGTAAAAGTTCAAGTTTCAGGAACTTGTACAAAAGTCGATGTTAAAACTAAAACTCACATCAAATTATCTGATATATTCCATGATAGGAAGACTTGAGCTCAAGTTTTAACGTAAATTTAAAGACATAACTCATAATATGAAGACTCTGAGATGATCTGAAAAGACATAAACTTAGCGTCTACTTTACCTGAAAAAAAAAACCGGTCTTGAATTTTAGATAACCTCTGTAACCAATTATTGTTCTCTTGACATTTGATCCAACAACATCATTTATAAGAAAGCTGTCTTCCAAGTTCTTACTGACAATATTTATGTCAGCAAAATACCGAGATAAATATTGCCTTTAACATAGAAAAAAAGGAAGGAAATGCTAACTGTATTATTCTGTACATTTGTCATGGAAACAGAGGAAATTTATGGCTGATACTAGTTAGAGAGTGTGATTACTTATTTATATATTGAATTTTAGAGTATAACTTCTCCCCCAAATCACACACCACTTATCCATTTCAATTGATTTTTGTCTGGAGAAGAAAAAAATGAGAGAACGTAGAAAATTTAATGGAAGCTAAAATCAGAATTTGAATATGTCTGACTATGGTAATGTATGTATCAATTATTTATTCCCCGAAGATAATGTCGTTCTATTTTCCATTCGGCGAATGATCTACGTCCTACTATTTTGCAGATTTTCTGAAGTGAAGCGTGACAAGTAGTGTGTAGACGTTTTAGCGACAAATACAGCCATTTGTGTGATTATTTCTGTTGATGGACGATAACTCTCGCAAAATATGAGATATAAAGGTAAGAGATTAGACGCAGTTATGTTTGAAGTAACAACATAGTAGATCTTTGGAAAAGAGAACCTTGTTTTCAAGTGAGCAGGTATCGAGTTCTAATTTGTAAGTTTTTGTAAAACAAAAAGTAACTTTTCAGTGGATCTCACTGTGAATGTCAGCAGAGCATACTTGATGTAGATCTCACTTAGAGTTTATCAATTAGAGCACACTTGAAGCAGATCTCACTAAGAGTTTGTTTGTTAGAGCACGCTTGAAGCAGATCTCATTAAGAGTTTGTTTGTTAGAGCACGCTTGAAGCAGATCTCATTAAAGGTTTGTCAGTTAGACCACGCTTGAAGCAGATCTCATTAAGAGTTTGTCAGTTAGAGCACGCTTGAAGCAGATCTCACTAAGAGTTTGTCAGTTAGACCACGCTTGAAGCAGATCTCATTAAAGGTTTGTCAGTTAGAGCACACTTGAAGCAGATCTCATTAACAGTTTGTCAGTTAGAGCACGCTTGAAGCAGATCTCACTAAGAGTTTGTTTGTTAGAGCACGCTTGAAGCAGATCTCACTAAGAGTTTGTTTGTTAGAGCACACTTGAAGCAGATCTCACTATGAGTTTGTCAGTTAGAGCACGCTTGAAGCAGATCTCACTAAGAGTTTGTTTGTTAGAGCATGCTTGAAGCAGATCTCACTAAGAGTTTGTTTGTTAGAGCATGCTTGAAGCAGATCTCACTAAGAGTTTGTTTGTTAGAGCACACTTGAAGCAGATCTCACTAAGAGTTTGTCAGTTAGAGCATGCTTGAAGCAGATCTCACTAAGAGTTTGTTTGTTAGAGCACACTTGAAGCAGATCTCACTAAAGTTTGTCAGTTAGAGCACGCTTGAAGCAGATCTCACTAAGAGTTTGTTTGTTAGAGCACACTTGAAGCAGATCTCACTAAGAGTTTGTCAGTTAGACCACGCTTGAAGCAGATCTCATTAAAGGTTTGTCAGTTAGACCACGCTTGAAGCAGATCTCATTAAGAGTTTGTCAGTTAGAGCACGCTTGAAGCAGATCTCACTAAGAGTTTGTTTGTTAGAGCATGCTTGAAGCAGATCTCACTAAGAGTTTGTTTGTTAGAGCACACTTGAAGCAGATCTCACTAAGAGTTTGTCAGTTAGAGCACGCTTGAAGCAGATCTCACTAAGAGTTTGTTTGTTAGAGCACACTTGAAGCAGATCTCACTAAGAGTTTGTCAGTTAGACCACGCTTGAAGCAGATCTCATTAAAGGTTTGTCAGTTAGACCACGCTTGAAGCAGATCTCATTAAGAGTTTGTCAGTTAGAGCACACTTGAAGCAGATCTCATTAAGAGTTTGTCAGTTAGAGCACACTTGAAGCAGATCTCACTAAGAGTTTGTCAGTGAGAGCATGCTTGAAGCAGATCTCATTAAGAGTTTGTCAGTTAGAGCACACTTGAAGCAGATCTCACTAAGAGTTTGTCAGTGAAAGCACACTTGAAGCAGATCTCATTAAGAGTTTGTCAGTCAGTTTATGCTCAACAGTGTGAAGCAGATCCAAAAAGGGCAGTAGGGACTTGAAGCAGATCTCATTAAGAGTTTATCAGTCAGGGTACACTTGAAGCAGATCTCATTACGAGTTTGTCAGCTAGAGCAGATCTTACTGTGAGTTTTATAAAGCACCCTTAATGTGGATCATGGTAGGGGTTGTAAAAACGAGTAAATTTAAGAATGTTTTGAGTGGCTAGCCCAAGACACACTGGAGTTGTTGGTCTATGATTGCTAAAACTTTACCAAGTTTACATGTTTCTTTCCTTTTTTCAGATCATTTAATCTAATCAAAATCATTAGTCAAATGGGCATGATAGTTGGCTAGATTTAAATACCAACTGATCATCCCAGGTACTTGAAAAGAGAATGCTTTGCCCATTCTCTGTTACCAGATCTAGTGTTTATGGCCATAATGTTTTTGTATACTCAGCCACAATGCCCCAGTTCATGTTGAGTCTCTAAGAACTACCAATGTCCATGCGATAGTTTCCTTTATGGCATGTTTTGTAATACTGAAGTTTTGCATTGTTGTAGTGTGTTCCTTATACAGTAGTGTAATGTCAGATTACCTCCGGGTTGCACTTTCATGCCGTAAGTATATTGAACCAATTCCTGTTTATTGGAGGATGAATTCTCTGTTTAAGGACTGAAGTTACATCCACTGTTAGACATTTGTTCATGTATTCTGTTTAAATGGCAATGAAGTTGGCTTCTTGCGTACTGTATAGAGTAATTTAAATTTCAGGGGTTTAACGCAAAACAGTCGTTAGTCCATCTTTATTTCATATAACTTGGGACTGTTTTGCGTGGAACCCTCTTCAGTTGTAAGATGAATGTTAACCTTTCAGTGGCAATTGCCCTTGATGCTTTTAAATGGTTGGCATATCTGTCTTGCAGTCGGGCCCGTCGGGGGTCATTCCCTTATTTTTGTGTCTTAAAGTTAATACGGTATACCTGTCACTAAAGTTAAAAGCTTGTGGGTTAGTGACAGGACATTGCGGTGCTTTGGGGATATTAATCGCCTCTTTGGATTGCTTTTGCTCTTTGTTTCTTGACAGGTTGTGTGAACGAAAAAAATTAAAAGTGATTCAAGCAGTTAAAAAAAGGTTACAAATTGCCTCCGTTACTGCCACCTTTCACCTTGCGTTTGGAGATGCTGTTGCATAAGGAGAATTTAGATTGCATCAATTGTTAAAACTTGCTGTGTTAGGGGTTTTTATGTATGTCTAACCTTTCTTATTGCTGTGAGTGAATGAAACTAGATCTTTCATAGTTAAAATGCTAACAGTCTTTGTGTAAGGCGGTCTAACATTCATGTTCCTTGGTCTTCCAGTAAAAAGGAGTGGCATCTGGTCAAGTGAATACGGTCATTGACTTCTAATTGCTGAACCCCTCTAACTGATAGAGAGTCATGGACTCAAGTCCCACTTCCAACCTGACTCTGTGTGAGAAAGCTGCCTGTTTCTTTGGTAACATGGCAGCCTATGGTGGATAGGATTGTAGTAAGGGTCCCTCTCCAGAACAATGGCTAAATAAACTGCCTCCCTGTTGGTAACTGAAATACTGCAGAATATGAAGTAAAAAGAAAAAAGACACTAAAAAGGTTTTCTCGGTCTGTAAAAAGTTTTGGAATTTAGAGCCGTTTGATTATTGCTCCATTAGTATGATTATATAGCACTTTTCCTGTCTACGTTACTCGTCTGCAACCACTGTATTTCAGCCTCACAGGAAGCTGACACCCACTAGAAGTTGAAAAGAAACTGCGTTTTTTACTAAAACTCTCTAGAAATTAAAACATTCTTCTGAAACAAAGTTAGATTCTTCTGAAACAAAGTCTTGTATGTTTGCCTCGTCGTAATATGACAGGGTAGATAACTGTGCTGATGTTTCCTGTCAAACATTTTGGCAGTTACTCTCCCACAACCACTTGGCTAATTATAGTCTCAAGTTTTAAACAAAATCTCTGTAAGATTTGTCTCCCTTGCATTAAGTAGTTTGTTTTGCTGCCACATAGCACAAAATAGCTCCCAATGATAATACTGTCAATATAGCAGTGTGCCTATTGATTCTGATATTAGATCAACACTGCTGTATAATGTGACAGTGGGCAGTTGTCTTCGTCTCTAGCAGTCTCTAGCAATACAGTCCCTGTGATTCCCCAATCGCCGTACCTATCACTATCTGTGAAAACACAGATTTAATTGTTGATCTGTGAAATCGGAAGCTCTCTGCGAAAAAAAACTTATTCAGAGCGAGATCTCGGTTTTCGTATCGGCAGAAAAGAGTGATTAACAATTATTGGGTAAAAATATCAAAGTAAGAGCGTAAATGGCTCACTGTTAGGCTATGGAAATATGGGCGTTGGTATAGCAATGTTAGGTGACATTTCTAAAAATAAAAAAAAACAAAAAACAACAAGGCATTGTGGGATTGACATGTTTGTTTCTGGTATTATCGGTGATTGAATGAACCCAGTGAAATAATGATCCATGGTCTTATTGGAAATATAAAAAAAATGCTGGAACATGTTTTGTTACAATATTTGACCATTCAGAGATGACAGGCTATCTGGTGTAAACTGAATACATGCTGTTATATGGTGCCATGTATATGACTGTAAAATTATCAGAGGCTTTTCACTGATACTCAAATTACTTTCTCTAAGAAATTATGTAGACTAGTTTTAAAGTAGGCGGTGAGCATCAGATGTTCAGTAGGTTGCTATTTAGCTGTACATTGTTAATATAAATTTTGTTGTCTAATGTATTATAAATTAAAGAGCGGAGTTGAATTTGTTTCTCAGTGCAAGAATGAGAATACTCGTATGTTAAATTTCTTGGATTATTAACATAAGATTTTTTTCATCGGAGAGGGATTGTTCAGAGGCAGGGTGTGGTGTTGGTTGTGTAACAGAGAGGGATTGGCCCCTGTTCAGAGGCAGGGTGTGGTATTGGTTGTGTAACAGAGAGGGATTGGCTGCTGTTCAGAGGCAGGGTGTGGTGTTAGTTGTGTAACAGAGAGGGATTGGCTCCTGTTCAGAGGCAGGGTGTGGTGTTAGTTGTGTAACAGAGAGGGATTGGCCCCTGTTCAGAGGCAGGGTGTGGTGTTGGTTGTGTAATAGAGAGGGATTGGCACCTGTCCAGAGGCAGGGTGTGGTGTTAGTTGTATAACAGAGAGGGATTGGCTGCTGTTCAAAGGCAGGGTGTTGGTTGTGTAACAGAGAGGGATTGGCCCCTGTTCAGAGGCAGGGTGTGGTATTGGTTGTGTAACGGAGAGGGATTGGCCCCTGTTTAAAGGCAGGGTGTGATGTTGGTTGTGTAAAGTTCACTCTAGATTGGATTGATAAAATATAAGTGATAGTTGTAGAAATTATACTGCATTGATCAGAAAATTGATAACTTTCGTACAAGAGCTCATAGTAAAACTTCTGTTGAAAGATGTTGATATTTGTATAGAAAGATAATATTCATACTGTGAGGGCCTTTGTTTCATTGGCTCATGATTTTTTTGCAAGAATGATAATACATGGGCAGCATCATTAACTGTAAAATGCTGGCTGAAACTTTACTGCTTCAACCTTCACCATGCTGGCAGCAAATGATGGTACCTGTGTGGCCAGTGCAGATCATGATCAGACCTGCACTGGTCAACCTTGAAGCAGTAAAATTTCAATCAGCATTTAACAGTTAATGATGCTGTCCAAACTGAAAGATAGATGAGAAACTTTTGAATTAAAGGTACGATATTTTGGTATGGAAGTCAAATACAGTGTAATAAAAACATACATAAATTGAAAGCTTCAGTGAAATACTATCTTAAAGGTTTGATTTCATCTGAGGTAAATTCTTTAAGTTAGCTATTGCGGTTGCTTTTGCCGTATGTCCAGCAGAACGTTCTTTGGCCGTCTCTCTGGCATTCAACAATGGTGCAATCTTCATCAGAATTTTGTCAGAAATAATCCAGCCATTTGACTTCTGTAGTTCTGAAAATTTTCAGTGTTGGTCCGTTAAAAGTAGGACATAAAATATGAGTATGCAAAAGCCTGTTGGTTATGCTTGTAGATCTACTTGGGAAATATTAGGTTACTAGGTCAAATAGGCAAAGCTAAACCTTTCTGTAGATCTTGTCAAAATGTTCCACCTACTTTTCTATTTATGTTATGTGAAAATGAAATTTTACGTAAGAACAACATCTGTTGTTGTTTATTGGCTAATAAACAATTTCTTAAGTGTCTATGAAGAAGACAATCTACCTGAGCATCAGGATGATGATATTAGCCAATAAACAACACCCTTAGATATTTCAATTTTAACATGACCATGCAAGACAATACGTATAGAACCAGGTGTTTGAGTCAAGGTCAATGTCGCACGGGATTGGAGGTCATATGGCTATATTTTGGGACTGCTCAATGATTTGAAATAACATGGCATAAAGGTATAATTGAGGTAACCAGGTCAGTCAAAGTCAAAGGTCAGTCTTAGAGGTCAATGTTGATTTTCGGGAAGACAGATGTTTATATCTTAAAGATCATCAACCAAGTTTTTTCTTATTCCTGAAATAAGATTCGTAAATGTTCAACAGATCAGAAGTTTAACCCCAAAAAAATGTAAGACAGATTTGAGTTCGGATAATTCTTGCTTAGTTTAAGGTTGGGTTAATATTCAATACTTTAGCTGAAGACTTATCATTGTATGCTTCAGACAGTATGTCATTCTTTGAGATCTGAAAGTCATTAAATATTGAAAACATAGAGATACTACATAGTTTGAAATTATAATCTATCAATTATTCATACACTCTCCAAAAAAATTAGAGTGTTAATCAATTTGTTGTCAGAGTCCTTAAATCACCAGGGGAGATGTTAGTTAACATGTTTATTTCAGGTTGTGAAGTGGTATGTTTCAGTTTGTACGTCGTAAAGTAGTAACATGCTCATAATTATAGTCACATGTATATAAACTTTTCGGCCTTTTGCACACCTATTTAATGAATGCTGAGTTTGTAGGTATAAATGTTAAGATTTTAGTAAGTTTTTATTGGTTATTTGATTCCGGTGTTCATTTCAAATCAGGTCGATTGTTAGCGTTAGTGATTGTAAACTAGATAGCTACTTCATGTGCTGAATTGACGTTCACGCACCGTTGGTTTTCTGCACTGTAAAACACAAGTATGATGAAGAAATCCTCTTAGTTTGCTGTGTTAAGCTTTTAATATGTTGACTGGTACAATTAGCAGCTATTTGATACAGTCTATTTGTATGTTACAGTATTTGATAATGCCTCATCAGAGGGGAATATAAAATGTTCTATGTTAATATTAACAATGGATATGACTGGCAAACATTTCATTTATAAGGTAAAATTACAATATGTGAAGAATTAGAAATGTATTATAATTGTATGAGTTTGGTTATGTTTTATATTTTCTCTATAATTTTGTTCACTGATACATTCTTAACATGCGTCTTTGTTCACTGATACATTCTTACATGTGTCTTTGTTCACTGATACATTCTTACATTCTAATGAAGTTATCCATGCACGAAAGCTATTATGTCTTGCTTTTATGATGACACTGTAGATACTTCTGTTGTACAAATCACAGAATTTTAAGTCAACATTTAAATCTCTGAAGACTTAACATGGGTTATTGCCTTGATGAACCCACTCTCAAAATTCTCTTCCATATGAAATTTGTACCACTCAATTATTTTGAAATTCATGGAAGTATCTACCCAATGTCTTTATAAGTGCAAGACATGATAGCTTTCGTGCACCGATAGTGAAATATTGGATGGGTTGATAATTAGATAGAGAAGGAACAAAAACTATCTTTAAAAAATTTGTTGGTGCGATTTTGAGTACATGAAAGCGACTGGTAGCTAGATTTTATAGTAACAGTTCTGTCGAGTTTAATTTGTATGTAGTCAGAAGGCCCTAGTAGTAAATGTGATCTGGGTAGTTTGTAAGAACGTTTGGTAAAAGTTCCTTCTGGGGTGATCTAGGTAGTTGGTAAGAACGTTTCGTAAAAGTTCCTTCTGGGGTGATCTAGGTAGTTGGTAAGAACGTTTGGTAAAACTTCCTATTGGGTGATCTAGGTAGTTTGTAAGAACTTTTGGTAAAACTTCCTATTGGGGTGATCTAGGTAGTTCGTAAGAAGGTTTGGTAAAACTTCCTATTGGGGTGATCTAGGTAGTTGGTAAGAACTTTTGGTATAGTTCCTATTGGAGTGATCTAGGTAGTTTTCAAGAACGTTTGGTAAAACTTCCTACTGGGGTGATCTAGATAGTTGGTAAGAACTTTTGGTATAGTTCCTATTAGAGTGATCTAGGTAGTTTTCAAGAATGTTTGGTAAAACTTCCTATTGGGGTGATCTAGGTAGTTGGTAAGAACTTTCGGTATAGTTCCTATTGGAGTGATCTAGGTAGTTCGTAAGAACGTTTGGTAAAACTTCCTATTGGGGTGATCTAGGTAGTTGGTAAGAACTTTTGGTATAGTTCCTATTGGAGTGATCTAGGTAGTTCGTAAGAACGTTTGGTAAAACTTCCTACTGGGGTGATCTAGGTAGTTGGTAAGAACTTTTGGTTAAAGTTCCTATTGTAATGATGCAGTTGATAAAATTTAATGGTTCATTTATAGTTTATTTAATTATGTTCCTATTGCAGATAATGTGTGACAAAATTCAGGATAGTAAATCAATTGCTGATACTTAGTTTGTTTTTTGTGTAGTTAGGCCCCATTTTGTGTGTGGTTTAACCCCATTTTTCGACAGTATTTTAGTCATATAATTATGGGCAGTTTACCTAACCATCGTTTCTGGTTAGGAGCAGTACAAGACCCCTATCCTCTGTAAGAAACTGCTAACTTTTCACGCAAAAAGTATTGGTTGGTACCTGAGTGCGAACCCATGGCCCTTGATCAGTGTGAGGTTTTGTGAATAGAAGTCAGCTACCTTAACCACTCTCAACCATGTACCCGGTCACAGTGGGGTTAACAACAGAATGTAATGAAAGTACAGTCTGTTGCTATTAGTTCATTAAATGAAATAGATAAGGTTGAGTCCGCTTTGTTTCAGATGCTAGAGTGAAAACAGCTCAAGTGAAATTGTGTGTACAACTGAAAATTCTGGCTCAAATAAGATTTGAATTATTTGCCTCGCTGTAACGAAAAGGTTTAGCTAACAAAATAAATAGTCATTACTTTCTTCGAAAATAGCAGTGAAACAAAATGTATCACATAATTTAAGGCGAAGATGAATTTTCAGCATGTAAGTGTGACCTACCTACTTTGAATGTAGATTCATTTAGGGATTAATACGAAAGTGGTTCCTAAGGCTGAACTAATTTTCGCTAAGTTTTCTTCTCGAAATCCCTAATCATATTGAAAAGACAATTAAATGTAGCTGTTTTAGGAAATGAAAAGCTGAATTTTAGCGAGTTATTTAATTAAATGTGCGAGCTTAGGAAGGATCTGTCTGACATAATATTCACAGAAACGCATTACATTTTCTTATGTAAGATATATGTAAGTTCTGTGACGAGTTTCACACTTTTAATTCGGCTTTAATCTTACCGGTATATTTAGTTTGTCTGTAAATGTGTGAATAGATTCAGCAGTACAGTGTTCATATAGGTCGGCCGTGATTCTTCTCCGTTTTAAAAACGGAGCGTAACAGTTTGTTTGAGCTTTCAGGACTCGTGCTTTACTGAAAAAATTTTGTTGAGCTTAAAGGACTCCACACTTGACTGTAAAAAAATTTATGAGCTTCAAGATCTCCACACTTTACTGTGGAAAAAAATTTTTACTTCAAGGACTCGCAATGTGAAATTTTTATTGAGCTTTAAGGACTTGTGCTCAACTGTAAAACTTTTATGAGCTTCAAGGACTCGACACTACTGTAAAAATTTTATGAGCTTCAAGGACTCAACACTTCTGTAAAAATTTTATGAGCTTCAAGGACTCAACACTACTGTAAAAATTTTATTCCCCTTTAAGGACTTAAGCTTTACTGTAAAATTTTTATTCAGCTTTAAGGACTCAAGCTGTACTTGTAAGAGATGGACTCGCACTTTTATGTTATATCTTAGTTAAGCTCTAAGAACTCAACATTTTACTGTAAAAAAAACATTTATTCAGCTTTAAGGACTCTCGCTTTACTGTAAAAAAAAATTGTTGAGCTTTTAGAAAAGACTGGCGCTTTACTGAAAAAAATTATGGAGCTTAAAGAATTCAGGAGTTTGCTCCTAGAAAGTTTAAATGACCTGAAATATGCCTCTTTATTTTAGCCTTCTAAGACAAATTTTTTTTTTTCGTTTTTCATACCCATTGCACTACATAGAGAGTATGGGTATACAAGTTTTTACCTTTGTCTTTTTCTTTCCATGACAATTACTTGAAAATAGAACTCAATCTTCTTCCTTGAATTGCAGAAGCAGAATTACCATATATAGCTTAAAATATACAAAATGAGTTACCATAAATTCTTGGCCATAAGTCGAGGTCAAATTTCAAAAGTGATTTCAAATGGATGATTCTTAAAAAAAAAATGGACAAAAAACAATTGTTTGAACTCACCGCAGATTTTTTAACTCGAATTTTAATGTATTTTTATATGCCATTCTTTTCCTTTAAAGCAGTTTGTCAAACACAGTTCTTTCACAATCAAAATCTAGCAGTTGTGATGTGATTATTGCACAGTGATGTTTCATCCAACCACTATTACACTTAGAAAATATCTTCTGAAATTCGTATGTGCACATCTGAGATCGCAAAACTAATATTAATTAAAAAAAATTGGTGGTCGTATTTGGTTGACTTATGGCTGAGTATTTATGCTAGAATTCATTCTCTCAGTCAGAAATTTAAGTTGAACTTAAATGTTTATTTTACGTGTATTTCAGAGCAGGGTGTTCGATGTTGGTCAACATGCATACAACTTCGCCTGCAATAATGGTAAGTATTATATTTAAACAATTTACAATATTGAAAGAGTTAATGGGAAGGTTTAGCGCTGTGCATCTCTTTAGAAATTGCTGTTTGCTTTTGTTGAAACTTAGCTGAAGGTCTTCATATGAAATCTTAGGTTCATTCATTTGTTTTGTTTTCCCATTTATGAATATCAATTCCAGTAGATGTTGTCAGAATATTTTATCGTTATGGCCACTTCTAAATGTTTCGAGAAATTGGGAGAAGGCTTGTGTGTAAATTCTCCATGTGCACAGTACTGTCCCAGTTGCTGGACAAATAAGAGTTATGCCCCTTTAAACAATTTCATAAAAAATGTAGTCGATGTTGTTGCCGGTGCTTTTCCTGTACTTTGCAAAACTTGTTTGGATTGAAATGAATTTTTTGCGTGTATAATAGGCATTGATCCTAGACAGAGTTATTGCCCCTTAGATAAAAATAGCCAGATAAGAGTTTTCATTGCAGATTGAGAAAAATCATACTGCCCTGTTTAAGTGCTGCTTAAATGGAGATTTCTTTTCATTTTAAAGCACTCCATTCACCTGCATAAAGGTTGTGTAAGAGAGTTAACAATATTGAGTCTCATCTGTCAACTTGCCTTTGTTTAATTATCCCCCCAAGAGATTTTAATTATTAATACAGTTATTGATGGAAGATTGTAACCAATAAAGATATATGTGGCACCTAGTTTCAGATAGAAGTCATGTTAGGGTAGCACAGCATTTCAGATCATTGAAGTCATACCCTGATAAACTTCAGAAATGGACTTTCCCATCTCCTGATTTGGGTATAAAATGCAAAGTGTTACAACCCCAATTAATCACTGTCTAGACTCATTCCAGATGAGATCAACTTAGGACACAACTGCGTGGCACTGATTAGGATCGAACCCCGGACCCTCTGATCCTGAGGCAAATGCGCTATCACTGTGGCTCCACATAGCATATTGCGGGGGCATCCGTTGTTGCTATGGACACATTTCTAGTTTTGAAAAAGGGTACTGTACTGTAAGACAGATGCAGAAGTCCATAATATTATAAGAAATTATGATAGTAGATTTAGTTTTGGTCTATCAATTAACAAATAAATGTTTGTGCGATTGACTTAAAAGTTGGACATACTTAGCACTTAAACAGATGCACCAAATATAGGTCTTAAAACTGTTATGTCTCGAGACTGGCTTATAGCAACTTTAAACCATTAGCTGAAGAAATACATAGGAAACTCTTTAACTGCCTTGCATTGTAACTTTCCACAGTTTTAAAGACAAAAGGTTAATAACTTTGTTTATGAATTGTGAAGACATAAGAGAGATCTCCCTGAAGTCAGAAATGGAGGAAAATTTAGTTAATGCTTGCTCATGATACGCCAGTAATTGTTTTGACATAGTTGGGGTTATTGTTAACCAGTTTTATACAATTTTGCATGTAAAGTCTTACGGCTATATTGAGAAACCTTCCTCGACTCGACCTCCACCAAGGAAGGGTCTGTCTGTTACTTGCCTTCCTTCCGTTGGTCAAGTGATTATTAAAGTTTACTAGATTTGGTCAATTTTTTGCTTCATTCATTCACTGGCCAATTAGATGTGTTGTTAGTATGTTTTGGTTAGCACATTTCAACCTTGATGAATATAGAACTGAAATGAAAATAGCATTGATGTGTAGTGACATTCCCCTACACTTCTATAAAGATGTCCTGCAACTGAATTGATATATAACTACACTTGCTGTTAACTTCAAATCATTTTAGAAGAGTAAGAAAGCTTCTAAATTCAAACTATCAGTTATATTTAAAACAACTGAACTGGTTCCAGAAGTGTTTCAATTTTTTTAAATGGATTATCGGTACTTGGAAGAGTTCCTAAAGGTTTGATGTTATCATTTGTGAATTTTGTTAGTTAATGCTTCAGATGTTATGAATTTATTCAGGATGGAAACAAATTGTGAAATTGATATTCCAATATATGTATAGCATATTCGGATAGATTATTATTTGAGACTAGTTAATTACTGTTTCATATGTAATGAATTTATCTTTGTAAATAAATACAGAAATTTCTTAGAGACAAAATTATCGTCAATTCCAAAATGATTTTTTTTCTGTCTTGTAAGAACAGGGAAGGTTTTCACCCATCTGTGGTATGCAGGCAAATTTTTGTGTATCATGCTTATTTTATTTGAAACATGAACAAAGTTTAAATGGATATCATACAATCAAGTATGATAATGGTTAGATAACTCTTGACTGAATTTATTTCAAATTATGGCCTTTGTTGCACTTATATGCACAAATATTAATAAAAGTTTTCATGCAAGCTGCTGTCATGAACATGTTCTTGTCTGTTTCTTTCAGATATACATGTTGAAATGTGTTGATGTAAAAAGTGTTGTATTGCAGTTTTTAGGCTAACAATTTACAAACAGCTATGCATTCTGCAGTTTCTTTTCCAGAAATCATAATCTGTTGTTTGTAACCGTTTATCTTTTGATTGAGGACACAGTGTTTAATTTGAGGACACAGTGTTTCGTACTTGTTCTGTGCTGCAGAATCAACAGTTACTTAAAACTCTTCTAATGCTCGATTGTTACTTAATTATAGCCTGAAAACCTTTTGCAGCCGATTTAGAAAGTATTCCCTTGCTTACAGTTTGGTGTAGTGTAGTCTTTTAGATATTGGTTAATTGCTTAAACTTTTAGGGGTTGTTGTGGGGGCCGAGTGGTCTTAAGGTGTTTCTACGTCACATTGCTGATGTTGTCGTACTATTCCTAGTTCGAACTCCTGCTTCTGTCTCGCAACAAAACTATATATTGATTTTGTACTGTTTGATATTTTCAGTCCTTGGAGCAGAGTAAGAACTGTGTAGAGGAAGACAATGATGGTGATGTGCTCAAGCAGGAGACGCAGGATCTCGCGGGTCTCTTGTCCTCCCCAGAAACAAAGGCCCGCGATAACGGCACCCCTTCCAACATCAAGTCTGAACTTAACACCGGCAGCAACGCTGATATTAAAGAGGAAATCAAGGAAGAAATCTCTGTAAAAAACGAACCCGGCAATCCAGGAAGTGTTGGCAAAATGCCAAATGGAGATGCAAACCCAGGTCAGTAAATGATTCTTTAAAATAGTTGTCTCATGACATTGAAGTAATCTTGAATTCCTGGGCTGAAATAGTAAAAATAAAAACACAATTACATTCAAAAGGAAAATTTGAATGAACAGTTCGTCCCTGATCCAAAAAATATAATGTGTCAGCAGAATCATTACGTCTTTCCCAAACTGTCTGCTTTCTGAAGAAAATTATGCCTGCCTTAACAATACAGTGTCTTTTTTTGCAGGGAATATTTGATAATATTGTTTACATGAATTGCAGTTTAGAACTGCTAAGCTCTTGTTGAAGTAAATGTTTACAGTCCAAGACTTCCTATATTACTGAGAGAATTTAGTGCAGTTAATGTTGTCAGTACTTTCAGTGCTTTGATTGTCAGTGTTAAAAACAGTGTGCATCTAGTTCTGAGTTACTTTCAGCCGTAGATTGTATAGGTACTTTAAAATACACAGGGATGTAATATTTTATTTACATTTACGCAGGCATGTAAATGACAGACTGCATTTGTTTAATAATTTTAAGAAAACTACCAAAAAAAACAGACACACTGCTTCCCGAAATTCTTGCATACTAACTAAATTATCTTGTGAATACCCCTGAAAACAGGAAAAGCCTTTTCCTTATTTGTTTTGATGAATTGTTTGGTCAAAATGTTTGTTAAAGACAAGTTCGTAATTTCAGTGAAATGATGCCAGATAAGAGATTTCATTGTATTTTGTTACAGTAGATTTAGTATTTTGTAATAGTTTATAGAAGAACATTATGTTTTAAGTGTTTAATGCATGATTTTTCGTATGTTTTAGATTTGGACAAGAAAGTTGGTACTCCTGGAGATGTCAAGCCTCCAGATAAAGGTATAGATTTCTATCGGGAGTTCATATAATTAAATTAATAATACTTGCTTTACATTTTTTGTCGAGCCGCTTGCGAAAGCTCGATAATTATAGTTGTCCAAATGGCAGTTCGGTGTATGTGTGTGTGTGCGTCCGTCCAAGTTCAGCTTGTCCGGGCTGTAACTTATCCATGGATCAAGGGATTCTTAAATAACTTGGCACAAATGTTCACCATCATGAGACAGAGTGGTATGCGCAAGAACCAGGTCCCTAGGTTTAAGGTCAAGGTCACACTTAGAGGTTAAAGGTCAAATTTAAGAATGACTTTGTCCGGAGCATATCTTCTTCATGCATGGAGGGATTTTGATGTAACTTTGTACAAATGTTCACCACCATGAGATAAAGTGTCATGCGCAAGAACCAGGTCTCTAGGTCTAAGGTCAAGGTCACACTTAGAGGCCAAAGGTCAGATACAAGAATAATTCAAGAATGACTTTGTCTGGAGCATTTCTTCTTCATGCATGGAGGGATTTTGATGTTACTTGGCACAAATGCTCACCACCATGAGACGGAGATGTCATGCGCAAGAACTAGGTCTAAGGTACAGGTCACACTTAGAGGTTAAAGGTCAAATTTAAGAATATCATTGTCTGTTGGATTTCTTCTTGATGCATGGAGGGATTTTGATGTAACTTGGCACAAATATTCACCTCCATGAGCTACCTTTGTTTTTAGAATTACTTCCCTTTGTTGTTACTATAAATAGCTTATATTGTAACTTTTTTATTACTGGCCATAGAGAAAAATCAAGATCACTTTTCTGTGGTACAACATGCATGTTACATCCAATATTTAGGTGAATTTTGACCTATCTCTACTTGGTAAGGAGTTAGTCCTTTTGACAGCTGGCGGCTTGACATGTTGCACGTGGGCATCTAGTCTAATCCCTTCTCCATCTGGTACCATATTGTATGTTACATTAATTTTGTTCTTTCGGTAATAGTTTTTGACCTGTTTTCATTTCCTTTGGATTTTGACACCTTAACTGATTGCCACACAATGAAACAAGTCATTTGTGTCGTTGAAATTTGTAAAAAAAAAAAAAAAAAAAAAAACGACTACTACTTGCTCTTTTACTCATCACAAACTAAATGTTTGCCAAAATAAGCCTCATACTTGTTCGGGGTTATATAGGGGATTTGCTGTGTTGAAGACATGAGCTTTTTTTAAATGTTCGAGAAATGATACAGAGATGGCGCGGTGGTCGATTGGTTAACATCTGGTTTACTAATCCGAAGGTTCCTGGTTCGAATCCTGACCAGGACACTGGAAATCTAGAAATGTTTTTCACCCATCTAGAGATGAACTAGTTACAAACACAGAATCTTGTATCTGTGCTGTACCATGGGCATGTAACAGAACCAAGGGGTCTATTGGTACAGGAGCTAGGGTCAGATTCCAGGATTCACTTGTGTCTACATCTATCTCTTCAACCTGTGCCTGTCAGAGGTTTTGGCTGTTATCCTAGGGTTGGCTGATACTGTAAACAATAAAAACAAATTAGAAAATTAAATGATAACGGCTAAAAGCCTAGTCAGTTTGATGTCTGGTAAGCATGTTCCGCTACTTATTTACATGTGTGTAAAGATGTTGTTTATTTGTTTCAGCTAAGCAAGAACCGAATGGTAACCCAAACACTCCAAATATTGGAGATCAGATGCAGAGCCCAGCAGCTATGACCCAATTGAGAAACATGTCCATGGCGATGAGTCCAGGTTCAGCCGGTATGGGTCCGCACATGGGTCCACAGATGCAGCAGGGAGGACCACCGATGGGATCAGGTCCTGGTCCTGGACCAGGGATGCCAGGAAATCAGCCTAATATGATGGGACCCATGGGACCAGGTGGACCCATGGGTCCTGGCCCCAATGGACCTATGGGTCCGGGACCGAATGTTGGACCGCCCCAGCAACAGGTAGCTAGTGAAGGGCCGCTGCTGCAACAGCAGAGTGAGATTTTTGTCTTCACTACACAACTTGCGAATGAGGCTGCCCAAGCAGTACAGAGTGGACAGTATAAGAACATACTGTCCTATCATATGGATCAGCCTACAACTAAATCATACCTACAGGTAGCTCCGCCTTGAAGTCTCAGCTGTGTTCCTTTACAACCTTATTGGCTTATCTCAGTTTACAGAGCTCTTGGTGGTGTCTTCAGACACATTCATCAATTCTCCTTACTTAATCAAAACTGCTCTGACATTAACAGAGGTCTGATAAAGCTTTTCGATCACTCAGTTCTCCTATACAGGAGTCTTTCATAGCCCTTACGGATCTAAGTTCCCTTAATGATTGTTTTCTGGAGTTCCTATCAGTGTTATGTCGAAAGAAGGGATGTAGATAGCCATGTTGGTGGTCATTTATGTAAACTACTGCTTTTAATTAAAGTGAACATTTATTTGTAATATTATAAAACCAAGCTTAAGGAAGGTAATGGCTTGCCAACAAGTCAGTGCTCCCTGTTCAAATTTTTCAACCAAACTGTTGTATGAGTAATAAATGTGATAATTCTTCAGGAAGTTTAACAACCAGTAAAATTAAGGTCTGTTACATAACCTGCTGGTACCAGGTTCTTCCTGTTCTGACCTAGGCTACTGGTACCAGGTACTCCTTCCTGTTCTGACCTAGACCACTGGTACCAGGTACTGGTGTAGACTACGCTGATCCTTAACTACCATGGAGTCTTGTACACTAAAAACCATGTCTGGGTCAAATGGTAATGATTTGGTATAAATAGTTGCTGCAGTGCTCTCAGGGTACACCATTGGGGAATTAATCAGCTTCAGTGATGGCCCTAGTTTTTTTTTTCGTCTAAAAATGACGTTAGGGGGAAATTGGTGGGAATACTTGAGACATATCCAAGAGCTTTGTGATGGCTTGCTGTTGTAAGGGAACACAAATGGGAGATTTTGGCCAAACACCTTCAGGCGGTTGGATAAAGGATTAAATTTCCAAATTCAACTTAAAGAAAAAAGTTGCAAATTCTTGAAAGGAAGTTTTGCAAATGATGATTGAAAAAATAGACAATAAATTCAAAATGTCTGCCGTGTGATTGTAATGTTGAAGACGAAAACCAGTCATTCTGTTACATTGCTAATGTTTTGCATGCTGAGTGCTAAAAATCACTATCTTTCACACATAGCACTGTCCATTTCAAATAACCTGCATGTCCGATCTCCTAGAGAATTGTTGCGCTCTGCAGTATTCGGGTGACGGCTTTTTTTTTTGTGCCTCGATGCAAAAAATGTTTAATACCTATGCAGAATGTTTGAATAATAACCTAATATACTCAAATATCCATCCTTTATATAACCAGTTCATAATAATCTCCTTCCTTCATCATGTGATGTACACAAGCAAAAAAAAACTGTATTTGGAAAATTAACCCTTTTTCCTCCATTGCCTGCTCAGTAGTGATAGTGTGTTTGTTCATTGCTTGTATTTGTTGATCTCCAGAAGGGCTTTCTTTAAACGTTACCATTAGAAAAGGGGCTGTTCTGTGGGAAGTTAAAAAAAGAATCACTTGCCAAGTCTTAACTCTGAGCTTCAACATCTCTCTGGCTACCGCAGTATTGTCTGTACATGTATATACATTGATTAAGTTGGACAGTGGGCAGGGAGGGGGTGGTTTGAACATGAAAATATATAGACATAATTTATTTATATGAATTTATTTTAGTTCGATTACGACAAATTATTTAATCGCTCTCAAACACTCGTTACAGATATCATGCTTGCGAGACAATGATTGCGGAATAAAAAAGCATGATTTTGCTACACAGGAAATAAATATCATTATGTACAAGAAACAGTGTTTTACTTTTGGGCAGCGAATTGTTGGGAAATGATATCCAATAACACCATGAAATTAAAGAAAGCCCATGTCATGGAGTTTAAATTATAGCCTATGTTTGTCTGTAACTAAGTTCTGTTTCTACCAAAGAATGTATGTGTGACGTTTGTAATGTTTAGAGAAGTACTTAACATGTGTAATAGGCTATGATCATACGTTGTTTCATGTACACGATGCATAGTTTCAGGGATGAATAGCAGGGTTCCCTGTCACTCGCCTGTCGCCAACTGCGATTAAGACACACATCTAGTGACAAATTTCCAGTTTTGGCGACAAAAATACTTCAAAATAACATTTACTGGACTTTTTACTATTTTGTTGAAAATCAGTGCACATTTTTAATAAAAAAAGAAAAAGGAATAAAATGGTGAAACATGAATATAGCAGTTTTCTTCATAGGTTTGTGAACGTTAATTGTGATACCATAAACTGAATTTTTATTAGAATTTGTGACAACTTTGCTAATGAAAGTTGTCATTTCAAATGCCAATTTCCATTCTAGTATTATGTGGACACACAGTGGTAACGAAACAATTTGGCCTCAAAACCTGTGCTTTAGGGATATATACAAGTACATTTTGTCCAGACTGTAATATCTGATTGCATAGACTGATTTTAATATAAGTTCATATAGTTGTTGCCCATACCCAAGGGTGTGTCATGCACTACACTCGGGAGCTACCTTGATTCAGGTTTCAATCTTGTGATACAGGGTTATAAACTAAATTTTCTGTCTGGGCTGTATCTTCTACATGCATTGACTGAATTTAAAATAACTTCACACAGTTGTTGTCCATACCACAAAAATGTGTCGTGTGCATAATACACATGGAAGCTACCTTCACAATCTAGGTCACACTTAGGTCTCAAACTTGTAATAAAAGGTTTATGTTCTAGACTGTAACTTCTACAAGCATAGACTTTAAAAAAAAAAAAATTCTCTCAGTCGTTTTGCATACTTTGCCTGCTCAATGTCAAGGTCTTATTTCAGGGTCAAAGGTCATAAGACTATCTCCTCAACCCCTGGAAGGATTTTATTCACTTCATGGAGACAACATGTAATAATCTTTTTTTTTTCAACCAGGCCTGTTCAAGGTCACATTTCGAGTTAAAATATCCTGGTTTCATTATATACCAAGCCAAAGGTTATGTTTCCATATTACCCAAACCTGAGGGATTTCTTGATACAGGAGGTAAATATTAAAAGAACTGCTCATGGTCACACTTAATCAGTCAAAGGTTACCAGACAGTATCTCCTTAACCCTTTGAAGGATTTTCATCAAATATGTATCAGATGTTCACCTCATTGTCAAGGTTACTCTTGGAGTGAAAGGTCATGTGACTATATCGCCCAGCTGTGCAATACGTTCATCTCATTCCATCATACTGGGTTAGGGACTTTGTATTGCATGTCAGTACTCCAATCACATGGTAAAAATCTTAATGGTAGCCCTACCTTCAAATGTATTTTCCCCTACAGTAGTCGTGCCAGACTTTCAGACATTACATGGTACAAAACTGGACATGAGGAGCATCTGTTAGGACTTTTACTGTGTATTTGTTATGATCTGAAGGCTGCTTATTTAGTAATTCTGTCTAAACAAGAAAAAAAGTGATAATAATTTTTGTTTTAAGTTTAAATTTATTCACACCTATGCTTTTTCTTAGGATTATGTATAAACGCAGATCTGTTTTTCAGAAGAATCCAAAGATGCGAGCTGGTGCAGGAATGTACAATATGCAGAACATGCGTAACAAGATGGGAATGATGAATAGCCCTATGGGTCCAATGGGTGGAATGCCTGGCGGTCCAGGACCAATGCCATATGGGCCAGGCCCAAATTCTTCGAGTAGTGTGGCCCAGTGGGTGCAGCAGCAGAATCAAAACTTACAAGAGCAGGGACTCGGCATGAATGACGGTGACCCACGCATGATGATGGGGCCAAATAATCCAAATTTCTCACAAATGATGATGGATGGAATGTTTGATCCGGATTTTGGTGGGCCAGGAGGCCAAATGAATAATATGAACCTAATGCAAAACAAAGTTCCAAATGAAAATTTAACTCCTGAACAGTTACAAAGGAGAGAAGAACATTTGGCTAGCATACGTAAACTTCAACAAATGTTATTTCCTGAGCAAAGAAATCAACAAGGGTTTCCTCCAGGACAGGGGCCTGGAGGGCCTGGGGGTCAGGGTATGATGCCAGGGGACATGGGGGGCAATATGAATTTGTATCAGCAAAACATGATGTCGAAACGTGCAATGATGTCACAACAAAATATGATGGGTTCACCCCATGGAATGATGGAATCTAGACAAGAAATGATGTCACAAGAACAATTTATGATGTCACAGGGTATGTCACAATTTGGCCCTGGGCCTCATCCGCAAAACATGCAAAATTTGACTCCAGCACAAAGAGAATGGATGAGGTTGCAACAGGAGTATATTGCAGAAAAGCGAGCGCATCAACAACAACAACAGAGACCCATGGGTCCCAACGGTCCACAAATGGGCCCTAATGGCCCACAAATGGGCCCTAATGGCCCACCAATGGGCCCGGGGCAACCCCCGCCATCTTATTACAGTTCGATTGCTCAAAAACAACGTCACGGGTCTGTTGGAATGGGATCTCCTACCTCACCGAACATGAATGGGCCTATGGGCTCGCCGTCAGTGGCCGTCTCAGGTAAGATCATCTAATGGTTCAGAATCCATTGAAGCAAGTTAACTATTAAGACTCACTTCGTTATAAATATCTTAGCAACATGCTTTGGGAAAGTATTTGTTTATTGTTGTGTCGCCTTTAATTAAATGGCAAGCCATTTCTAACTTGTGAGACCTTTTGTACACATAACACTCTGAATTGTGTAATACCAGAAACTAGGAAGGTAGGCATACTACTTGTAAAAAACTGGTGTCTCCCCACATAATAGTATATTAGTATAACTGAAGGTTCTTTTGTTGTGGTTAAGATGTATAATAGAACAGAAAATGGCTGTTTTATGGCAAGTCTAATTTGGAGGTTAAGTAAAGTGGATTGAGCAGGAGAGCTGGGAGATGGTGGACAATATAGTACTTGTTGAATCGTGTTGTGTTCCACCTTTTATCGAGCCTAACAAACTTTAGTTTTGCTGTTTTTTTGGTACCAAACATTACAGAAAGGGAAAGCGGCAAAACGGACTACATGGAGAGCTTAAGATATTATGGGGATTGAGGCATTGAAAAAAGTTGTTACTATTTTGTCTTTAGTACTGAAGCAAAATTAGGAGGATGGGAGTACAGTTGACTCATTGAAATTATTGTGAATGAGATTAAGTCAACATACTCAGCATGTGGCCTGTTGTGAGAAAAGTCTTGAGACTTTTATGCAAGATTCCATCTGTTTTCACGCATATTTAAACAGGTTTTGTCTTAAAAAAGAATGCGTGAAAAACATCGAGATATTACTTTAGAATAGTGGTACATACTAGTAGTACATTCACTTATTGACCAACCTTTGTTGTCGAGTCTAAATGTAATGAAGGATAGTCGTCTCAAGCCCTAATACCAATGGGGAGATTTAGATTAGAATGTTGGCAGTTGTTTTTACAAAGGTGAAAAATAGGGATGAGAGTCTTGTACTGGTCCTTACCCAGGAATAATGGTTAGGCCAGACATGTATGTTTCCAGTCCTTTTTTTCCCAAAATTAAGGTTGGTCAGCAGGTTTTCTTCTTTCTTTTTTTTTTTCTTTTCTTTTTTTTTGCTCTCAAACACTTGAAAATTAGTCTTTTTGATCATTTTGTCGTAAAGAAAGTAGGAAGTTAAAAGTTAAGGTTGGGATCGGGAGAGCACAAACACACATTTTGGGGACCTTAGGTAAACTGCCAGCTTTAAGATAACGCAAATACTGTTAAAATGCGAGGGGGGGAGGGGGGGATACTCCAAATAATTATGGGGTTTGTATAGCTACAGTCTAAGTACACTTAATATAGTAGGTTATTTCCCATCTATAAATAGGAAGAGCTAAAATGCCATTACTCTAATAAAAAAATGCACGTGAATATTTAATGATAAAAGTGACAAAATCCATTTTGAAGAACATTGCTCTGCATTTAACATGTATGCTGTAATATAGTATGGAAATGCATTTATAAAACACTTCAAAGTATGCTGCAAAGAAAGATTTTGTCAGGTTCTACATATGGGGCAACTTTGTCAGGTTCTACATACGGGGATATTTTGTCAGGTTCTACATATGGGGCAACTTTGTCAGGTTCTACATATGGGGCTACTTTGTCTGGTTCCACATATGGGACTATTTTGTCTGGTTCTACATATGGGTTTATTTTGTCTGGTTCTACATATGGGGCTTCTTGGTCTGGTTCTACATATGGGACTATTTTGTCTGGTTCTACATATGGGGCTACTTTGACAGGTTCTACATATGGGGCTACTTTGTCTGGTTCTACATATGGGGCTATTTTGTCTGGTTCTACATATGGGGCTACTTTGCCTGGTTCTACATGAGGGACTATTTTGACTGGTTCTACATATGGGGCTACTTTGTCTGGTTCTACATATGGGTCTATTTTGTCTGGTTCTGCATATGGGACTATTTTGTCTGGTTCTACATATGGGACTATTTTGTCAGGTTCTACATACGGGACTATTTTGTCAGGTTCTACATATGGGACTATTTGTCAGGTTCTGCATATGGGGCTACTTTGTGTGGTTCCGCATACAGGACTATTTTGTCAGGTTCTACATATGGGGCTACTTTGTGTGGTTCCACATACAGGACTATTTTGTTAGGTTCTACAGATGGGGCTACTTTGTGTGGTTCCACATACGGGACTATTTTGTCAGGTTCTACATATGGGACTATTTGTCAGGTTCTACATATGGGGCTACTTTGTGTGGTTCCACATACAGGACTATTTTGTCAGGTTCTGCATATGGGACTAACATTGAACGCTTTGTCTGTCAGGAGTCTGTAATAAGTATGAAACTTTATTGTAACATTCAATGATACATGAATTCTCTAATGATCCAGACACTGCTGTGTGACCGGAGTGGCATTTGAATGTGGGAATCTGTGTTTCTCCCTTTTTGGATTGAAAAGTTACCTCACCCTGTGCCTGAAACCATTCTTATGGGAATGAACTCTTTTGAAGCACTGCTATATTCTTTTGAAACATCGTTAAAATTAATTAAAAGTTCTTTCAATCGTAATGTACAAGCAGCATATTGGTTTTTGGTAATTTCAGTAATTTTTTTTTATTTTCTTTCCAGTAAGTCTTGTTTTAGTGGAACTATTAGGAGAATGTTAAACCTTTTTGCATAGTCAGTAAATTAGCAACCGTAAGCTGAATGTATTTGTTTGAGGCAATGTGTCTTCCCATTTTAGGAGACTTAACAGTTACTGTAGCCTTTCAATACTTGCTTTCAAGTTCTTGTCTCTTCATTGTTCTTTTTATTTTTCAGGTCCAGATCCAAACGATACCTTATCATTTCCTGGTCATCAGCGGAAAGGATCATTTTCGGGTATGGACCCTATGGGCCCAATGGGGCCAGGTATGGGCCCAGGTATGGGCCCAGTAATGGACCCAATGATGCAGCAAGGATCTCCAATGAATCATAACATGGGCGGACACATGCCGCCCTCTCATGGAATGAAAAACTCTCAGGTGACTTTACAAAGGGCAGGTAATCCAGAACAATTTGTGCCAGAAATGCCACCTGGTGGGCAGGTTTCTGGTGCGGGTGCATCGGCAAACAAACCGCCCCCTAGCTATGCACAGTCTCAATCGACAAAGAGAAAACGCGATGATATGGAAGAACTGTGTAAAAACTTGCAACCCACACCCTCTCCTCAACATATTAGTTATCTCAACCAGTTTGACGGCCAGGAATTAACAATAACAAAACAAATAAACACAGCATATCGTGATACAAACACTAGTGAGTCCCAATCGAGCCATTATACTCAAAATAATCAAATGGTGAACTCTCCGCTACATGCACCAGGATCTAATAAAGGCCCAATGTCAAACTCCAGTCAGACTTCCAGTGGACCTTTAGCAAGCCCTGGCCCAGTTGGTGTTACACAGGGTTCAGGTCAAGGCCCCGGGCCAAGCCCGATGTCTGGAGCGAACATGCGCCTTTCCCATTATGATCCTCAACAACAAAAACCTCAGAGTAGTAATAGTATCTCAAATTCTCCGACAACGCCAACAGGAAAATCATCTTTGTCAAACATCACATCGGCTAGTTTAGCGAACTTAGCCAAAGGTGTAGAAAATTTATCCAACCAGATGCAGCAGCATATGATGCAGGGTGGACCATTTCATAGTATACAGATGCAAAGTCAACAACAGCAGGTGGCGCCGGGCACACCGCAGCCCCAGCAATCTGTTACCTGTAATAATCAACAAACGCCACAATCAATATCAAATACGTCACAGACTTCTCTAAGTACGCCAAGTGTTAATAATACTTACGTGAATACCAATTTATCTATACAACAAGTGAATATACAAGGTGTGAATCATGGGGGTGGGGGTAACAATTATAACAGTAGCAACAGCTCTGCCTCTATGCAAGTGCAACAAATGAACATGGAGCAGACGCAAATGAATATGCAACAGAGTGGCGCCAATATGGGAGGGTCGAGTATGACCCAGACTGCTAGCATGTCCCAAAGTAATGTGGCCCAAAGTTCGAACATGACACCTAGCTCGGGAATGCCCACAAGCGGCAAACCAGAACCTGGGAATATGAACATGAAAGACAGTAGTTACGGAGGCATGGTACCGCCGCAAGGTATGCACAATAATCGGTCACCGTTTGCTCAGTCCCAGAATCCTCCACAAGTGCCTACACAGGGAAGACCAGGCTCCCCTGGATTTCCCCCAAGCTCAATGGGAAATGCTAATGTACAAATTCAACAAAAAGCTCCCAATACTATACAATATCTGCCTGCAAATCAGTCTAATATGATTCCAGACAATAAACCCATGGGCAAACCTGATTTAGACTTTATGAGTCAGTTTACTGGCCAAGGGGGTGGAATGGATGGCAAAGTGCCAACTTCTAAGATGCAGTATTTTCCTGGTCCTGGGGGTAGTCCATATGGTCCTGGTGGTATGGTTCCAGGACCTGGACCAGGTCCTGGGCCAACTGGTGATGGTAGAATGGGGCCTTCTATGAGTATGGGTCAAGATCCAAGGTTTGGTGGGCAAACCATGGCTGATCCTAGGATGGATCCAAGACTTGGACCTATGGCTGATCCTAGAGATCCTAGAATGGGGCCCATGGGACCTGGTGCAGATCCCAGAATGGCTAGGCATGATGGCAGAATGGTCCCAGGTCCTAGTCCAGATATGGTCATGGGTGGGGATCCAAGAATGGGACCAGGAGGGATGGGCCCCATGTCAGATCCAAGAATGGGTCCTAGTGGTAGTTCAATGATGGGCATGGGTCCAGGGTCAGGTCCTATGAGTTCCATGCGCCCAGGGTCAAGGGGTAGTCCTTTCACTGGCCCAATTGGTCCCGCAGTCCAGCAGTCAATGATGATGAGAAGAGGTAGTCCAGAGTTGCCTCCCATTGCTGGTAATTTCAGTCCTGATCCAATGAATCCAAATATGACCAGCATGAGTGGCCCAATGTGTGCTCTCTCATCTTTGAGTGGCAACCCTATGACATCCATGAGTAACATGTCAAATAGTATTATGAATGACCCCATGGGGCCTATGGGAGGGGGTCCACCAGGAAATATGGGACCAAATATGCCATATAATAGTCCCCCATATAGTGGACCGATGGGTAGCCCAATGTTGCCTTCAGGTCCAGGGTCCATGTCAATGCAGGGACCAAGAATGCAGGGTCCAGGTGGTATGCCTGTTATGTCACGATCTGGTCCCTATTCAAGGCAGCCAAGTCCTGGGATGAGAATGTCGGGGGCTGGAATGGGGCCTGGCCCACTTAGCCCTGGTGCTCCAAGTTACTCAAGTGCCCAGTATCAGCAATTTCAACAACAGTTATATTCCCAAAGTCGACCCCGACAGATGTCCCCAATGGAAAGCATGATGGGTAATCCAGGGGGTCCTGGTTATGGCCCAATGGGGCCAGGAATGGGGTCTGGCATGATGCCAAATATGCATGGCACTATGTGAAATTAATGGACTCACTGTAAAGAAAAATAATAATTCAGTGTTAAGCATTGAGGGGTTGTGTATAAAGAATTTATACACAACAAAGAGAGGATGGTACTGGCCGGACTGGATGACAATTAGAAAAGTCCTGGAATGGAGAGGAAATGAGCATTAAGCGAAAATTCACGTGTATTTGTGAAGAAAAAAGTGTCATAACTATGTGTTTATGAATAAGTTGAAAACATAGGTTGTGATTTGTCAGAAGTCTTAGTGGAAAAATACAAAAAAACACACGATGACAGAGAAAATACAATGAAACTAGGTCGGGGAGAAGTGGAAACTAGGTCGGGGAGAAGTGAAATTTACGTGTTATTTGTGTTGACGAGTGTGAACCAAGTGAAAAAACTTGTGTTACTGAAAACTAGATATTTTAACGAAAGAGATTTTAATTCTTGTGATTTAATTAGTGCACACCCCATGTAATTTACATGTCTAATTGAAAACACTTTGTGAGCTCAAATTTGTTGAATTATATACTTTTTATGTTATTGGAGTGTATAGAAATGCTCTGATTTAGTTGCCATAATACAAGTATGTTTAACAAGTCCAAAGGTTTGTAGGCAGTCTCTATTTGAAGCTTTATTTTTAGGATTTTCATTTATTTATTGTTCCTGTGACCATAATAATTGTGTGTTTCATGGTCCTTGTCATTAATTCAGATGCATCGAGGGTCGACTGCGGAACTGGTATAAGTTATATGAAATAAAGAAGGACTCGCAACAGTTTTGTGGTCAGCCCTTGGCATGTTTAAGGTATAAAAGTACTTTGATGTACATGTGTATGGTGGAGAAAAGGGGCGGCTGGGCTGGTTTGGGGGTGTTTTTGAGACAAGTGTTGAGGGTTAATTTCAAAGCATTTTAAAGGAGATTTTTCCAGAGAAATGCAATGGCCACAGAAATAATGATGCTTAGAAATGTATTTTCTTTCAAAGCAAAATGTGCTTTCTGTTTTTCTTAATTTTCAGTACTGGTATGATTTTATGATATTTTAATCAAATAAAGGAAGAAAGATGGGGCTGATGTAAGGAGAAGGAACTGTTGTTCTTACATTCTAAGACAGTACATGCTATGTTAGTTATGTTACTGAAAAGTGCATTGTATTTACAATGTTTGTAAGTAACTAGAAAATTGCCTTATTACTGGTTAGTGTTTAAAAAAAGCTGTTTAGATAAACTGGTGCGACAAGCACGATAATTCTTACATTGTTGAAATCTTTAACATTAAACAGCATTTCATCTGCGCTCAGAGGTAAAAGACTTTTTTCCCCAAACAAAAATTTGCATAATTTGTTTCCGACAGTATTTCAGCATAATAGGAGATATCGAGAGAGAAGTAACTCTTAGTACAACTAAAAGCATTTTACTGTGGCATTTGAAGAAAGGGAGATAACTTGTGGTCGTTACAAATCACCGAAACACTTTATTGTACATGTAGATGTGTTTTTTTGTTCCATTACATACATGTGGTCTGAACTCAATATTCATTACAAAGAAATATTTGTGTAGCATTCGAATATGTGTAAATAGCTGCAATTATCATATATGTACATAGATAAATCATGTACATGTTTACTCTGTTTGTATACCATTTCAATTTTTCATCATAGTCGGTTTTTTATTGTTTTTCCTCCCCTGTTCTTTCAATATTTATGATTGGTTGTAATATATATGATGATTTTTAGACCATGTTAACATATTTTTTTTTTTTTACTAGAATGAAGTCGACACATCATCTTGAATGTCATTACTTCTGTATTTTCATAGGCAAAGTTCAATTGATGCATAAATGTGTTTGCAGTTTTATTAAAAATCTGTTGAAGAACAAACCAAATTATTATCAGAGGAAAATTCAAATCTCAATTTGATTCCGACGTAATCAGTTCAAAATACTGGTGTTACTCGTTTTCCAGATGTCAATTGTCTTATTAGCCAAAAGAGTATTAAAACAGCAAGTGCAAAAGAAGGTAGAAACTGAATGTGGGCTATCAGGAATGTTATGTTCTCCAGGATATATTTGCATAATGCGATTACTGCTTTTTTTTCTTTTTTTTTGGTTAAAAAGCTGTTAGTTACATGTAAGGAAGTTGTTAGTTACATGTAAGGTTACGATTAACTTTGGATATCTGGAACTCCAAGTCAACAATCGGTTACAAAAATCTTGCTGAAATTTTGTTTAAACTAAGATTTTAAGCATATATAGACAATTTCAAAAGTACCATGAAAAATAGGAACAATATTTTGAGGACTTGCATTTATTAAATTTTGCATGTGATTTTGTCATTCAATGAAAAGTGCAATAGCAAAGTATAGATGTAAACCTATTATGGATCTGTCATTTTTGAAATTCATTTTAATTGACGCATGCACTCTTCATAAATAAACTAGACCATTACATAATGGCTATGTCATGAATTTTTCATGACTGTTATTGTAACTGTTCAGAGTGTTGCTAAATGTTTTATTTCAAGACTGGATATAGTCGTGTTACTTTAGATAATGCATTGATAAAATACCATGATACTGGTTTAAACATCGGGTATAGGTTAGCTAATAATGGGTAAAGTCCATCATGTGAAATGGTATGGCAGTGCTTGCATATTATTTCAGAATTTCACGTCTGCCATGCCTTTCTCTGACCAATGAATATTTCATTTTGTTTCATGAGCACAAGACTGTCCCCTCTAAATTGCAGCAAAGTTATAACTCTTACTGAAGTAACAATAAGAATCTGGGGCCAGGGAATTTTATTCTCTCGGAAATACCAAGCCTCAGTTATTGATTGGTATGATATTGCTGTATACACATGCTTGATTTATAGCACAAGTAAATTCTTGCACAATTATAAAAAAGACTTTTGACAAAAGATGACATACTGGTAACGTATCATGTTTGTTTACAAAAACTCCCTCGCGTATGACACCTAATGTGAGCGACAAATATCTCTGCTATTTCCTGTGTTGCATGGTGCATCCAATTCAATTATTGTAAATGCAAAAAATGACAATGTCAATCTTAGACAGTTGGAAACCTGATTCAATTTATGTAAACAATCAATAGTTATTGTTACTTGTCATGAAGTCAAGCAGTATCAGTTTTCTCTGTTGACAGCAAAATTATCTTTTCTCTGTTGACAGCAAAAATATCGACAGATTCTGCTGCCGTAAATAATTATTTAGTGACGATATTTTCACTTTGACAAAAACTCCTATGTATCCAGTATAGTGATGAAATCCCTAGAAAATTTTATTTGTTGACGTCATTGTTGCCTTTAAATAAGTAGGAGTTATATCTATGCTGCTCCCTCAGTAAAAGTTGTTAATAAGTAAACAAAGGGATAGCGAGGGATGAAATAGTTACAGGTTACTCAGGAGGGGAAGGGTTAGTACGTAAAGATAGTAATCTGAGATATAACAGATATTCCAGGACATTCCCGTTGTCTTACCAACCTTTATTGTGGTGTCAGCAAATAACTATTGTAGAGTACTGTCTGCATTGTTTGCTATCCAGTTAGTATATATTTCCACTGACAACCCTTCTAAAGGAGTGTTTAGGACAAATTGAATCAGTAAGACTAATGAACCATACGGGGCTACCACCTACAGTAAACTTCATGTATAACGACTCCGGATATAGCGAAGTACCGGATATAAGGAACAAATTTTCCAGGCCCCATATGTTTTCTTCTATACTGAATATGAAAATGCTTGTACAGATATAAAATACTCCAGAAATAAGGAACAAATTCAAATGGTCCCAATGAGTTTGTTATATACAGAGTTAATGTAGAATATCTGAAGTTATCGCAACATTTTGTTATTCAAACAACAATTGGGGAGGTTCCCTGCGTACCGTCATGATTACCTCTAGAGTGAATTAAAATATTATGGTAAGGAATTGACATAATTATGAACAGTTTTGAAATAAAGCATTTGTCACGCTGTAACAGTTTCACTTTCATCATTCATTGTGTGTCATTCGTTGCGAGAGTCGTAACATTAGTTTTGATATCATTCTTTTTGTTTGGGTCATGTGCCGCTGTGAACTGCAAATTGATATACATAACCTGTACTATTTTTGCCCTGTAAACTAAAACCGCCAGAATTTATTATGGGTTATATCTCAAATGACGATTTTCTCACCATTACATAAGATAGTCATATTATTTAATATTGCATAGTTCATCCTTTGAAAATCAAGGGATTAATACAATCTTGGCCTTTTTTTTGTGCAGAATACAGGTCGAAATAGTTTTGACTTTGAAATATTTACAAAAAGCACACAACAAAAAGAATGATTTCTATGCTAGAGTGTATATTTAGACAAAAAAAGACAGGAGCCAAAATACAAAGTTTGAAGTGGTCACATGACTATCATGTGACAGAGATGACATTACTACAATATTGGTTGTAGATAGTAGGTATTGATCCTGGTTGCTATAGTATATTTTTGATATGTTTATATGACTATATTAATGTGCACTCGTAACATGTGACATTGAGTGCGCAGAATGGCACAAAATTGATACAAAAGGGGAGAAATGGGGGGATAATAATGTACACAATGTCGACATCTTTTCATAGATGAATAAGTTAGTAAATCATGAAACAAAACCTTTATAGATTTCTTTTCTTTTTTACCCCCATTCAGAGCGTTAACAGTGTTAGTAGTGATAAGTGATGTACGCTGCATCTGCATGGGATCTAAAGGTGTGGAGTGGGTGCTAGTAGCACGCCAAAGTTCAAAGACATCACTTTAAAGGTCTTCGGTATGAAGTTTCTGTGACCTTTGCCACATCCATTGTCTACATCTGCTTTTAATAATCTCCCCATTCATTTGGAGCAGCCAGGCTTTAGCTCTGATTTAAGAGGGTTGGTCAATAAATTTCAGACTGTATTTATAATAAAATTATTACGTATGTACGATTTGGTCTGACTTGTTCTAGACCAACTAAACTTGATCTGTGATCTCTATGAAGTCTACAAATTAAATTGATCAATGCAGATGAATAATTACTAGAAGCATCCATGCAGAACTGGTCTTTCTTCCATTAGTAGTCCTATGGTCCGTAAATAACTTCTTCTGATTTCTGATTCGCTTAAAAGTAGAGATATTTGTGTGTAGTAATATGATAGCTAAATTCTGACCAAGACTTCAGTATTATTTGACCTACACACCCTTGCTAATTTTCGGATGAAACTGGATTTTATTAGCAAAAACAACAAAAGAAAAAAGAATTGAAAAACTGATAAAGAAGCAAGAGACTATAAAACGTATCACATGGGACACCAAATAACTTCCTTATTTGCCTTTCAGCCCCCCAGATTGTGATCATTTGTTACTTGTCCTTAATAAAACTAGGCCACAAGGTCAATGAAAAAGGGGGTTCCGGGGGGGGGGTGTTGTTTTTTTTTTTGGGGGGGGGGGGGGGGATTTTTTTTTTTTTTTTTTTTTTTTTTTTGTTTTCTCCAAAAGGGGGCATGGGGGTAAAGGATGGCCCTGCTGTCAAAGCATAGACAAATTTGTCAAGGGGGGTGGTGGGGGGGGGGGGGGGGGGGGGTGTGGGGGGTTGTTTTTTCTTTTTGTGGTCCCCCCCCGGGGGGGGGGGGGGGTGGAGGGGGGCCCTGGTGTCCAAGCATGGGCCAATTTGAAACAAGATCTAAATAGTGTACTTTATCAAAATGGGTCAGAATGTTTGTGTTACTGCAAAGGTAAAGTTTAGTACCGGTGAAAAACTAGGCCATACGAAGATTCTACTGGCAATATTTAGGACCTGATCCTCACAATGTGAGACTGTTTTAAGTCGAGGTTGGACACAGAGGGTAAAAAACTAGGTCTCACAGTCGCATCGATGAAAAACCTTGGTAGTACTCTAAAAGACTGTTATGACAGGAGGGCCATCATGGCCTTGTATCATTCACCCGAGTATCATTGCACTTTAAAACAAGAAATCGGGTTAAAAGTTAATAATAAAGTTCAGTCATAAGAATTTTGGAAACAAGTTTGCTTAACTGCAAAAATAGTCCCAAGATTCATCTCACTGGCTTGTAAAACAAAGGCCAAAGGTAAAGATTCAAGGTCAAAGTTGAAATCTGCATTCAAAACCATCAATATACTGGTAGGTCAAAGGGCAAAGTTCAAGAGAGGAAAATCAGCCCTGTTTTTTTTTTCATACCTCTAGCATACAACACTCATTACAGGATAAATTCAAAACAAGCCTTATTTTGTTCAATATACTTATTTTATAGTTGCTATTGAAACATAAGTATATACAGGAAATAATAGCATTTTTCAACATGTAATGTCAAGTTGAGCAAGTAAATAAAAATTGACATACACATGTCAATCTATTATAATGGCAAAAAATTGACAACTTAACAATGAAAGTTTGCTTGTATTGTACAACATGAAAATGTTTGTTTCCATGGTAACAAATACGCATTATGATAAAAAATATCAATTACTGATAGAAAAAAAAGAAACCACTTATCATAACATGCAATATGCAAATTACTATTGTAGTACTTTCAGCACTGTTAATGCTACCAGGTTACTGTCTCCATGGCAACGAAATATAAAACTGCTAAGCAAAATGTATACATAAAAGAAACTGGCAAAATTTTTCCAGGCTTGTGACATTCGAATGTTGTGTTTGATCAAAAAAATAATATAGCTAATTCATATTTCTACATATCTCTATGCATTATATTGACAAAACATTGGCAAATCAAAAAACGTTTGTTTCTATTGTACAAGATAAAAATGTTTATTACCATGGTGACATATGCATTCTAATGAAAAATATCAAAGACTGTTACAAACTGCCAAAATAGTCTTTATTTATCACAAATGCACACTATGGTGTAAAATATTATTGAAGTAATTTCAGCATTGTTACTTCTACCATTGTTACTGTCTCCATGGTAACGAAATACAACTGGTAAGGGAATGTACAATAAAAGAAACTGTAGCACAAGTATTTCCTGCGCATGCCGAATTTCCCTCTATCAACTGTGAAAACAACATTGCATGCATCTCAAACAGCAATAAAATACTTGTAAAACAGAAACATATTTTGCCTGCAGACAGATAGACAGACAAACAGACAAGAAAATAGTCTGAGGTCAGTCAAAGTTGAAATCTACATGCAAAATTTATACATGTTTCAAATTTAAAGCTCAAAGTTGATATCTGCATGCAAAACTATCAATATAGTTGAAATGTCATCGCTGTAGTTTCAACAACAAGAACGCAGGTCATTGTAAGCCAATTCTGAAGTTGAAATCTGCATGCAAAACTATGCATGGTCAAAATTTCATTGATGTAGGGTTGAGAACAGAAAGTAGGTCAAGGTCAAACTAGAAATTTGCATGCAAAATTTCATTGCTGTAGTTCACAAGTTATTGAAGATGATAGGTTAAACCTTGTAATCAATTTGGCGTAGTCGGCTTTGACCCCTGGGGCATAATGTGAAAAAAACTTCGTAGAGGACCACCATGCAATGCAATATTCTCTTGGCCACACAGTTTCAGACAAGACGATCCTACAACCCTATATCAATACAGACCAGCAACCTCCAGAGTACGGTCATATTTTTTTGGCCCCAGGGGCATGATTTGAACATGCGTGGTAGACGTTCACTAGACAATGCTACACACCAAATAACTATGCTCTAGGTCTTGTAGTTTTAGACGAGATTGTTTTTGATTTCCGCGACTAACCGGGCTAGGCCTATGTATAAATACACCCTAGGGGCATAATTTGATCAAACTTGGTCACTAGACACTGCTACATATCAAATGTCTAAGCTCTGGGCCCTTGTAGTTTTGGAGAAGATGATATTTCCATTTTCAGCTCTCGCGGTCATGTTGTTTAGTCAACCGGAACCATTTGAACACATTTAAGAGAGTTCGATGTACATGTATACCCAGCAGACATCAATGGGGGTTAGGGTTTGAGTTAAAAACGTAACATTATGAAGTTGCTTGAGTTAATTCCGCCATTAGGGGTGTAATAGTATTTTAGGGGTTTAAACATTGTGTCGTGGGGTTAATATATTCCACTTATCCTCAGACATATCTCTGTTCTGGTTAAGTTTATGTCAAAAGCATTTCAAACATTGGTTTGAAACTTGGATCAATTCTTAACCATCATTTTCTCCCCGTGTAGGCGATAATACATAACTTAACATAAGGATTGTTAGTAGCTTCTAGTTAGGTGAGCTTTAATGATTGAAGAATGTCCATCTTCCGCCCACCTAGCTGTCACTCCCGCGGGTCACTGAACGGAACGCTGGTTACTGACATGGAATTTTCAATTTTTCCAATAATAGATGTGACGAATGTAACTAAACACTGTACTTAGACATTTCGAAAGCTGAATAGATTTTGCACATGTTTAAGATTAAAATTGTCAAAATTCTAAGTCATTAGCACCATAGGAACACATTTGAAGGGTTCCTTGCACTTACACTTTTTTTCACCTCAGTTGCCGGTAACCAATGGAAACGCATCAAAGAATGCAATATAAACATGTAATATTGGGAGGCACAATACTGAAAATAAGTAAAGTTACACTGCAAATACAAGCAAGTGCACTAGATAGTTTTACATGGATTACAATAACTTTCAAACTTGGAAAATGACGGAATACGGCCAAATACCAGATTGCACACAGAAGTCACGTAAACGGCTGACGTCTGAAAATTGTAAACAAATCATGCTTGGAAAGAATTAACGTTGACCAAAACATACCCGCAAAATTTTGTGATCCGTTACTGCCAACTTAAATTGAGATACATTTACATAATTGGCAATTCAAAGAAGTCAAGCATATAATATGGTAAGTGCAAGGTCCCAACAATACCACGCGTAAGTCCCTCGTCCTTACTTTGAAGGTCAAGGTCATTCTTAGAGGTCAGAGGTTTTAAAATCCTGCAAACATGCACACGTTTATGTCCAGATTGTAACTCTGTTATACATTGAACGATTTTAAAATGAATTGGAAAACATGTTGAGCGCATGAAGATAAAAAGTGTTGTGCGGAATTACCGGGTCCATAACTTCAAGGTCAAGATCACAGACTGTGGGATGCCGCTTTGGGGACATTCGTCACTTATAAGGGACACCTCTTGTTCTATAAGACCGCACAGCTTAGATATTTTGCTGGTACTTTGCCAAGATGGGTTCCATTCATTCCTCGATTCACTTGAGTTCACTAAAGGTCAACTAGATAATAATACATGCCAAACAGCAAGAATGCTTTAAAGAATTCTCAAAACCGGAGGCCCGGAACTTGGATATTTGACATGTAGCATTGTCTAGTGGATCTCTAGTGAAAATCAAGTGACCACATTGCGGGGTCAATTTTGACTCGGGGGAGCATGATTTCAACAATTTTGGTAGATATCAAATTATGACCCCTAGGATCAAAATTGACCCTGCTTCGAGCTTCATTTGATTTTACACAGGCTTATATAGGAAAAACATTGAAAATCTTTCTCTCCAAAAGTTAGATAATATAAGTTCCGTAAATTATATCCCCGGCCGAACGTTTAAATCGGATAAAAAGACCAACTGGAAAATGTATCGGTTTAAGAAACAAGAGGGCCATGAAGGCCTTATATCATGACTTAACTTGGTTGAGGTCCACTAGACAATGGTTTAAACTGCTGTATCTAAGTTCTAGGCCTTGTGGATTAGGAGAAGAGATTTTTAAAGTTTTTCCAAAAGAAACCTATGTAAAATCAAGTGACCTCCCGGGCTGGATCAATTTTGACCCAGGGGTCATGATTTGAACAATCTTCGTAAAGGTTCACTATACTACATGCCAAATATTTAAGCTTTAGGCCTTTCAATTTCAGAGAAGAAGCGTTTTAAAGCGTTTCATATATAAACCTATGTAAAATCTAATGACACCCCTGGTGGGGTCAATTTTGATCCGGGGTTCATGATTTGAGCAATTTTTGTAGAGGTCCACTAGGAAATGCTACATGCCAAATATCTAAGCTTTTGGCTTTGCAGCTCAAAGAAGAAGAATTTTAAAGTTTTTCTTATAAAAGCCTAGGAAAAAATCAAGTGACCCCTCGCGCGGGGTCAACTTTGACCCGGGGTCATACGTTGAACGATCTTGAGAGCGGTCCACTAAGCAATACTACATGTTAAATATCATAGCTCTAGGCCATGTGGTTTCAGAGAAGAAGATTTTTAAAGTTTTTTCCTATTTGTTAAATAGCAATAAGAGTTCTGCATGGAATAGAGTTCTTTGAGCAATTTTGGTAGAGCTTCCTGCAAAGAACATCCCTGCTAAGTTTCATCAACATTGGCCCAGTAGTTTCAGAGGAGATGTCTTTTGATTTAAAATGTTGACGGACAACTGACGACGGACAATCATTCATCCCAAAGTGCCAGTTGAGATAAAAACCCAACTTATATGCTAGTGTTAGTAATACTGAACTGAAACATAGTGAAGTTTCCAATTTTGTCTTCAGCCTAGCTTCTGGTTTTTCTTGGTAATGTTATTGCCTCCTTTTGTCTATGGGTTTAGGCATCTGCCTCTTGAGTAGGGCAGTTGAAACTTCGAAACCCAGCAGGAAGAAGATGGGGAGCTAGGCAATGCTTCAAACTAAGTCTCTAAGCTCTAAGCATTGTTGTTTCAGAGTAGAATAATTCAAAATCTTCTCGTATTTATTGCCATAGTAACCATGACGTTGTTTAAGGAAAATTGAATGGACGACGTATGCCGTACGGCGTATCGTGAACGATGGCACTTTGTGTTAAGTGAGTACCAGACAGTGATTGCCAAAGACACTACATGTACATACTAAATATCTAAGCTCTAGGCTTTGTGGTTTCTGAGAATAAGAAGTTGTCCTTATTTAAGTCTGTAAGAAAATCAGTAGAAATTCTGACCCCAAACAAACAGAGAGGATCGCTAGTCAAATATCTACGCTCTAGACCTTGTGATTTCGGAGAAGAGGACTTTTAAAGGTTTGGGGGTTTCCTATAATATCTATGTAAAACAAGTAATTTGAACAAACTTGATAGAGGTGTGCTAGACAATGCTGTATACTAAATGTCTAAACTCTAAGCCTTGTGGATTTTGGGAAGATTTTTAAAACCCAGTACAAACGTTTGCAAAATCAAGTGACCCTTTTGACCCAGGAGTCATGATTCGAATAACCTTGTGGTTTCCGAGAAGGAGGTTTTTGAAGTTTTAAGCATATGAAAAGTCAAAAGACTCCCCAGGCCGGATCAACCTTGACCCGGGGATCATTTGGTAGAAGTCCAATAGACAATGCTACATACATTTTGTATTTAATATCTAAGCTGTAGTCATGAAAGGTCACATTGGTTGGCCACACTGAAGACGTTTTTTAGCTCTACTGAACGAAGTCCAGCAGAGCTTATGTCAAGGTGGTTTGTTCATCGTCCGTCCATCGGCGTCCGTACGTTCGTCTGTCTGTAACATTTTCGTTGATAACGCTTTTCAAGTCCCAAATTTAATTGGACTTTCATGAATTTTGCTCAGAAGGTTCCCTGCAGCATGTAGATGATCGGCATTGTTTTTGAGGTCAGTGGGTCAAAGGTCACGGTCACAATGACCCGAGTTTGACAATCTCTTCCGCTCAATATATTGAGATCTTTCTGACCCACAGTCTTCAAACTTCATAGGATAATTGGTCTTACTGAGTAGATGTTCCCTAGTGTTTCTGGTCACATGCAACATGTAAATTAGGTGATCGCTATTGTTTTCAAGGTCACAGTGATCCTAACTTTGAAAAAAAAATTCACTCAATATCTTAAGATCTACATCACATAGTCTTCAAACTTCATAGAATGTGGGTCAAAGTCAAGGTCACACTGACGTCTACTAGCTTTTATTTGATAACAAATGCAAACGATTTTCACAGACGTACTTAGAGCAGTCCAGTCAGACTAGTAGATCGATACTGGCCTTTTTGGCCTCTTGTCTTTACCACGCAGTAAATTTCATAATGTGTTTTAGTCGAATACAAAGCACAGGCTCGAGGCAGTGATAGGTAGTTATATTCACGATAATCTCGCCATTTTCAAGAGCGTGTACATGTTTGAGTTTTTAATATTCACAAAGCTTTGTATGAAAATGATGGACACACGCCGCAAGGTAAACATTTTTATTGTTTTGTTTTTAGCGTATTTATTAAAACCATTGCAAAAGCTGCTGAATATATAGATACTGAAACAAAAGAGGCTGTTTATAGGATTGGGGAATCCACAGGCACTGGGTCAGTTTTATAAAAATTATTGTTCTGTTATAAGCATATTGTGTATGAAACACATCATTTTTTTTGGTACTATTTTTACGTTATCTCTGTTGGAAAAAAGAACCATTCAGAAAATATCACATTACAGTATTATATATAATATAATGGTCAACATAAGCATATTGTATATTAAACACATTATTTTTCGTACTATTTTACGTTATTTCTGTTGGAAAAAACACCTTTTAGAAAATATCATATTACAGCATCATAATTATATAATATAAATGTCAACAACCCGATCGTAAGGCTAAAGGAGCTTACTCGGTATATTACAGCGTAAGATCTTTTCATTCGATCTTTGCACGTCAATGCAAACTAGGTTGGAAAGTATCACGCGGAAACAGGTTACATTCGTTACTCAATTGGAGGAATTAGGTGATGATGTTTTGTTACGAAACCTAGGTCAAACATTTAGACATCATGTTTGTTGTTTCTTATTTCTCATATCTAGTTTTTGATAGCTTTTTTACATTTAATGTTAAGCACGAAATCTAAACGTTTTGCACGAAATTCACGTAGCAAAATTTCAAATACACAGGCAAACGAAATGTATACATGACTTTAGCGAGAAAATTACCCGTGTAGGTTTAAATGGATAATTTAATTACTTAGAAGATAAGCAAAACCTATTGTTTTGTTACCTAACCTGATCACGTTTGCAATGGCTGTCTGGCGTCTGTCTGTTCGCACTTTACCTTGTGTATGCATTTAGAGGCTGTCTCTTCATAAACCTTGGTCAGAATTATTGTCGTCGAGTTCGAATATGGGTCATCTGACGTGAAAAACTAGGTCACCAGGTCAAATCATAAAAAGACCTTGTGTATGTAATAGTTTTAATTTTTCCTTGAAACTTTATGAAATTGTGTCAGAATGGCTGTCTTGATAAAATCTAGGTCGAGTTCGAATATGAGTTATCTTGATTTAAAAACTAGGTCAACAGGTCAAGTCATAGAAAAACATTGTGTATGCGATAGAGGTCACATTTAGAACCCAATCATCATGAAAATTTGTCATATTTTTCATTCAATGATTTCTAGGACAAGCCGACTGGGTCACCTGAGGTGAAAAACACTAGGTCACACAGTCAAATCAAAGAAAAACATTGTTAATACTGTAGAGGCCACTTTTATATCCAATACACATCAACATTGGTTAGAATGTTTGTCTCAATAATTTCTAGATCAATTTTGAATATTGGTCATCTGGGATAAAGAACTAGGACATACATTCAAATCAACGGAAAACCTTGTTAACACTCTAGAGGAAACATTCAATATCTAATCTTTATGAAAATTGGTCTGTATGTTTGTCCAAATGACTTCCAGGTAAAATTTGAAACTGGGTTACTTTGTGTTAAAAATCCAGGTCACTAGAACAAGTCAAATTGAAAATTGGAAGCCACATTAAATACCTAGTCGTCTTGTTGGTCAAAATGCTTAAACGCTAGGTCACTAGGTCGATTCCAAGAAAAACCTTGTTGATAGTCACATTTTATAGCAAATTATCATGTTTGTCTTGTCAAGGTCAAACAGAAAGTTTGTGTTTATGATATACAGTATAGTTTAAGGTTGACTGTCTGTCACATTGGGTCATACGTCTTATGTAAGCGATGTAAGGCCGTTTAGATTTATTTGGAAATAATTAATATGTTTCTGTTTTTGAAATTTCATAAACGTTATTTTCAAAATTGCATTTAAGTTTCAATTAAAGTGGTTGAAATGATCCCCAACGTGAATTTGTATACCTCACTAGCAAAATGGCAATATATTCCATGCACCAAAATGTTTGGAAAAATCAGTAGAACCTTTTTGTAGTGAATGTTTTGATAACAAATGCTGTTTATGCTTCATGCATCACAAACTTTGAGAACCTCAGATCATTTATGTAGAAAACACCAAACTTTTTTTTAATTCAGATATCATTTACCAAAATTTGTTATCATGTGCGAAATATGTATACTAAGAGTAATCAAAAACAATTATAATAGTTTAATGCAAAATGCCAGCAATTCATTTTTTTTAGCTCGACTATTCGAAGAATATGGCCAGCTATACAGTCATTTGTGTGTCGGCGTTTCCAGCAGCTTTTGCCCATAACTCTGCGTTGATTATTGACAGATTTATGTCCCTTTATAACTTAGAATATTTGGGTAAAGATTTTTATAAAGTCAAATATATTGAATACTATCGAACGTATTGACTTGAAACTTGAAATGTATGTTCACTATCAACATCTTCACCACTGTTTTTGATGTTTGACAGATTTATGCCCCTTTTTAACTTAGAATTAGCGGGCATTCTTTTTTAATTTTATGCATATCAATTTTAAACTTAGAATTACCGGTCATGCTTTTTTAATTTTATGCATATCAATTTTAAACTTAGAATTACCGGTCATGCTTTTTTAATCTTATGCATATCAATTTTAAACTTAGAATTACCGGTCATGTATATTACACAATACACCAGTCCTGTTCTTAGACAAAAAAACCCATTTTACTGACAAGCTTTCGAATAGTCGAGCGTGCTGCCATGAAACAGCTCTTGTTAATCTATGTGTTCCTGTGTAAAGTGATGATTAAGAAAATACGTGAATGCAAAAAATTGGGATAGGTAGGGAATTTGTTTACCAATCAAGGTGTAATATTATATATTTATAGGTTGCAGTGGTTTTTAGGTACCCTTTGGTTATTTATCACTCTGTATCATGCCAACGTGTTTTCCAGGAAATTTACCTAAAAACGTCATGCTGTCTTGAAACAAAAGTGCTAGGTAGTTCAATTCAACGCTTTCATGACATTTGGTCGAATAGAAATTTCTTCTACATGTGTTTTTGTATACTTACTTCTCGCCAAATATTACCCGAAACTTTCAACTGTATTGAAAGTTTTCGACAAGCTGTCAAGAGTGAGAAAAAAATGTGCATCCTGGCCGAGATTCGAACCCGGATCTCTTCAGTCGCAGGGCGAATGCTCTCCCGTCTGATACTAATTTTCTCTACACGTTTTCTAACTGGTGTATCAGGTCCTGTTTTTTCTTATCAAATATGTTACACAAAATATTGACCGTTGTTTACTGATCAAGAAAGTCAATAAAGTATAATTAAGGCTACACTCTACACACAATTAACATTATTCGGTGGGTAACAACATATAATATTGATAGATATGAATTATTTACGTACTGAAATTGTAAAACTTAAAAGGCAAGAGTATTGTATTGACCTTTTTCATGTGGTATTATCCATATCCAATTAATAGGTCCCTTACAGAGTCAATTTTTAAGTCTAAAAACTGGTCATTTCATGGTCGATTGAAAAAAAGTCCCATCAATTTCAAAACATTATACATAACCACCACATCGTAGTCTGGTTTTAAAATCTAAAACCTGGGTTTAAGTGTTCCTATTGGAACAGTGACACTAGAGTTATGGCCCTTGATTTAGTCAAAATTAAGGCATTTTATATAACAAGTTTGTGACACACATTGCTCATTTACTGATGGTCATAGAGTAACCAAACTTCATACAAATCTTCATTGGGATTAGAGGTTGTGCACCTGGGTTTACGTTTATTTAGTTTTTACCTCGACTTTTCAAAGAAAAGGGGAGCTGTCCTACTCGCCTCGGCGTCAGTGTCGGCGTTGGTGTCACACCTCGAATAAGTTTTTCGTACCACCCCACTTTATTTCAAAACCATTAGAGGTATGGCTTTGAAACTTACCATACTTGTTTACCATCATAACCTCCATCTACAGACAAGAGGACATAACTATGTCAAGGTGTTTGTCAGAATCATGGCGCTTTTTTACTTAGAAAGTGTATTTAGCTTGGTTAAGTTTTTTGTACCACCCCACTTTATTTCAAAACCATTAGAGGTATGGCTTTGAAACTAACCATACTTGTTTACTATCATAAGCTTCATCAACAGACAAGAGTACATAACTCTGTCAAGGTTTTTGTCAGAATTATGGCGCTTTTTTACTTAGAAAGTGTATTTAGCTTGGTTAAGTTTTTCGTACCATCCCACTTTACTTCAAAACCATTAGAAGTATGACCTTGAAACTAACCATACTTGTTTACTATCATAACCTCCATCAACAGACAAGAGTACATAACTCTGTCAAGGTTTTTGTCAGAATAATGCTCCTTTTTGACTTAGAAAATACATTTAATATGGGTAAAATCTACTTATTGACTTCACCCTTTGAGATATTGCTTTGAAACTTTGAATGCTTGTTTGCATTATTACCCAAATCTGTAGGCAAGAGGAGGTAACTCTGTCAAGGATTTAAAAAAATTAAGGCCCTTTATCGATTTAGAATTTTGGTTAAGTTTTTGGTACCAATCCACTTTTTGACTAAACTGTTTGAGATATTACTTTGAAAGTTGGAATGCTTGTTTACCATCATGATAGGAGAAGGTAACTCTGTCAAGGATTTCATTTGAATTATGGCCCTTTTCAACTTTTCATTGAAATTTCAAAATTTTCATTCCTGTCCTCTTGTTGACTTAACCATTTGAGATATTACTTTGAAAGTTGGAATACTTATGTACCATTATGACACATATCTGTAAGCAAGAGGAAATAACGCTGTGAAAACGTTTCTTAATTTGTACTTAGAAATTCCTAGTTAAAGTCTTGTGTGCAACTGGCACTGTCATGCATGCATAACATTAACCACGTAAAATATGAATTTAAAACTTTGCTGTAGTATCCAGAGATATCACACAATTAAGTTTGATAACTCTTGACTTAATATTTTGCTACTTGTGGCCCTTGTTTATACAGATCCTTGGGGATTTTTTACTGACAAAGTTTTGTTTTATTGGCAAGCACTGAAAAAGTCGAGCGCGCTGTCCTACTGACAGCTCTTGTTATATTGAACCTAGTCAAAATTAAGCCGAAAATCTTGTTATTAATCATTATTAGATTTAAGGTATGCCTCATTTTAACAATTTTAGCAGGTCACCATGAATTTTCTTGTTCTTGTTTTATTACCTTGTCTACTTCAGAGTAACCATTTTAATTTAATTTTTGCAAGTTTTAAATCCATCCATGTAGCCAAAATTGTGTACAAAGCTTGATTGACAGCTGTTTCGTATTTCTGCCATTTGAAACATCAAACCTGCTGGAGGCCAAGGACTAACGCACATCTTTAGCTCGTCTGATTTGTTGAAAAAAATGACGAGCTATTGTCGTCACTTGATTGTCATCGTCGGCGGCGTTGGTTAAGTTTTGCGTTTATGTCATTTACATGGAAACTATCAAAGCTATCGCGTTGAAATTTGGAAATCTTGTTCATCCAATAGCCGTCTTCATATTGCATGCTAAAGATGCCGAGTCTGCCCTGATTTTTTGGGGTAAAAACATGAATTTTGATGGTGTTTGATCGATTTTGAGAATTGGACATAGCTTCTTCATCTTTTGTTAGATTGATTTGATATTTTTCACAAACAGTTAATGAATAATGTACTTCAACTTTGAGTCATACATAATGGCGTGTGTGTGTGTGTTACGGGGGGGGGGGGGGTATTAGTATTTTTGCACTTTATCATTTTTAGCTAGAATGATTGTTTAAATTTTGCGTTTCGGTCACTTACAGGCAAACTATCAAAGCTATCACTTTGTTACTTTGAATACCTGTGCACTATCAAATGTACAATAGAAATAAGGAACAGTTTTTCAGCTACATAACCCTGTCATGTATTTTGACTGGATTATTGGCCCTTCTTAACTTAGAAAGTTTCACACACACACACACGCACGCACGCACGCACGCACACACCACACACACTATTTTTGTAGCAGTGAACATAATGCAACCAAACCTAGTGTATAGGAAATATTTATGAATATCTTTAATAGGATTGTGTTTGGGGCTCCTGGGGCTCCGTGGGTCAAGGTCACTGTAACTAAAATAGGAAAAAGGTAATACAATGTATATTCAATTTCTTTAGTTACAATTGAAATGATTTAACTAAATTATTAAGTGTGTAATACATATGAATAAATACTTTTATTGGGATTGTGTTTGGGGCTCATAGGATCAAGGTCAGAGATTTTTTTCTAAAACGAGAAAAATTGTGGAAAATATGATATCTTTAGTTGCAGTTGAATTATTGTGACCAAACTTAGTGTCTAGTAATTATTTTATTGGATTGTGTTTCGAGGTCAAGGTCAAGGACACTGTTACTAAAAACTCATAATAAATAAACAGTAAAAGGATAAATTCAGACAAGCGTCCAGCACCCGCAGGCTCTTATTTTCTAAACATTCACTCTCAATATCCACATCAAAGATAGATCTAACAACTATTTTTGTCTTCAAATATGTGAGCAGATTTAATACCTGCCTCCGATTCTATAATTTGACAGGGGCCACTTCGAAACTTTAGTTGCATGCGACAGACGAAGTATTATTTTTTTAGCACAAATAGAGAACAAATCATCCGGTATTATATTTTGACGGAATTCAATTAGGTACCATTTACAGAAAATCATAAACTTTTATTTCTCACTATAAGAAATAACGGTACATGGCATGAGCATATAGAAACTATCTTTAAATCAGCTCCAAGAATGCTAAATCTAATTCCAGCTTTAAAATTTAAGATTAATAGAAAGACATTGAATCAGATCTATCTTATAAGAGACCACAACTAGAATATGCTGCTGTAGTATGGGACAATTGTACAGAATTTGAAAAACTACAGCTTGGGGAAATAGGGTGGTTACCTTTAAGTGACAGGCGTAAATTTCAAAGTTTATTACCGGAACAGTTTTGTTCAATTTTTTCAACAACAGTTGGTGAACAAAATCGCTATAACTTTAGAAATGCTGAACATTTTACTGTAATTGCTAGACGAACCATCCAGTGTTGATTTATGGAACGCTCCGACCTTATCTTCTTTTAAGAATAGACTTAAAAGTACTTTGTTCAAACAAATTGAAGCACCTCCATTTTATTCTAGAGGCACATGAATTTTAAGTGTTTATCACACTCGTTTAAAAAATGGTTGCAGTAACTTAAATGCAGACTTGTTTAATAACCACTTAAGAGAAAATGCAACCTGCGACTGTAAAAATGGAATTGAAAATGCAGAACATTATTTTTTCAAAAACTACAGTTTTTAAACCAAACAGTAGTATTTTTTAGAGGGAAAGACGTTTTTTGAAAGCAGTTAATTTAAAGATTTTTAGATCAGTTCAAAAGATTATACATGATACTAGAAGGTTTTAGCGCGAAACAGCACTGTATTTTTGTAGGTTTTGGGGTCGAACACTGGGTGCGGGCATCACGAGCATAATTATGTGATACAACGGTTTTTGTGTCGCCCTTTCGGAGAAAAGGCGATACATAGGGATCGCTTTCCGTCGGTCCATCCGTCCGTCACATAAACTTAACGTTGGCTATAATTTTGCCATTTCTTAAGATTTCTTCATCAAACTTTACAATTGTATTGATTATGACAAAAGGGTCGTGATGCCGCCAAATTTTGTAAGTCAAGATCATATTTGACAGAGTTATGCCCCTTTTTGTACTTAGATTTTGTCATGAAAACTTAACGTTGGCTATAACTTTGCCATTTCTTAACATTTCTTCATCTAACGTTCAAATTGCATTGCTTATGGCAATAGGGTGTAATGGCGCCAAATTTTGTAGGATCAGGGTCATATTTGACAGAGTTATGCCCCTTTTTGTACTTAGATTTTGTCACAAAATTATTGGTTATTCTAACAAAGAGTAAGAGGGCGACACAACTGTTCTACTGAACACCCATCTAGTTTTTGTTTATTTCTAAATTTTCATTCTGTAACATCATATCGATACATTGTAAATGTTTATATATGTAGCCACAGTGGTTCTTTGTAATTATCATATATTGGGGAGGGTCGTTTGATAATGTGAAGTTGATTTAATGCATATAGTATAGCTTAAACATTACGGGTTAACAAAAAACACTTTTAAATATTCTATTATCCATGTTTTTGAAGGTATATAAATTACCACCAACTGTAGGTAGTGCCTCTTCAAGTCAATTATCTCCGGGCTTTCAGGCAGATTTTCAACACAAAGTCTTGGGTACTAAGGGTTCCATCTATATCTCTTTTAAATGAAGACACAGAATTTCAGTTGGTTCTCCAACAGCATTAGTCTCAAAATATAGCCCCTGCTGGGATTTGAACCCAGGCCTCTTCCCATATTAATAGGAAGTATTCTACTACTGAACTACAAGGGCGTAATAAGAGACTTAAGCAACGGAAACTACTGAAATACGAGTGTCTACAAGATGCGTAAAATTGTTTTGTTCCATCCAAAAACATAGCCACCTATCCATCCATCTACACATCATGTAATCAAACGGCCTACAAACCCATCCACGCATCTACTCGCCTATCCCCATCTATCCTACCGCCATCCATATTAGTGGGGTGGTGGAGTGAATATGGGTGGGTGCGTTGGTGGGATGGTAGGGGTGGATGGGGGTGGATTAGTGTGGTGGGGTGGGGTGGGGTGGATAGGGGTTGATGGATGGATGGATGGAGGGGTGGGGTGGGATGGGGTGGATAGGGGTTGATGGATGGATGGATGGATGGAGTGGATGGGTGGGGTGGGGTGGATAGGGGTTGATGGATGGATGGATGGATGGAGTGGATGGGTGGGGTGGGGTGGATAGGGGTTGATAGATGGATGGATGGAGTGGTGGGGTGGGGTGGGGTGGGGTGGATAGGGGTGGATGGATGGGTGGGGTGGATGGAGGTAGGATGGGGTGGGTGGATAGGGATGGGGTGGGTGGGGTGGATGGATGGGTGGGTCGGGTGGATGGTTGGGGTGGGTGGGTAGGATGGATGGGTTGGATGGATGGGTGGGGTGGGGTGGGGTGGATAGGGGTGGATGGATGGATGGATGTAGTGGATGGGTGGGTTGGGTTGGGGTGGGGTTGGTAGGGGTGGGTGGATGGGTGGTGGATGGGTGGGGTGGATTAGTGTGGTGGATAGGGATGGATGGATGGTAGGGGTGGATGGGGGTAGGATGGGGCGGGTGGATTGGTGGCATGGATGGATGGGGTGGATGGATGGGTGGGGTGTGGTGGATGTGGGTGAGGTGTGATGGATGGGGGTAGGATGGGGTAGGTGGAAAGGGGTGGATGGGGGTAGGATGGGTGGGGTGAGGTGGATGGGGGTAGGATGGGGTGGGTGGATATGGGTGGATGGGGGTTAGATGGTAGGGATGGGGGTTGGATGGATGGGTGGGTGGGGTGGGTGGGATGGACAGATGCGGTGGGGTGGATAGGGGTGGATGGATGGATGGAGTGGTGGGGTGGGGTGGATGGATGAATGGAGTGGTGGGGTGGGGTGGGTGGATAGGGGTGGGGTGGACGAGTGTGGTGGATATGGATGGATGGCTGGATGGGGTGGATTGATGGTAGGGGTGGATGGGGGTTAGATGGGTGGGATGGGGGGGTGGATGGATGGGTGGGGTGGGTGGATTGGGGTAGGATAGGGGTGGATGGGGGTAGGATGGGGTGGGTGGATGGGATAGGATGAACCCCATGATTGATGGTAGGGGTGGATGGGGGTTAGATGGTAGGGATGGGGGGTGGATGGATGGATGGGTGGGGTGTGGTGGATTGGGGTAGGATGGGGTTGGTGGATAGGGGTGGATGGGGGTAGGATGGGGTGGGTGGATGGGGGTAGGATGAACCCCATGATTGATGGTAAGGGTGGATTGGGGTTAGATGGTATGGATGGGGGGTGGATGGATGGGTGGGGTGGATGGATTGGGTGGGGTGGATAGGGGTGGATGGATGGATGGATGGATGGATGGGGGTAGGATGGGGTGGGTGGTGGGGTGGATGGATGGGGTAGGGGTGGATGGGGGTTGGTGGATAGGGATGGATGGATGGTAGAGGTGGATTTGTGAGGTAGATATGGATGGATGGATTGGTAGGGAGGATGGACGGGGTGGATTGATGGGTGGGGTAGATGGGTGGGGTGGGGTGGATAGGGGTTGATTGGTGGGGTGGATGGGTGGGGTGGGATGGGATGGATAGGGGTGGATGGGATGGGATGGGATGGATGGACTGATTTGTGGGCTGGATTAATGGATTGATCTGTGGGCTGGATTGATTGATTGATGGGTGGATAGGTGGGGTGGATGGATGGATGAATGTATTGGTGGATTGTTGGATGGATGGGTAGGGGGATTGTGGGATGGATGGATGGTTGAATGGATTGTTGGGGTTGATGAATTTGTTGGGTGGATGGATTGATGGATGGGTGGATGGGAGGGATGGATGAATGGATGAATGGGTTTGTGGATGGGTGGGTGGATTGATGGGGTAGTTGGAGGGGTATGATGAATGGGTAGGTGAATTGTTGGGTTGTTGGATGGGTGGGTGGATGGGTAGGTGAATTGTTGGGTTGATGGGTGGGTGGATGGGTGGGGTGCATAAAGGTAGGTGGATTTTAGGATTGATGGATGGAAGGGTGGGCTGGATGAATGGATGGAGGGTTGGGTGGGGTTGGTTTGATGGATAGCTTGGTGGGGTGAATGGCTGGGTAGGTAGATTGGTGGGCTGGATTGATGGGTGAATGGATTGGTGGGGTGGATGGATGGATTGGTAGGGTGGATGGATTGGGTGGATTGATTAATGGGTGGGATGTTTGGGTGGTTAGATTGGTGGAGTTGATGGATTTGGGTAGATGGATGGATGGATTGGTGGATTTGTTGGGTGGATGGATGGGTAGGTGGATTGTTCGGTGGATGGATTGGTAAATAGATTGTTGGGTGAATGAATGGGTAGGTGGATTATTTGGTGGATTGATAGGTGGATCGATTGGTGGGTTGATGGATGGGTAGGTGGATTGTGATGTGGAAGGATGGGTAGGTGGGTTTGCGGTAGGTGGGATGTTTGGGTGGTTAGATTGGTGGAGTTGATGGATTGGGGAAGATGGATTGATGGGTAGGTAGATTGGTAGGTGAATGGATTGGTGGGCAGATTGTGGTTGGCTGGTTGGGTTGATGGGTGGATAGGAACGAATCAGATGTAGATGGATGGGTGGGTGTTGGATTAGTTAGTGGGTGTTGGATGTTGGGTAAGTGGGTATATATGGATTGGTAGGATATGGATTGATGGATGGATTGGATTAATGGATCGGTGAAAATGAGATGTCATTGAAAGGTTTTTATATATTTAGCTCTGATGGTTAATAATCCTATGCAGTTTGGTTTTAAATTGGCCCAGAGGTAAAGGAGGAAATGTTGCTCAAGCAACTGCTGACAAAGAAGATCACAATGGCTCACCATGAACACTTTGTGCTCAGATGAGCTAAAATTTACATAAATAGAAACAAAATGCCTTTAATGTTACTAGTATCAAGTAAAAGCTAACAGAGGTCACTGTGACCTTGACCAACTGACCACTGACAACAGTAAGGATCATCTACTCAACAAGACCAATCATCCTCCTTAGTTTGAAGGCTGTTGTTGATAAGATCTCAAATACTGAGTGGAAATGATTTTCAAAGTTCGAGTCACTGTCTCCTTGGCCTTTGTCCCACCACCCTAAAAGCAGTAGGGATAATCTACAGGTTGCAGGCAATCTTATGAGCAAGTTTGAGGAAAACTTAATGAAAATTGTGACCTGCATAGTGCTATCATGGAACAGCTATCAGGCGACTGTGACCTTGACCCACTGATCCCGAAAACAGTAGAGATCATCTACAGGTTGAAAGAAAGCTTCTGAGCTAGTTTCGTGCAAGTCAAATGAAGATTGTGATCTGTAGAGAGTCATCAAGGAAAAGTTTATTGACAGACCATGGCAAAGCATAAGCTCTGCTGGACTTCGTCCAGTGTAGAGATAAAAATAGAAAATATACTCACCGGATGGTTCGGTTATCTTCTACTGTGATATTCTTCTCGGAAGTTGACATGATATACCGCTGTACCGGTAAACATTCATATTCACTGAAAAAAATACACAAACCGGAAAAATTAGGAAACTTATCCATCAGACTTTATAGATTACTTAAGTGTTCTGTAAGCCTTAGATTTTGCTAAAAAATATCGAAGGTCCGTAACTAAATGAGAAATTCCAATTCACTGAAAAAATACATAAACCGAAATATTTATTAAACTTATCCAATAGACTTTTCAGATGACATGTGTGTTCTCTAAGCCTTAGATTTTGCTGGAAAAAAATCAAAGGGCGGTAACTAAATGGAACATTTCACAAGCGCCACATACCGACAATCATGCATCAACATCTCGGTCAAAATGTGAACGGACGGACAAACAGACTCCATGCAGAATATTCCCATTAAACTTAGTCTTGGCGTGTATAATGAGGTACATTAAAAAATAAAACAAAACACTTCATTGAAAAATACACACAACATAATACATAATGACATAATAGTTTTTAACCCCAGATGACCCTTATTCGAACTCGACCTAGTTTTCATCTATGTAGTTCCAGTGAAAATGAAGACTCCATTGCATACACAAGGTTTTACTATTATTTGAATGGGTGACCTAGTTTTTGACCCCCCATATGACCAATGTTCAAGCTTGACCTAGATTTCATCAAGATAATCAATTTGACCAAGTTTCATGAAGAAGTCCGAAATTTCTTCTTTTTGCGCTAGTACTGGTCAGAACCGTAATAAGTCATCTAGACTACTGTATTTAATGACTGTTAATGTTACATGAAGTTCTGAGAAATGTTCAATCTCAATCGAAAATGCAAACCGAACTCATCGTTATATACTTACTTTGATCTACATTTGCAACCACAAAATTCAACACTGTTCTTTTCTGATTATTTGACATAGCAAACTCATTTCCACATCATCAGTCACAAACCATCTGTATTGGTTAAAACGTCTAAATCTGTAACACGGGGAAACGGAAGTAAAATACAAATAAGCATACCTGTTACATATCCAACAATCTACATGTATATATGATAAATGCATGTACTATTAAACGACTGTAAACATTTGTTCATTAACTGAACATTTTAGGCAATGTAACAAGAGATTGCCATTACCATTCAGGCATTAATTACTGATTTATAATCCAAAACAAAATGAGGATAACAATAGTTATAAGAAATGATTCTCTTTTATGTTTTATTCCTTTTGAATATAAAAAATAAATACCTAGTCAAAAATTAAAAATCCACGCTTTTTGTGGCAGAAAGTGTGTCTGCCTTTAAAAAAAGTTTTAACTGACCAGCTGGCAAAAAGTATGTATGACTTTAAAAAAGTTTTATCTTACTAGTTGATAGGTGTGAATGCCGTAAATTTCTTTTAATTTACCAGCTCGAATGTAGTACATCTGTATGCTTGCCTTCGAAAAATGTTGAACTTACCAGATGGCAGAAAGTTACTGGCTTTAAAACAGTTTTAAGTTACCAGCTTTTCTACCTGCAAAAAAGTTTAAACTTACAAATGTACCAGCTTGAAGTGTTCCTACTTTTAAAAAAAGTTTTAATTTACCAGCTGACAGAAAGTATGTCTGCCTTATTTTGTTTTTAATTTGCCAGCTCGCAGAAAGTGTGCCTGTCTTTCGGACCAAATACTTCCATTGTCATCAACAAATGTAAGCAAATGCACATCAATGTCGTCAGGGGGACAGTCCGTTGACTCTGTACCATGAATGTGTTAACTATTACTTCTCAAAAAGGATGGCTTTGCTAATAGTGTGGATCATGATCAGCTCACACATCTGCTGTGAACTGTACAAAGATTCTGAAACGGTAAACATGTTAATGCATTATCTTAATTTCATCTTCATTCTTGACAACTGTCGGTGTTATTTTATTTACCTTTAATTCTAAACATCAATTGGTTTGAAATGAAAAGTATCAACATAAAGACTTGAAACACATGTATATCGCATATACAATCTGCAGCAAACATGCAACATACGAACATATTTTTCCTAAAAACATCTTATCGATTTCAGAAGTCTGCATCATGTTTTGTCCCGCTATTCAGAGAATATCAATCAATACAACAAACGAAAACTAGAACTATCACTGAAGGTGATGAATACCTCCGAACACCCAGCTGACACAGTATTTAAAATTTATGTAATATTTGATGCTTTGATTATTGGACCTGCACAACTTGAGGCTTCTGTGAAGTATAATTAAATTTTGACCAGCGGGTTTTGAGATTAAAAGCGCACAAGATTTTACTATCTCAAGCCGTGTGACCTTTGATCTAGTGACCCGAAGCATGGACCATGCACAACTAGAGATGGTGCTTATCACTTCAATGAAGTATCATTAAATTTTGACCAGGGGTTTTGGAGATTTAGCGTCCACAAGATTTTACCATCTCGAGCCCCTGTGACCTTGACCTTTGACCTAGAGACCCGAAACCTAGACCATGCACAACTAAGAATTGTACTTATCACTTGTGTCAAGTATAATTAAATTCTGATCAAGGGTTTTGGAAATTTAGCGTCCACAAAATTTTACCATCTCGAGTCCCTGTGACCTTGACCTTTGACCTAGAGACCCGGAACCTAGACCATGCACAACTAGGCATTGTACTTATCACTTGTGTGAAGTATCGTTAAATTCTGACCAGGGGTTTTGGAAATTTAGCGTCCACAAGATTTTACTATTCCGAGCCCCTGTGACCTTCACTTTTTACCAAGAGACCCGAAAAATAGACCATGCACAACTAGGTATTGTAAATATCACTTGTGTGAAATATCATTAAATTCTGACCAGGGGTATTGGAGATCTAGTGTCCACAAGATTCCATCTACAGACGGCAAGTGATCATCCCCTACACTGCGGGGGTACGTCATAGCCGGAAAACAGAAATCAGCATAAACGCAGTTATGTCTTAAATCGGCTTGATCAGCATGCACGTCCATGTATTAATAGTTTTATAAACAGATACGATGTACAAAATCTATTATTCAACTAAAGATGTATATACACTAACACCTAAAGGTAGCTAAAATGTTTTAACTTACCAACATGCGGTGAGCGAGTCAAACTTCAAGACCAGTGTAGATAAAGATCACCGTTCACATCCATATCGTCGGGGATAGTCGGCTGAATCAGCACCATAATTCTGTTTCAAACGAATATTGTTAACCTGTAGCGATGCATTCAATTAAACACGTATATACAGTAGAACATGCCGCCACCTACAAATATTTATGTTTACTTGGTGAAAAGTGTGTTTGGTTTTGCTAATAGCATGGATCATGATCTGCTCGCACATCTGCTGTGAACTATTCTGAAACGGTAAACATGTACATGAAGTATCATCTTTCTTGACAACTGACTGTTTTGATTTGTCTTTTAGACTAAATAGAAATTGGTTTGAACTTTAAATATCAATATAAAGACCGGAAACACATGTATATCACATATAAAATCTGCAGCAAGCATGCAACGTACAATATATATGCATGTTTTTTTATAACTTATTCATCTCAGAAGTCTGCATCATGTTTGTGCCGCTATTCAAAGCGTCCACAAAATCCATCTATACAACAAAAGCAATAAGAATTAAATAAGTAGAAACCAAGTCAGTGTATAACCAGCATTAACGATCAATTCAAAATGATATCAACCATATACCACTGGCGGTAAGTGATTCTACCTTTAACTTACCCGCTTGCGGTGAACAAGTAAGCCTTTGCGACCAATGTAGACCAGGACCACCATGCACATCCGTATCATAAGGGGCAGTCAGCTGTTCCAATCAGTGTAGACCATGATCATTATGCACGTGCACGTCATTGGGGATAAATCTACTAAATTAGCACCGTCAGTCTATTGTAAGTTTTATAAACGAATATGCTGTACAAAAAAACTGGGTATTCAATTACAGATGTATATAGTACACTTATACCTGTAAGTTGCCAAAATGTTCAAATTACCAACATTATTTGAGCGAGTCCGACTTCACGACCAGTGTAGACAAGGATCACCATTCATATCCATATCGACGGGGGTAGTCGGCTGAATCAGCACCAAATTTCCATTTCAGATTTGCAAACGCATATCTTCCTGTAAACATGTATTCAACCAAATTACATAGAATATGTAATCAAATATGTACAAAATGTACCACGCTAAAATATAATGGAAGTGGTGCAGTTTGCAATGCGTGAGTCAAGTATCAACTATCAATCAACCATGATCAATTCACTGTGAAATAAAAAAAATATTTAAACTAACCAGATTGCGGATAGTGTGCTGTTTTTGCGACCAGTGCAGATTATGATCATCAAGCACATCTATTTCGTCACGGCAAAACAAACTGATAAACCTGCAGTGTAAACATGTCTTCGATCAAACACATATATATTCGAACATGAAGTTAGTCAAGAATAAAACAAAAGTATATAGTAACTTAATCTTTACCCTGTTAGCATCTTCAAACAGTTTTTATTTTATCAGCTGACAGAAAGTATGCCGGTCTTACAAGCTGACAAAAAGTGTGTCCGTCTTTTAAAAAGTTTAAACTAACCAACTGGCAGAAGGTGTGTCTGGTTTCAAAAACGATTTAACTGGCCATCTGGCAGAAAGTGTGCCTGGTTTTATAAGAGTTTTAATTTACCAGCTGGAAGAAAGTGTTTCTGCTTTCAAAAACGTTATAACTTACCAGCTGGCAGAAAGTGTGTCTGGCTTTAACAAAGTTTAAACTTACCATCTGTCAGAAAGTGTGTCTGCCTTCAAAAACGTTTCAACTTTTCAGCTTCCAGAGAGTGTCTGGTTTCAAAAACGTTTTAACTGACCAGCTAACAGAAAGCGTATCTTCCTTTGCCACCAAAAAAGTCCATTTCCATCCGCAAGTGTAAACCAAGATTATCATGTACATCAATGTCAGGGTCAATCGGCTGAATCGGTACCATGATTGTTAATCTGTAGCGATGCATTCAATCAAACTCATATATACAGTAAAACATGCTGCCACCTAAAAATATTACAAAAGATGTCACTTAACGTTCACTTGGCGAAAAGTGTGTTTGGTTTTGCTAATGGTGTAGGTCATGGTCAGGTCGCACATCTGCTGTGAACTGTACAAAGATTCTGACAAGTACCTGTATTGTATTAGATTCTAATTTATTTCTACTCTTGACACCTGTCCGTTTTATTTTATTTGCCTTTTTCACTAACTATAAACTGATTTGAACTTTAAGCATCAACATGAAGACCTGAAACCCCTGTATATCACATATAGAATCTGGAGCAAGCATGCAAGTTACAGTATATATACTTATTTATCATCTTATCCGCCTCGGAAGGCTGCATCATGTTTTGTCCCGCTGTTCAGAGCATGCCCAAATTCCATCTATACAACAAAAGCGATGAAATTAAATAAGTTGAAATTACCATACTGGTTAGAGTCCTAAAACCGGACACTTTTCAAACATATTTTTCGATACTTCTGACAATTTTTGTATCTAGCAATCAAAGTTTACCAGTAGAAAATTAGTTTCTTCTCTGAAACGAAAAGCAAACTTGTTAACCCATCAGATTAAATCAATCACATTTTGAGGCCCAGCTGTGGGGTTACCAAATTGCTATATTTTATTGACCAACTGTACCATGTTTCCGGACAGAGAGTTTAAATAGATTTGTTTAATTGTGATGCTAGCTTTTAAATTATGTTAACTGTATCAATCATTTGACACATTAATGAAGTATCAAGATGAAAGGTTAAACTTGTGAAATTAGTTTTGCTGGGGCTAAGAAATATTGCACTTGCACAGTCTGTCACTTTCCACATTTCCCCCGACAATGTAAACATGCTTTGAGTGACTGACAAAATAAATAGTGAGATTTCTGGTCAAATAGTTACATTAAACTGTTGTTGTTGCACTTTGTGGATGAAAATAAAGTGTCTGTTTGATCAACACCATATGATTGTAAATTATTAAGAAAATATTCACGCGTTTAAGCAAGTGTCTGGTTTGATGGTCGTCCGGGTTTGGTGGTCCCCAACCAGTACTGGAAACAAGGCACTGACTGTATAATCAGTTTAAACAATCAGTTGAAAATGATTTTAAATTATATACCATTGGCAGTAAGCAAGTCTACCTTAACTTACCTGCTTGCGGTAAACATGATATATCATTATTTAAATCATGACCAATGAGGTATAAACTGTACATACGATACGTACAAAAACTAAATGACAAATGATATGTATGCTTTCACGACCAATGCAGACCGGGATCACCATGCACATGGCAGTCAGTTGTTCTAATCAGTGTAGACCATGATCATCATGCACGTGCACTTCGTGGGGATAAATGAGTTTGATCAGCACCGTCAGTCTACTGTAAGTTTTATAAACGAATATGATGTAAATATAAAAGTGTATTCAACTAAAGATGTTTATACACTAGCACCTGTAGGTAGTCAAAATGTCTTAACTTACCAACATGCGCAGAGCGTGTCTGACTTCACGACCAGTATTCGGGGTAGTCGGCTGAATCAGCACCATAATTCTTTTTCAAGATTTGCAAATATTCTCTTCCTGAACCTGGAAACATGTATTCAACCAAATTACATAGAATATGTATATGTATCTTCCTTTGTGACCAAGCAAGTCCATTTCCAAATTACATAGAATATGTAATCAAATAATTATGTACAAAATGTACCACGCTAAAATATAATAGAAGTGGTACAATTTGCAATGCATCAGTCTAGCATCAATTATCAATCAACAAGTATCAATTCACTGTGAAATAAAAAAATGTTAAAACTAACCTGATGGCGGAAAATGTGCTGCTTTTGCGACCAGCACCATGCAAGCACATCTATTTCGTCAGGGCAATGTCAGCTTTTTGAAACAAACTGCTGTACCTGTGAACATTTCTTCGTCCAAACACACATATATATATTCGAACATACAGTCAGTCAAGAATAAAACGAAAGTAGGTCTGTCTTACAAGCTGACAGAAAGTGAGTCTGCTTTGAAAAGAGTTTTAACTTACCAGCTGGCAGAAAGTGTTTCTGCCTTCAAAAACGTTTAAACTTTTCAGCTTGCAGAAAGTGTGTCTACCTTCAAAAACGTTTTAACCAATCAGGTGACAGAAAGCGTATCTTCCTTTGTGACCAAGTAAGTCCATTTCCATCCGCAAGTGTAAACCAAAATCATCATGCACATCAATGCCTCATAGAACAGTCGACTGAATCGGAACCATGATTGTTTTAAGTTTGTTAGCCTATAGCGATATATTCAATCAAACTCGTACATACAGTTAAACATGCTGCCACCTAAGAATATTACAAAAGATGTCACTTAACGTTCACTTGGTGAAAAGTGTGTTTGGTTTTGCTAATAGTGTAGGTCATAGTATGTGCTGTGAACTGTACACATATTCTGACAATGACATGTACCTGTATTGTAAGTAACATAGCGAAAGTAACATATTTTTATTAAATATTATTCTTCTGAAAATTTTGTTGTATGTTTGCAGTGTTCTCTTATTTTTTAATGATAAAAAATGGAAATATTTTGTTATTTTATAGGTTTAGTTGATTTATACTTACTACAACAAAATAGGAAAACCAAATCAAGCGGGCTAACTCTTACAAACGGTGCGAATTGAACCGAATAGAATTGAAGTCTTTATTTGGGTTTGGACACATTTCAGAGTATTTACTTCAGTGTTTAAATTTTACTTGTACCACACGACCTGGTCAAAACAAAACTGTGTCCTTCTGAAGGCAGAAATTGTTTCTTCCTATGTCATTCTCGTTAAGCGTGCTTGTACGAACTGGAACGGTACACGGAATTTACACTAGTTACCTTCGCTCCGGAGAAGAAAAGCTCTGTAAACAGTTTGCAATGCATCAGTCTAGCATCAATTATCAATTAACCATTATAAATTCACTGTGAAATAATAAAAACAAATTTAAAACTAACCTGATGGATGAAAATGTGCTGCTTTTGCGACCAGCATCAAGCACATCTATTTCGTCAGGGCAATGCCGGCTTTTACAAACAAACTGCTGTACCTGTAAACAGTTCTTCGTCCAAACACACATATATATATTCGAACATGCAGTCAGTCAAGAATAAAACAAAATTACATGTATATAGTAACTTAGTCTTTACCCTGTTAGCAACTAATGAGTCTGCTTTTAAAAAAGGTTTTAACTTACCAGCTGGCAGAAAGTGAGTCTGTCTTACCAGCTGGCAGAAAGTGAGTCTGCTTTTAAAAAGGTTTTAACCTACCAGCTGGCAGAAAGTGAGTCTGCTTTTAAAAAAGTTTTTAACTTACCAGCTGGTAGAAAGTGAGTCTGCTTTTAAAAAAGTTTCAAACTACCAGCTGGCAGAAAGTGAGTCTGCTTTTAAAAAAGTTTTTAACTTACCAGCTGGCAGAAAGTGTGTCTGCTTTTAAAAATGTTTTAACTTACCAGCTGGCAGAAAGTGTGTCTACCTTTGCGACTAAGTAAGTCCATTACCATCCACCAGTGTATACCAAAAGCATCATGTACATCACAGTCGGCTGTTTATAGACAGTAAAACATGCCGCCACCAACGAATAATACAAAGATGTCACTTAACTGTTACCTTTTTGCGAAACGTTTGTTTGGTTTGGTTAATAGTTTAGATCATGATCAGCTAGCACATCTGCTGTGAACTGTACAACGATTCTGAAACGGTAAATATATAATTATAGTATCTTAATTTCATCTTCGAGAAGAGAGGAATGGATATGTGTTCTAATTTTATAAAATATTAGTATTTGGCGGGGAATTATTAGGCAAGGTATAGTTATGGTTCTTAGGCATTAATACTTCCCATCATTGTGCTCTATCACTGTATGAAGATGCAAGTAATTCCTTTCAGTACTTTTGGAGTTATGCTATGGACAAGATTATGCTCTGTATAAAGTAATTCAATAATGGGAGACAATTACAAACACAGTTATTGTTCTTGGGCACTGCACTTCCCCTGAGTGTCCTCTCTCATTATTTGCAATTCGAAGGAATTGCCTTCAGTACTTTACGAGTTACGCATAAGACAAGAAAATGCAATTAAGAGGGGTAATTGAAAAATAGGCAATGTAGAGTTAAGGTTCTTTTGTATTTCACTTCCCCTCATTGTGCTCTATAACTGTATTAAGTTTCAAATTATACATTGTTACCTTCAGTACGTTTGGGAGCTATATACTTCAGACAAGAAAAACGAAGAAAACGTAACTGCACTTCCTCTCAATGTTCTCTGTCTGTCTGTGTATTAAGTTTAAATAAATTCCTCTGAACACTTTTGGAGTTGTGCTTCGAACCAAAGTGTGACTGAAGGACGAACGGACGCATGGACGGAGCCCATTACCGTATCCGCTGCGCCAAGGCGAGAGGACAATAAGATATTAGTACATGTATTGTTTTTGTTGTTGTTATTTTCTTCTTTTTTTTTTTTGGGGGGGGAATAATTAGGTAAGGTTGAGTTATGGTTATTGGGCATGTACTTCTAACTATTGCGCTTTAATACTGTTTTAAGTTACAAGTAATTCCCTTCAGTTCTTTTGCAGTTAAGCTCCATACAAGAACAATCCAGAAAATGTAACAAAGGGAATAATTAAAAAGGAGCAAACTAGAGTTATGGTTCTTGAGCTAGGTGCTTACTTTTATTACGCTCTATTACTGTAGTGAGCTTCAAGGAATTCCCTTCAGTACTTTTGGAGTTATGCTCCGGACAAGAAAAATCAAGAAAATGTAACAAAGGGAGATAATTAAGAAAAAATAGGCAAGGTAGAGTTATGGTTCCTACCGGTCTTTGCACTTCTCCTCAAAGTTTTGCTCTATCATTGTATAAAGTTTAAGGAATTCTCTCCAGTACTTTTGGAGTTATACTATAAAGGGGAATAATTAAAAAAAAGTAAGCAAGGTAGAGTTATTACTTTTATGCACTGTTATTCATCTCAATGCCCTCAGTCTGTGTATTAAGTTTGAGTAAATTCCCTTGAATACTTTTGGAGTTATGCTCTGGATAAAAGTTTGACGGACAGACGGACCCCGTTACCATATCCCCTCCGCCAAGGCTGGGGGATATTTAAATCAGGACTAAGTTTCAGAAAACATAACTTCTTAAGGTTCTATATAGAATATTTAAGAAAAGTTCAAAGTTCAAAGTTGAATAATCAAGGGCAGGTTGTGGATATTAGAAAGAGTGATCATTGAATTATTTAAGCCAATAACAATTAAATTTTGATAACCGGTTGCAGAGAAACTGAATTTTACTGTTTTCATATTTTAAAAATTAAAAGAAAATAACAATGAAAGTGCAATTACTCTGTAAAAACTCAGTCCATACTGACAAAAATTTCACTGGAGCCACGTCATTGTGCTATTGTATACACTTATTTCAAGTTTCATGAAATATTATGTTATGGCACCGGACGGACGGACAACGCCAAAACATTACCAACATTACAGTATCAAACTTTTCATTTATGGTCTTAATCGGTTCATGGCTACTCTGCTTTAATTTCAAATGTGTGATACTGATTGCAAATCCTGCATGAAGATTTTTTTTGGCTATAACTGTTGATGGAAAAAGATGAAAAAACGATAGAAAAAGAAGAAATGAAATTATTTCTTTTTTTTCCCTATTTCCAATCAATGTAGCTTTTAAAAGTAATATAGCAGAGGTAACAGGTATCCACTACATAGTCGAAGAAAAAAAATTCTCCACCAGGATTCGAACACACGATCGATCGATAGCAAGTTTACACACGTATATGCAGCGTGCTTACCGATTGAGCTAACGCGTCTGTGAAACTAATATCCGTTTTATAGTGTAGTTATTATAGATATTAAACCCCGAACGTTACACACATTAGTACCTATACATAGTCCAACTAATTGTACGCGCGTAAAGATATTGTATTATTTTTGGTATGGGCAATATCTCTCGAGATTCTGACCCAAAACGAAAATATCTCAGAATTTGCTCAAGACGTCACTTAAATATTTTGACTATACCTATACACTGTCATGATAAACAGTAAACAGACAATGTCGTTGTATTTATATTTCATTCACAAACTTCTTTCCCTTTAGATTTATTCCTGCTAGCACTACTTTTTGTCATGGTGACAAAGCGAATAAGAAAACAGTCTGGCGACATTCTTTTGTGGGACAAACTATAAAACCAACGAAACAAACAACTAACCTGTCTAAATATAATATCAATTTTCATAATAAGCTGTGCGAAAGCAACCATGTATTCCATTTTGATTACGCTGAACCGGAAGCACGTGCTTTGCATTCCGCTCCGGCACACAATGTGGCCTAGACTAGAGAACCAGTACTGTTTAAAAGACTTTTTAAAAATCGGTGACTTCAGTATTTAATTTTTTAGACCTGTAAAAAATTTAGCATTTATAATAAAACGCTTGGTCCTTGCTGCCATAGGAACGGCGTCTAAGAATGCAGACAGCTAACCTCTTGCATTTCTTATGCTAATGACTCATTTTTACTATGTAATTCCAGTTTCTAAATTCTAAATTAAAATATGGTTTAGTTACAGTACCCCCTTTTACTTTTACTTTTCACGTTCATATTTTTTTATATTTTTCGTGCAATGCCAAATGTGAGGTCTTCCCGTTTGGTTCAATTTCCATCTAGAACTTTCCACCAAGAGTTCATGGCGGAGTTTTCAAGCAGTTTTTAACGAATTTTAGTTTTTACGAAATCTGCAAACACAGGAACCATTGAAACGTGCCAATCATTTCTAAATAAATCTACAAAAATATTGCTTACCTTGTAAGTCATTTCATTATCCATTGAAATTTTCTCGCTAAAGTCATGTGAATTGAAAGTTACGTGAAGTTCATGCAAAACGTTTCGACCTCTCGCATAACATAAACAATAATATAAGAAAACTATCAAAAACAAGATATACAAGAAATAAGAAACAACATGCATGATGTCTGTTTGCCAAAAAAAATCGCCACCTATAACCTAGTTTGGATAATGTGACAGTGACGTAACAGATATATGTGTACACAAAAGTTTACAAGCATTGTGTAAATAGGTAGAGCATGTATATACGAAAGGGTTATAGACTTTAAAATACATGAACATATGATAGAACGGTGCGTTGGCCCAGTGGGTAAGGCGCTGGATGTCCACAAATAAAGATTTTGAGGACTGGTTCGATCCTCCTCGAAGCTTTATATTTTTTTCCATTGAATTATTTCAGTATTACTTCAGATAAACTTTTAATATTGTACATACATGTTTTACAATCTTTTAAACAAACAATAAACTTTGAAAGATTCTATAACCATTTCAAGCACGAGCATTTCGTGCTTACTTCCATCTCGTGTTATGGAATTATGAATATGTACATTGAACTAGTACAATGTACTACCAACATTACGATGATTTGTCCAAGACAACTCTTCAGCAAGTAATACCTTGTTCTTTTTAACTGTTGCTGTTTGGTGAATTGTCAGGTAAAGGCTAAAATTATCTTCATTTGATTGTTTAATATGTTCTAAGTACAATCAGAAAAAAATGAATTAAAATGATTATAGAAGTAAACATATCAATGAAACAAAAAAGTAGAAATAAATTAAAACGATCTTACTAATAAAAAGAGAAGAAACATTTTTATGTACATGTCCCTATATGAACTCCTGTTCGACAAAACCAAAATAATCAGAAACCGGAGTCGTTACCTACTGCACTATAGTGACATCGACTGTATGTAATGTACAATATAATATATATTGACATTAATTACACCTAGTGCTCTCCCTTGTGATAAGATAACATTTTACCCGATAAAAGTAGACTTTTCTGTTGCGTCATTGTAAAATTATCCTAACCGGACAGTACCTAATTCATCCAACTGTGTAACGAAAGTTACCTGTTTTTGCGTGTTACTTTCCATCCGGATTAGTTCGCATTGACGTGCATTTATCGCACGAAAAACCCGTGCGCTGTTGCTACTTCGTCAACTGAATACAATGTACATTACTCTAAGTCTGATAGATTCCCCTTGCCCGCTTGTCTATCCAAAGGAGGCAAACCTAGTCTAAAACGATGACATATCCTTTTTCAGTATATAATGCTTACTACCTACCCACTAACAGCATAATGAAAATTCCTATTGATGTTCATGTGAACTGTTTGAAATTCCACCCACTCCTAATCCATTCAGCTTTCTTATGCTACAAATAAATTAGTCTCATTACATTTATCAAATTGTTCAGAAATTCTACAGTAAATAGTTGGTTGGAAATAATAAATGTTTTCTTTCCTTATAGTCGATCACTTAATTTGTACTAAGGACCTGATATTTAAGTATAAGTATCATTTTTATGTATACAATATGCTTATCTAGCTAGTCCGAGTAGTGAAATTGAAACAAACAATACAATATATGTGGAAAAAACTCAAAATGAAAGTGATAGTAGAACTGTCAAAAAAACAAATGAATTGCTGACATTTTGCATTGAGTTATTTTTTTTTCAGTACTAGGAGTACATATATTATATATTTTTGATAAAGAAGTTTGGTGTGTTCCACATAAATGATCCTAGGTACTCCAAGTGTGCGTTGTTTGAAGCACAAACAACATTTCTTAACCAAACATACGCTATAGAAAGCTTCTACTGCTTTCTGCATGAAATATTATGGCTGTTTTGCCAATAAGAAGTAAAAATTTGAATGTAAAAATGAATGTTCGGAACCATTTCAAACACTTCACACGAACCTTAATTCACCTATTGACATTTGTGCGGTACCAGTAAGTTTTAGGATTGAGAATGGTAAATTTTAGTCCTTAAACTTAAACGCCAAACATATATCCGTGAACGGGCGTGTTAAAAATATTTGGAATGTTGATAGACACTGTGGGGGTAACGTCGGCGTATCATTCCTTAAGTTTATATATAATTATTTGCGTGCATGCTACAAGGATTTCAAACAGACTAATATATATACATGTAGTCCAAACATTTAGACATCGTGCTTGTTGTTTCTTATTTCTCAATACCAATGAATATTAACGTGAAAAGTGAAAGGTCTTATTTATATTACTAATACGAATAAAATGTAAATAGCAACAAACAATCTCTCTAGTTTCAATATCTACATAGTAGCAGTTGGAATGGTTTTAATAAAGAAATACGCTTAAACATAAAAAAATGTTTACCATGCGGCTTGTGTCCATCTTTTTCTTTAAAAATCGCCTTGTCGAATTAAAAACCCAAACATGTACACGATTATCGGGATTACCTATATTACTGCCTGGAATCTTTTATGGTATTGTATTCGAGTTTTGTATTCGACTTAAATACACGATGACATTTACTTAATTAACCCCGTGCGTGAAGAAAAACGTTTTCAAGGTGGCCAACCCATGTTACTTTTTGTATACAGAAAATCGTTCCCCCTTCACTCAAAAACTTCAAGTGTTTTGTCAATATCATTGCTAATTTACCTATTCTACTACGAAATCGCAATGGGCTGTTTTCCGTGATCCGTAAATATTTTTAGGCTGAATGTTACGAATTCAATTCAACCAATAGCAGATATAATCTACGTTCAACTGAACGTCTTGATATTGTTCCACCGAAACCAAGATCAGTTTATTTAAAAGATTCATTCACATACAGCAGCGCAAATATATGGAGAACCATACCACCAAGTATCAGAAATCTTCCTTCACTTAATTCATTTAAACACAACTACAAAAACATGCTATTAGACGAACAGACCAAAGCTAAACTGTTAATTGTATTCATCGACTGTTTTATCGTGCTTTATGTCAGTTACTTGAATGTTTTTCTTACTGTTACATTTGTGATACTATTGTGTACTTGCCATTGAATTTAAAATCTAAAATTAAGGAGTGTTTGTCGGGTGTACATGAATCATATGAATCGTATGTTTGTTTCTGACATGTGTGTTTTAATTATGTGTTTATTCCACTTGATAGTTTTGTATTTGCTTTATTTTCTTTTTAGTTTTATCGATGGCCACATTGTAAATAAGAATATGTAATTTGTTACATAACTTAATGTGTAATACCTTCGTAAAATAAAGAAATTTTTATTATTATTATTAATTAAGTTACTCCAGTAAAAAAACACCGCTGAGGACTGGTGTAGGTAAATGATTAGTACGTGCTAATCCCAAAGCACACACGCATCCTCTCATCTCAATAAGGTCAATTCTCAATTTGATTCAAACAGCTTCGATATTTTTTATCCAGTATTATTTACAGAATGTTATGATTAGGGTATGAATGACAGCCAAGTGACGCAATTTCGACCATTTACTCAATCATCTTTAAATATAAGTTCAGTTTAAAGAACACTGATATACAAAATAATGAAGGATACAACAATTCATTTCTCAGAAAGGTGTAATCAATTTTCCAGTTTTAAGCATAGACCATATCAAAAAGAAACATGTAATGTCAGATGGATAAACGCACACGTAACAATGCAAGATGGGATGTCAGAAAGCTCAATGTAATTTTTGCACCAAAACTGTTCCTACTACCCATAAATTTCCTCATTACTCTATAAACCAATATACTTTATATACCTTTGGAAAGCTGAGATTGTGCAGTTTACTAATATTTAAACATTTTGAAAATCCGACATTTACCTTTTGTGTATCAATTTGAAAAAACAATAGCCAACATGGATTTCCGAAGTTGGGTAAATGCGGCATTCAATTATTTCTTTTCATTTGGTATACACCATTATAACTTGCATATTGTTGGTAAGCTATCAGTTAGCAGTTTACGAATATGTAACCATTGCTAAAATCTGACGACATTTGCCTTTTCTACATCAATATGACCATTGTTTTATTTTTCGAAATCCAACCTCCATTTCTGAAGGTGGCAAATTTCTTAAACTTCTAAACAGCGAAGTATGTTTATATAGGAAAAATAGCGGCTTGTGTTAGAATTTGATATAACATATAATTCCGAGAGACAAAATCGTGTCATGTTAGAATAAACGATGAACTGTATTAATTAAAAGAAGCTGCCATGGTAACATTTTATCATTATCTTTAATGAAAGAAATCAGTGACAGACGATCATGTATTTGAACTTAAAGCCTCAGATAAACTTAATCTGCTACTCAAATGACTCAATAGCAGTAAGATGTTAATACGCTAAAAAATTAAAAGTCACCTTGCCAAGATAATTTTTTATCCAAAAGCACGCCTTTTTATGCCCCCAAAGGATGGCATATTAAATTCGCACTGTCCGTCTCTGCGTCCGCCCTTACATTTTTCCGTGTCCGGGCTGTAACTTTGTCATGCATGGTAGGATTTTCAAATAACTTGGCACACATGTTCAGCACATCAAGACGACGTGTCGAGTGCAATCCCCGGTCTAAGGTCATGGAAAATTGTTAAAATAACATGGTACACTTATTGAGCACATGGAGAGGACACAGACTGTGAGACACCTCTTTCGGCGGCATTTGTGACTTGCGAAGAACAGCTATTGTTTATAACGATAAATGCGGTGGCGTAGAGGTTAATGTGTCGGCTGCTCATCCCGGAGGTTGCGGGTTCGAGCCCAACTGGGAGCACAACCGTTCTTCCTCACATGGCACCAGTACTGGTTCTTCCAGGGAACGGACTCGAGAGTGACTCGATACGCTAGAAGCTTTCTTCACAATCGAGCTAAAATAAATTAGTATTAACACTTTAATAAATGACCTCTGTCTTATGCATGTAATGCATTATGATTTACTTACATTCTGGAAAAAACTAACTGGATCTGTGTGTGATAAAATAACTTGGTGAATAGGTGTTGGCCTCAAGAATGGAGGGTCACATGTTAGAATCGCACTCGGAGCTCGACCTGTATGTTTGAGAATGGATACTGATGCCACTATGATAGTATATCGCTTTAAAAACTGAGTGATCATTATAGTGTTAGGTGAGCTAAAAACTTTTAACAAGAGCTGTCAGTAGGACAGCGCGCTCGACTTTTTTAGTGCTTGCCAATAAAACAAAACTTTGACAGTTAAAGGCAAAACAAGGATCTGTATAAACAAGGATCTGTATAAACAAGGGCCACAAGTAGCAATATATTAAGTCAAGAGTTATCAAACTTAAATGTTTGATATCCCTGAATACTACAGCAAAGTTGTAGATTAATACTTCAAGTGGTTAATGATATATGTGCATGACAGTGCCAGTTGCACACAAGACTTTAGCTTGGAATTTCTAAGTACAAATCAAGAAACATTTTCACAGAGTTATCTTCTCTTGCTTACAGGTCTCATGATGGTACATAAGTTCCTCCAACTTTCAAAGTAATATCTCAAATGGTTAAGTCAACAAGTGGACAAGAATGAAAATTTTAACTGAGTTTCTAAGTCAAAAAGGGCCATAATTCAAATAAAATCCTTGACAGAATTACCTTCTCCTGCCCATGTTTTGGGATCATGATGGTTTTCAAGTATTCCAACTTTCAAACAAGAGCCATGTTACACATGGTTAATCCCCCCGCTGGGAAGAAGTTACCTGAAAGTTGTACTTTCGTACATTTTACTTGGTGAGAGGAAATCCTTAAAAAGCCGTATAGTTATGGTCATGCTGAGAACAGTTTTAAAGTAAGTGGAAAAAGAATAAGGCAATGAAAAGAAGGTTTGCAAAATTATATTAATGTTCATTATCAGTATAGGTAATATATTTTCTATTTGACTAAAAGTAGGCAAGGTAGAGTTATTGTTCTTGCAGCGGAGAGAGCCTCTTAAGGTAGAGTTATGTTCTTGCACACTGCACTTCCTACCAATGTGCTATGTCAGTGTATTAAGTTTGAAGAAAATCCCTCAAGTACTTTTGGAGTTATGCTCTGGACAAAATTTTTAAAGTAAATCTGATAAAGGGGAATAACTCTAAAAGTACGCAAGGTAGAGTTATTGTTCTTGCACATTGCACTTCCTCCTAATGTGCTCTGTCAGTGTATGAAGTTTGAAGACAATCCCTCAAGTACTTTTGGAGTTATGCTCCGGACAAAATTGGGACGGAGACACGGACGGACGGACGGACGGACGGAGACCATTACTAATATCCCCTTCGCCTTCGGCGGGGGGATAAATTAATATCGCAAACAGTTTAGTCAAAAAGTGGACTGGTACAAAAACTTAACCTAGATTCTAAGTCGATAAAGGGCCTTAATTTTTAAAACAAATCCCTGACAGAGTTACCTTCTCTTGCCTACAGATTGGGGTAATGATGTAAACAAGCATTCTAAGTTTCAAAGCAATATCTCAAAGGGTTACGGCAATAAGTGGATTTTACCCATATTAAATGTATTTTCTAAGTAAAAAAGGGGCATAATTCTGTCAAAAACCTTGACAGAGTTATGTACTCTTGTGTGTTGATGTAGATCATGATGGTAAACAAGTATGGTTAGTTTCAAAGCAATACCTTCAATAGTTTTGAAATAAAGTGAGGTGGTACGAAAAATTTAACCAAGCTCAATACACTTTCTAAGTCAAAAAAGGGCCATAATTCTGTCAAAAACCTTGACAGAGTTATGTACTCTTGTCTGTAGATGGAGGTTATGATGGTAAACAAGTATGGTAAGTTTCAAAGCCATACCTCTAATACTTTTGAAATAAAGTGGGGTGGTACGAAAAACTTAACCAAGGTGTGACACCAACGCCGACGCCGGGGCGAGTAGGATAGCTCCTATTTTCTTCGAAAAGTCGAGCTTAAAATCATCACAGGAGCTTTCTGATATATGGCCATTAAATCTCTTATATTCAATTCAAAGGGAGGTAATTAAAAATTTTAAATATTGCGAATCACAACTCACTATTGCATTGTTTTCATAACACATTGTTGGGTTTTCCAGTCCGGACATTTTTTTTTTTCAACTGAGAGCAAAAGAATATTTTGTCTGAACAACCAATTTTGTTTTTGACAAAATGTCTGTTTTCACTATAAGAGTTTTATCACTTTTATGCATGATAAAGAGGTTAAGGTGCCTGCCGCCACATCCCGGAGGTTGTGGGTTGGAGCCCAACTGGGGTCACACCCGTACCTCCTCATATCACACAAGTACTGGTTTTGCCAGGAAGCGGACTCGAGAGTGAATCGGAAAGCTACAAGCTTACTTCACAATCGAGCTGAAATAAATTAGTATAAACTATGTTACATTATGTAACAATATGGTTTGATTTAATATCTAGACTAGTATTATGTAGGCAGTATTTCCATTCAATGGTTCTATATTAAAGACGCAGTTTATGATTGTATGCAACATTCAACAGCAGAAGTCAGTGTTTTCAACTTCACACTGTATTGTGTATGATATTCCGAATGATGAAAAAAAGAGCAATATACAGCTGAAGTTTGTGGAACAGTGGTTTTAACTGTTAGATTGGTTAAATTATGGTATAGTCATAACGCTGGGTGAAAAAAGTTCCTAATATGCAGGGAATTTCTTGCTCATTGATAAAATATTTCCAAAAATAGATCGCTTAAAGTCATGCACAAAAATAGAACCAAGTGGGACACATCAAAGAAAATTGACAGTGTTTAGATACGACTGGTACGAAGTACGCGTATTTTACATTACAGTAAGATCAACTACAAAAGAAGACATTTTTTGAAATTATCAATTTTTAAAATGGTTAATGATACATTGAACCATATAGGTAATCCTCTTTAGCTCGTATACTGATTCTGAGTATAACAATTGACTGAATTTTAAAATATTTGGTCTTTTGTAGTAGAAATCTTTGATGCATTTCTTTCTTTTTAGGATAAAAAAGGGCATTCAAGTAAGTAATGAAATTCATCAGCTATTTCATTTAAACTACATAGCGGACACTTGTGGTCATGATAAGGTACCAACGAAGTGCGCCATCGTCCTGTTTCAACTGGAAGTTTGTGATTTCCTGTTCGGAAGCGAAATAAATCTAGACGTAGATTTTTTTGGTAGAATAGTAAGATACGGTTCAAGCTTTTGATGAGATTGTATGCTGGCCAACAAATTGTTTAAGTTTCATCCAGTGAACATACTATCTGTATTTAAAATGTCAACATGTTCTGTAAACATATTTTTAACCAGAAAACCTATACCACCAGACTGTCTAATATATAACTCTTTTCTAGGCTTTGAATAAAATGTGAAGCTCGGAATATCTATTATGTCATAGAAATCAACCTTAGTTTCTTTGATACAAGAAATATCATAGTTTTGAACCATTTCAATAAATTCTGGAAAATTACATTTCTGTTTAAAGGGGCACTCCCTAGATCTAGCAGAATATATTCTCGAATCATAAATTATGTGTTCAATGAACGTAAAATGATAAATGAATACAATTTCAAAGAAGAACGTATGGCGAAAAATGCCTCATTTTACCACAATTAATCAATATAGAGGCTTTCTGTAATAAATCACATCCACCAATTTATTGTACAACGATTATTGAATGGTTTACGGTACTGGAGCATATTTGAAACCGCTAAATGTATCGATAATGACTGGGAATGCATAGCTGAAACAATTAGGTTAAGTTTTAATAAGTCCAAAGATTCTATTATTTATGTTTTGGAGTTTATTTAGTTTGACATCAGTTATAGGGTATGTCCCTTTAAGACCGCAAACATTTAAACATTCAATTTTTAAATATTGATCATGATCTGCTCCTGCAAAGTTGGACTCAGGACACCTAGCGTTTAAATTTATTTCGTTCTTGTTAGTATCTACCGAAGTATTAAACTGATAATGGTCACCACTATCAAAATCCAACGAAAAAGGTAATTGCCGACAATTTTCACATTTGAATGTCTCTTGAGACAAATTTTGTTTAAGGTAATGTTCACGCATGACAGTTTCTGATGTTGAAGGTAAATCATAACAAATGTTACAGAAAAATGTATCTGTAGAATTATGAAAAATAGAATTATTTCCATTACGAGTAAGACAAGTTCCACACTGTTTATTATACACGTGCCTCGTGTTACATGTTAAGGTGTGGGACACTGTCCCCGGCACGTACTAAACACATGCCTCGTCATCTTATTTGTCAGACGAATTACCATGGCAGAAATGGTACGGTGAGGTTCCTCTGTAGGCACTCGCGGAATTGAATCGTTTCACAATTGGGCCCTTTCCACGTGGAGATTTCGGTGTAGTTGGTGCTGAAAACGTGTGACAAACGCCCGTCGACATACGTGTCAGCGGCCCGTTAGCTATTGGGCTGGAGGCAGGATCTGGTTCTTCCTGCTGCAGAGACTGAGAGTTCATGACGAAAACCTGGCTAGGAATATGCGCGTGCACGCTGGCTGGTTCCTGCTGCAAAGGCGTAGAATTAATCAAAGAAGATACACAAAGTGTATGAGTGCTCACATTTATTTGACCACGTTGGTTAAAAACGCTGGTGTTATCCAGATCACAAGATCAGTTAAACCAGTCAAATCCAGTGAGTGAACCAGTGCACGTGTTTTCGAAAGCCTGCCGCAGTCTTTCGTTATTTCGTTTTACAGTGATAGCAATACGTGTATGTACGTTTGTATGTCGAAAACCACCTAACACTTCTAACCAGTCTGGAAACATATTTTCAACAATTTTACCCCTGACTTTCAGAGCTGCCGGACAAACCATTTGCATAAGTTTACTTCCATGTTTTGAGCGTTCAGCCTTGAACCTAGGCCACAGATACCTTCTCGCATCGCTGATTTCTTTATGGAAGTCGTGTAATTCCAATGTTCGAACCTTTTAATTTATAAGCGTTCTGAATCACAAATTCTACTTCAGACCTGTGGCTAAATGTTACTTACATGAAACGGTGTTGCGACCTGTTGCCCTGAGTGTTAGTTGACGCTCGAGGTACAATCACACGCCCTAATCTATGAGCGTAAATAATGTTAAAGGTATCCGGACCATCTTGGCATCAATGCAGTCACAGGGGAAATGCACGCCATAGATGTTGCAGGTAATGTGTATTTCTAGTTAATTTGACAACAAACAACAAAAACAGATTAAACTATAGAGTTGTTTTTACACAAAAACATATGCACCCCTCCCCCCTACACGCACATAACCACTCTCTGTTGTAGGGAACCAAGGTCAGAACTGGTTTTGAAAGTAGGTTTTGAAGATATGTGTAATAGCTTTAAGATCATATAGCTCTACGCGTATAGTAACAGTGAACTTGACACTTCACACAATTAAAAAACTAAAAATTATTTTTTTAAAATCTGTTTTAGTAACAGTGACCTTGACACCCCCCCCCCCTCGGATTTTTTTGCTATTTTTGCTTAAAACAATTTAAAAACTACAAAAAGACAACATTTTATAGTAACAGTGACCTGGACTCCGCCGAAAATGACACTTTTTTTTTGCTTCAAACAATTTAGAAACTAAAACAAAACAACTATTTATAGTAACAGTGACCTTGGCCTTGACCCCTCCCCCGGATTTTGTTGCTTAAAACAATTTAAAAACCACCAAAAATTTTTTTAAAAATCTATTTAGTAACAGTGACCTTGACCTTAGTGACCTGCAATGCAATTCCAAGCTTTCTCTCCATACAAGCTACAGACACAAAAGCTACCTAACTCGAGCTATTGAGCGGAAACCATTTTTCTACTTTTAGTTATAGTGACCCCGACCTTGAACCAAGGTGGTTGTAACATGTGCTCTTCGAATCGCGTCAATGTGGTGAACATTTGTGGTGAGCTATTCTAAAATCCTTCATAGGTTTCAAGAGATATGGAGCGGACACGAAATATAGTCATATGGCATTTGATCTCTAATTGTGACCTTGACCTTGAGCCGGCGCGGTTAGTTCACAGGTTCTGCACATCGCGTAGTTTAGGTGAACATCTGACCAAAGTTTCATGAAATTCCTTCAAGGGTTTAGGAGATACGGAGCGGACACGGAATTCAAGGTTCGAACCTTTCACCTTGAGCTGTGACCTTGAGCCGGCGCGGTTGGTTAAGGGGTTCTGTACATCGCGTAATTGAGGTGAACATCTTACCAAAGTTAAATGAAAATCCTCCGTGGGGTTTAGGAGATATGGAGCGGACACGACGGACGGAAGGACGGATAGACAGACAGACATGGCAAAAACAATATATCTTCCCTATATTCTATGGGGGAGACACAATAACAAGGTTATTTGTGTAACCATATAATGATGTACATGTACAGGCGTACTCACATAAATAAATAACCCATGTTCTATAGCTGCCATAACAAGAATAGGGCATCGATACTTCTTACTCTTACAGTTTCAAAGATTGTTCTAGGAAACTCTCTCTTTCTTGCTTGTATCTTTTTTACAAACCAAAAACTAAAATTACATAGAATTAGATGGTTGTTTTTGTCACAAAAGCATATGTCTCTCCCACGGCAGTTTGTCAATGATTGTAATACTCAAACAGGGAACACACGAAAAAAAGTAAGAAAAAAAATGTTTTAAAAATTGACACTGACCCCCCGAAAAAATAATGTTTTTTGCTAAAAACAATTTAAAAACTAAAACAAAATGTTAATTTTGACCCCCTCCTCCCCCCTTTATCTCGCCCCGGAACAAATGGCCCTATATCGCTCACCTGACTATCATTGTTTATAATACAAGGGGTCATGATTTTAACATAATTTCGTCTAGGTCCACTACACAATGCTTAGTAATATTCAAAATATCTAAGCTTTGCCTGTTGGCCTGTTGGCTTTGTGGTTCCTATATAAGCCTATTATGAAATCAAGAAATCCCCCCCACCCCACCAATTTTGACCCGGGGTCATGATTTGAACAATCTTGGTAAAGGTACACAAGGCAATGCTACATGCTAAATATATCAGCTGTAGGCCTTGTGGTTTCAGAAAAGAAGTATTTCCTGTATAAGCCTATGCAATTAAATTAAGTAACCCCCGGAGACGTCAATTTTACCTGGAGGTCATAATTTGAACAATCTTGGTAGAGGTCCACTAGGCATTTCTTCATGCAAAATATCTATTCTCTTGACCTTTCGGTTTCAGAGAAAAAGATTTTTAAAGTTTTTCCTATATAAGCCTATGCAAAATTAAATGACCCCCTGGAGATGTCAATTTTGACCTGGGGACATGAGTTGAACACTCTTGATAGAGGTCAACTAGAATGCCACATGCTAAATATCTAAGCTGTAGGCCTAGTGGTTTTAGAGAAGAAGATTTTTCCTACTTGTTGCCATAGCAACCAGAGTTCTGCATGGAATGGAATTCTTTGATAGAGCTTCATGCATGAAACATCCTTGCAAAGTTTCATCAAAATTTGCCCAGTGGTTTCAGATAAGATGTCGTTAGAAGGAAATGGTGGACAGACGGACGAACGGCGTTCGACGGACCCCGGACGGTGAGTGATCCTTATGGCTCAACCTGGCACTCTGTGCCAGGTGAGCTAAAAAGAATTGTTTTTAATCTATTTTTAGTAACAGAGGCCTTGACCTTGACCCTAGTGACCCGCAATGCAATCCCAACCTTCTTCAAGAAAGCTACCTGCACACAGTTTCATTGCAATTGGTCACTCTTTACTCGAGTTATTGAGCAGAATCTGTTTTCTATTTTAGTAACAGTGACATTGATCTTGAGCCAAGGTTTTTGTAACATGCGCTCTGCACATCGTCTGAATATGGTGAACATTTGTGGTTAATTAACATTTGTGGTTAGTTATTCTAAAAGGGGTTCAAAAGATATGGATCGGGCACGATTTGTGACAGACGGACAGACAGACAGACAACTCGAGCAAAAACAATATGTCTTCCCCCATATTAAATGGGGGAGACATAATTTCAGTAAATCTTTGCTATCATGCAAGACGTCACACTTTTAGCTTGACTATTCGGGGAATAAGGATTGTTATTGCGGTCACCCTTGCATTGGCGTTGCATATTTGGTTAAAAGTTTTACATGCAAGCTACTATCGATGACATTTACCAATAACTACGTAAGGGATTGATTTGAAATTATGTTTTCAGGGGTATAAGACGAGTAAGTAAGAGAACTTTTGACAGAGCTTACAGTATATGAGTCATCATATCGAATTTTTTTCGCGTATCTCAAATTTCGGGATTTTGGTCTTGATCTAATTTTAGCTAATCTAATATTCGCAATTTTGTATAAGTGGATTTCATTTTTGCGATTTTAACTAAGGGCAAAATTTTCATTGATACCGTTTTATAAACACGGTGTTTTGTTGGTTTTTGTTTTGCTGAACATATACATTTATTAATACATGTCTATTCAGTTGGTAGCCTACAGGCATTCACCCAATTACTGTTTTTATTGGCAAGACATAGCACTAAAGTACATGTATATTGATACTACATGTATATACTTTATTCTTAAGAGAGATGTCCGCTTTTTTAAAACCGTTCTTTATTATTTTGCTGTTTGATTTAAGTTAATCAATTAAGTTTTTAAAAGTTGTATCAATGAATGAATAAATTATGTTTTATGGAACGTCGATAATAACTTTAGCACTTTGAAACTTGGAGAAAGTCTCCAGTTAGATAACTCGTGGCTGAATCTAATCAAATTACGACCCGTGTTGGACTGAGACTTTTTGGTTTAAGATTTACATGCACGCTACTTTCATGGACATAGCTCATTAACCAGTGATGCTCCGTAAAACTTTTCAAGGGTATCAGCCAGTTCTTTACCAAATTTGATTCAAATCAAGAGCCTTGTTCAAATAAAAACAATTTAATTGGTTAAAGTTTTACATGTCTCATTTTTTCAATTACCCATGATTGGATTGATTTGAAATTTAAGTTAAATTTAGAGACACTCCATAAAACCGTCAAATTAAATAACTAAGAATTTATAAATAATGGACATTTGCAGGTATTATTAAAAATCAGCCTCGTTGCACTCTATGTAAAGTTGTTGTTGTATAATAAATAGGTGGACAGCGATTTATTACAGAAGGCCTCTATGTTGATTATTTGTGCTAAAATGAGTCATGTTTCGATATATGTTGTTCTTCAAAGTTTTATTTATTGGTCATTTTACGTTCATTGAACACATAATTAATGTTTGGAAAATATTATCTGCTAGATTTAGGGAGTTCTACTGAAAGCCTTAACAGCGATTAGACATTCAAGTTACTTGCGAATTGTTTTAATTAGATTTTTTTGTTAAAGTTTTGTTATTCTCATATCTCAGTAATTATTTACTATTTGGTTCAATTTAAACTACAAGAAAATGTAAAACGGGTTCAAACTTGATAACAAGAAATGATCATAGAGTTGTAGATGACCTAAAATATACTAACATTTTAATTTGAATTTTTCTTAGAAATATTTTAACTGTACTATCAAAGTAGTTCAAGTCGAGCGTACGATCATCTGACAGCTTGTGTGGAAACTTGATCTCAAAATACTAATTAGTTGTGTACATGATCAGTATAGATAACTGGTTATTGTGAGAATGAAAATTCAGATGAAAATTTGAAATACAACATCTGAGTATGTCAGACTTAAGAAGAATAATTAAAGTAAGAATAATAGTTGCTGGTATAGTGTGTGATGTATGATGTCATAACGTTTAATGATGTCACAAATTATGTCACCAACGTTATTACAATTATATGGTGTTTCAACCTTAGCTACTGGTCGGGTTATTTTTGGCGAGATTTTGTTAAATGTAACAACATAAAGAAGCAACAATATATAAAAACCGTTGGGTTGCGCTTTCAAGTCATTCCTTTTGTCACTATGGAATTGATAAAGTGCGAACGTAAGATTGGCGTAAGATGTGAAACCTTTCATTTGGACAAAATGTCATGAAAAACAATTTGAAACAAAAATGTCATGACGTCTGTATCGGAAATATTTTTACTCTTCTCGTGTAAATAAAAATAAGATATTGTTAAGACTCTAAGCTAGATATTACTGAAAGCTTATTATAAGTATTTAGTATCACAAAAATATGATGTAAATTACTTATTAAAGACTGAAAATTCAAATCGGTGCATAATTGTACAAGTTAATGGATATAAGAGGAGGGTTTTGTCAATGTGGCAAGGGCTTGAAGGTGATTTCTAGACTGTAAACAAAAAGCCGACAAGAAAAGAATTGACGCGAGGCATCAAATGCACCAGAAAGAATTAATTTATTTGTTACTTGTTTGATAATTTTATGAAAATGCAAGATGGAACGGTTAAATTACTTATCTGTCGTACATTATAAACTTCCTTGGATAAAGATACAAAAGTGTTTTCGAGTGCTTTGAAACATTCTAGACGTATTTTCAATAAAGTGTTTCTGATTTGACATATAAATATGAAAACCTATACAGTTATAGTAATTTTTTGACGTTTTCGGGTATTTTTAGGTTCTCTATGGGTGTCTTCGGCTGAATAGTCTGCCCTGAAGGATCAGTCTGGAAGTCAATACGATTTCTATATTTGTTTATTTAATTTAATACTTTTCAAAACAGATGTTATTTTCAGTATAGGCAACTATGTTACCCAATTTGGTACAACTTTTTACAAGTCTTGATGTTTCGGTTTGAATTAACTTAATATTTTGCTTCTCTTATGGAATACTTTTGCCCCAGACTGAGTCACTACGGTATATTATAGTAGAGGCCCTACGCAGTACACGTAAAGGTCAAGAAGAGACATTATGAGACTGACTTTGCACAGAGTGAGAAAGTTGGTGCATTCTACCAACGTTATCTTCAATTTCCTTAAAGAATCGGATTCATTGTATCGGTCCTTCTGTTGAAGAAAGATGTTTCAGATGGAATAGGTTCTGGGCCAGCCGAGAAAAGCCTAGGAATTTTCAATACTTCCACATAAATATTTTTGGACAGCCTGACAAGTATTCCATCTTGGTTCAAGAAAATACTATACCGAAAAATATCCAAGGCTATGCTGGAAATTGATACCTTTGGTATTTTTTCTGTTTGGTTTGGTTTGCTTGATTTGTTAAAAATTTTTGAATACATACAGCTAACCTATGTACATGTATTTAATAAAATGTATGAAGTATTCAAGTTTTCCTATCTGCTCCCGAACTATACACGAGTCCAGTGACAGGGAGTCTTTTTGTTTGTCATCACCGGAACCATCATACTCCCAAGTCCTTTCTGGAACATGAGATATGCCGCACATTTCATCGACTCATGCAAGACAGACTCATTGATTGAACCACTTTCATAACGCAATATGCATTGTGAAATATATGCCGTGTGCAATCATCTAAAATATATAGATGTATTTTAACATCCAATGCTGACACCTGCTATGAGTAACTATGTGCTATGTATATGAGTATTCTATATAAGGACAAGAGTAACTTCGTTGTTCAACCAAAAGACTTAATTTTTAAATTTCAAGGGCACTGTTAATATGGAAAAATTAAAAATCTACGAAAACATTTACGTGGTGTATAAGCCAGTATTTGAAAACCTACACAGAAGCACGGAACTAGACACCACATTACACAGTACTAAAGTCAAACATAGCCTAGTATATTATTATCAAACAAGAGCTGGAATTCATGACGATTTCTTCCACAGATTTTAGCATTTGCTGCAATATTTTATGAAATAGCCTGGGAAGTGTTGAATTTTTTAAAACTATTTCAAGCACTGTGTGTACAAATGTAATATTTTCCGACAGACACGGTTTATAGGTTGATCAGTTAAACCACAATGAATCCGACTCACACAGGAATAATGAAGACAGCATGGTAGAAGACAATAACTAATAATAAAAAACCCATCCATTTTGAAATGTGTAAAGCTACATCATTAAAAAACGAAATCATATTGACTTCAAAACTGATCCTTCCAGGCCGACTTTTTACCAGAACACAACCATAAACTACCCAATAGATACCCAAATATGCCATAATATTGTTATAAATCTACAGTTTTTAATATTTATATGTCAGATCAGAAACATTTTATTGAAAAACCGTCAACTATATTGCAAACCCCATGTATGTATTTTTATCCAAGGAAAGTATCTATGGCAGAGAAGTATTCATATGCTTTTCCTAACGAAACACAATCCGGACTAGGTATAAAGACATCAAGGGTGATTTAAATGCCTTATTCAAATACATTATCTGATACCAAACCAATTAACAAATAAATATTTTCCGTCGCCTTTGATGCCTCGCGTCAATTAACCTATTTCTTGTTGTCTTTTTGTATACAGTCTAGAAATCACCTCAATGTGTTCCTTTTCTTTTACCACATATCATACTACCAGTAGACATTGCCTTCCTGTTACATCTTTTAGCTTATACATATTTCACAATTATACACCAATTTATTTTTCAGCGTTTGATAAGCAATTAACGTCGCACTTTTGTGGTAGTCAAAACTTATAATTATCCTTCAGTTATATCTAGTTCAGAATCTTAATAATACCTTATGCAATTTACAGATACAGGCGTCGTAACCTTTTTAGTTTCAAGATGTTTTTCTTGGCGTTTCGTCAAAATGAAAGGTTTGACATCTTACACCAATAGATATTCGAAAAATGAAATCATCATATTATGTTCGTACACTTAACCGATTTAGAAACGCAAAGATTTCCCCTGTTGAAAATTTTTATTTGAAAGACGCTATTGTTTTTATTTCTATTTGAGTCATTTTTTGCGATGAATTATTGAAACGTTTACAAGAATTCAATTTTATATTGTTTTTGTTGTGTATGAAATTTTAATAAATTTGAAACACGATAACACTGTTAAAATAAATAGTTTGCCACTTTTGCGTTTCTAAACCGGTTGAGTATACTTTATCAATTCCATAGTAACAAAAGGAATAAATTGAAGGCGTAACCCAACGATTTTATAAATTGTTGTCTCTTTGTGTGTTTACATTTAAAGAATCTCACCAAAAATAACCTGACTAGTAGCTAACACTGAAACACCTGCTAATTGCTATTACGTTGATGAGATCATTTATGACGCAATTAAACGTTATGACATTGTACATCACACACTACACAAGCAAATAATTTCTTACTTTAATACTCTTCTCAAGTCTGACATACTTTGATGTTGTATTTTAGACTGTCATCTAACAGGGCCAAATTTCTATATAGTGATAGATTGCCTTGTTCCTTCAGACAAACATTAATCAAAATCAAGAAAAGAAAGAAGGAAAACTTTTATGAAAATCAAGGAAAGCAATATGCTGTTATTTGATGCACTGTTGAAATCGTTCAACTAATAACCAACTATCTATACTGATCATGACCATAATATATAGTTTTTTGTGATCTTATTTCCACGACAGCTCGCTCGCACGCTCGACTTCGAACCACTTTGAAGTGCAATTTACACATTTCTAACAAAAGGGTTTATAATTGTTAAAATTGAATTAGTAAAACTATATGATCATTTTTGTTATCATGTTCAATATCTGCCAACATTTTCTGTCAGAAGCAATTGAAACTTACAGTTAATTAGTGAGATATAAACATAACATAAGTATGATATGAAACACTTAAACACAAATTTCTAAGTGAAACTAGTTTGGTGTTCAGTAGAACACTTGTATCGCTCTCTTACACTTTGTCAGCTATATTTCGTGACAAATCTAAGAAGGGGCCACCCCTTCAAATGTGACCTTGACCTACTATAATTTGGTGGCATCACGACCCTTTTGTGATAAGCAATGCAATTTGAAAGTTTGATGAAGAAATCTTAAGAAATGGTAAAGCCGGGGAGGAGGAAGACGGACCGAGGACAAAGCATCCCTAGGTCGCATTTTCCCGAAAAGGCAACACAAAACTCATATTAATTACATAAATAAATGCAAGGGCAGTAACTCGATGCTGAACACTTTGATGGCTTAAAGAGACACGAGACACTCCCTACAACTGGTGTCAAATTAAATTACTTTAAATCATAAAGATAGAAATTTGAAAATATTATGCTTAACCAAAAGTCAAGCTATATATGCGTCATGTCGATAAAATTAGCGTTTGGAGAATATTACCTGCTAGATGTGCCCCTTTAACTGAAGTAAATCTACTCGTTGGTTATTGAGAAATGAGACTGGCAGGAGATTGCATTCAAAACTTATCATTATTTCTAAGTTGACCAAACGGTAATAAATTGAGTCATATTTGGTAAAGAGTTTAACTTGATTGTCTGATACCCCTGAAAAGTTTTATGAAGTTTCAAATTAATCGAATCACTGGTTAATGAGGTATGTGCATGATATTAGCTTGTAAATCAAAATGTCTAAGTCCAACAAGGGCCATAATTTGAATACAATTCAGTCAAAAGTTGTTTAATATGCTTGCCAGATACTTGAAAACTCAATATCTAACTTGTTCGTCTGATACCCCTGAACACATAAGTATAGTTTTAGACCAATCCCATGCGTTGTTATTAATCGATGTCAAAGATAGCAGATTGCATGTAAACTTTTAACCAAATATGCAAAGCCAATGCAAGGGTGACCGCAATAACCATCCTTATTCCCTTCACAGTCTAACTAAAACCGTGACGTCTTGCATGTTAACAAAGATTTAATGAAATTCTATGTAATACAGTAGTTTTTGTTTTGAAAAAAGGTAGAAGCATGAGATGAGAGAGTTTCCTAGAACTACCTTTGAAACTGTAAGGGCAGGGTCCGTATAAAATATACGGACCCTGCCTCTGGTAAGGGTCAGAAGTATAGATACCCCACCCTTATCATGGCGACTATCGAATATAGGTTATTTATTAATGTGAGTACGCCTGCACATGTACAGCATTATATGGAAACACAAATAACCTTGTTGTTTCATCAGTTTTTGTTGTCAATTAACTACAATTACACACTACCTGCAACATCTACGGCTTGCATGCCCCCTGCATGCCCTGTGACTGCATTGATGTCAATGGAAAAAGAGTCCAACTCACCGATAGGCAGTACTCTGTCTCCTCCCAACTGGTAGGTATGAATTACTGGAATACCTCTTCATTCACCGGAAAATAGAAATAAAAGAAAACTAAGTTCAGAGAAATCAATATTATAAAAAAAACCTTTTCTATCTAAAAAAAGTCATGGGAGCACTCCAAATAAAACACACTTTAACGTTTCTATAAAGAGTTTACAAAAAGAAAAGCAGCACCCTGGAGTATGTACATTGTATTTCCAAAGAAAAAGTGCATATCTTCTGTTCGTGCTGATCAAGGTAAAAAGTTTCACTTAAATGATGATAGTAACTTCAGGGTTGTTACAAATTACGCAACATAGAATTCTCTGACAATTCCTTGAACGTGGAGAAAAAATCCTACATGGAATTCCCAAGTAACTTACATGCAACACGCTAACCAAATGTCTTAAGTTGAAAACAGGACCTAAATTCAGTCAACATAATGTTACTGAACATTTTGATACCTCCGAAGACTTTATTGGAGTTTTTAAATCAATCCTAAACTTCATTACAGAGACGATGTCTGATTCTGATATTAAGTTAATAAACTAATAAATGAAGCACACATTTACCTTTGCTCCACACTTGGTCTTCAACTCCAACAGGTAAATCAGAGGTCTTCTGACATCTTCCTTCACATTGTATGTCTGCATAAAGAATTAAGACTTTATAATTCAATGTTAACCTATTTCCCCTGTCAGAAACTTTAAATTATTACTATTAATAGTTGCAACTTATCTCACTTATTCCCTAAGGGCAAATAAGTCTTTGTCCTTTAATATCAACCTATTATACTGCCCGGGAAACCCACTTGTCAACGCTAAGAAAGAGTTGAATAACTCGCCGCCAACTCCATCTGCGCGTAATTTTTTATCCTTTCCGAGAAGGTATGAATGAAAAGATCCCGTTAGGTCGTTGCTTGTTTACAAATGTTCACGAAAGCTGTACTTACAATTTTTTTTAAGCGCAAACTATTTTTAGAGTTGAAGAGCTAACATTCTTCTGCTTCAAGTTGCGTAAAATAAGAGATATGTGGTTCATTACAAATATAATAATAATAATAATAATAATAATAATAATAATTGTAATAATAATAATGTCTTTATCTAACGAAGGTATTAATACATTAAGAAAGGAAATACTTATTTGCAATGTGGCCTTCAACAAATTTTATTGAACACAACTACAAACATACAATCTCATATATTAAGGGCCTTCCACAGTACAAAACTAAAGTTATTAAAATCTCTCTAACGGCAAAATGCAGTTTATAAAACTTTGCACAAATAAACGTTATTAAAGTATCTTTATTTTAAATATCTAAAAAAAGTTAGGACAGTATAGCTAGACATAAAAATTCCCTAACTTCTATTTACATTCAAACGCAGAAACTAAATAGCATGAAACATCATTTTAAATGCCAACATGAGTGACATGATACTGACAACAATATATTGTACTTTTTAACGAGCTTGCAATTATGAAGGGAGAAATCCTTTGTCACATATTTCGAGACAGTTAAAAAAATCTAAATAAGAAACAACAAGCATGATGTCTAAATGTTTGGACTAGTGTCATAAGGTGAGACAAATGTGCAGCCTGATCAGGAGTCGAACCCGCGACCCTTCGCTTACAGGGTGAATGCTCTATCGATAGAGCTATCTGGCTGCCTACATAATTATTTTCTCTCCTTTTTCATCAGCTCATAATAAAGTCCGTAACCGTGACATTCTTCCTCACTTTGTTTAAATTTGTCTTCGAATTTCAGTGAGAACTACAAAATTTAGCGATCGAAGTGTTGGATACTGACCTTGAATCTTGAATCTTGTTATGCAGTCAGTCAGACGTTGTGTGCCATTTGTCACCGAGTCCCTCTTAGGTGGGGAAACGGTAGAATTTTGGTTTATTTCTCTGCCTCTGGGTGGGATATTCAGCTAGTGACAACTGTAACCAAAATAATTCTTTTACTAACACTAATTTTTTATTATATTCTATATTACTAGATAGGTTGTAAATTCAAAATATATCACCAGCTCGTATATCTTTATCAACAAATATAAACAGATAAACAAAAAAATAAATATGGCCGGCGACGATTACTGAGAATGTACCGCGAAAACAAACATTTACTCAAATGTGTAAAATACTAATAAATTGGTTAAATGTATAGTATGCAATACAAAATGTGCAAAATGTTTTACCTGTAACCAAACTAATTCCTTTATTAACAATAAATTTCTATTCTATTCTATATTATTAGATAAGTTGTAAAAACCATGAAGACTTTTCAAAAATATATCATCAACTAATACGCTGATATGATTGGCTGAAAAGTAAAGCGATACTTATAAAATAATTTGCATAATAAAGGAATAACAAGATACAGGTGAAAGGACAGGTAAAGCTGTAAGTCACGTTAGTTATCCAATTTAGTATGTAACGGCTTACGACTGCAGTTAAGGTAAGTATAGGAAAGGCTATAGGAAAAATATGTATGCGTATATGCAAGTATTTACAAACTTAAAGTAAGTATACGGTATACGTCCACAGAAGTTTATAAACCTGCCAATAGTGGAAGAAACGGGTAATATTAAATAAAGGTAAGTATGTATTATCAAAAGGTAGGGGGCTATCACACCTATGACACAGGTCACGATGCCTATATCACTGCTGTATACTGTAATATTATTGTGTATCGTAGTACAGTTTAGTAATACTGTACAGGACTTTTAAAATATATGTCTCCCCCACTATTGTCCGGAATGTGACCATGAAATGTACAACAAAGTTTGATAATGATCACTCGTGTAACGTTACATCTAAATGCGGCAAAGGATAGGGTTTTAGAAATAAAGCCCGGACAAGCTATATTTGGACAATACAAGTAAACTTTCAAATTGCAATAACTGTGAAATATATCACCATTACCAGAACATATTAATATCAAAGATGCACTACACACTTCATACCGATGTTCCCTGTCAAGTTTTATCAAAATTTCAGCAAGGGGTTTAGGAGATAAAGCCATAACAAGATTTTCGTAAAGCAGCCCTGTGAGCTTTACCTTTGTGGTAGTGACCCAAAATTTTGATATGCACAACTAGACTTCATAGTACAGGACTGGTTTCGGATCAACTCTGCCGGTATTACTCTTTGCCAGTCAAGGGCTCGGGTTCGTGCCCTTGTGACTGAGTCTATCAAATATCGGAACCTCGCTTCAGACTCTTGATTTCAGATGTCGGCAATGTTTGTAATTTCCTGAAAAGAACTTGTGGATAAACTGGATAGACAAACTAGAACGGAATGCGATCCAGATTTTTGTAGTTGAGCATTTAGCTATCAATAATGACATTTTGTCAAGAGGGGTCTTAGGTTATCGTCGGCAACTAGGCTTGAAACAATGAGGTTCAGTTAGTTTAAAGTTTATTGATTTCAATTCTGCGACACTAACAACCAAACCACCTAACCACGGAGGCGGATAAGTGTGTATTTCGAGTTGATAAATATCACTAGTATGATACATTGTATAAAGTGACCATTATAACTTTAAGAAAGAAATTAATTTATACTCCTACAATAATGAATATTTCCATAGTTATACTGAAAGAACAAAAAGAAACACAGAAAACTTTCGTGGTGGTTTGAAGGAATATATAAGACGTTTTCTACGACGTTACAGTATAAAAATATCTTTCATGAGCCACGGGTGGTTAACTCTCCCCACCACCACAACATATGGAGATAGGAAATTGTAGGGTGCGAACTTCCGAGGTTGTTGGGTTCTACAAAATAAACGAGACATGTGAGAATGAGTTTTTTTCTTTTGAATTATTCCATTGAAGAAAATCTCGGAATGTTGTTACCAGCAGCCCTTGAAATGTTTAGACCACTATTTGCATGAAATGTCGAAACAAAATACCCAAAACTGTAGTGTCTAGAACGTTTATAAGTTGGCGACAATCTGGATTTTCGATAACAAAAGTTAAATTGGCCTTAATCTCGTTGTTTTTCCAAATGTAGATCTATTTGGAATGCACTTGTACTAGTTACATGTACAAGTACTTAAATTAAAGTTTGTAATTTTCAAATGATGTTATTGGGTGGAGGACGAGGTAGTGGGAATTTGAAGGTGGTGGGGTGGTGCTATACATTCTGCAGATCACAAGACATGGAAATGTGTTTCTCGCCTATGACATACATATTTACGCGCATTTACCCATGTGAGATAACTTATCTCACATCGCTTATCTCACATCGCTGCCGAACTATTTTTACGTTAATTGTAAGCAGAGACAAAAATCGAAAATGGCTGTAAAATTGTTATTTTTGAAATAAACACAAGGTTGTTGGTATTCATTTTTTTAGTTAGATCATTTTCTATCCATCTAGGTCTATAGCAGTTTTGACGTAAAATTCTAGAAAAAGTTGATTTTCATTTTTTCATCCCCATCCTGTATTTGCACTTATTCCTTCTTACTTGTGTGAAAATGCGGAAATACATCTACCATGTCCATTGTGTTGTGGATAAAGAAATCCCATCCTCGGATTGAGATACGTCCAAAAACTCGGCAGAGCCTCGTTTTTGGACGTATCTCAACCCTCGGGTGGGATTTCCTTATCCACAACTCATGAACATGTTAGATTCACTTTATCAAAAGTGTCCTTCAGACGGAAATGAAATATAATCTTATTCACATATGTAAACCATAACTTTTAACAAGTAAAAACTGTGATACTACGTATCACAGCGGGCCAACAAACAAAATTGACATGTAAATATTTTGGAAACTGGTGATGGTTAATGTTGAGGCATGGCCCCAAAGAAATTCAAGGAATTACATATTCAAACTTAATTCTACATTATTCCTGTTAAATACTTGTCAAATAAGCATTAGACTGCCTGTCTCAAATTATAAACAAGCTGAACTTCGAAAGTAATGCATAGATCATATTTTCAATGACATTGTCTATACAATAGCAAAGAACAGCAAATGGAAATGCACACCACGAAGAAATGAATAATTGACAAAAATCCCGCCAAACCTGTTTAGTTTAGTCATTGTAAGTGGAACAATTAGAAACATGCACACGTGCATATAGGTAATTAATCTTTCGTTTATAGGTTTTAATTTATATTCTCTTGCAGTAGATTGTGCATTAGTCAAACATTCAAATAGTTCATGTCGTATGCTAATCAATATTGATAAGTGGGGAGGAAAGGTTGTCGCCCCCCAAACTTTTTAACGAGATTTCAACACTCGCGGGTTTAGGATATTGTCTTGCATTGTTTACGCACAGAAATTGAATTGTGGTGATTTCACAAGGCGAAATAGAAAACTCGCTTGTCGCATTGTCGTGTCTCGGTTTTGCACGTGTTCATACACTTATCACCAAGGACAAACCATTCAATAATTTAGTCCGAAATTTTTCCTAGGCGACAAGCGACAAAGGAGGTTTTCTAATTCTCATGTGAAACGTGATCGACGGTGATTTGTTTCCCGTGCGAGAATAGAAACAAGCGAGAATTAAGAGATAATATTGCCATAAAAACCTCGCGATGGTGCTAAATCTCGAATATATATAATAAGTTTGGAGAAGGGCGACAACGCGATAATTCGCATTGTCGCGTGTAGGGGGGGGGGGGGGAGTGGGTGGGGCGGGGGGGATTCCGTAGATAAGGGATTCTTTTGTGTGTTTTAATTAATAGTGTATTATGTATGAATTACAAAGACCGATTAAATTTAGAGTGACGTTCAAATAATATTTCATAAATCTTTAATGCTAGCCGTACAGGTGCATGCATGATTTAGTGCTGTAATATGAAGAAAAAAAACGCCTATTCACTTATAGAATGTCCTGATGAAACGATTTTCAATGTCATTCATGTCTTTACATATTTCTTTTTCACAATATATTTAAAATCTTAGAAAGGTTGGGGAAAATACAACAATGAATCGTTAGGGTTCCGCTACTCTCTTAAAACCGTGATTTATCCGTGTTTTACAATGCTGCCATATTATCAGGTTCATTGAATTTTTATCCTCTGTCGGCAGTGCTTACATGTACTTCTTTAATTGGGTAATATTGCGATGATTTGAGTGTCGCTTTGTCGAATTTCCCATATCGCTAATTAAAAAATCTTGCGAAAAATTTCTTTCACAAAGATTGTCTTTTAGAGAATTCTCCTGTCGTGAAAACAAATTCACGCGCAAATTACCTGATTTACATTATTTTAAACCGGCATAAAATGTCTTCTTCGATTTAGGCTGGAACTTTCAGTGACACATCCAATTCTGTTCCATTGAATAAGACTTTTGGATATTGAACAACAATTAAATTCGACAAATATGTTGTGAGAAATTGTTATGTGTTGGATTTGTTAAGATCGCGAACAAAAAATATTGCATTTGTACCAAAGAATTATCTATAAAAAAGTAGAATCTTTGATGATGGTTGAATCATATTTGCAGGAGAGAACCTGGGACATTCTGTGAAATGGCCTGAATGGGGCATAGTAGGAAATTAAGGTTTTTAAGTCTAGTGGACCCGAACTATGAGTGTGCTAAATTCCTTGAATTTGGATGTAATTTTCTATGTGGCTTCTACAATCAGTACAGTCTAAAAATGTAAAGGACATGCGTACTTACAGACGGACACCGCATATCTATAGGTCAATGTCGTCCATCGGAATTGTGGTTCCCCCAGCTTTGCTTTGTCTATTCACATTTAAATAAGAAGCGAACTAACAAAAATGGTTTTATTTTTCCCGGATCTTAACTTATATTTATACTATCGAAGTCAAAAACAGCCCAGAGTTATGTCACCTCGCGCGACCCAAGATGGAAAATCTGGACCCGAGTCTGTATTTCGAAACTGACTTAATTGTTTGATGCTCCAGCAAGCTGTTAAATTAATACATTAAGTGGTTACCGTGATGTATGCATGATAATGCCTTGCACATAATTCTTAAAGTCAATAAGCAGACAACGAAAACGACCACAATGCAAAAGAAATCCTTGATACAGATACCTTTTCCTGCCTACATGTGGGGGTGGGGTGGGGTGGGGTGGGGGGGGGGTATATAGGTAAAGTAAATAAATATTCAAACTTTTAAAGAAATATCGCAAATAGTTAAGTCAAAAAGTGAATTGGTACTAAACATTACCGAGATTACCTTAAAACAAATTTTATTAAAATCCTTGACAAAGTAATCTTCTTTTGCCTCATGGTGCAAACACGTATTCTTAGCTTCACATCAATATCTCAAAGGGTTAAGTCAATTTGTGGTTTTATCAAGATTCAATGTACTTACTATTTTAAGTAGAAAAAGGTACTGATGTGAGGTAATGATAGTAAATAAGTGTTGCAAGTTTCAAAGCAATATCTGTAATGGTTTTTAAAAAAGCGGAGTGGTAAGGAAAACTAAACCAAGATGTGATACAAATACCGAAGCCAAGGCGAGAAGGATAGCTCCACCTTTCTTCGACGAGTCAAGCTAAAAATGTTACCCTATGTTTAAAGTGATAATGCCCTTCTAAACATAACATTTCAACTATCAACTATCAAAAATGTCTCCGCGTGTGAAAAAGCAAAACGATAGCATAGTTTAACAAATATGTTGTGATAGATTATCGACACGACCTCTGATAAATGTTGACTGAAATATCGAAGCAGTCCAAGAATATCATCTAAAGAGTGACAATAATAAGGAAACCTGCAATTTTCACTAAAACAGGGGAGATAACCGTAGCATGACTGCTCCAGTCTGGTCTATTAGCAGGCTTTATTAAGATCCTATAGATTTAACAAAAGTTTGGTATATGGTTGCTCAAAGGTGGTACCTAGAGAATGATCACACTAAACAATTCGAATCATAAGCCATGAGTTGTGGGACATCGGCAAATCATAAACATTATCCATGTTTGATAAAACTGGTACAGATAACCTTAAAGAGTGGTAACAAAAATCAAAGCATATTAACTTTCAACAAAACAGGCTTTACTGAATAAAGCTAGCCAATAACGGTAATCTATTTCATTGACATGTTGTGGTGTACCTTTTTAATAACTGAACGTTTCATTAATATTACTTAGATACCGCATACGCACTAAATGTCACTCAGTGACTGACAGACGGACGAAGGGCACCTGGCGACTTACTGTAATCCATGCAAACAGCTCCTTGTGTCCTTTAAGCACTTTGTTTAACACGTGTCTTTGATACAAGGTAAACTGTATGCACGTAACCATGAATTAAATAACACATCAAAAAGCAATTTTATTTTCAAATAGGTTTAAAATACAACATGTTTATTGTAACATAAATAAAAAGTCTCAATAATCAATTTATTTACAAATGTTAATACTCCTGAAACCACACTTTAACGCCCACTTGATCCTGATAGCGAGATTGTCTTCCGATACGGAAGTTACCGTCCGATTCTGGTGAAAACGAGACAATATTAATCACATTGTTTCATGGGGCATTGATTGGTTGCCGATGTCAGACCATCATCTCGGCATGATATGAATAGAATGGGAACGGTTAATACTTACTGGTATAACAAACACGCAATGATACATCAAAATATGATCGATTTAAGCTATGCGCATTAAAACTGAAACGCAGTATTTGGTACTTATTCATGAATCGAATAGGTTTAAATTGATATCGTTTTCGGTTCGTATGCCACACTGCGACGTACTTATCACTGGCTGGACCCAATATTTTCAAATCGGCCTGCGAAAAGTCCCCTGTCGTTTTACAGCATAGACAAGACTGTGAATTTTTACAATGTAGTCATAAATAGGAAAAGTATTAATCTTCCAACGCCCGTTTAATGATAGAAATGCAACAATATTAATATACCGGAAACTATTGAAATGTTGAAACTACAGGGTGCTAATATTTCTGATCATCGCATGGCTTTGTCATCTGATATTGCTGATGAACGTGCCGGAAGAATTGGATCAATCAGTCAAACAAATCGATTGGGTATCATCACTAGCTACCTTATGTTCTCACGTTGTTGTTGTTACTACCTACAGAGTTTATTAGTTTCTCTGACTCAGGAGAATATTTGGTTAATCCTTCAGTGGAACTTTTAGTGTCTTTTTCATTGCCGACGACGACGTCGAAATCAAAATCCATTACATCCAGTCCGCTGTCTTCGGTGCTGTTAATCTCGGGTAGATTTGCAAACTTTTGGGTAACTGCGACGCAAAGGTTCTGGCTGTACAAATTTCCGGCGGTGCGGCATCGGTCACTGAAATTATAATGATCAGGTGAGCATAACACGTTCTATACAAAACAAACAAATAGATACACAGGCAGGTAGGCCGTAGGCAATACTAATTTGTTTTAGTTCGATTAAGAAGGAAGTCAGCCTACATTTTACTCTACTCCTGATATAACCAATATATTAACTGAGAGAGAGCGTCTGCAATTTACCTTTACGGGTACCTAATTACAGCTGCGTATGATATGTGTCTCCTGAAGACACGCACCAAGTGGTCTGGCTGGGGCTCGAAATCGGGTCGTTAAATAGCAGTGATATCAACTGATCTGCTCTTATACGCACTTAATATAAATTTGGACTTTGGACATTACATGATAAGCAAACAAAACCATTTATTACTTAATAATTAAAATTTCGGTCATTATGCAGGTAAAATTAGCAGTTACAATAAATGAAGATCAACACCATAGCAGTTATACGAAATAAAGTTTCGTTTTTATAATTTTATGATAATTTTAGATATACTAATATCTACCTCAGCATCTGTACAGCAGTGAATTACTACTTACTCTACATATATCATGTATAAATGGTTTCGCATCGTGGTAAAACATAAGAACACAGTTGTCAACAACTAAAAGTTATAAATGTTGTTTACTTACACGAACCACTCAATGGCGAGTAGCAGGCTTACGGCTTCGGTAGGGATTTTCATGGCAGTAAGTAATATGATAACAGTCACAATACCTGCACTAGGAACCGACGGGACGGCGAACGTCGACAAGGCCGTCAGTATACTGTAAAGAGCAAAGATTTAAATACCCATATTATATAAAGGATACTCATTTCATGACGTTCTCAATTAACATTTGTTCATATGAATATACATTATAGACCACATCTATTTTAGTTATTTTTGCTGACGTGTGGTCTTCATCTACCCGTGTATGTACTAGAGAGAGTGCAAAAAGTTCGTCGTCACCGTCGTCGTAATATTCAGCAGCATCATCGTCCTCATCAGTTCTTTTTTAACATCACTGACAATAATTTTATCTTTCTTCTGAGTGTCACAGAAAACATTATCTACGTATAAAAATGACAGTACAGAGTTACATCACGCTCAAAGCCTTAATTCTTTACGTATATGGGAGGAAATTGCAATAGTGTTAGAATAAAACTTACATTATAATCAAAACTTTAGGAGGATTTGTCTCTATACCTTCCAGTTGACATACGAACACACAGCAAGCGGCGATATAGAGGGCGCTTCCAGATTTATTCAATGCAGACGAGAAAGGGACAACAAAGCGCGTGATTCGTTTGTCAATTTTGTTCTTGTTCTCCATGAAATATAACGTGTCTGGAATGGCAATGGCTCTGAAAAAAACTCATTCGTTTGAAACATTTTTCATCCATTCAAGTAAACGCACAGCAGACGACATTCAACTATCAAAAAGCGATCTTAAATTTACCATACTTCTTGTCTCTTTCTAAGACTCAAAAAGGCATTTTGTCATGCAACCAATGACATTCAGTGATAAAGAAATAATTAAGTGCTATAATTCCAGCATTTAAAATTGAATACAGGTATTGTATTTACAATATTAAAACTAGCCTGTAACAGCTATCAATTAAATATCTTATGTTTGAAGAAATTCTTCGATGAAATTAATTTTATAATAACTTTAAAGTTAATACAGCGACGATAGCAGAAGGACCTATGGTCAAATCAGTGCTGAAATAGTCATTCAGCCTACCGGTGCCTTAAACCAAAAGCGTCGACGGGCATATTTTTCTAACCCGTAGAAAATTAACATTATAGCTTTAACCCAGAATGTGATTGAACAAAGTTTCAATCTACATATTTCACCTAGCAACTGAACAGGAAATTACATTTCACTATATACATGTACACTAATCAAAACTTCCAACACACCAACTGATTTTTTCCTTCGTTATTTGATAATCAACCCTTCCAATATCTGCCAGCTTATTTTTAAGTAACGATGCACGAAAGCGATGATGTATTGCGTTTATGAAGGCATTCGGTAGATGCACTTCGGATACAGGAATTTCAAAATGATCGAGTGGTACAAATATTCCATATGGAAGAGAAAGTAAAGATATGATTTCATAAGGAAACGCTTCAAGGCAATAACCAATACAATATACGGAGGTTTAAAAGTTAAATTAAAATTACCTCCCATACGAGTTTACCATTCGATCATTTTGAAATGCATGTAATGGAAGTTGTTACCCACGGTCTTCATAAAATCAAGACATGAAAGCTTTCGTACATCGCTGGCGGATATTGGAAGGGTTGATAATTGAATAAAGAGGGGAAAAGGCAGGGGTGCGTCAGAAGTGTTTAGTATATAATACTATCTTCCTTAATCTGTAACACCAAACTTACGAGCTGGCAGTGGCGAATGTTATCATCAGTGGTCGGATAAGATTGAAGAAGAACTTGAATGGTTGTTGACGTATGACTATGAAATACACCAATGGTACAACAAGAAACATGAAAATAACCAGTCCCAACATGGACGCCACAATAAACATTCCTAGTCTGGCAAACGTTCCTCCAAGATCAGCGGTACTTGCAAGAACCTTCGCGATCAGACTTGCAACACCGATTGGAGTAAACCTGGAAAATGTGTAAAATGAGAAAAGCAACTGATATCATAGTAAATATCACAAAAATCAGCGAGAGAAACCGTTGAATAAGTGAAGAGTGCAGCAGAAGAGGGGCCTTACACTGAAGAATGCCATTAACATGTTAACTGAGGAAACAAATGTTGCACGTGACACAGACATTCCCATAGTGCTCTTCAATATGCAGTTTGCTCTTAATCCCATTTGAAAGATATTATGTACCAAACTTTGGTACATGATGTACTTTGGACTTTCAAACTCGGAACCATAGCACCGTGCACGACGCAATTTCCAATGATGCTATGAAATTTTATGAATTTTGAATAAAATATCATATTCAGCAAGGAAGTTTTTGACTCAGATACGATCTGAACAGCCGAACGAACAATTGAACAAACATGAACGAAATAAAAACAAACGGAGAGTATTATAACTACATCCCACCATTATCGCGACCAACCTCAACAATCCCTTCTCTCTGCATGAGTACTGGTAAGAACTCCAGAAAGCAGACATCGAGAGAAGCTAATATAAGTTGGAAGAACTTGTTCTACAATCGATCAAAAATAAATAAGTTTAAAATGACATTGATGTGAATACCGTTCTTAAGTAAATTCTTAAAATCTTTGATCTCTTCAATTTCCAGTGAAAAATAATTCTTACTTTTTATAAAACCACCTTAGAAATACGACCAGCTTTTAAGTGTTCCTTACCATATAAGCCATTGCAAAACACGGAGGATCACTTCAGACGCGGACTGGAAAAACTTCAGGAAATATTTTCCATGATGCCCGACAGACGAAGTACCCACACCGAACAGAGTACAACAGATAATGAGTCCTGAAAAATAGAGTAATGCATATGTCAATCAAATAAGAAATTAAAACAAGATGGCAGACATGGCCCTATATCGCTCACCTGACTACATAATCTACTGATGTACCAATGTGACCCAGATTCAACCTTGACCTATGTATCATAGACAAAAACATTACGTTGACCTACAAAACTTCAAGACAAACATTCTGATTAATTTACATGATGATTGGCTATATAATTAACGTTTTCCATGGATTTGACCTGGTGATCTTTCTTTTTATCCCCGGTGAGCCGTATTCAAAGATGACCTGGAAATCACCAAGACGAACACTCGGATAAAATTTCATGAAGATTTGTATTAATTTAGGCCTCTAGAGTGTTAACAGTGTATTTCTTTGATTTGGCCGTGTGACCTTGTTTTGACCTAAGGTGACCCAGATACAAACTTTGACCTAAACTTCATTCAAAGATTCAGACATATGTTCATGAAGACTTGGTAATGAATGTGACCCAATGTGACCTAGTTTTTTTCTCCATGTGGCCAAGATTCAAAGTTGACATAAAAATCATTGAGAATAACATTCTGACATATTTTCATGAAAATTTGGTATAAAATGTGGCATCTAGAGCGTTAACAAGGTTTTAGCTTTATTTGGCAGTTTTTCATCCCATACGACCTAGATTCAAACTTGACCTAGAAATCACAAAGACAAACATTCTGACTAATGTTAATCAAGACTGGGTATAAAATGTTGCTGCTGGAGTGTTCACATGGTTTTTCTATGATTTGACCGGTGACCTAGTTTTTGACCCGACGTGACCCAGTTTCTAGAGTGTTCACAAGGTAAATGTTACAGACACTGGACAACCTACGATCACAATAGATCATCTTAAGCATTTTGTGCTCAGGTGAGCTAAAATCAGAGTCATGTGAATGTGTAAATCACATAAATCATAAAGTTTTTTATTAGAAAAACGAACAAAACACTAAATATTTATTAGAAAAATACAGTCACGTAAAACCATGTGTAAAACAAAGTATTTCATGTATATGACTCTCGCGGGAGGAGTAAACATAACTTAATAGATAGACTTTTAGTCACGTGAATATATTTATCATATTTATACCGAAACAACGAATTTGTATGACAGAAAGCGCCCAAAATTAATGTATATAAAATGTTAATAATGCGGACGAAAACCTGTTACGTGTTCAGAGAGTATTTCAATGCAGGAAAGAAGGGTCTAAATAATATCTTAGTATGACGTTATACTCAATCAGCCAATCAAAACTGAATAAAAATTCAAAGCAATATCAATAGTATAAGTATAAACATTTTGAACAAAAAAGAGATTATCTAAATACATAGAAGTGAAGACTACACAATTATTTAGTGTGGCCTGAGTCCGAAGTAGTAAGGTGCAAGAGGTAAACTACATATATCTATGTATCTCATCTGTCATCAGACTGACTTTTATATGATATTTTAAGATTGAGAGGGTTCTTTCCAGTACTTTTCCACTCCGCGTATACAAATTTCAGATAAACAAAGTGATTAGCACGTGCAGAGACATGCAAAAAGTCCAGTTACCAAGGAAATTGCAACAGAACTGATAGAATGATAAGAAATTACTCTGTAAATAAGTGAAGGCATTCTAACACAATTACTTCATGTCATTATCTTAGGTAAACGCATATGCATAGATAACTCCATTATTGCACAGCCAATCAACATTAAAAGTTGTATGCCATTTATTCAAAGTTTTTCAATATCACTTAATCCAGACAAGTCATTTATCATAACATGTGTACAGAGACATGTTCGTGTTTATAAATTTCTCTATACGTAGACATGCCATTTATCTTAAATTCATCGAACTCTACACGTAGACATACCGATCGTTCATCGATTTTTTTTGCACATACACATTTTATTAATTTAAAGTTTATCGACTTGTCTCCACTGATAAATGTTAGAGGGTTAAGGTTATTTCCCTCCTATCAATAATTTCTCAATAAAAACATAGACATGCCATTCATTTAAAGTTTATCGATTTCTTTGCAAATATACATGTTAATTAAAGTAGATCGATTTCTTTGTACATAAACATGTCATTTCTTTAAAGTTTATCCATTTCTCTGCACATAGATATGTCATTTATTTAAAGTATTTTGATTTTCCTGCACATAGACATTTCATTTATCTGTCTTGTATCGATTTCTCTGCAAATAGACCTAAAGTTATTTATCTATCGCTTATCGATTCTCTGCACACAGACATGTTATTTATGTATCGCATATCGATTCTCTGCACGTAGACATGGCATTTATCATGTTTATATCAAAACTCCACATAAAGTGAAGGTGAACGACCGAGTTCTACTTACCGAGAACATTTGTACCACCTGTTGTTCCGAGTATTTTTACAATAGATGTAACATTGGTTCCAATGTTGTTACGGGTCAGTACTTCATCATACTCAGTTATCGTCTGCAAAATAAATATTTGTATGACTTCTCTATACCCCTGGAATTTCAGTTAAAACCATGTATTTAAAACAAGTGTAAAGGTCTACCGACATCAAAGGCATTGCAGTATTAGAATTCCAATAGCAAGAATGACATAAAAAACAATCTATGACGTATTTGCTTACATCATTTTTTCATCGTAATTGCAAGAAAGCTTGGTAATATTATAAAGAATTATTAAACATATATCTCAAAAGTTACAAAGCTGCAAAAAAATGCTTTATTATTAATTCCAAATAATGCACAGCTTATCTATTATGTCTTTTTTCATAGTCCAATTTCACAGGTACTATAAAAAACTGCACGAAATTTTTTGACGAATTTAGAATTGCAAGCAGACAATTTGGAAAAGAGAAGGAGTTTGTTTTTCACTCTAAAATAACACATACATCAGCAAAAGCACGATGAAAAAAGAAATAATGTGTTTAAACTGTACATTAACACCAGCGGTATCGCCAGTTCTTCAACCTTAAAAGAGAAAGAAAAACATCTTCAATGATGTACATCTACAAACCTGTTGAAAGGCGGCAGTTACCAAATTGTCAGGAAAAAGATTTCTGAAAATAACATTACATTTTAACATACATTAATTTAGTTCTTCGAAAAAGTCTTGTAATTGTTTAAGTTTTATATTTCTGAAACAATTATAAACGTAAGCATTGGATTTTGTTGTATGTTTATATGTAAGTAAAATATAAGTTACATTAACAGTGTCACAGGTGACAACATTATACCATTTGGGGTTAAATCCTGCAAGTAGCCAAAAGCTGTCTTATCACATTGCGAGGTGTGACTTAAAGTTGAATTATGCGCTTTTTTTTCAAGTAAAAATCCAGCTGAAATAGGTGTGTGTAAAAAATGGGTAGAGGAAATAATAGCATTTAACCCAATACAACATACTTTTCCTGCTACAAGTACGAAATAATAACTTTCCAAATATTACTTGTCCTATTTAGAAAAAAGAAAACAACTGTATGCAGGTGTTGCTTCCCTTTCACTGCCGAAATCCCTACCAACAACAACAACAACACAATGGAGATAACTGCGAAGAAAGGATTATCTGTCCGATTTTTTTTTATTTCTAAAGCACCAACTTCAAATACGAATGGGGCATTATCATTAATTTAACACATTTAAATGCACAGCTGTATAAAACTGTCACCTAAAATAAACTATGTGCAGTAAGATGCGCATAATGTCACTTAAAATAAACATTATTTTCAGCGTTAACATTTTGTTTCACACTAATTTCTTAATCTCTGTAGCGAAACAAGTTCTAACAACTTAAATTAATTCTCGCGAGACTCACTTGTCTAAGGACGCTACCATTATTGTGAAGGACATTGAGTATCATAAGTGATAAATTGAAAATTTTTTATTGACATTCTTCGAGGTCACCGTTCGGTTTTGTAGGTTAACCATACGGATATTGGTGAAATGATGGAGATAGCATAAAAAGAGTTTATGATCTCACATAATGATTTTAAAAAAAACCGACAATGCAACAATAAATTTCAAGTTGAATTTTTTTATTAAGGGACGTAACTGCAATAAATGTTTTACCAAAGTTATAGATCTTGTGCTAAAAAGAAGTGCCTTATAAAGTTATACTGAAGTTTATGTGCACCGCGAGCTACATCAAGTTAAATCTATTTCACTAACAGCTCCATTGACTTTCGCATGACATATTTCCGAAAACGTCATTATTTAGAGACTTATCAGAATTTTAATTAATTTGTAAATTTGACGAAAAAATAAATAAAATCCCACGTTCAATGTTAAGGATTTAATGAAAAATACATGTATTATTTATCTTGAGTGTACAGGATACGTAACGTTTCTTTTCCTTGTTTCTCGATATCCGTTTATATGGAATCATGGTGGAAAATAGAAAATGTCTTGTCATATGTTACAGAAAATTAAGTTTGATTAGATAATTACTGCTGTATATTTTGTGTAAACCATTTTCTAAAAGAAGTTGAATTTGCTAAGAGTGTAACACAATCTCGAAATTAGCATATATATAAGATTTTAGTAAAAACCTGGTTATTCATAATACATAGTCGCCATTTGCACAAAAAGGTACGATATACCAACCTTATAAGGTCTGCGAATATGTCCTGCGTCTGCATGACCGCCGAGCTGGCTTTCTTCTCCGTTACTGCTTTCTTAACACTAGATCCTGTGAAAAAAAGGAGACAAATAAGCATGCTTGATAAAGCCATTCGGTCCTTAGTTCAAAGTCAAGGTCACAATTTGGTGTCAAGTTTCGGATTCATTTCTCGGCTTTAACTCTTATCTTGATATTCAGTTAATTTATGCGAGCACACTCAGTTTGACAATCAATTGTACTTTCCAAAGTGACTCAGCCAGCATTCATTTGAACAATTCTGTTCAAATTGTGATATTTAGAAATAAGGTACAAAATAGGTAGCTTCAACGTTTGCTTTACGTTGTTTGAAGTATACACAACTCTTTTTCTATGTTGATGAAACATGTATAGACTGAACTCCGTCAATAACGAATTTCTTGGGACCATTTAAATGTGTTCCTTACATCCCTATAGTATGTTATATCCATAAAGAATTTTCATTTTAAATGAAATAGGAATTAAATCGGACCCAGAAAATGTGTTCCTTATATCCGGAATGTCGTTATATCCGGGGAATCGTTATATACCGAGTTTATTGTACACAAAATAACCCTAACACTACTCAAACAAGTCACGAACCTGGATTTAGTGCTAACACAATGACAGCACCAATAATAGGCGGAATGGTGTTCGCTATGGCGATGAATGCTACGGAAACTGCACTGATACGACCCTGGGACTTTGGATTGAGAGCAGCTGTACCTGAAAAAAATCATCTTTTGATTAACGACTTTCAGTCTTGCGGTGTAGGACAAAACTTGCATGAATTTAATAGTGAAAACAACAACAACAACAATTACAACAACAACAACATCTTCTGATTTACGACATTCAGTATTGCGGTCAAGGAAAATAAATACAGTAACTGTTGGACCTTTTATAAGAGGTCTCCTCTTAAAAACGCAGCAACTTGTCCAAAGCAACCATCACCGATGTATCACAATCTGACATTCTCATAAAAATGCACTTGTATTAATTCAAGCAACCGGGTACTTTCATTGGCCAGTTTTGACATCCCTGAGTGAGTTTGTATGTTCGTTGCATCCAATTAAAAGTTCAATGAACTCAATCTCGAAGAGAAAAAGGGAATATGAAGTATGTGTCTTGCCTAAATGCACCAACACCATGACATTGGTGGGGATCGAACCGGGAACCCCCAACCCGGGACTTTATGCGGGTGTATGTACTTCTACATACAAAATGACATATATCTATACGTATACCTCACGTGCTTTTCCCTATATAAAATTCCCATACCGCATCGGTGAACAAAAAATGTAAGTCTAAAAATAGATTAATAGACACTTGTCTAAAAAAAATGATGTTACCCGGCAAGTAACATCGTGATGTCTGTAAATCTAAAAATAGATTATAGACACTTGTCTATATCAATATTGTCAATTTCTTAATTCGTAGTTTTTCGGTATAATAAAATAAATATCATATGCCTCAGTTGACATTACTTTTCTCGGGTTCACAATATCTGCTATCACCCTCAAGTGCATGTGATATTTATATAATGGCAATTGAAGAGTATTCAGGTGGAGGTGCTTTATAAGGCATCCAAGACAACCGTAAAGCTCTTCGTTTAAAGCATTGATTAACTGCACGTTGAGCCGCGATAGTGGCAGCGATTTCACCGGGATGGGAGGGTCTCTGGTTTGATCATCACCAGTGCAACGGTGGTAGTGTCCTTAGGCAAGATATATTAATTCCATATTGCCAGCCTCGAGACTGATTCAGTCTGCAGTGAGTCTCGAAAGCGATTCATTTAAGGTGAATTGAGGTAAAAACTTGTTTCACATTCTGGAATAATTAAATGTGTAGAAACAACATATACGAAAATTACAAAATTGGAAGTGCTGGTTTCTCAAGCGCTGACCGATTTCAGGAGAACGCGCAGTCTATATTGTCAACATAACTTTAATAACCTCGTTTTGTTAGGAACACTTTGCTACGTCGTGTCTGTACGACTTATGTCGCGAACGCTGATTAATCACATATTAAGACACTGCGTACTTGCAAAGCCTCATATATGCCCGCGAAGATAATTTAAACGTTATTACGCTGGGATTTTGCTGTGAACTTCAGTCAACATTTTCTCCTATGATCTTTCCCCAAAACATCTATTTTTAATGCCCCTTTTGCCAAATATGGAGACGAAAAAATCGTTATCCAAATATGGTGATGAAACTTGAAAAAAAAAAACTGGACAAAACAGATAATTTATCAAAACGGAATGCAAAAATTATTATTAATGTCAGAAAGGCAAAAAATAGGGTTGACGAGGGGTCAAATATTTCACATATCCGTACAGATGACCCATGTTAGTTATGTGTCAGGAAGAATAAGATTTAATTTTACACAACTGCCCTGACTCTGCATATTGCGGGATACATTAATTAAGGACAAAACGTGCCTGCATTTATCAGTACCGAAGTTAACCAGCCCGTATATAAATATTAGATGCTTTATATAAATGTTAAAGGCATAATCATTGTAGAACATACAGCTTGAGGAAATGGGACAATAAATAACAACCCTGTTATAGCAATCCACGACTAACGCCTAATATAGTGAAAAAAAGAGAACCTCTGATTAAAGAGATAACACTTAACTGGAGAAAACTTTGAAAGGTATATCTTAAAGATGGATAGATATCTCAAAACGGAATGCGATATATTATTGATTATCCCCCGGCGGCTTATTAAGGCTAACACGACAGATTGCGAGTTGCGGGTTAAAATTGTGGGGTCGATTTACGAGTAGGTGTTGCAAATCGCATTTCACATCCCCATCCGCCTACAGATTACCCATATGGAAGCCTTGAGGCCACTTATGAGTTTCGACGGGGAAGAATTACTTTTGATTTATGACTTTTTACGCCAACTTTTGCCTTATGCTGAACTACTGTATTGGCATATTGGATAAAATAATATAAACAGTCAACAGTCAACGAATGCAATTTCTATTTAAAAGACTTTAATAAAATCAAAAAAGTTACATCGATGTGTCAAGAACAATAAAGGTTTAACCCTGTTTACTTTTGACTTATTACATGATTTATGACTTATTACTTTGCTTTACTTTTGCTTATCAGGACCATTATCGTTGAAAAACCAACCAACCCTAACCAACATACACAGTCCTCACTGGGACCCCAGGGCTCAGGAAATACTGACGTATAGGACCCAACAATAAACATATTATCTATTACAGCACTTCAACTTCCTTCGTAACCTATATTAGCATATAGTAGCATAAAAACAAAAAATTTTTTACTATTACCATAGCATCAAAAAATTAGTTTTTTTTAGATATCTTCTCTTGACCTGCATAGCATAAAGAAAATTCTCAATTATTTATATTGTAAAAGATAGGCTCATGGTAGATAAGTATGCTGTACAGATATATCATCATTAAGATAAGATAAATATCTATAAAATGCGATATATTATTGATTATTAGAAGAGGACACCCACGGCCCCCGAGCGTGCGTCGCCGCTCACTGCGGGGCTCCCAAGGTGCCTCCACGCGCCGTCACGGCTCTTGATACAAAAAAAAGGACAAAGACAAAAGTAACTTAGTTCATTTTCAGCAAACAAGTTTGCAGGCTAGACAAACTTTTCGAACCTTAATACAGGTCGCCTTCTAGTTTATATTGTAAGATTATTTTTATGCAGTACCATTCGCATTAACATTTCTGAAAGTACCGTCACCAGACAAATCAAAAGTGAAAGATAACTTAAAAGTCAAAAAACCGTAAGGCAACTCAAATGCCCTCCAAGGCTTTACCATCCGATAGGGCAAATTCGTAGATTTCCGAACTACAGTTGTATGACGTCAGAATACCAATGACCAAACTCACCTGTTATAACTGTAGAAATGATTAAAGGTAAAATCATCATTTTCAGCATCCTCATGTACACTTCACCAGAAAGTCCTACAACAGAAAAAAAACACCTTTGACATTTTCTGATTTCGTCACAAGACTATTTTAATTAAGGTGCAAACATTTGAGCTAAGTTCCCTCCGCCTGTGTTGTTGAAAAAACAAGAGGGCCAAGATTACCCTACATCTCTCTACCGGCTGCTATTGGCTATACAACAAGATCATAAATAGCCACAAAGGGTCGATTTTCACTTGGACACCTGGGGATTCTGATTGAAACAATCTTCATAGAGTTCCACTACATGTACATAGTGTTTTATTCCAAATATTTAAGCCAAGTGCATAAGAAGAATTTTGATGTTTTTCCTGTATCTAAGCCTATGTTAAATCAAGTGACACCACGGCAGTGTCAATTTTGACCCGGGGTCATAATTTGAACACTCTTGGTATAGAGGTCCACTAGGCAATGCTAAATGCTTAATATCTTAGCTTCATGCCTTGTGGTTTTAGAGAAGAGCTAAAAACACCACTAAGCGTAAATCTATACCTTGGTATGCTTTATATACAGACAGAACAGAAATTAGTACAATAACTTATACAATAAACGTATCCGTTACATATAACAATATAGAACTAAAATTATGTCCATCAAGTAAGTCAAGGGCTACATTTGTTTACGCACAGACAAAAAAATAAAAAAATAGAAAAAACCAAAATAAATTTCGGAGTACGCATTTCAGCACTAAGCGCACAAACAACAAGACATAAACGCACAAGAACTCTAACTATGAGAAAAAAGGCAGTAGACAATGAACACACTGCAACTGAAGAGGCAACGTTTCCACCAAGTGAAACAAATAAAATCTTCGGGCACGGTAAATAGCCAAAATAAATGTTTTCTGAGTAAAACTATTTCAGTTCTTTGTGTGTAAGACAAACCCCATGTTTGCTCAATTTTCATCACATGCATGGGCTTGATTTTAAGTATCTTTGTATAGGGACAACGCTACACTTATATTAATGAGCAGGTGAGCTAAGAAACTCAGGAGAAATCCATGATATATGTATGCATGAGATGTACTATGTGTTGGCATCAGCTTACGAATCTAAAAATACTTCAGTCCGGTTCAAGTTCAGGTCATTTTTCTAGCAGAGATTCTTGGAAAATTACCGGAAAACTGCATGCTCCTTTTTTTAATGAACTGCAGCACACACAATTCGGTTATCTCACCACATAACACAGCTGCAATTTCGCTATGTACGAGAGAAATAAAACATCCATGTATTTGTTATTTTTAATTTACATGTAGTATTATTCATTTTTAAAAGGATAAGTCTTTGCTAAATGTCTGTCAAAAATATGTGATGGTCACTTTGAAGCGCAAGATAATTATCACTTTCAAATTTCGCAGATTACGTTTAACAATTTTTTTTTTTGCTGAACAGGGCAGAGATCGTCCGACCTCGTGAACTAGGACAAAGACATTATATTACCAGATATCCAACCGCTAAATGTCCTCAAACTAACCCCCTGACACGGTCACAATAAGAAGTTCACTACAAATTGGAAAGTTTTAATTTATTTCATGTATTTCACAAATAATGGATAATTTTATTGCTTCATATAAATTAAGGATAAAATAAGGTTGTTCACATATGTGTGTGGTACATGTATATTTTTTCTCTTTGATAATCTTGACCACAGACTTTCCTCACATGCATGTATATCAACACAGACGCTCACATAGCTTACATTTTCCTTCAATTGACAAGCTGCTGGTTTATTCTTGGAAAATATTTCAAGATACATGTACGTTTAAAATCCTATATTCGACGCATTTTCGTATTTTAGAAAGAAGAAAGAACATCGGGTCCGAAAAATGTGTTCTTTATATCAGGATTTACGCTATATCCGGAGTCGTTATATACGGAATTTATTATATTCGAAACAGAAAAAAATGTAGAAAATCTATGGTGGGATACTTCTTCACGATACCTAACTGACTAACTAGTTACATAACACGTTAACCACTTAAAGGTCCATTACCAATACCAAATCGAATTTTCTTTCAAATCTGGAAAAATAACGGGCGGCTTCTCAGAAGGAAAATATGACATAATGCATCGAATGTGACCATATTGTGTTGAAAATTTGAGTTTCACAAAAGAATTAATAAATTATATTTTGCCTTTTTCAAAAACGAAAGTAGGTTTTCCAGTTTTCAAATAGCCTTGTAATTTTCCAGAAATCTCCCAGATAGAGGCTGTAAATAGGTTGTACATAAATAAGCATGCCTATTTTGAATTATAATTGAAGAACTTTACTTCCAATGATGTGCAAAGTATATCTCTTGACTGTTTACAACATTCAATAAAGCAAAGGTAGGACAAAAAGACCACCCAGGTGAATCTAAGGAAATACACAAACATTCACTTGTTTTTTCTGCAGCAGTATTTCAAACAGGGAAATACTCCACGGCTATTGTAAAGTTTTAAAAACCAGTATCAAACTGTATTTCCCTGTTACAATTCCAGATTTAAAAGAAAATTCGATTTGGTGTTAGTAATGGACCTTTAATAGATACCTAAATTATTATTATGTAAGTATCTGTTGGCAGTAGTAAGCAGTAACATACACTTTTTTGTTGACAGAAGTATCTGTTAACATAAAAATTAAAGCGTTAATCAGATATTTATCATGATGATTAAGTGACTAACTAGTTATATAACGTGATAATTAAGTGGTTATGTGGTGACAGAAGTATGCCACCATAAAAATCTGATGGAGATTTCTTAATATAATTTAATTTTAACTTGGAAGGGAACATAGGCACTGAGCACTGCTTGGTTTGAGCAGAGGGATGATTCCAACAATATAGGGGATAACTACTAGTAGTGAGGCTTCACAATCTATAAATGTCGCTATACAGTTTATATTATGATTTTGCTTCATACGGCCCGTCCTGTCAAGCCATATCAACCGGGATAATCATACCGACATACGCTGAAGTTCTTTAGCTACATGGGAAAACAAATCCGATTTTAGATTTATCCGCTTTTCGACAGTCCTAAAGTATGTTTTTGGAGACACAGAAATAATCACACACCAGTTGATGAACATCTGACACTATATGAAAATAAATGTTGTCAAATTTTCAGAAACAGTTTGAAATAGATTCCACATGTTTAGAAAAATCCGCATCAGTGTTGGTAATTTAATATTACATAATGATAAGTACAGTGTGTCAGTTATTAATGTCCTCTGAAAACTGAAAAAGCTAAATAGTTTCTTAATATAAAAGTTTTGTAATCAGATAAAGCGCAATCCTATGACGGAGTTTTAATTATCAGAAAAAACAAAATGTTTACAAAAACAGCAATAAACAACATACCAATCCACATGATAGCGTCGGCCGACGGATTTGCTTCTCGGATGCCGAGTCCCAGTGCCAATCCAAATATTACACCGACGATAGTCAAAATCACTAACAGATTATTTTTAACTACGCTAATAAACGCAGCTTTCCGAGTTTTTTCGTTTTTATCCATGGTTGTAACTTATTCACTATCTAAAAATCCAGAAAATTATCTGTTGTCTTTTCTTATACTATTTCTGGAGATTTTGCTGCACGCGCATCTACCTTGACAACAAATTATAAAGAACCTGGAAATTTACTGCATGTTCGTGGCTGACCTTAACCTCTATCCGTTTATTCAGGTATATGCTAGGTCAGTGGATAATTACTCTTTTCTGCAGGGCATATCTCCTTTTTTCACAATAAAATCTTACGAAAAAAGTTGTAACAGAACAGGACAATGTTTTAGCAAATATTTAAGTAGTACATAGTCAAACTAAATTCTACATAATTTCTGTTAAAGATATTTTAAATATATTTTCGTATAAGCGCAAAATCTCTGAACTGAACTTTAAAAGTAGAACATAAATAATATTTTCAATGTCACTGTCTATACATTAGGAAAGGACAGCCAATGGAAATGCACATCAAAAAATAATTATTAATAAAAGCGCTGGCAAACTTATGTAGCAGGCCATTATAAGTGGGCGGATCAGTGGTTCAGTGGTAACGCGCTGGACTTGTAATCCAGGGATCGCAGGTTCGAATCCCCGCTCCTCCATTAACATCACTAATGGTCTTTCGGATGAGATCTAAAAATCGAGGTCCCATGCATCGGTGCTGTACACCGAGCATGTTTAAGAACAAGCAGTATCTTACACTATCCCCCGAAACCCAAAATAACTAGGGCGTTGGTCATATAGATAATCCAGTATGGAAGATAAAACTCTAAAATACATACAATGTACATTTACATATACTAGTTGTCTTGCAGTCGAAAGTGCATTAAAGTCAAAACTCGAATAGTTCATGCCAAAAGCTAAACAACAACAACAACAATAATAATAATAATAATGATAATAACACTGATATAAGTCTTTTCAAAAGGTTATTTCTGTATTTATTCATTCAGTTTTAATGGGATGTAGTTTCATAATACAATATACATGTATAAGGAAAACAAAAATTTAATTACAGGGCGGTCACGATGAACGCACTTGAAAATTACTTTAAATATATCATACTTATCTTGTAATGTTTTTTTCACAATCTATTTAAAATCTTAAAAATGTCTGAAATTATAAGGCTTATTTCCTTCTTCCTCCATACAAGACACGCACGAATGGACCCTAGAAACAAGGAAATGTCTTGAGTATCTCCAGACCGAGCCGATTGCGTTTTATCTGGCCTCTATGGCGCTACATATACTCAAATATTTGAAGAGGTCTTTAAATAATTGGAGAGCTCTCCAATCAATTATTGATATCAAAAATGATTTAAAGCACGCAATAAATGAATTGAAGACCTCTCCAATTCAATTGAAGATATCAAAATTAAGGGTATTTCAGCTGTTTTTAAGAGCTCTGTAATTGAATTGAAGAGGTCTCTAAATGATTTGAAGACCTCTGTAATTGTTTTATAGCGCGCTACAAATTAATTTATAGAGGTCTTGAATTCAATAAGAGACCCTCTAAATCAATTTGAGCGCGGTGAAAACAATTTTAGATGTCTTGAATTCATACCAAATTTACATATACTCAATTATTTGAAGAGGTCTTCAAATATTTGGAGAGCTCTGTAAAATATTTGGAGAGGTCTATAAACAATTTTGATATCAAAAATTCGTTTGTAGCGCGGTTTAAATCCATTAATTTCGAGACATCTATAATTCAATTGAAGAGGTCTCCATTTAAATTGTAGACCCTATAATGTTTTATAGCGCACAAGAAATGAATTAATGATATCAAAAATGATTTTGAGAGGTCTATAATTGAATTGTACCGCGCTTCAATTGTTTTATTTGAGAGCTCTCTATTTCAAGGTTGTACATGGATTATATTGAAGCGCGGTATAAATGAATAAGAGACCTCTCAAATCAATTTTGATATCATTAATTCATTTCTTGCGTGCTGTAAAACAATTATAGAGGTCTCTAATTCAATTGGAGACCTCTTCAATTGAATTATAGATGTCTCTAAATCAATGGATTTAAACCGCGCTACAAGCGAATTTTTGATGTCTTTAATTAATTTGTAGACCTCTCCAAATATTTTTCAGAGCTCTCCAAATATTTAAAGACCTCTTTAAATACTTCAGTATATGTAGATTTGGCATGTATTAACATCGATTTCAAGATATCTAAAATTTCACCGCGCTCAAATAGATTTAGAGAGGTCTCTAATTGAATTCAAGACCTCTTTAAATTAATTTGTAGCGCGTATAAAACAATTACAAGAGGTCTTCAAATCAATTAGAGACCTCTTCAATTCAATTACAGAGCTCTTAAAAACAGCTGAAATACACCTTAATTTTTGATATCTTCAATTGAATTGGAAAGGTCTTCAATTCATTTATTGCGCGCTTTAAACAATTTTTGATATCAGTAATGAATTAGAGGCTCTCCAATTATTTAAAGACCTCTCATTACAATTTTTGCGCGCTATAATTATTTGGAGATATCTCTAATTGAAATTGAGACCTCTAATATTATTTGAAGAGCTCTCCAAATATTTAAAGACCTCTTCAAATATTTGAGTATATGTAGATTTGGCGTTCCATAGGCCTCTCACGTGTTCAGATGCTACCGGTGTACTATGCACGTGTGCACGTGATACAATATAGCGATAGTGGCATCATTTTGTATGTACGAGATTGTATTTAGTGCGCACTTTGGTGATAAATTTTGAATGCGTAGTATAGCATTGTAACACCGGATACAGTTCCTTTCGAATACACCTCCCCGAGGGGTGGGGGTGTGTGTGGGGGAGGGGGCAAAACAAAACCAGAAAAAACCCAGGAGTCCGATCGCGACACGAAGTGACAGCGTTATGAAGGTCAAGTTCTATATTGTTCTATTTTCGAACATGAATCCAGTAAACGAGTGCGGCTAAAACTCAAACCGCACTAATACCGAGGTACTTGTATGCGGTGGTAAAAGTCGGCATGAAATGGGAGGGTTCAAATAGAATCATGAAAACGATAACTGTGCCTTTGTTTTTTGATTGTTTCACGTACACAGTAACTTCTGAAGTTTCTATGGATAAACTTATATTTAGGGCAGAAAAATCCCAGAGCAGTTACTTCCCCTTACGGTGTGACTGTTGTAAACGCTTTGTTGTGGCTTAACCGGCTAAAAGGTCGCCGACTTGTAATCACGAAATATCACTCTGTTTGATGGTCCGAGCCCCGCTACCGACTAGGACTCTTTATGTGAGAAATTGGCAGTTTCTTCCGAAGGATAGGGGTACTGTATAGAACTAGTCTTTCTCAGGAACGATGGTTGGTAAACATGTCCGCCTGTATATGACTGAAATACTGTTGAAACGCGGGCGTTACACTAAACATCTGTCCTACCCAATCTATTAGATTAAAGTTTCTCCTAATTTATTTTAGCTCGATTGTGAAAACGTTTTCAGCTTATCGAGTCACTCTCGAGTCCGCTTCCTGGAAAAACCAGTACTGGTGTCATGAGGCCCCAGCGGGGCTCGAACCCGCAACCTCCAGTATAACACAGACATCTTAACCTTTACACTACCGCTCCCCTTATTGTATCTGTTTAGATTTATTTCAGAATTCGGATATTATCCCTCTGCACACAAGAAAGTTAAAACATGCAGAAGCAAAACTATATAATATCATATACCTGGTGCAAAGAAAGTTCTCATTTTCTTAATTTATTTAGATCTCCACATTCGTAAAACATACAAGTTCTTGATCGAGCACAAAATGTACGACTTTAAATAAAACCGATGATTGCGAAAATATGTCAATGCGCTATACATGAGAAATATACGTGTTTTATCACTTTCACATATACGTGGAACCCTTTTTGTTTCGCAAATTCAAAGAGATTTACAGTATCAAGTTAGGGCATACAATTCCTTAAAATTACCAACTTTTCAGAAATGAAGCTGGAATACTTAACTAACATGAGTATTTAAAGACATTTATTTTACAAAATATTGAGCAAAATTATAAAATACACATTATTTTAAAGAACAGTGTTCTGCCTAGTTCTACATTACAACATTTATCTTTTTCAACACACATGCATATAAAGCTTAAAGCTGCCTGCTCTCAGATTTTGGTTAAAAAATAAAGTTCTTCAAACTGCATGTAAATAACGTATTATAGAACATATAGTCATATAGAAAGGCTCCAGTATAAATCCCTGTCGCGTATATCTCTAACTTTGAAAAAAAAAGCTACCAAATTCAAAAGCGTTGCAATCGCTTTTGAAATTTCAATATAAACATATAGTGTAGTGGTGCCGTGTAACCAACAGTTTCAATCGATTTCTGCAAATTCCTACCTGGATTTTTGCTAACATTTTGATTCTAGCCTTTAGTTTTATATTTATGTATAATTATGTCAATTTAAAAAAAATAAATTGTTTTCAAAGGTAACTGAGAGCGAGCAGCTTTAATTAACAGACATACAAAATGTTTACAACATTGCACACTTTTTTCACACCTGTTATATGTAAAAGAATCTATCAATAATTTAATACTAACCGTATAATATTGGGCAAAAACATAGCCCACAAGCACATGGTAATGCCCAACTTAACGTAAAAAGACTAACCTGAGGCTAAATATATTAATCTCGGCTGTTTATTCTTATACAACATGTGTCCTCCACTACTTCTAGCTAACAAGATTGTCTAAAGATTTGGCCACCAGCGACCTTGTTTTTGATCATATATGACCATGACCTTGACCTAGAGGTCATCAAAACAAAATTTTAATCTGTGGAATATTCAAAATTGCATCATTTCCATCTTGTGACCCAATTTTGACACTATGTAAGCCCGTTTCAAACTTTTCTTTAAAACGATCAAGAAAACTGATTTTTAACTTGGTTGGGTGTAAAATGTGATATCTACTGTTCAAAAAGTAATCTTTTAGTTTCACATTCAGATCTAGGTTTAGACACCACGTGACTTTGCTTCGAGCTTGGCAAAAATAAAATCAAATAAACATTCTAACAATTGGTAATCATGACAGAGTATAAAATATGACCTCTGCTGCTCAAACTGTTATAAATTTGTTTGACCTTGCGACCTAGTTTTTGACCTCATGTGACCCAGTTTCTAATTTGACCCATTAAGCCAATTTGAATTATGACTAATGTGGCCTTTACGCTGTCCTCATTTTTGGTTTGACCTTGTGACCTACGTTTTTAATTAGAAAAAGCACATAAAACATTTTTGTACATGACATATAACTGATCGTTTTACGCATTAAAAAAGTATGCTTAAAGCTGACGTCACAACATCTCAGAGGAATCTGTTTCAATGGCATTCTTCACTTCAACATGACTAATAACACCATTTTCTATGATATTATTTTTGTCGTCTGCTGTATGACCAGACGTATCGGAACTCCCACTATTCCCTGTCGTCTGCTTACTGTCTTTCAAATCCTGGCCAGCTGTCTCGGACGTTAGACCAAAAGTAAAAAGAAATTGCAACGAGAAAAACCCGGCTGCAACCGTCGGGTACAACCAAGTTATGTTAGTGGAAAGAACAGTGGCCCCTAGAAACGCTGTTATAAGACCCGGAAACGATATAATCATGTACATCCAGGCCATGGCGATACTCCTGCTACATGTCGGATATGATTCGGGCGTGTACGTATTCAATATAGAATAAATTGGTACCATAAAGAAATAAACTAAAATAACAAATATTGTTTTAACTATGCGTATGTTAATGAATGCAAATAAGAGAAGACCGAGAGCTGTGAAAAACGAAAAGAATCGCAAACACCGAATTCTTCCAAACTTCCGGTGTTCTATAAATATCATAGCAAGACAGAGTCCAGGAATTTCGCCAATAAACACTGCAAACATATTAAAATACGGGTCAATTCCTATCGATCCCATGTATTCTGGAAGGTACATTGTAACGCCCCAATACCCCATCGACTGCAAAAACCAAACCAGCGTCGAGAATATAGTCCTTCCGCGCAAACTCTTGGAAAACAGGTCCTGTATCCTTCCGCGATCAGGACTTGGAAGACAAACTATATCTCCTGAAATTTAAGAAGAAAACTGTTATGCTTGTCACAGAATTCTGAGTTTAAATAACACAATGGTTTATAACTTTCACACACATATTATTTAGCAATAATAACAATCATTCTTAGCACGGTCAGGTTGCGGAGTACAACATCCTTTTAATAAGAAATATCCTTGATTTCGATAATTCGAAAGTGTACTTTGAGAGCATTTTTTCCAACCTTTACTTAGTTTTAATAAATATGTTATCAGTTTTGACCAAAAGCATCATCCGATATACAGAAGAATTCGTATAAAACGAACACCCCCGGGACAATTTAAATTTGTTCTTTACATCCGGAGTATGATACATCCATTTATATAATAGCATTTAGTATTAAATCAAGAAAGGAAAAACACCGAGCCTATAAAGTTGTTTTCGTTATATCCGAAAAATCGCTAAATCCGGAGCCATTATAAACGGAGCGTACTGAATCGTCGTCTATTTTTTTTATTGCAATTTGGTAAATTTGTCTGTAGTTCTTTTTGTCCATGGTCCTTTTTGTTCCTTAATATTGTTCATGTTTCTATACAGGTATGACAACATGGTAACTACACATGAATATAACTATCTGCCACGCCTTAGTGAATACATGTAGATAGATAATACAAAGCATCTTGCAAAAAAATGTCTGATTTTACTGTAGGTGTCGCGACATATATTCTAACATTTTTTCTTACATGAGGTTATTGTTGATAAATTTGCATTTAACTCTTTTTTATATGTATTAGCAATAGAATAAAACTATTCTTGAACGGAAAGTATGAATTTTGATCATTTTGTAGTCGTTTTTGTAAGTATACCCTCAGTACACTTCAATCAGTTTTCCCAAAGTGGGTGGGGTTCACATGAAATCATGATATTTTCATAAAGTATGGTTAAAAAGTCCTAATATTGCAAAGGAAATCCTAAAACTGTATGTAGAATGAAATAATTGTAAGTTTGAGAAATTTTGAAAACATGTGCATTAGGAGCCCACTACCTTAAATTCATGTGTATGCACCACTAGAAAAAGTAGTTCGACACTCTTATATGACCCCCACCGTGACTGTTATGATACATAATTTCACTGATAGAACACGGTACTTCGTTAGTTAACATAAAACATATCAGTATACGTATCTACATGTATGAAACAAATCTATTACGTTAAAACTACGAGAATGAAATAATAAAAGAAAGCTCTACTTCTTTTAATTCATAAATGTATGTACTGTATACCTTTTGGTAAGCTCGTATTATTTTGTTTGGCGATTTCTTTAAGTACTCTTAACCCTCGGTCTCGTTGTCCACTAATGTATAGGTATCTCGGAGACTCGAACTTGAACCACAGCCGGTATAGCAAGAAAATACAAGATGGTACCGCACATGCACCAACGAACCAGCGCCACCCAAACTTAGGTAAGATGGCCCAAGCCAGTGTGGCAGTACATAAAGCACCCATAGCTCCACATAGAGTGATTACAACCATTGTGCAGCCTCGGTTCTTCTTTGGCAAAAACTCTAAAAAATATGATGTACAGCTTAAAAGAACTAACACTACCAGGACATTTAAAGAATCTGCACTGTTTTTCTCATGTACTGTAGAATGTTTTGTAAACATATGAAATAACTTTCGAGCTTACGTAACTGTTTCCCAAGGAAAAAATACTTTCCTAGCTCGAGTGACTCTACAGTTGAACCGTCTAAGCGCCGTGGCAGAGTCCTTAGTTCGATCCCCACCAATGCCATGGTGGTAGTGTCCTTAGGCATGACGATTAATTCAACATTGCATCTCTCTTTGAAGTTGATTCCATCTGGAGCGAATGTAGTGCTCGCTTGACTTATTTGCCAATCGAGATAGCTAGTTACAGGGCCTGAGATGGGTGATAGTTAAAGTCCACGAATAGAGGAAGACCCTATAAACAAAAAGAATGGGTAAAATTTAGAAAGGTTGGAACACGAAGAAAAGATGGTTATGTTGAAACTCAGGTGACACAAGACTACCCAGTCTTTTAACTTTCTAATGAGAAAAATAAGCATGTACTGTTTATTCACATACCAACTTCTTTTTTAAAAAACTTTGTTTTTTTTTTTTTTTTTTTTTTTTTTTTTTTTTTTGTTTTTTTTGGTTTTAAAAAAAATCGACATTACTTAATGAAGGAATAGTATTTCTTTGAGATATTTTTTTTAAGATGGTCAATATATCAAGCGGTCGAAACGTCAAGCATTTCATGTGGTTCGAAATATTGAGGCGCCCTTGAATACAAATTAATAAATTGAACAGTTCCTTAATCCACATGGCTCTCACGTACATGCATGCGCATACATGTACAAACTTATTCTATATCTACTGCTTATGATTCGATCCCCTGTGATTTAAATACAACAGGTAACCGTAAATACTAGTAAGCGGTTCAACAAGTGATATGATTATATACGATCTATTATAATCCAATTAGTATTTATCATAATCTATTTTTGAAATAAAACGACACTTCATCGTTAATGCTGTTGATAACTTTATCTATAATGCTAAATACATAATGTATGCCTTTGTGAAATTTGAAAGATATAGATCTACATTTAGCATGTTTAGACCTTGTAAAACATAATTACACTGGAAAACTTACCCAGTAGTAGAACAAAGTCCACAGTTTCTATTCCCGAGGTCCCAAAAGAAACGAAGGCTCTTAATATCACAAACAACCAAAAATATGGGACAAAAGCTGAGGCGATCCCAAACACTGTCACAAAACACAATGCAGCCAACAACGGCCTCTGTCTCCCGAATTTGTCACTCAAGGATCCAAAAGTAAAACTACCTACTAAATTAATGATTCCTCCACAAAATGGCAACAACGGAAATATCATATCATCTAAATCCCACTCCGATTTTATTGGTTTGCTGAGAAAAACTATCAGCATCATTTCTGCACATGCTGAGAAATATGCTCCACAGGTGAGTATCAACATTTTGAAATGAAATTTTCCAAATTTAATACAAGATAGCACATCGTCCAGGTGTATTTCTTTCGCTTGGGGTGTCAGCGGTGCCTCCTCTTCCTGTTGGTCCATTTTAAATATCAATCTTAATTCAATATTCAACAAATTAACTGTGTATGCATGCACCGGAACATAATTATGTGACCTTCAATATCCACGCCGGTTTGTTTACACTTAGGTCAAGGTTGCTGGACTGGTTCCCGGTTTTCAATATACATTATCAGGGAAGGACGGACACAAACCATTAAGAATATCAATTTCATTGTGGAAATGTATAGAAATGTGCGATTGACGATAAAACACCGGAGTATGTGCGAATGAAAAGCAACACTGGAGTGTGTACGAATAAAAAGCAAGTACATTGTGTATTACAACTTTCGGATATATCTGGGTCTTAATAATATATCTGGACATGTATACATGTTCTGTTTTTGGTAGCACAGGCAAATGTTTATACTTCTTTTCGCAAGTAATGATAACTATTGTCTCTTGTGGGATGTGTAATAATGAGTGGACAGATAAATCTATATGCGAGATAATGTGCACCGTGACATGACGAAATAGACCTAAAGATGTTTCAGACGCTCTGGTTCCTTTTTAGAATATACATGAGCTATACGTTGCACCTGCATGCATATGAAAATCGTAATGAGTTAAATTTAGTTCATCTGCTTCCTGCTTGCTTATTTGAAACTGTTAAATTGTCATATTTCTTTCTTTTCTTTATAGAAGTTGTGCTGATTCCAAGAGTTATTGTCAGATCCAAAGTTAAGGGTTACTGAACACCGACAGTGACAGGAAACTAACTGGGGACGTGACTGAAACCTAGCAATTCACATTCGTGGCGGAAAGAAAACGAGAATTGAAGTAAATATTTCTTCGTTGTGACTGACTTGTCGGAAATATGATTAACGTTCATACTAAACATGTCGGACATATAGAAATAGCCGGCTATAAACCTCTTGCATTTTAGCACCGAGGCTTTCTACTTATGTTTGACTGAGGTTGTTTTATGACCTATACCTAAATGTATTTACAGGTTTAGTTCATTGCTTCCGAACTATGATATTCAAAACTGATTTGCATGTCCCAGTATTTTGTGACATTTTAAACTGAAATTTTGGTCTTAATAATTTCAGGTAATCACGTACAACATTGTTTGACACTAAACATAAACGGTGTACATGTAACATACGGACACTGCCTAGACCAAAAATACCTTTCTAATTTTCTATACACAAACTTCGAGTGTTTCATCACATCTACTTAAAACAGTAAGACTGATGTTTACTTTTTGATAGCAGTTACATGTAGGATTTATGTGAATGTTTATAATACTTGGGTTAGACACAAACTATTTCTGTATTGCTTTTTTCAGTGCAAGTTCATCCGTTTGTATTTTTGCGTTGACCCATGAGTTCTATCTAAACAGTTCTTGATAACAGCGCGGATAGGACAGAATAATTCCTAGAAAGAGAACCTACCTACTGGTTAACGAGAGTCAGAGACATATGTAAGTTATATCGATGTCCCTCACCAGATCGCTGGTTGCAGGCCTCAGAATGCAGTGGGTACTGGTGTACAAAGGCAAGGGAATGTACGATGATGATACAGACATTTTACTGAGAGTGTTGAAGGAAAATGTTGATACGGCTATATATCATGTGGATACTGTTTCACCTCCAGACATTATTAAAGGTATCACTACGGTTTTGTATACTGTGTTTCACCTCCGGACATTATCAAAGGTATCGCTACGGTTTTGTATACTGTTTCACCTCCGGACATTATCAAAGGTATCGCTACGGTTTTGTATACTGTTTCACCTCCGGACATTATCAAAGGTATCGCTACGGTTTTGTATACTGTTTCACCTCCGGACATTATCAAAGTTGCTACGGTTTTATATACTGTTTCACCTCCGGACATTATCAAAGGTATCGCTACGGTTTTGTTTACTGTTTCACCTCCGGACATTATCAAAGGTATCGCTACGGTTTTGTATATGTACACTTATGACCAAGTACAGAAATCATTATACAGGTTTTAATGCAGGTTTTTATACGGCAGCAGCCACTCCTAATAAGTCGGGAAAGAAGACAAGTGGATAAGTCCTACCTGATATCGTACATAAAATATTAATTAATACATGTATATGTAACAGTATTTATGCTTATATATTATATCTTATGTATAACTCTGTACCACGGGCAAGGAACAATAAATTACTTCCTAGGGAAGTGTTTCATTACATGTGTTTGTCAATGCCACTCATAGATTAGTACTAAAACCAGCGGTCCTCTACATTGCAACCAGTGGGACTGCTGGTACCTACATTGGAACCAGTGGGTTTGCTGGTACCTACGTTGCAACCAGTGGGTTTGCTGGTCTCTACATTGCAACTGCAGGTGCACTTCCCTTTGTAAATACCAAGACTAACTTAGCCTATATTCTGTAGCTGATTCATAAACTGACAGTGCATGTGGTTCATGTTCTGGCATAATTACTAAAGCAAAAATGATTAAATTCCAAGATATTTTTTATTCACAGGTAGACTGGCACAGGATACTGCCCTGTTGGCTATTGGGGGTGGATATGACCTTGGTTTAATTGAAGCCCTTGGACAACAGGGTATGACAAACTTAAAAGACTTTGTGAAATCTAGAGGAAGCTACTTGGGTATATGCTCTGGTGCATACTTTGCCTGTGACAGGATAGAGTTTGATAAAGGTGGACCATTAGAGGTGTTAGGAGAACGTTTCTTGAATTTTTATCCAGGTACGCCTTGCATATTTCTCTCTTTTCTGGTAATAATTAGACAAGAAGAGTATATTAGAACAAGTTGATATTACATTGCACATGTTACTGTTGTTACTTATAATGAAAACAAATGGGAACTGTCATATTTTTATTACTATATTTATTATAAAGAAATCTTTCCAAAACTGAAACAGAACAGATGCAGTAACAGCTTTCATATTTTCCAGTTATGACTAAAATTGCTATGTCATGATGTGAATTTCAGGGACGGGGATTGGACCCATGTTTAAACCTTATGATTATCAGGGCAGAAAAGGAGCCTGTGCTGTAAATGTCGACTTCCAGACACCTGGAGACACAGGGAACCAGATCTTCCAGAATGTGAATTCATATACTGGAGACCAGCAAGATTGCAGTAAGCTGAAAGAAACCATAGAGAAAGATCATTGTGATGCCGGGGACCATCCTGATGAAACAGCTTCAAGTTTACACACAGATGTTGTAAAAGGTAGTACTGAGAGATCAGAAATGATTGAATCTGAAGGCCTAATACATGACAATAAATCTCCAAGACTTCAAGCCGAATCTCAAAGACATGGAGTAGGAACAGAATCTCAAGAAAGAGAATCTCAAAATTTTGAACATGACTTACAATCTCAATCACAGATCTGTATCAAAGAATCTCAACTTGCGAATGACACTGCATACAATGAAAATGACGATAACTCTGATGGAACTTTTTCTTGTAAAGTTTATTTCAACGGGGGTGGTTACTTTACAAGAAACGACGAAGGTGGTCTAGACAATGTAAAGGTTTTGTCACGTTATTTAGATTTGCCGGACTGTCCTGCCGCGATTGTACGATGCAAGTTTGGAGCCGGCATGGCTGTGCTGAGTGGCCCTCATCTAGAGTACGACGCCAAAGATATAGATGATGGTGATACTGATGTAACAGACATTATACCGTGCCTTAGAGACAGTGCTAAACAAAGAAAGTTAATGCTAAGAGCCATGTTACAGCAACTCAATATTTCTGTCAAATGAAATCTAAATAACGATGACTATGTTACTGTACCACAGTGACGCAAGGTTGTAGTGGCTGCCTTAAGTTTACGGAGAGGAAAAAAACACTCCCTTTAGAAACTTTACCCACAAATTCTTCTTTTTATTGAACTTTTTAGGGGTGCAATAAGTTTTCTAGAGCGTTAAATGAAAATGTTCATTTCAATGAATCATGACCAGCTGTGTCAGTTTGTTATTTGATAATCTCGAAAATTCTTTTGTTGTGCAGGCGGGTTGCAGTTTGGTTTATATTTCATAACTTCAATCAAGTGTTTTGTACTTTTTATACAAGTCAGTTACAGTGTTCTCCATTCATTTTGCCAACTGTTGTTTATATGATTATGTATTTACTTATATACATATTTATATTGTGTTCTAATGGATAAGCAGTAATAATGGTTATTGTAAGTTTGGAGTTTACTGTATATAGAGATACTTAAGTTTTGTTGACGGTTGTTTGTCTTTTTTGTATGAATACAACTGACCACCAAGTTTCTCTCCTGTACAGTAACAACTAGGACTATCACTGAAGGTGATTAATACCCTAGAGGTGGCTTGGACACAGGAATGGATATATGAACACCTAAAACTAAACAGATTCCCTTTCAATCCAGTGGTTGCTGAGAAATAGCCCGACAAAAATCTAAATGTACCTACTAAAATCGGAAAGATACCTATCAAAAGATGCCGAGGCTAGTACAATGGCTGGTACCATCCGTTAAGTACATTTCCGTCAGTTTGAAAAATAGAGGACAAAATGCTGGAAAAAAAATAAAGGGCCCAACTTGATGGAAAATTTGCCACAAACTCTATGCATAAAATCTTTGATCTTGAACATACATGCACATTTCTTAGACTTAAGGGGAACTCCACACAAATTATGTTTTGCTTTTGATTTCTACATAAAGATAAATTTCATCATAAAAAACAAAGGGGGGGGGCGAAAGGAAAATAATTTTTTTTAAAAATACCCATAACATACACAAATAGGCTTGGTATAAAATGTTGGGGAGTGGTTGTGAGAATGCAGGGACACAAAGACAAGGTGACCATTTCATTCAATTTAATAAAAGGGGTTTTGGTGCCGATCTGTAGAAATTATAATATACATAAAATGGTTTTGGGGGGGGGAATACTATAGTTCACACTTGGCTCATGTTGTAAATATTTTCATTAAAAAAAAAAAAAATTTTTGCCCAATTAAGTTACTCCATCAAAAGCAGGAACTGCTTTCTTTCAGCAAATATCACAGTTTAACTGAAAAATAAGTTACACCTGACATACTTATGCAAAACAACAACACATATGCCGCAAAATAATACACATGGGGCACTAACAAAATGAGATTTACTGACTTTTACAATGTAGATAAATGGCTGTCTACTAGGGGGAAAAATCATCACCTTTATTATGCAAATTTATGTTGACAAGATGTATTAATGATACCAATGATTTACAAATTATTGTGAATATATGACACATTTTGAAATTAAATAATAAACATTAACAGTATCTTTGAATTTGGGACATCAACTTAACACAAATATTTAATAGCAACAATGCAACATCAACAACATTCTTCAGTAGACAAATATTACAAAATCAGATATTAATCAAGATGACCTGAAGGAATGAAACACTAGTTATTCATGCAAAATATCGCTACAATTTTGTCTACATTTGCAGCAATGGATATGATCGCACTTTATTTCTCAAATGGACTTATCCGTCTTTCGATGTGGAGAGTACATTTACAGTTTTGTAGTTGTTTGAGAGATGCTCAGTGAACATTTATTGAGAAGCAGAGGTGTAAGCAAGTTGATCACAGTCAACACGGGTTGCAGACGACAGAAATGTCTGGCTTCCGAGAGGTAGAAGTTCATTGAAGGAATATAACACAACTTCTTGGTGCAATTGTAGCGTGTTCGCCTTAGGATCAGAGGGTCCTGGGTTCGAATCACACCTGTGCTCAAGTGTAGTGTCCTTAGGCAAGAGGCAAATAATTTCACACTTCCTCTCACTTCCCGGTTGATTCTATTTGGATTATTATATATAGTATTGAGAGCGATGAATAATTAAGCTATAAGAACTTGTTTTGCGAACAAGATTAAATAAATTAGTATAAATAGATAACAATAAACACAACTTGTTTACTTAACAGGTGTAAAGAATGTGAAGAATGCACTGTCAGTTTTACAAAAGAAAACAGGAAATGCACAACTCGAAGAGATTTAGAAATTTGTACTCATAAAATAAGATGAGAATAAAAAAAAGAAAACAGCACTACTTGCATGTGCTTAAATAAAGCATCAAAAACATTTCTCTACCAAGATCATTTTTGTTTTGTGGTTTGGGGGGGGGGTTTTTTTTTTTTCTAAGTGTAGATCTGAATTTCTCCTTAAGCACTGGTTGGGGAGAGAACCTCTTTACATAGGCCTTGCACTGGTTCCCTATACACTATAGCTTCAAAGGCTACTCTAGTTTACTTGAAGGGTCAGCCACGCCATGTCAGATCATTAAAACTGATAGAGAAATATAGCACAACTGTGTACAGTGGACGGAATGTGATGTATATGTCTTGTATTAGAACTGGTCTCAGCTGGTACCAGTCTTGATGATCTTGAAGAGGGCGTTGACATTGTTGCTCTTGATGGCTGCCCGACATGCATTTACCACCTGTGTCTTGTACTTTCCAACTGAAAAATAATACAAAATGTATGGAGTAACTGTTAAGAAGATCATAATGAAATTATTTATAATAACACAATGTGTCTGATAATTTAACACTATAATTGTGGCATTTCTTAAAACATGTAACTAAGCCTCTTTATACAAGTCACAGATTTCTTCAAATGGTAAACTATCCTCACAATTAATTAATTAGTCCACGGATTTCTGCCTGAATGACCTATCGACTGTATGAATGACTGTTTATCTGACCGACTGACTAGCTAATTATCCACCTATAAATCTACTTGACTTACTGTTTGCCGGAGAGATTTCATTTTTACTTTTAGAAATTTCTTTCCTTAACACAAACTATTAATCATGAAATATTTGCGAGAACTTTATTTTTGCATTTTTCCGCAAGACCACTCATTTGAGAATTCATCATTTCTCTAATTCAAAATTTTGTGGTAACGAACAATTTCCCGAAACAAAGGGGATCTCTTGTTGGCGAATTCATGGTTTTGTGAAATGTTCATCGCAAATTTTTTGTCTTGTGATTTCAAAGTGATTTACAGTACCTCTCATTCTTCCCGATTTCTGTATGATGAGATTCACTTGTTTGAGGGATGCCAACAACTCTTGATGATTTCCGCACCGTATCTTATATCCGTTTATCAGGTCACGATTCATGTTGTATAACTCTGTATAGCCCTTCTTCATGTTACCCCTGATATTTAGAAAGAAAGTCATACATTGTACAGAGCCAAATTCACTTAAATCACCTCAACTTATTTTTGGTAAAGTGCACATTTGTACACCAGTACTGACCTTTCCTTTTTGATGGAATGTCAACATTTGAAGTGTCTGGCATTTTAAATGACACTTTTCGATACCAATTTCATAACACGTAAACAGTGTAATATACTGTAGTGTATTGTTTCTAATTAACGCTATTCCTCTAAGTGTGTATGAAACATAGTTTTATGTGATTTGTTCGCCAATATTTCAAACTACAAAGCAGATTCTTCCAGTAAGATCCAGATTTATACCATTTTCATCATCAGAAATTCAGAATCATCAGAACCCTGATGTTGAACCCACTAAGGAAAAGTATGGAACTATGCATATCTCATTTGGGCATATGTAGGTTAAAACAAAACTGCACATTGGCCAGTCTTAGTATCAAAGCAATACATCAAGTGGAAATACCAGTCCTGTTATTAAATAACAAGAAGAAGAATAGATCACTTACATATCCCCCATAAGTCTAGCGTCTTCAGCTCTAACAACAAGACTACGTATTAAGTTAGAATGGTCTGCCATCTCCGCTGTCAACTTCTGTCGGACTGCGTGGTACTCATCAACCTGTCATGTATCAATTCAGAAATGTGAACCAGCAATTCAAATCTTTACAGTACAATGGTGAACAAATTGTTACCCCACCCTATCATTCTTGATACACAAAGCTTACGAAAAAATCTGGAATAGAAAAAAATATTGGGCAAAGCATAATTGTGTTGTTGTTCTTGGATTAGACAGCCCTGAAAGCTCAATTAGCAGAGAGTTGGCATGTTATCGAAGGTCCGAGGTTCAAGTCCTTGTCAAGGCTGCACATTTTCCCTGTGGCTGTAACAACTGAATACTGGTTATCTAGTGTATTATCACTTTTGATAGCTTTATAGAAATGAATTTCGGACTTTGCACAGACTGTTTATTTTTATAACTGATCAAATGTGATACTGGAAATGTCTCTCACCAGTTGTACATCTAACCTTTATTGTCTACTGACAACCTTGAACAAATGAATGCCAAAATATTTTCTTGTAAAAAATATATCTCTGTACTCTTCATAACCCATGACATTCTGCAAACTTTACATCTGTCATGAAATAGAGCTTGTTTTTTATGCATTACTTTGCGAAACCTCTTAAGAATGTTGTTTTAAAAGGAATTGTTACTTAGTGATTCATTATATTATTTTATATCATACTATTATAGGAAACTTTTTGCATTTTCACAATGATAACCCAGCATTTTCTTTTATCGTTAAAGATTTATTATTATACATATATGTAACAAATTATCATTTTTATGCATAGATGTGTGTGATGTATTTCATATTCAGTTTTCCAGCAATTTGACGTGACTGTAAAGTTCAAATGTATATTAAACTTTTTTTCACCTCCGCTTTATATTGTTATTCTGATGAAGGCTTTCCGAAAAGTTAATATGAAAATGATGATATAAAAACGTTGTAGAAATAATGTGTTGTTGTTGAATTTTCCATTTTTATCTTAGTGATTCATTGAAGACATACCTAATTTGGCACATTATATTCAGCTGACCTTGTGTAAGAGTTCATCTAAATTAAAACACCACCTGATTTCAAAATCTGCTGCTGTTTTATCTGTCGGTTGCATGTTTAATACCTGCTTGAAGCTGGTTTGACCTTACATGCATGAATTAAACAATAAACATTTTATTTCTTACACCAAAACATTTCATAACACAGTAAAAGTAGCAAACCTTAACAAGAATTTCTCTAAGTTTTTCCATCTCTTCAGGATAGTCTATGGTTGTATGTAAATCATCCAGATTAAGGAAGTTAGCAATAGCTTGCACAACATCTCCAGCTAAATCCATGTCGTCTGTCTTTAAAGTAATCTGTAAATCATAAAGTTTGTTCATTTAAATCGGTGTTGTGGGAGCCTAGATTAAGCAACTGCTTGCCATTAGCAGACGCTGCCAATTTCAAAGTTCTCTGACTTTTTTGACTTCAGTTGAAGAGTGTTAATTTGGTAAAGCAGTGAGCAGTCGGGTCATTAATATTCCTGTAAGCAAAACATTTCTCTGTATTTCTCCCATGGTACATAATATAACCATAAAGGTAATGTATATCTGGTAATGGTTATCTGGTGTATAATCATTTTTAAAAGCCTTGCAGAAATACATCTCAAACTACAAAGTGATGGACTGAAGAACAAATAACTCGAGGTAGACCAATTAAACTTTTACAAAGTATGGTACAATCAGGATAATGCGACAGTGACACTAACAGATATGTGTACACAAAAGTTTACTACCATTGCGTAAAAATATAACTTGTGCGCACAGGAAAAACTTTAATCCTTACGTTATCAAATGCATACACGCAATAATATGGGCCATTTCTACTGTGTCACTGTCACATGATCCCAAATGAACTGTACTGTCAGTACTAAAGTATTCTCTCAAGAAAAACAGTGTTTAATTATTTATAATGCTGACAGTACAAAGTTACGAGCAACTGAATCAACAAAAATCTCACCACGCCAGAGGTGTCCATTTTGAAGTGGAATGGTCCCGTGCCTCGTAAAGACATGAAAGCGAAGTTGACACTTCCACTAGCGTCAACCTGAACATCGTCTTGCAGTAGAAAGCTCTGGTTGATCCACATGACAACCTAGGTAGAACAACAATGTCTTCTTACATTAGATAAATGGGTTATAACAAATTAAGACCATTCTATATATTACAGTCATGCAGCAGCTCTGACCAGCATGAATTTTCCAAAAATGTTACCCTTGCACATCTAAACTTCCGAAATGGTCTTGCCCATTTTTCAATTTGGTCCATACTATAATCGTTCAAAGAACCGTTTAATATATAACAGTTATGCAGCAGCTCTCACCAGTATGAATTCATGAAAAAGTGTAATCCTGGCACATCCAAATTTCCAAAATGGTCTTGCCCGTTTTTATATTTGGTCAATACCATTAACAGTTCAAAGGGGTGCTCACAGAAAGCTTACTAACTGAACATCTACAAGTGCAAATTACAAGCTGCGAGGCAGAATCTCTTGCCTCCTACGTATGAAGGGAGGTAATACAATCAAATATATTTAGTACATGATGATAGAACTTTTTTCATGGCATAAAAATAAAAAAAACAATAAGTTGCTGTTTATTTTACCAGTATGAACCAGTATCTTTTAACTTTTTATGGGATTTCTCCAAACACCTCTCTTGTAATCAACTTCATTGTTCAAAAAGGTCAAAGACAAGTTGGTATACAATCTAACCAAATAAACTGTAACCTACTGAATAAATTTTCACAATTTATCAAAATCAAAGTTCTAATTTCTGTGAACAGTAAACTATGAGATTTGCAAAATTTGGTTTCAAGGGTCGTAATAGCACTGTTGCTGTATAAGCAGAAAGATACCATTCATGGCTATACTGACTGCCAAGGCTTGTAACCTGACCTTTCAAAAAGCGATGAGTTGGCTGCCAGAAATAACAATACTAACCCTCTGAACTCTCTCGTTCACTTGGAATGTACATGTGCCCTTTGCCTCCTCCTGGTCACTACCACATAGTACATACATAGAAAACCTTGGCAACTGTCTAGTCAGTTCAAATACATGATACTGTGCACTGAAAACAGAATTATAAACAATTTACCCCGACATGGTAAATAGTTTAAATTTTAGTAATCAACATGTACTTTTCTATAATACTACAGGGGTGTAAAAATCCACTTGTCCGCTCAAATTGGCGACTGAATTTCATGGCCAGGTGACCACTATTTCGTCCGAACGGAAGACCATGTTCCAGAATCTTGTTTTAATTTTCAGCATGACAGTACCAATGTTTAATTGTGGTCATAAAACACCTTCCTTTGTTCGGGATCTAAATAAGTATAGGTATAACTGTATCACCATGGCAACACACCTTTTTACAAAGGCGATTAGTTGAGTTTGATTAGGTAGACACCTGGCAATCCATGTATAACTGAATCAACTGATAATTATTTTGTTTCCGTTCGGAAAAAGCCTCACCTGTTAATTGGATTGAAACTTACCAAGATCTGTATCCTATAAAAGCTTTTATATGAAGATCAACTGGAATATCTTTGGGAGGTACTATAGGCACTCTAACACAGTTACTCAGTGCATTAGCATTTGGATGTCTGAAAATAAAACAGGAAAAAACTTTAAATATGCATTTCTTCTGACAAGCACACTTCAAAGAAAACCACAACTCGATCATCCTGCTTTAGGCTAGGTTTAAAATCTTGTGTCATACATTTAACCATGACAAAAGCTTCAAAACTTACAGTAATTTGTACATTTTTTAGACATGCATCAATTTCAGAAATGCTATGTTTATATGACCCATCGGCTATCATAATATTCTATGACATTTTTATACAGAAAACAAAACAGGAAAATTAATGTTCAGCCTAAAAATGTGGCCGTAAGACACAAAGCTCCTACAAATCATTGTATGTACATTGTAACAGTGTATAACTGCTGTCCCATCCACACTCAATTACTATGGTAAATCAACAAAATAAATGCCACAGGCCAACTTTGCTCTTACTAGTTCCAATCATGAATATAACTCCAGGTTCACAATTTCTAAACCTAATAAATATTTCTGCACTCGATTCAGGAATCTGCTGGTCATCTTCAAACAGGCTAGGCAAAATCTGATACATGCCCTTTTGTATGCTAAGTCGGGTGTCTTACGAATGCTTTCACAAACAAATAGTCAAAAAGGTGTGTAAATAGATTTTGGTGAGGTTTCCTGACTGCATCGATACTTTTGGAGTTACCCTTCACACAGCCTATAAATGCTGAAATTTCTATAGGTAAAGAGCTATAACTCTGCAAATACATGGGGTCAAGCAGGAACAAAATCCCAGGTGCAAAACTTCACATGCTTATTTACATGTCTGTTATGTTTCATGACTGTAGCTATTACTTCTGACAGTGTGCTTGAAAAAAAATTAAACAGACACATGGTCAGAGGGGGAAAACGGACAGAAAAGGGTAAATCTACATGCATCCTCAAATGGTAGGCACTTATAAAACAAATTTTTAAGTACTATTTTAGCTTCAAGAAGCAAGTGACTGACTTACACCACATGACTTTCTCCATCAAATATACCCTCTGCAAATATCAGCACTGCTCTCACAACTGTGTCTGTAAAGACAAAAAGATCATTTGTTCAGTTTCACATTCTAGTATTAAAACCTTGAGTCATGCAAAAGCAGCCACTGCAGCTAGTCTGAATTCTGATCAACTTGCATACCCGTGCAGCCTGGTCTTGGCCCATATACTGCTTGCTTATCTATCTAAGCCGACTTGGGTAACAGTATAGCATTTGTTATTACAGACGTGTTGTAAAATGATAAGATTTCTTTGATATTTTTTAAATGAAAACAAAGATAAAGACACTGGTTTTGCCAAGCTGGTCTTATTGTATTACATGTACTATATATAAATGGCAGTTTCACAAACATTAATCTTTGAGTTCTTGTAGTAACTACATGTCACATGTTCTTTGCAAGTTGCAGGCAACTTCCGGGGATCTTTTTGAATTTACTGATATAGTAAAATAAATTTACAGACATGATACTGCTAGAACCATGATCTATTCACTCTAAAACAATGTTGATATATGCCTTTTTTTCGTATTAAAATCGTTTTGTCATTAGATTTAGTTGTCAGAAAGCCTTTGTTATTTTCTGCAATATCATTGAAAAAATTATATTTCTAGCATGTACTTTTCGATTCTAAAACCAAAAGGAATGTTTTTGGTACAAATAAAGGTAATTTCTGTCGGTAAGACATCTTTCTGGGTAAAATGAGAGCTAGTTGTAATTGTGGTCCTGGGACTTTAACAATGTTGAAAAGATATATCTGAGGTAGCTCACCATTGGTTGTTGCAACAATCAACTCCACATGAGCCTGAAACCAGAAAATTACTTAGTAATCACTTATCTTTCTAGCCACGTGATTATGAAACGTTTTTCATGCTCAACTCAGTTTAAGCATGAAATGTTTTTTCATTTTTAGCTTTGTCCATATGAAATACAAAAGAAAAGCAATTTCGTAAGTCATTTAAAATTCTTATAGAAAGCATGCTAGGAACATTTCTATTAAGAATTCATTAAATGTTTTAATATTATATCGATTCAAAGTTTGAGCAGAAAAAGTTTTATTATCACAGTACCCGGTCTCAAGGCTGTAATTGTATACACAAAATACAGACAACTACCTTATATCTTGACGTACAGTTTAACACTAATGGAGGTACCAGATTTCTTGTTCTTTCTGTATTCAATACATGCAGAAAAATTGCATTTTACAATAATTTCAGAATTACATATTCTTTCAATTCTTCTCAAGTATTTTTAACAGGAATTTAAAAGAATTAATCACACAATATCAGTTCATGGCAAGAACTACTGTACATAAGTCTGCACTGAAAGCTTCAGCATATAAGATTTGGAGGTCACATGACTGCTAAATTAACTTTGACACACACGGTAAACATTGGACTAACTGATTTAAACAGGTGAAGTATGTATATAAAGAACAACAATCTTACTGGACTTTTTTCATCCCCTGGATTTACCGACAAGGTAGTCTGTAGCTGGGTAGAAGCCTGGAAAAATACAAAATAACACCTTAGATAAATGATTTCAACATTTTCAGGTATAACATTCTACTATATATCACAGCTTTTTTTACCTTTATTATTCACATATTATCAACTGTATATATGAGTATGTTATTCCATTGCCATCAGTACTGATCTAAACTGTTTGCTTATTCATCTCAAGCAACCTGAGAAACAAATCAGCTCTTGTAAAATAGTAATGATACAAAATAGTCACTTTTTCTCTTTCTTTTCTTTAAAGGACTGAAACAAAAACCTTGGTTTCTGCACAATCATTCTTAGTTTGACTTCACAGCAAAACGTAACAGTTCTTTTCAATAGAAAGAGAGCTATACGAGATTTTAACTGAACAAATTATCAACATTGCTGTAGTGGATAGGCAGTTCCTGCAGCTGGCTTCACTTACAGGTATAACTCCCATTGCCGACTGGTCATACTCTACACCTGGCGGAAAAGGTCTGTCTGCGGATACTGGACCTCCACCGGCCTCCTGGGCACGTGCACTAAGAATACCCGCAGCAGCCGCGCCTGCCTTCTGATTCTCCTCATAGTTACGTAACTCAAGCATCAAATTCTGTAAAACAAATTCTGCATATAAATATTGTAAATTTTTTGTCACTTTTGTCCTTAAAATCACTAAATCACTTTCTTTTTACCACGAGAGACTGGATATTTTATTGATATGATGCTTACGCGTGACACAATGCATTTGTTTTACACTACATCTAATGTATGACTTTGGCAGTGCTTAAAACACCATACCATCTACAGTAAACTACGTTTATAACAAACTCCTTGGGACCATTTAAATTTGTTCCTTATATTTGGAGTTTGTTGAATCCATATAACATTTTCATATAAAATAAACAAAAGAAAAAAAACTCGGGCAGAGAAAATTTGTTCCTTATATCCAGATGTTCGCTATATCCGGAGTCGTTATATACGGTTAATATATACTCTGCATCCTGATACGTAAAAAGGCCACTAAAAGTGAGTTTATCAGTTTATAACGCACTGTCATGCATCAGAAAACTACTGATAAGCCAATGAAAGGGAAACCCTTCCTGTAACTGAGGAACATGTTTTACCTGTTTTCTTTGACTAAGATCTCTGATTGTTTCTTGTTCCATGTTTGTGTCCATCAAATTTCCTCTCATATCCTCCGAGGCAGGGTTGTAACCTCGCACTGAAACAGATTCATTAACCTTTCTTATATTGAAACTAAAGACATAGATATATGAAACATCAATACAAATAAGTGTACAAGACATTATATGCATAACCGACAATTGACATTCTTTTCTTGGGAGTTTTATGCTTGTTACAACAGTATGTCAATTATTTAAATGCAAGCAGTTGGTAAAAATTGTTCCTGGAAGGACCAGTTCTAGACAACAATCCCTGTAAATAAACTGTCAGCTATCTCACATAGGGAGACATGGTTGGTAAACTACAATATGACTTTCATAAATATTAATGACTGAACTGCTGACTTTCATGAATATTAATGACTGAACTGCTGACTTTCATGAATATTTATGAATGAACTGCTGACTTACATGAATATTAATGACTGAACTGCTGACCTTCATGAATATTAATGAATGAACTGCTGACTTTCATGAATATTTATGAATGAACTGCTGACTTACATGAATATTAATGACTGAACTGCTGACTCATGAATATTTATGACTGAACTGCTTACTTTCATGAATATTAAAGACTGAACTGCTGACTTTCATGAATATTATTGACTGAACTGCTGACTTTTATGAATATCAATGACTTTACTGCTGACTAATTAAGTTGTGTCTGACAGTCTATTTTTCAACTGGAGTCAGAAACTTATGTTAAAATTTCAAACTGGCACCACACTGTTCTGCACATCCTTAAATACACAAACTGAATGCTTTATTTCATTGATTAAACTTTCAGCACAGTCTTTGCTACGGAGACAATGAAATGTCTCATTTGTATATCAAGAGTCACAAGTAACTGGCAGTTTATAATGGATTGTAATGAAATGAGAAAGGCAAAAAGGGTCCTCCAACAGTGGCAGAGACATAGTTTGGTTTTTAGTTTACCCTGTTTTTCAAGATATTTCAGTGATATACAGGCGGGTAGTATACCTATCAGTCGTTCCTAGGAAGGACAGTATAGACCTACCCTTAAGGACCAATTTCTACATGCATGGGTGTAGCGGGGCTTGAACCTATGGCCCTCAATCAATGAGAGGTTTTGTGATTACAAGTCAGCGACCTTAAACATCTGACAACTGCAGAAACTTAACTAAAATTGACTATATTAGAACATGACTGAATATATATCCTACACTACCTTCCCCTTCAACAGACACACAGATGAGTTGTTTTCCACCATCTTGTCTGTAATCTCCCTGTAAATAGACATACAAAATGACTAAATGATCCTTTACATAGTTACTCACTTAAGTTTTCCTGACCACCAAGTTTTAACAGAACTGAGTTATGATAAAATCCAACACCCTTTGATATTACAGATAAGTATAAACACTTCTGGGGAAAAAAAAATGATAATAAAAACTAGATGGGTGTTCAGTAGAACACTTGTGTCGCCCTCTTACACTTTGTCAGAATAACCAATAATTTTGTGACAAAATCTAAGTACAAAAAGGGGCATAACTCTGTCAAATGTGACCTTGATCTACAAAATTTGGTGGCGTCACGACCCTTATGTCATAAGCAATGCAATTTGAAAGTTAGATGAAGAAATCTTAAGAAATGGCAAAGTTATAGCCAACGTTAAGTTTGTGTGTCGGACGGAGGGACAAAGCGATCCCTATGTATCGCCTTTTCTCTGAAAGGGCGACACAAAAAGAGAGATGAAAACAGAAAAAAGACTCAATTCTTTGAGATGGATATTGACCTGTATAGATCTAGTGCATACAGTGCAGATGTTCCGACTGATCTTGATCCAGATTAGACACAAAGCCAAAGCGTTAGTTTTGCACTCTGGCTAAAACAGCTCTATCAGTCTGGTATCAAATAAAAAAGTATTTTTACATTTTATATATTCAGGCCGTATTTACGAGAACTTATCACAGTGTTGTTTACTGACAGACATGCTTTACAAACCTGTACAACACCAGCCACAGCATTTGAAAAGTTGTCCTTGAAGATTACCTCCCCTGTCCTATCACTTCTCACATCAATCTACAGATATAAAAGCAATTTGTGACAACGAAACAACTGATAACGCTTTGATATACCTCTGCCTTTTTTTAAAAATCTTGATGAAAGTTATTTGAAATTCTAAATTATATTTTGTCTGAAGTATTCTTTTGAGTTTGAGTAAACTTTACATAAATTGTTTCATGCAAGTACTATTTCAATTTACTGTGATAAATCTGACACGATCAAAGTACCGTAAATTGGGTAAATAAACGTTTTTGCTATTTTTGCTAATTTCCCAATTCTCTTATTTAAAAATCTTGTGAAAGATTCACTTCACATAGATTTACTATAATAATAAATATTCTCCTTTCGCTAACTTAAAATTTCATAAATAAGTCCACCTGCTCACAAATTGCGAAATTTTCGTCACACAAATCTTATCCAATTTACATTTTATCATTTCTTACCTTGCCATTACTCCAGCCTGTTATAAGCTCAGGGACACCATCTGAGTCCAGGTCAAAACTTGTTATTGCAACAGCTTGATTCTTTGACTGAAAGCAAATAAAGGTTTGCTTAATATTTGACAGAACAAATCGGTATACTTCATACACTTGCAATTTCTGGCCACATTAATACACTAACTTTTCAATACTTGGCAACATTCTTGGTTGTACGCAAGGGATTTTAGCCTAACACCTGACTGCGAACCAAGTGCAATTGTCCGTCACAAACGTAATAGGCAATAGCAAGCCATTATGATATGACTGTTGAATCATAATACTGCCTCATGAAAAGAGGACTAAAAGGTCAAGCTGACCTGCATGTGTTAATTTATTAAGATTGCTCAGCAAATCTTGCGAAAATTCAGACATGCTGAAATTCCAAATATACAATTGTAAATCAAATACTGATAAAGTACTATTGACATACCTTTATTCTCCAGTACCTAGATGATTTTTCATACACCCCAACTGTTCCATTCGCAAGAGCATAACCAAACTTTGAATTCTCCATTGGACATAAACACGTAATAGCCTGAAGTTACAACACATATTATTAATGGTGTTTTGTTGAAATCTCTTCTAAAATATACAGTCAAGTTTCAAGTTTTAATTCTGATTAAAGCTTATTACAAGCAGGATCAATAAACAGTACATTTGTTATATCCTAGCTACAATAAACATGTGATATTTTGAGGAACAAATACACAATCTGTAGTTACAGATATAAAGTAATTTCGTGATATCTTTATAAAGTACAAGAAATTTTTTGAATGAGTCAATTTTTGAAGTGGGATAAAATAATTTTACAAAAGGAGGCAAGTTTTACCAGTTTAGTTTTGTTACTGGTACCCATTAAATCTCTCAATGTAATAGAATTCAGATTTCTATAATAATACTTAGATAAATAAGATTTCCATACATCAAGAAAATTCAAATATGAAATAAACAGTAAGCCAAGGGAGACAACAAAGCAGTCTCTTAAAAGTTAATAGTCAACGGTGTGTTTAGGTTAGAACAACACCAATCGCTATAGGCTAATGAGTGAGTAATCAGTGGTGATGTTGGTACAACATTCCGTTAATAACCTATAGGTCCTTGGTTCAATTTTTGGCAAGGCCACTTGAATGCGTGTCCTTTGGCAAGACACTGGGAAAAGGGAACCAGCCATGAAAATGATTTGCTCTCTCAAAATAACTATTGGTGTCTGAGAGAACTGAAGTGTAAACAAGATAATGAGGAAAAAACTGTGCCATCTAGAGGATTTTTAATACAAGTTCAGCTGTATGACAATTTCAAACAATTTGTCGCCTTTCTGGCAAATATGATTGGGTAAGAAAGACTTACTTCTGTTTCTGTCATTTCAGCTATAATCTCATCTTCTCTGAACACACGTATATCATAATCTTCAGAGCCAACAATAAGCTGAAATCATACAATATCTCTGTTATAGCATGATATTTTGTTCTTATAACAGATCTAGTTTCCCCATAAACATGACCAAATGAAGTAGAATTCTATAGTTTTTTTTTAGATAAATCAATATGCAGTGTGTTCATTTTCATTGTACATGTCATGTTATTATCTACTGGAACATTTAAATCTGTTCAATGGAATACATGACATCTAACCTTTTGACCAATATCCATCCAATGAGAAATGATTTTCTTGAACTCTATCTCCATCATATACAAACAAAAGTAGGTCCCATGTTGACCACAGATGATGACAAGGTCAGGTATCATTTGAGCAACTTCATTGGTGAATTCATAGTCACATGATCAATCCCAATGGCAGCTAATGATATGCCTGTGCAGACAATGATAAGCCTGCACATACACACTGTCCAATCACAATCAGCATTTACTGCTAGTCGATGAGCAAATTATCAGTGAGCACCCCCTTGAACAATAAATGGTATCGCCCAAATTGAGAGATAGACAAGTCCATTTTAGAACTTTATCAGGGTAAAGATTAAACTCACCTCATTCTGTGAATTATTTGTGAAGTCAAGGAGCGTCAATGAACAAACATTGTCACCAGTCACCTGAAAAAAATGGAGGGCAAATTTTAAGTTCACTTTTTAACTTTCCTGAACTTATTATCTCTTGCTTACTCGGTAGATTGACATCATTTAATGATTCATAATTTATTTCTTTCCCATCAAGAAGGATGTTATTAACAACTAAGTTTTGTTTAATCAAAATCTATAAATTGGTTTAAAGTACCATAATAACAGTGTCTGAGCCACAGGCTGACTATCTTAAGTTCTAAAATGAGCAAGTCACATAGACGACAAACAAATAAATAATTTCTTCAAACTGCAGTTGACTTACTGTCCAGAAATTTTCATTGCCTTCCATATCATAGCCCTGTATAGAACAGTTGCCACCAACAATTGCCATTGTGGAAGATATCTCACCAAGTTTTCCAATAACAACAGCATTTGATCCATCTGGAGTCTGAAACAATGTAAAACAAAGATATGTACATGTATGATCTTGATGACTTTGAAAGAAGTGTGAGGTTGGTTACTGCTAATATCTTTATTTTTGGGAGTTGTTGTTAACAAATCATATATTCCATCTGGATAGAAATTTTCCAATTTCATGAAGTGGTTCATAAAAAAAACTAAAAAAAATAAACTAATGTACAATTATGCAAAACCCAGTACAAACACTTCAGTTCACTGACACATTAAACCTAAATTGAGTTAACAAAGCATAATATTCCATCTGAAGACAGAAATTTTAGCCTACTTCATGAAGTGGTTCATTCACAAAAATAAAAATAGTAAACAAAATGTTTCTAAAAACACATACAACCCAAGGTTACCAACACTTCAGTTCACTGACGAATAATTTGGTGACAAAATCTAAGACAACAAGGGAGGGGGCCGAAGACAGGAGGGCGCCCCTTTCAAAGCTTGTCGATAAATGCTAAGAACAGGGTTGTACGTTATCAGAATTAAGGTAATATAAACTTCATTTGTCACAGTTTTACTGGTTGTCTTCACCCGGGGGGGGGGGGGGGGGGATAATTTCATCACAAAATCTGACCTTGTACATTGAATGAACAACTTACATCCTAATTGATAGTTAAAAAAAGCAGGCCGTGCATGTTTTTCACTATGAATTCAAAAGTAGACCATGAGGTTTTAATAATGTCTGAGTAAAAACTTGCCAAATCTAAGCTAAAAAGCACAGAATAAATGGTCAGGGGGTGGTGGGAAAAAAATTTTAAGTTTCTGTCAATACTTTGATGATTCAAGTCTCTACCAAACAGGGGAAAAAGGGGCATACACAACAAATCAAACAGAGTATGGGGATTGTTTCCTCAGGTGAAGATGTGATGGTGGACACATATTTGATTTCAACGTCAATACCTTGTGAAAATATTCAAAATATTTGCCTTTATACTTTAAACTTGAGTAAAACGACAGGTCTCCATCTGCGCTGCTACCTTTGCTAGTATTCAAGATTTTTGAATTTATAAAAACTTTAACTAAGTTAAAAAGGGCATTAATCTGTCAAAATCAACAGAGTTACCTGAAATCCATTGAATAGGTTTATTTACATGCTAAACAGAACATTATAAACGAGAAATCAAACAGAGTTACGGCATTTTTTCAGTAAGATGTTCATGGTAAACCTATAGTGTTTCCCCAGTTATACATATCCTTAGGTTTCATATACTCGGTAAAAGGGGTTACGTAAATATGACCTTCACCAATAATTGGGGGGCACCAGGACGCTGATGTCAAAGAAATCAATTTGAAGTTTGATTTAGATCTTAAGGAAGGCAAAGTTACAGATCATTCAGTGAAAAATAAGTACAAAAGGGGCAAAACTCAGGCAAAGGACCTTGACCTACAAAATTTGCATCAACTTTGATAAGCAATACAATCTAAAGTTGAAATGTTAAGATATGCAAAGTTATGTTAAAGGGGATAACTTTTTAAATGAGCAAAGTATGCAAGCAATTTGAATTAAATGAAGAAATCTAGAAATAGCAAATTAAGCCAAGTTAAATTTTCGGACAAATCAATACAAAAGGGGCATAAGTCAAATATGACCTTGACCTACTAAATTTGGCGGCACCATGATCTTTTTTTAAGCAATACAATTGTAAAGTTTAAAAGAAACCTCAGTTCAGAAAGCAAAGTTAACCAACTAAACTGAACTGTATTGAATCTAACTAACAAAAGTTAGCTTTTTTTTTAAAAAAAATATGTTTACCCAGTTATACATATCCTTAGGTTTCATAAACTGTAAATTTGCAACAAGTTTTACATGAAGTGTATATTAGCAAAGCAAACCAGGAAAGGAGAATTATTTGTAGTAAATCTATGTGAAATGAACCTGAGGTGTGTAAATTAGCAATTTTTTTTTTAAATAAAAAAAATTAAATCATCAATATCTTTTGCCAATTAACGACCCTCAGGTCAGCATTAACTGTTTTATAATGCCTGTAATTAAATTAACTTTTAATGCTGTATTTACAAACACACATTAGTGAGACTTACCGGTGTATTGGATTATTTTTCTTTGGGTTTAAAGACTGTTTTTTTTTTTTTCCTTACCCACAAGTGAGAAGTTTAGCTTTCCATGATCCCCGTGAAACCCCTTAGAGCCTTCCATCTTTCTCATGTAAAGAGTTGAGGTTGGTAGCAGTGTTCAAACCAATGACTCTCAATCAGTGACAGATTCATGTGATTTCAGGTTAGCCGCCACAGGGTGTTTAACTTAGATTAAATCATAATGACAACAATTGATACCTAGCAGAGAAGGGTTTTTTTACAATAAGAATTTACCTTTCCTGCTGTGGTTGCACATGTCAGGGAACAATGAATACCATCATACTTTCCTATAGTGACCATGTGTGGATTTATTTTGTGTTTGAAATTCAGTGTGAAGATAGGGACCAACATCTTGAAGCTGAAATAAAATGAGAACAGAATGAAAAAAATGCTCAACAATAATGGTATTAAACTTTGGACAATTTCATAACTGAATGAGAGAACCTACACTTTTTGGTTAAATGACACGTTTGTACATACGATATACTCCTGGGTTCTTCCCTATGAAATAAGGGTTATATATGATGTGTATATGGTCCCTTCCTTATTGGAGAAAAAATACTACCGGTACAACAACAAGAATCTGTAACACTAATGGTGCTCCCTGAAGCATGCATTTTCTGTTGATATGCAAAATAAACTAGATGCCCATGTGCAACATGGCGAGCCCACCATATGTCAAAAGGGCTAACTCCTTACCAAGTAGAGATGGGTCGTCAAAATACACCTAAATATTGGATGTAACATGCATATTGTACCACAGAAAAGTGGTCTTGACTTTTCTCTACAGCCAGTAATAAAAAAGCTATTTATAGTAACAACAAAGGGAAGTAATTCTAAAAACAAGGGTAGCGCATGGTGGTGAACATTTGTACAAAGTAACATCAAAATCCCTCCATGCATGAAGAAGAAATGCTCCAGACAAAGATATTCTTGACTTTGAACTTTAACCTCTAAGTTTGACCTTGACCTTAGACCTAGGGACCTGGTTCTTGCGCATGACACTCCGTCTCATGATGGTGAACATTTGTGCCAAGTTAAATAAAATCCCTCCATGCATGAAAAATATGCCGGACAAAGTATGAATTTGACCCCTCCAAGGGGGGCCCGGGCCCCGGGCCCGGGGACCTGGTTTTTGTGCATGACAAAGTCATTTTTGAAATTTGACCTTCTAACCTCATGAACGGAAAAGATTGTACGGAGGACCTATATTGACATGAGACTATACTGTACCTAGAGGACCTGGTGTTTTTGGTCATTTTGGGGAAAGAGGGCAATTTGGTTTGGGGACACTCCGTCTCAGGATCGGTGAACATTTGTGCGGGGGGGGGGGGGGGGGGGAAGGGAAAAAAAAGGGGGGGGTTGGGTTGAAAAAATATTTTTTTGGGAAAAAAAAAATTTTAGTTGGCAGATAAATGCCTCTGCTATCAAAATGAGTAACTTCACCTTTCTTACATAGTGCTTTTAACATCAAAGGGGGGGGGGTGGGGGGGCCATCCCTCTGAGGTCAAAAATCGTCTATGCATGAAAAAGATATGGTCCGGAAAAAAGACAGATGTGAACGGACCTACTATTGACAATAAGATCTACTTCACTGTACCTGAGGAATTTGTGTGTTTGGCGCAGTGCTTGAGTGAAAAAGTGTGAAAGACTCGTGACGTGTCGACCCATCTTGAAAAGGATAGCAAAAAAAAGAAAAAACCGAAACTGACAAAAAAAAAAAAAAGAATAGAAAGCAACATTTTTGGTGATTTTGGAGATGTTTTGGTTTAAAAAAGTTTTTTTTTTTTTTTTTTTTTTTTTTTTTTTTTTTTTTTTTTTTTTTTTTTTTTTTTTTTTTTTTTTTTTTTTTTTTTTTTTTTTTTTTTTTTTTTTTTTTTTTTTTTTTTTTTTTTTTTTTTTTTTTTTTTTTTTTTTTTTTTTTTTTTTTTTTTTTTTTGCATTAGAGGGAATCAGTCACAACTCTTTGGTACTTGGGGAACATCATACATTTGTCCAGACAAGAATTACAAGGGTTCCTCTTGTACAAAACAAACGGGCCAAAAGAAAGTGAACACCCTTGTCATCTGAGGGTAATGGCTCCGTTACGCCTAAAATATGTATTTTACATTCAAGTCTCCGTTCATTGCACTAGCTTTATGGCAACAATTTTAGGAGACATATTTGTAGATCATATGATACCAAGACTTTGTATTTATCTCATTTTTTTTTTTTTTTTTTTTTTTTTTTTTTTTTTTTTTTTTTTTTTTTTTTTTTTTTTTTTTTTTTTTTTTTTTTTTTTTTTTTTTTTTTTTTTTTTTTTTTTTTTTTTATTAATTTTTATAATAAAAAAAAAATTTTTTATATAAAAAATTTTTTTTTTTTTTTGTTTTTTTTTTTTTTTTTTTTATTTTTTTTTTTTTTTTTTTTTTCCTTTTTAAAATAAAATTTTTCCTTTATTGCCAAAACAACTTTAATATTTTTCAGATAGAGCTAGGAGAAATATTATATCACGTAGAATATCTAGCAAGAGAACAATATCAAGCAAATTCAGTTTTATCACAACTAAAACTCTAAACGGAAAAGAACTCGACCAGTATGTTGTAGGAAAAAACATTTCCGAAATTCCAGAGCCAGTGGAGAAATTTTAATACTTTTTCAAGATTTGTCTCAAAACAGAAGGTTCCTAGTTATTCAACAGAAAAAATAGGGGCAAGTAAAACGTCCGTTTTGTGTTGAAATCATTGCATGCTATCTTAATTTTCGTTTTCTGCTATTTACTTTTTTGTGAAAGTTGTCCGTCGGCAATCTAAACAATTTTTACCGGAAGTCGTTCAGAGATTAAGAAATGAGTCTGAAATGATTGGCTAATTTTGGAGTGTAAAATATTGACAGTTGGTCTAAACAACTCTTGTATTTCCTTAAAAAAATATATACGCAGCAAACTTGAAGGATATCATTGACAATTTAATAAAACTGTTCCTAACTTCAACTTAAAAATTCAATGTTCATGCAGCAGTTGCAAAGCCAGCATGTCCACTTCCGGGAAATGACAACTGGAAATGTCAATATTACGAATTTTGCGTAATATAGTTAGATCAGTCATCTGCATGCCCTTGAGAACAGTAAAAATGTGGTGGAAAACCAGCTTCGTCAATTCAATTAATAAGGTCAACGCATTAAGTCGGTATGGCAGTTTAATTTATAATTTTGTGAACTTGAGTAATAACCGGACATGTACAATGTGTAGAAAATTAGATGAACTGTTACAATTTAACAGGCGAACTGTAGTTGAAGTTAATTTGACAGTCATTAAAGCATGGCAATCTAAGATCAGGAAAGCAGAAACACACCATAGAACATTTGAAAAATTTATTTAATTGATCTTTTGTGTCAATTTATGATTGGTTTGCAGGTTAGGTCACATAGTGAAATACATTTCTTCTTCTTCCACTCGCTTACATGCCCAAAAGCTGCTTTTGTGACATGTCATGGATCAGTTTTTTTTGTATGGTAAATTATTTTTATATTCAAAGAAAAGGCAATGTGGACCAGACAGTTTGATATGTAGCATAATTATATTTACATCATTTATAAACTTCAGTTGGCATTTTGATAAAAATGTAAATATGTTTTCATCATCATCACATCTAATGGCAACCAGTCATAACTGATAATTATGGCCACACATGGGGGTTTCTTGAATATTTTAAAATTTTGCTTTCAGTGCAAACTGGGTAACTGCTATTTTCGTTTGATGCACTTTGAATGTTTGCATTGTTAATATCAGGGTCCGTATATTACATACATACAGACCCTGTTAATAGTCAGTGAGTGCATTTAAATGGTATCATTCACTAGTTTGGGATGTATTTATACAATTGCAGACTTCTAGAATTAAAAAAGATTAAATGTATTTAAGAGGCTTTCTGTACCTGCCTACCTTTTAAAAACTTTTTGTGACCCTGTTTATGGGATGCATTTTAAAAGTTTAATTAAACAGCTACTTTCTTTATCAAATGACATACCTTGTTTATCCTATTTGTGTCATGGAAAGCTGGATCCTGTTGATTTAGAAGATTCAAGAATGGATCTTGAAAGTTTAGCTTTTCATTGAAGAAAATTCACCAAAGCAGACTTGGAGAAAAAAGGGGTACAGAGGTTTTTATCATACTTCAGATTTGTAAGTGATAATGCCTATACATTGTGTAGATGAAAAAGATGGAAGTGTTGATGATATTCCTGATTTAAGATTGCCCTTGTGTTAGTTGCTTTTGCTGTAACGTTATATTGTATGAATGTATAACATTGTATTTAGGCTAGTTTTCCATATTTTTGTTAGTAACAGAAATACCTGCATTAATTTTTTTCAGCATGAAGTGTTGTGTCATATTTACCTATACTTACATCAAATTTTGTACTTTGTTGCTCTATCTTTGTACCTGTTTGTGTTCAATCTGTTGTAATTGATGAATACATACATGTGCCATTTTTGAAGCACATGTATACATTTTTATTGTGTCTCTTCAGGGCATTTCATACATTGCAGAATATATCTCCTTTCCCTAACTAGCTGTGACATACATTTTACTTACTCAGATAATCGTCTCTGTTCTTCAAAAACTTTTTACTTCAATTTAGGAATATGTCCATGACGTCAGGATGGTTTTTTCACATACCAACATTAAAATAGTCGAATACTTATACTAAAACCTCATGTAAATATTCTTTCTGGAATTGCTGTTTTTCTTCACTTGAATTTGCTTGTATTAGTAATTGTTAAAAAAGATAATAGATTTATTATTAAAATATTATTTCTACTAATGAATTGATAGACATGATAGAGATATTCATTTGATTGAAAATAATGTTGTAAGAAAACCTTGTGTCTCGGCTTTCTTGAATGTATTAGGTTTTCGTACAAGCTGATATAAGTGCTTAATCATTTGCTATTTAATCGGTGTTGTCGCAGAAGACTTTAACTGTCACCTGAGCTAACCGTTTTGATAAAAAATTTCACATCCAAATTTAGATACAAAGATTTTGGAGAACATTGACGTGATGTTTGCTATGTTATTATATATTTTGCTTACAAATAAACTGCATCATTTTTTATTTGCCCTTATCAGCCCAAAATTTTAGTACTTTTGTGTTTTCAGATATAATTTAGTTATTTCCCTATTTGAAAATTTTATTCACAGTAATGCATGGGAGAAACAGCCCGGGTATCTGGATTTGCACAGCTTTTGTATTTGGTTTTAGGATATTGATTCACTAACCATGCTAACAAACATGAGAAATTAACACCAGAAATAATGGCAAAATTCTGCAGAATCTAACTGTTAAGACTGTGAATCACAGTAATATACTGGTCAACAAATTAAAAAGTTTATAGGGGATTTGAGAATCCACTTGTATCCTTTTAGGGAAGTTTTGGCCACTGTTCACTACTACACATTTTCTTAAACACTGCATCTTCTAAAAAATTGCATCTTCTAAAACAGAGAAAAGATTTTTAGATCTCTTGCAACAGGAAAAGATCCTTTGAATGAATAATGCAGAATGATGTGATAGGAACATCTTGCACTTCAAAATGCCTACTTATGATTTAGTGAGCTTATGTTGATATAATGTTACACATTCTGTTGCTTATAATACGATCGTTGAGCTTGTATATGCATATATGCGCACATTCGTGTCCGGACTGTAACTTTGTCATGCATTGAAGGATTTTAAAATAATTTGACACAAATGTCTAGCACATCAAGATGACGTGTCGCGTGCAAGACCCACATCCCTACCGCAAAGGTCAAGGTCACACAGTTTATAGGTAATGGAATCTTGTATATATGCATATATTTGTGTCCAGACTATAACTTTATCATGCTTTGAAGGATTTTAAAATAACTTGGCACAAATGTCAAGCACATCAAGCGGATGTGTCGCGTGCAAGACCCAAGTCCCTACCTCAAAGGTCAAGGTCACACTTAGTGTTTAAAGTAATGGAATACTGTATGCATGGTTACTCTGTCATGCATGGAAGGATTTTAAAATTACATAGCACATTTATTGAGCACATGGAGAGGACACAGACTGTGAGGCACCTCTTTCGGGGGCATTCGTCACTTGTGAGGGACAGCTCTTGTTCTAATTGTGTTTCTTCCAGTTTCTTTGGTTTAATGAGACACTTGTGTCACTGTCCTGTGTCAGTCACTTAATTTTTTATAACTTAAGTAAGGATTAAGAATCAAGTAAGTTGAATGATTTGTATTGAGCCAAGTAAAGTAGGTCCCCTGGTTCAAATCCCGGCCAGGGCATTAGAAATTTCAGAAACACTTTTCAGTGTTTCTAATCCATCTAGAGATGAACTGGTTAGAAACCCAGAGGTAGTCTCAAGTGTTTTCGTGCTATACATTGGGCATGTAAAAGAACCAAGGGGTCTATTCGTAAAAGAGCTAGAGTCTGGTATACAGGTTCCGTTGTATCTGCATCTGTCTCTCTTCAACCTGCACTTGTCAGGTGTCTTGGCAAGCTCACCCAGGGAGATATGTCAGTGTGGGTCTGGACTATAAAGACTGTCAAAGGGGAAAAAAGAGCTTAGTAGTAAAGGAGGCAAGAACTTAATACAGATGTATGGTGTGCTGGAAAATCCTTTTGACATAACCTTCAATGTGTCACACACATGCTCTGAAATAATCTTCTATACACGATTTCATGTATTCAAATTCATGTTAAACTTTGTTTATAAATGATAACCTTTTAACCATTTCTTTCAAAACTTTACCAAGGCATTTTGAAAGTCTAAACTGTCAGTGGGCATTACCGTTCTGTATTCGTGGAAAGGAAGATGAGGTAGACATTCATAAAAAGGATGATGATGATTTTGATGACAGAAAACGGTATAAAAAAGATAAGATAGTTTAGGAGGGTCGTTCAAGCGGGCAATGCTTTGTTATATTTTTGGTATTTCAAAAAAAATGTTGGAACAGTTTTTGTGATGATCTTTGATTGATTTTAATGCATGATGATAAGAATATCGTTTTCCCCTTCTGAATCATGTCTTCTATCAGACAGCATATGTTTTTGATGAATTGACTGCAAAGTGAATGTCGTACAGAAGGCTAATCTAAGCTTTATGAACTAACTGATAGTTGTAAACAAAAAAAAAAACAGATAAGATTTGTAAATTTAAAAATGGCAAAGTCAGCACAAAAATTTACATTCTGTTATTGCAGTGTTTTTATTTTATGTTATTGCATTTGCATGGTTATGAAAATGGTGTACAAGCACTTTTTAAACTTGTGAAATATATCATTGATTTTGGATGAAAAAGTTGTTACAGATGATTTTTATCTTTCTATGAGGGCATTAAAGTGAAAGGAGTTTAAGCACAACTGAGCTGAATAGAATGTTTGTAGTTCTATTTTGGTAAATTTTTGCAATTTGTTTGTAAAATTGCCGCATTTCTTAATCTCTAAATATTGAGAACAAAACAGAACAGAACATTTTTTTTATTTCAGACATATACATATTGTACATTGTCTTGTTCACATGACTTTAAGTTGGTACCAAAATCAGTGATAGGGGTATATCTTCTGTAGTTAAAAAAATATACAGAGTTATCTGGAGCTTTTGTTGAATTATGCAAATAATTTTAATGACGCATTTTTAAACTGCTCTAAAATGCCATAATTACTGATCATTACTGATCATTTGGTTTTACAAGAAAACAGTGGGCTTAGGCATTGCATTGTTCATATACATGTAGTATAAATTTATATGAGGGATAAATTTGTTACTAAACAGACATTAAAGCATACACAGAGCATGCAAAACACAAATCATTGAATCACAACATTGAATACTTGATAATTTTTAGCTGTTAAAGAATTAAAAATAACGAGGTCACAGAAAGGATTTATTATTTATTACTTATAGCTAACTGAGCCCTTCTAAATAACAACTCTAGTTGTAAAATGTTTAACATAGGTGTGACTAGTGAGTTACTTTAATCTTTTTAGCTACGCCAGGGTGAGCTTTTCTAATTGATGATTGTCCGTCGTCCGTCAACATTTTGATTCAAATGACATCTCCTCTGAAACCACTAGGCCAATGTTGATAAAACTATGCAGGAATGTTCCCCACGGGGGTGGTCACTTAGTTTTGCATAGGCTTTATATAGGAAAAACTTAAAAAATCTTCTTCTCTGAAACCACAAGGCCTAGAGCTTAGATATTTGGCATGTAGCATTGTCTAGTAGACCTCTACCAAGATTGTTCAAATTATGACCCCCAGGTCAAAATTGACCCCGCGAGGGTGGTCACTTAGTTTCGCATAGGCTTATATAGGAAAAACTTTAAAAATCTTCTTCTCTGAAACCACAAGGCCTAGACCTTAGATATTTTGCATGTAGCATTGGCTAGTGGACCTCTACTAAGATTGTTCAAATTATGACCCCCAGGTCAAAATTGACCCCTGCGCTGGTGGTCACTTAGTTTTGCATAGGCTTTATATAGGAAAAGCTTTAAAAATCTTCTTCTCTGAAACCACAAGGCCTAGAGCTTAGATATTTGGCATGTAGCATTGTCTAGTGGACCTCTACCAAGATTGTTCAAATTATGACCCCTGGATCAAAATTGACCCCGCGGGGGGTCACTTAGTTTTGCATAGGCTTATATAGGAAAAACTTTAAAAATCTTCTTCTCTGAAACCACAAGGCCTAGAGCTTAGATATTTGGCATGTAGCATTGGCTAGTGGACCTCTACCAAGATTGTTCAAATTATGACCCCCAGGTGAAAATTGACCCCGCGCTGGTGGTCACTTAGTTTTGCATAGGCTTTATATAGGAAAAACTTTAAAAATCTTCTTCTCTGAAACCACAAGGCCTAGAGCTTAGATATTTGGCATGTAGCATTGGCTAGTGGACCTCTACCAAGATTGTTCAAATTATGACCCCTGGATCAAAATTGACCCAAGGGGTGTCACTTAGTTTTATATAGGCTTATATAGGAAAAACTTTAAAAATCTTCTTCTCTGAAACCACAAGGCCTAGAGCTTAGATATTTGGCATGTAGCATTGTCTAGTGGACCTCTACCAAGATTGTTCAAATTATGACCCCCAGGTGAAAATTGACCCCGCGCTGGTGGTCACTTAGTTTTGCATAGGCTTTATATAGGAAAAACTTTAAAAATCTTCTTCTCTGAAACCACAAGGCCTAGAGCTTAGATATTTGGCATGTAGCATTGTCTAGTAGACCTCTACCAAGATTGTTCAAATTATGACCCCTGGGGTCAAAATTGACTGTGCCCGGGAGGGCGGGGGGTCACTTGTTTTACAAAGACGTATATAGGAAAACCTATTGTATATAACATTATCTAGTGATCTTCCACCAGGCAAGTGGACTTGTACCAAGGTGAGCGATATAGGGCCATCTTGGCCCTCTTGTTTGAAATACTAATACTACTTTTCAGCTTTCACTTTAAACTTTTTCCTCTTTCATATAGTACTAAGAATTAAACTATTTTTCTCATAGATATACAATATTAAATGGAACAAATGATGAGCACTGCATATATTTAATTTATGCCCCTAACATTTTAATGGTTTTGTTTCTTTTCAGGTCAAGAAAGATAATTCTTGGACTATTTCTGCTTCTTGTATTCCTGTACTACATTGGTCCAAGGTTGTTTGGTTTCGGATCCAAGAAGAGTTCTCCACTAGGTAAATAAAGAAGCTGTTTTTTTTAAATTTTAATTCGGTCTTAAACTTTTGAAGTGTAAATTGTTCAACGAGAATGTCTTTCATGACAGAAGTGATATGATAGAAGATGAATGTATTTTACAATCATGGCAGTGCTGTGTAGGGGAATGGTGTTTGACTCCTGACAGAATTTGACCAGGACCTCCGCAATCCCTTCTTTTTGCACAAGTAATGGTCAGCAGTCGCCTAGAGTAAAATTAGAATCAGTAATCCGTGTTTATTGAAAATGTTATAAAAAAAACTGGAAGGACATATATTGACCGACCATGAGGGACATTAGGATTAATGGGGTTTGGTCTGATGACACTCTCCGCCCTCTGAATACATGTATTGAGCTTTTGTAGATTTAGCTTTCTCTACTTATATAACTTATACTTATTCATTTACTCTCAATTGTGGAACAAGTTCTTTCAACTTATATTAATTGCTCTCAAGATTCACCATAGGTGGAATCAACCTGGAAGAACAGGAGAGAGGCAAGGTGGAATTATATGTGTCTGGCCAAAGGACACTACCACTAGTCTACTAGGTGCTGGTAGGGATCGAACCCCAGACTCTACGGCCCACTACCGAGTAGTCTCCACTTACATACATGTATAACTAAACGGGTAAGATGAATACAACCCATTGATATACATCAGCGTCTACTGTTGTTGACTTTTAATTCATTTCAGTTGGTAATTCATGTCTAAACAGTAAACTGACACAATATGAGACACAGCTAGACATATTTGATGCTGTACTAAACTACTTTCCTGAACTGCCGGCCCAGAAAAACTATCCTATGTATGTTGGTAAGTAGTGTTTGAATCTTCAGTAGTAACATTTCAAGAAATATTTCAGTACAGTTAAATTGTCTATTAATGGACAAGTACAGTTAAATTGTCTATTCCTGGACAAGTACAGTTAAATTGTCTATTAATGGACAAGTACAGTTAAATTGTCTATTAATGGATAAGTACAGTTAAATTGTCTATTAATGGACAAGTACAGTTAAATTGTCTATTCATGGACAAGTACTGATTCAGATCATTTTTTCTTTAACCCGTCCTTGCCTAATGTTAAGTTGTTTTTTATGTTAACACATACATTTTTAAACATCTAAGCTCCGACGCAGATGACAAATACAATGTTATCTGATCATGATTTAAGTTTATAGCAGTTTTTATCACAATTCTGCAAAACATCCCTATTTAAGGAATTAGACCTGCCCAAATTGGAAGCCAGAAGATCCCATTGTAGAAGATCTAGGTCTACATGGGTGAAAGATGTGCATTTGTCAAATTAATGCATATATATTCAACCCTGCTGTCCAGAAACCAATGCTTTCATGTTTATATATCCTAGTTATTTCATATATTTATTAGGGAATGGTTACGTAGCAGCATCATTTGACAGTCAGAATGGTTTGTATATACGACTGAACAGGGCCTTATCCCAGCTTGTGCCTTTTTACCCTATTGTTGCAACGAATATTGAAAGCGCTCATAAGGATGGTAAGTTAATTTGTTTGTTTTCTGCATGAAAATGTCTTTTAAATGAGCTTTTTTCCATCTGTTGTTATAACATTTGCAGAATGGAAAGGAGCATGATATTTTGCTTTATACATGTGCATCAGTGCACAAAAATGTTTAAAGTGTACATGTACCTTTTCTTCAATGTGAAAGACTAATTCTTCTCAACATTATACTGCCAAACAAATGAATCTGTTTGTAGGAAAATACTGTATTTAAAATTAAATCATTTAAGGAAGTACTGTTCTGCACCAAACTGCTGAGAAACTCCTATAAACCATGTCAGATAGGGATCTAGTGCTGGTTTTTCTCAGGAATGATGGTTAGGTAAACTGCATGCCTGCCTGTGAAATATGACCGAAAAATAGTTAAAACAAGAATTGGATTAATACAACAAACTTCACAATTACTCACAATTAGTTCATAGTTTATGCATGTGTACTGGTATTGGCCAGTTTTATCTTCTGATAAATGATGAGTGTTGTACAGTGGACTATTTATTTTTCAGAGGTTGATGTTTTACAACTGAGGCAAGGTGTTGCAAATAGATTACAGATTTTCAATACGGTAAGAAATATTGATTTACATGTTTAAAGTTTCTCAGTGTCCCTAAGGTCATCAGTAGTGCTCTGGTCACTTTGAACATTCCTTTTCAAATCTTGTACTGCAAATTAAGTAATATTTGCGATGATTTGGTTTTTGCTATTTTTGCAAATTTCACAAAAGGTTCATTTTACATAGATTTACTATTACAGAATTCCCCTTTCTTGTATTTAAAATTCACAAATAAGTCTGTCTGCCCACAAATTGTGAAAATGTTCATCATACGAAAATTACCTAATTTACATTTAATACCTATATACAAAATAAGAATTGGGATATTTTACATTTACTACCTATATAGAAAATAAGAATTGGGATATTTAAAAAAATTGCCAAGCTAGTTTGCGAGTGATTTCTGCCCTTTATGACGAGTGTAGATTATGATCAGCCTGCACATCCTTGTATGTTATTCAGTCAGTAAATGTTCGCTTAGCACCCTATGAAATGTTAATGAAACTGTCTTATTATAGGAACGCAAGACAGTCAAACCTGTCTTAAGTGACCACACATGGGAAGTTATATTGTGGTCTCTTAACACAGGTGGTATTTTTACCCAGGGTACACTATAATTGCTTGAAATCACATCAAAGGAGTTTAAAGTTGTCAGATAGGTCAGGATGCTGCTTAACTCAGGTGGTCAAAAGGGCAGGTCCCGCTGGAGTTCCAAACTTGTGTTATTGACACAAGACGATATACAAAACAGCAGACAAAGCACATGGTTCACTTTTAATATCTGAATGAAACAAAATTAGCCAGTGTCAAACTTCCTGTTATGCATCAATTACAATTGAATGAGTCTTGCTGTGCAGAAAAGGATGCTTTTTTGTGGTTATAGTCACAATAAAAAGAAAAGGAGTAAGTTTTAATATTATTGCACACTGCACAGATGTACATGCTGATACAGATGCCTACAGGGCATAGAGACCCAACTTGTTTTTTACAGTGTTGGACTCAGCCATAATAAATGCATTGTAAAACAAATTTATATTCTTTTAACTAGAGGAAGGGTTGTGTGTCAGTGGAGTCGCAGGTGTTTGCGCACAGGTCTCGGCCGTCGCTGATGATACAGGAGATACGAATCCACAATCCAACTTCCTCCGATGTCTATGTAGATTTTGACCAGGTGATGGCGTCTGGATGGAAAGACAAGCGAGATTCTACTGAAAGGTATGTGTGATAAAAGGTGGTATGGGATAGAAAATACATGGCAGTATTTTTTAGCACAGAAATGCAAGAGGCTACGGTTTCCAGTTTTGTCTCAAAGCAATCAAGGGAGTATTTAACATTTGTTATCAGTTGGTTATGTTTCCATAAAGTTGTTGGTTCTAAATTTGGAGAAGCTGATATAGAACTGTGAAGAAATAGGTAAATGATTAATTTAATGCTGAACACAATTTGATCAGTGTAAAGGCTGTGTTACAGTAGTCGGAACGTAACAGTTGTCACACGGAGCGCACGATACACGCACGATGAACGCACGATGTACGCACGTTACACGTACGGTAAATACACGGTACACGATTCAGAACGATACACGATATGAACGATATACGAAGCGCACGCTGCACCTTACACGTTAGACGGAATACACGTTATACGATTACTTTTGACTTTTTACAGTTTACTTAAATTTATATTTCCCCTGCCAAATCTATTTACTTTGATTCTCTTTATTAACAATTTGTTTTCCTTATACAGTTTAATGAGACCAAAATAATAAGACCAATTAATTACAGCTTTCGCACCTACACACTACTAAAAATACTTCGGAAAGTTACAAATGTTCATAGTTTACCTAGGTGCGAATCAAATTACAGTAAGTGTCAAATTTGAATATTGATCCTGAGGTGCGAGAAAATGAGCGGAAGTTAATTGCTGTCAACTGTCAACACCTATCTTTAAAACGCCACTACACGACAGACACTATCCATTTGTCTTTTTGACAGTGTTTAATGTGTTTCGAGTGGCGATTTTTTTCTAACGGTTACATGGATTATACTAAACAAGATGCAATTTAAATAAGGTACTGTACAATTATTTTATTAATTTTTGCTGGGCTTTAACTGATTCAGCGATTCGTTATATTATGTTTATTTACCTGATAAATATTCAATAGCTTACCTTCTAAATTAGTTGATGTTCCCTTTCCTTTTATAATTCCTAATGAATTTCCTTATACCTTGTCTACTGAACTTAAAATAACGCTGTAACAACAACAGTTTAGATTTCAAGAACATTTATGTCCTTTCCGTCAATAAAATATGATTAAATTTCGGATTTCATACGTTAACTGTCTATCACCTGTCCCGGAAGTCATTATTGTCCGTATTGCACTGGCGAATTCAAAATTCAAAATAATACAATGTGAAGACAGCACTTTATTTCTTTTTTCGGAGATGTACACGCTAAGTAAAACAATTAACGACTGAATAAAACATCGAATCGTATACCGTATAGGCCTATCGTGCACCGGGAATCGTGTATCGTGTATAGTATATGGTGCACGTTGCACGATGAATGATACGATATGATACACGATATACGATTGACAAAATACACGATGAGCGCACGCACGTTATACGCACGTTACACGCACGATATACGCAAATTTTGACAACTGTTACATTCCGACTACTGTATAAACCATTTATGAAACAGTTTAGTACTCACCTATTCATTCAGCTTTACAAAAAAGCTTAATTCATTGTTTTTCTTGGATATTTAAACGTAAGTTGAGACATTCGCTTATATGTTTTGTTCAGTTGAACTTAGTTACTTAGCCTAGTGGTAGAGTGCCGGCTTCAAGTGAGGGAGGTCGTGGGTTCGCTCGCAGGCCACGTCATACCAAAGACGTAAAAAATGGTACCAGTAGCTCCTTTGCTTGGCACTCAGCATTAAAAGGGAAACTGGCTTCTCTTCTCTCATACCCTCACTGCGATAGATACCATCAGGAATGAGGTATCAAGAGTGATTGATATAAGTTGTATAACTTGTTTCACAATCGACCTAAAATAAATTAGTATAAACTAGTTGAACTTAGTTGATTTCCACATAATGATGATGTAAGTTTACTGCCAGTTGTTGGTTGGGGTATTTTGAATAACGATAGACCTATTTGTTTGATGTTTCAGTGGTAAAAATCACATTGGTACCATGGTATCGTACTCGGTAACATCAGGATTAGTAAAAATAGACGGCGAGGAAAATTTGTACATTGCTGTATCAGTGGCATCAACTTCCGTGAAAGAAAAACAGGAAGAAGTTGCAAGTGGAAAGTAAGTGAATTCATGTTATGGAATAATGTTTCTGTAAATTGAATGTGAAGAAAACCACAGACAATTGTTAGCTAATGACAATATCTCTGTACATGCAAGAAGTAGTCTCAAACAAATATTATATTTTTGTCATTATCTGACTTGATTTTTTTTTAACACAAAGCGTTATTAGTATAAAAGTGGCATGTTAGTGTAAAAACAAGTATCAGTAAAAAACGAAATGTGGTTTCAGTTAGAATAATTTTGTTCTGAGTGTTCATCGGAGTCTGTGGAGGTTTCATGTCTTGTTGTAATCAAGCAGAAAGAAAAAGCTGAGGATGAAGAGTTGTCTTCCCTGGCAAGACAAATACTGTTAACTGGGTAATTTTTGAATGACGAAAATTTTGCGATTTGTGAGCAGACAGACTTAATCGCGAATTGTCAGTTGGCAAAAGGAGAATTCCCTTATAATAAATCTACGTGAAATAAATCTTAAATGAGATTTTTAAATCAATGAAGTTGCAAACTTGAGAAAATTTAATTGTTGCGATTATGTATGTAATTCAGTCATCGCGTGGCAAAACTTCTTTTTTTTTTAACTAAAGTGCTGAAATTTACTATGGGAAATACTGAGTGAAAACAGATTTTCATTCAAGATTTTGATATCATATAGTACAAGAATGCTCTTCCTACATTGTAATACTTGTAACCAGTGTAAGGAATAAAGAAAAACTTTTAAGTGTCACAGAATATTGGAAACTAACTATAGAACACTTGCTTCAGGTATTCCAAACAGATAATATACACAGTAGTACAGTATTCCAAGGCTGTATCTGAGCAAGATGGCAAGGGGTTGATAATAGATCTGGAAGCAAAGTGTAGACAGGTAGGTACCATATCACTAACAAGTTTTGCGGAGAATGGACACGATGGGCCACAGTAAGGAAATTGTATTGAGTTAAATGGGGAGACATTTTAATTTTGGCGTGGTTCTCTTGTCGCTGACTGTGTCAGCTTCACATATTTTGGACTGCGGGAAGGATTTCAAAATAAGTTGGCACAAAATTTAATGTTCATCATATTAAGACTGTGTGCAGTGACCGTGAGCACATTTTATGTTGTTAAGTTCAAAGTCAAGGTCACACGTTTCAAAGTTCATTCAGTGATATCTTGTGTCCTCTCTGTAAATGTTGAATGCAATGAGTGAAATGAAAATAGCTTTGTACAGATAGAACCATATTGAGGGTTGACCGCAAAACTGTCGTAACTTACATGAAATAAAAAAGGACTTACACTTGTTTTGTGGTCAACCCTCAAATCAGGATAATGATTGCAGAGGGAATTATATTCTTTAATTTGTTCAGTTGAAAGTCAAGTTCATATGTAGAGGTCATCAGTAATTATATGTAGACATATGTAACTATCTAAAAAATAGGTTGTCTAGTTAGGCATCTTGATATGTCTATGCTTGACCACCACATTTCAGTTCATCATATGCAATATCAAACTTCATCAGTGCTCTTAACTTTTTAATTTTAGCTAAATTGATGTTTTAAAAAATATAAGATAGATTTGTAAAAACATATCTGTTATCGTTAACATTCTTAGTGTTATCATATGTAATTTTATTTTGTCATTACTTTATGTCGTCTGTCTGCAGGAAATGTCATCAGCATTACAGATGACTCCAGAAGATCTAAAATTACTGCACACATCTCTCTGGGAAAAGGTTTGTAATCGTGTTTCCCGAGTTTTCTAGGAATTTTTTTTTTTTGTTCACTAGATTTGTCACAATAAACCATACTTAAGGTATTTTTTTTCAGTTAAATAGAGGATAATTGTTGGTTTCGGTGTAAGATCACGTTATAATTTCACCGAGTGGGCACCAAAAGTGATATTTTCACGGTGGGGCAGCCTCAGGTGAAAATAACTACTTTTTGTTCAGGAAAGTGAAATTCACGTGAAGGTCATTACACCATACCAACAATTTTTCTGTTTATTTATGGTTAAAACTCTATTTTTATTGAGCTTTGTTTCTATAAAACATCGAAAAGCGCGGAAACGTCATCAGAAAACATAGTTAACAAATGAGGTCGCATTTAAAACGCGTCATCGTATTATGGTCTCCAGCATTAATAACGCGTATACTTTTTGGCGTTGATCCGAGGCTAAAATGATCGCAAAACAGTGACCCAAAATAAAAATGGTAATCCACTGTTTCAAAACGTGGATTATCACTTTTATTTCACTGAGAAAACTCTATAATTCACAGGAAAACATAAAATAATAAGGTGTAATATACAAGTTGCTTGTTCTTTTAGTCAGGTAAAAATGGAATATACTTAGTGGTACTTGATCTTTGGGTTTATATCCTTTGAGTTGGTTGTGTAGTGCTCAATCACATGAGAGGCGGAGCAACACGGCCAACAAGAAAAATACTACATTGATCGGAGCTTTAATCTGAGCTAAATTTAATGCACTCTAATAAAGAATACTCCTTCATGTAAAGTGAAAAAATGAAAAATGGTGATAGCGTTGATCTTCTTTTACCTTCAGTTATGGTTAAGTGGATTCAGTATCAGTTATTCAAGAGCGGCTAAAAGCTTAAACGGTGACAAGATCAACAGCACGATATACTACGTGCTCAGTAACGTTCCTGCACCGTTACACGATCCTCGTACTGTGAAGGAAGTGGAGTTAGAACTGCGTAAAACATTACACTATCCTGATAAATGTTACAGTGGGCACACTACATTGTAAGTGGCTTGTAATTGATCAGTTAAAATTTCTACATCGTCTTGTGTTTTATTTTGAAAATTTGGAAATACATGTATGATCTGTGGAAATATTGTTTTATGATCTGACATAGTGTCCTAGGAATGCAAATAATACTGAGCCTGCTTAATTTTTAAAGTTTCAAAGTTAGTTCAATTTTAAGTAGCAGATATTTTATGCTTATAAAGCATGATTTACTTTCCTCAGACAATCTAACACATTGTGGGTTGACCCAGTGGATGAAGATAGCATAGCTAGGATTGTTACCACTTGGATAATCACTTTAGAGAAACAGGGGTGTCAGCGTATGATTGCTGCTGGTAAGGCTGTTTCATTTGACATTTTGATTCATGTTTTGATACCAGGTACATTAATAATAACATTAATTTAGTCAAGGTGGTTCATGAGTACGAAAGTTTGCTAGTCAAGCGATCCATGATGATTGATCAAGATTGAAGCATGGGGTTCTGAGCCAATATAGGCATGCAGTAGAGCTGCAGTGGCACAGTGGTAGTGCATTTGCTTCAGGATCAGAGGGTCCTGGGTTTGATTCCACCAGTGCCAACGAGATTGTGTCCTTAGACAAGACCCAGATATCTTCATATTGCCTCTTTCTCTTTGAGGTTGATTGGATCATTCCATCTGGAATGATTCTCGTGAGTGATAAATCTAAATTGTACAAACTTGTTGGGCAATCGAGAATAAATAAATTAGATAAATTTAGCATGCAATGATGTTTAAGCCAAAAACAGTCAAAGTCAAACTGAATAGAGTCAAAATGAAAAAGGAATTAACTTCATTGAAAATGATGTATACAGTACTGTACTATTGTTATGTTTCCTTAAATGAGTGACAGACTGTATGACTTCATCCTTATTTCAGGTGTCGAGGGTGTGTTACAAGCTATGTTACTCAGTATTGGTTCCCTGCGTTTCGGCGATGAACACTTGGAGATGGGGCTACATCCGAAGGACACGCACAGAGATTTCAACTTCCATCGAATAAATTACGGAAATAATACTCATCTAAATATATCTGTTCTAGTCGGCGATGATAATAAAGCCAATATATTTGTTTCATTAGATAGAAATGATAAACCTTACTATGCGTGTGACGCCGGGTGTTTAGACCCGCCTACACAATTGAGGTAAGTGAAGTAAAATTGAACTTAAGCAAGAGGTAACCTTGACCTGGCCTGCCATCATATTTACAGTCCAGGTTGAAAGTAATTAACTTGTTTTGAATGGCAAATTATTATTATTGTTTTGCTGACTGTGAAACAAAAGTTTGATTGCAGATATTTTATATTTTTATCCTGAAGTTATGAAATTAGGTTTTTTAGACTGTACTTAATTTTGCTTTCAAAATAGTGTGTTTAATTTTGTTCTACAATGGCTGATAATTGAATATCATATAAAGTTTTCTTCAGAAAATATAAACATTGCTTTATATGATACCTTTGATTACCTTTTTATACACCAGAAGGGACGTATTATGTTATGGCGCTGGCTGTCTATCCATCCGTACATCCATTAGCAAGTCTGTTTAAGCATACCTATTTTAGATTGAGTAAAGGCTCTAGTTCCTGCATCCTACATGAGCTATTCTTGCTCACTGCTTCCTGGTGTCTTGACCAGTACCTGAGCAGAAATAAGGGATTGTGGAGGTTCTGATAAAACTTTCTGATGAGATTTGAACCTGTGACATCTGCATTAGGAGTTTGATGTTCTACCCCAACAATATGCTGGCTCACTTGCAAATAATGCTTTGACTGTGTTTATAATGATGGTAATTGAATACATTGTGCTATCCAGTGAGACTTACTTTATTGTTTTATAGAACGCATTTTATTTTATCACTATTTCAGTAAAGAGCGGTCGAAGTTTCCTGTAAAGTTAACAGAACCATTGACAGCTATATTATATATCACTGCTGATAAAGCACACATGGAGGAATATAAACATGCTATACATGTTAAAGAAATTGTCGAAGGTAATGTCTTCTGCTATGTTATCGCAAACCTCAAACCTTTTTTCTGAGAAAATGATAAAAACAGACCAATTTTCAAGTGTTTTTCAGGCAGAAGAGGCAAACTAATTTTTTTTATTAAAATAGCAGGGTACTGGAAATTTAGATTTGAATGTATTTGTTTTCTTCCACGTTGATCATATTTCATCATTCTATATTCCAGCTCCAGCCCACGAGCATCATGTGATAGCATTACATAAACACGGACATCATTTCGGTGGATTGCCCACCATATTCTGGGTTTCCATAGCATTCCTTGTGATAGTGTTCCATCTGTTCTTGTTTAAACTTATATACAACGAATACTGCCAAGCATCGGAACGATTTACAAAAAGCCGCTACAATTTGTAGCGCTAGCTGAGGAAGGATGGAATAAAAGCTACTTAAGTTGGACCTGTTGAAATCTAATGTAGTAGGTCTTAATAAAAGTTACTCAAATAGGTCCTACTGAAATCACATTGAGTAGTACTTCATACAAATTACTCTATAAGACCTATTGAAATCTAATTGAGTAGGACTTATTTCAAATTACTCGAGTAAGACCTATTGAAATCTAATAGAGTAGAGAAGAGTAATGACAGTTACTCGAGTAGGGCCTACTGGAACTTACTTAAAAATTATCCATTGAAAAGAAAAATTAAGTGAAAAAGAGTACAAAAGACAAAGCAGTCCCTACGATGCAGACGTAAAAGCGGGATGGTTCATGGATATTGTGGAGTCATATATTAACAGGAGTTAGGTGGGACATGGTTTATCATATACAGACAGCATTCACAGCTTTTTCAAAGGTGTTAGAAAAATGCTGTTATATAAACTGTTGGGAAAATCTTGGGAATAAACGGCATAAAAATCCTTTGTTTTTATGCTGTTGTCATATCATATTATTACACCAAGGATATTTTAAGATGATGTTAGCTATAGGGCTATGCAATTTAATGATCGTACTATAGTTTTATATAGTATCTTGAGATAAATCCATCATTTTGAAAGCGTGAGATTTAATATATGTATGTTTCTGGAAACATGTACCCAGAATCAATTCCTAGAACTCATCTATTCAAAGTGAAAGCATGGCTCCAATTTTTATGGGAGTCGCTAACGTACATATGTCCCAGTAACCAGGTACAGGATTTGTGTGAAACTTCGAGAAAAATAAAGTTTTGCATGTGCCACGGTCCTAAATGTTCATGTCTCAGTACAACTCAAGACACTGAAAGGGTATTATGAAATATGTAAGATAACTCATGGTTGAGTTTATTGCAAATTGTAGCCCTTGTTGGATTTTAAAAATAAATTGATTAAAGGTCTGTGTACATGGTAATATCTTCCAAGATATCTCAGTAAGCACTCAAAGGGGTAAATTGAACCTTTACATAAGCATTAAAAGTATCAAGCAGAAAAGAAAGGTTACAGATTTATGGGAAATGACTTTTGAACAAAATTAAGAGCTTTTAACAGAATTGCTAATTGTTCACAAACAAAAATGTGATGTCAGTTAACAGTTCATGTTGTTTTAAGAAAAGGTATGGAAAAACAAAATTTAAAGCACACTATTATGATGAGAAAAAAATGGGTAAAATTTGATCAGAGGTTGGAACCTTTTTTTGTTGATTTGGTAGTACTTGGCTGTATTCTTACAGCAGATCGTACATGCATTAAATCTCATGCATTCGGATATTTCATTTTGATCTTCAGAAAGGATTCCATAGATAGAAATCTGTGTAGTTATTTATTGCTGTGATAAATTGAATGAGTGATTACTGGTTTTTGTGTGTGTGTATTTGTGTACATAAAAATATGTTATACCAGTAGCTGCCATTTTGTTGTAAATAGTGTTTTACTTTCATGGTCATGATTAAACTTAGATTCTAACATGGCTCAATCTGTGTCACACCTGCTTAAATGGTCAGTCAGTTTTGATTTATGAAACGGCTCCTTTTCTGAGCAAATTTACCTCTCGAATCCTATCCTTTAGTACCAGTCATTTAGGCATACAGTAACCATTATTTAACCAACTGGCAGCTCACCAACCCACCATAACAAAACATCCCCCTATTGGGTATCAAACCTTAAACATCCTGTTCTCAAGGCGGATGCGTAAACTATTAAACCAAGGAAGACAGTGCTGTGTCTTAAGTATATTAAGCATTTTAATTTTTCTACAATGCTCCTGATGCTTGGACAGATAATAAAACATACTGAGGTTAAAATTATGTCATAGTGTGGAGGGACGTAAATGTCCGGGTTTGAAGTAACCTATTGCGTTTATTTATCTTTCGTAAAATTTGGTCATGATAGAATCAAAGTAAAATCCTTTTGAGCACTGTTTAAGGTCTAATAAACAACTGCTTGTAGATCTGATGACCACAGACTTCATGGTATATAAATGTGCATTAGAACTCTAAAGCGGTGTTTATTAGACTAAGATCAACGTTTGAATAAATGCAATGTCTTAATTGGATGAGAATAATCATTTACTGCTGAATGGATTTCTGAGATTTTGTGTTTTATATCAGTTCATGACGTGCACTTTCAAAACAGATTCTTTTCACTTGAAACAGTATGATGCTGATTTAAGGAGGACAAAAAAAGGACTAAGATTTATATCACCCTTTTCCAAGACAAAACCTATCATTATGTCTGGTTTTTTTTTTCATTTTTCAATAGATATTTTATATTATATCTTGTGGCTGTTTTTAGGTTGTAAAATGAACTTAGTAATACTTTAAGTGTGTAGCAGCTGCTATTGCTATCTATTAAAGAAAAAAACTGTTTGATTTGAATAGTTCTGTTACAACCACACAAAACTTTCACACCTGACAACCATTAATAACTGTTGTATGTTACTTGCCAAGGAATACAGAAAATTGTGAAAGAGTGTTGTTATAGATAAAGTTTTGTCAGTTGCAAGTTTATACTGGAAATGCATCCACACAAAAGGGTTTGTACCTGTTGTGCCACAACTAAGATTTTATCTCAGCCAACTCATATTTATGTACAGAGAAGTTTTGAGCAATTCTTTTCTAGTACATTGTATCTGTTATTATATACATGTATATTTGTCGAAACAGCAAAGCAGACAACAAATACAGCATCGTCTGATCAGGATGCAGGTTGTTAGCCTTTTGGATGATAATTCTGCAAAATACCCCTATTAAAAGAAATAGACTTGCAATTTTTGAAGTTGGAAAATCCTATTGTAAAAATATAGGCATAAATTTGTAAAGTTCTTATAAGCTATTGAAATGCCGAAACACGACACAAAACTTGAAATTTATTTTTAAACTTATAGTTAATTGAGATGTTTTTATAATTTACAGTTTTGGATGGACAAGTGTTTTTGTTGCTGTTGTTTTTGTTTAAGGCAATTTTAAAATGGGCAGTGTTTTAATATGTAATGTAACTATGTATGTTTTTTTTCTTTTTCATATTTGCTCACGACTTTGAGCTTGTAGCTTCACATTGCTAAGTTGGTATATAAGCTGTGTTTTAAGTTCAAATCCTGGAGAAAACAGTGTGCAGGCAGTTTAAGGGTAGCTTGAAAGTGTGCCTTTAAACACTTACCATGCAGGAGGCAAGTGATTTTGTCTTTTTGATCAGTGCCTGTACATCCATGCAGTCTGATCATGATCTGCACTTTTCACAGTTCATTCAATAGATTTTCAGTGAATACCCCCTATTAACAGTGAATGGTACTGCCCAAATAGAAGAAGGAACAAGTCCATTATAAAATTTGAATGGGTTGAGAGATGTTGTGACCACTGTACACCCATCTATGCATCAGTGCCATTGTTATGTGGTTTCTATGTTTGGTTATCTGTTGATGTACAAATGTGAGGTGAAAAATTTCACCCTTACCCTGCTATATTTCTGAAATAGACTAGTCCATCTATAGATCTGGGCAATACCATTTGTTGTTCAAAGGGGTGAGCACTGAGAATTACCTGACTGAATAACAGACACACTGCAAGGATGTGAAAGTTGATCATGATCTGCACTGGTTTCAAGGGCAGAAGTATTTGCCCCTTGCCACTTGTTTGTTCTCAACTGAGTTTCATGCTCGGACTTTAGATCAAAAGAATATTTCTAAGAACATTTTTAAATTATACTTTATAGAATATGTCAAACAAATTTTCCGTGTATTTATGAATGGTATTGTACACCTATGTTTCAAGCTAGGACAATTTAACCAAATCAGTGCTTTAATGCTGCCATGGTTTACTTATTTTTGTTAGACTGTACTAAGATAAAACTGTTTTGAAATTTGTTCATTAACTGGCTTTACCTGTAGCCTGCTTAATTTCTAAAATTAAAATGTTCATCTTTCAGTTTTTATTGTGTTCAGTGAAACTTCAACAGTTTTACAGTGAACAGTGTAGACCATGATAAAACATAAATAGGTCACTGTTTGCAAGGGCAGGGATACATATAGAACTATTTACCTCCAGCAGGGTAGCCATTACACTGTATCTCACGTTTTGTATATTGCAGAAATGTCAATTAATTGTATTGCAATGTCATAGTCACATTCCATGTACTCATGTTTTGTTTATGAATCTACAAAGGAACTTTGCCTGTTGTTTTTCATCTCAGCGTGCATTCATACAAATAATGTGTACGCTACTGATTTTTTTAAGTTTCCATGAAAAAAGTGCCATTTGTAATTCTTGAAATGTTTGTAGGTGGGATGGTGCAAGAGGCATTTTAGTTTGTAAGTACTAATCTATATATAGTCAAACCTTTGAACAAAGGCCACTCTCACTAAGAACCTGAAGCAGATTTTGTTCACAGGTGGTCTAAATTCACAGGTGTCTGTCCAATATTTGAATAAGGCAAGGTTTTTTCCCAGTTTGTCTTTATTCACAGGGTGGTATTTATACGGAGGTGGTCTTTACTCCAGGTTTGACTGTATCTCTTTGTGGATATGATCTACAGCAGAATTTTTTGTATGTTTTTTAAGGTCAAAGGTAACTTCTGACTCGTCCACTTTACAGCTGATTTTTGTTCTTGGTGCATAGATAGTAGGAAACGCTCTTGTGTGGAGTTTTTCAAATTTTAAATGATTTCACTTTCAGTTTTTAACTCCTATGTACATGTAGATGATTAGAATCTCTGTGTTCACTAGACTAACACTTAATGACTAACACTTCATGACTATGCAGTGATGGAAGTTATTTTTGTTTCAATTTGACTTTTTGAATGTACGATATATCAGACAATGCTGTCATTTAAAGATGTAACGTAAGGTCAAAGGTCAAGGTCAGAGTGGCTTTATAACTGAAAACAGCATCCTAGCAACAGCAGGTGCATATAGTGTTAAAGGATAGTGTATCATATTACACTGCTACACCTATTTAAGCTATTTGAATTCGAGCACAAATATATCAAACCTGTTGACAGCATACTACAATTTGAATCATATCATCTTGCCAACAGATAGCGTGGAACATTAGGTATCCATAGAAACTGCTGAAAGTTGCTAGGCAGGCATCTGTCAGATAATGATTAGAAAAATATTATATTTTCATTACTTTCATCAAGCTCATGCGATTATAAAACTGTTTTCATCTTACACCACTAGGCAGATTTCAACCAAATTTCACATGAGTGATCAGTCCCAAGCCTAGTTGTGCATATTGTCAGCATTTTCCGATGCAGTTATTTCAGGCAGAGTTATTGCCCTTGATTTATCAAGTTTTGTGATGTTTTCGCTATTTCTCCTGATACGACTTAATGATTTTCATTCAGACTGCATAATGAGTGATTGATATGAGATCTAGTTCTGCACATTGACATCTGTCCCAGTTTGGTGAGTTTTAGCAAAGTTGTTGCCCTTCATTTCTGAATATATCTCCAGATGATATTGTGAAATTCCATAGTTATCGTGGAAAAAACAACTGTTAGTTCTTAATTAAAGCATCGATAATGTTTAAATGAATTTCAAAATTGCTTCTCTTTTGTTTTTCATATGATAGGGGAAAATGAGTTTAGCATGAAAACAGTGTTATTATCACATGTATTGGGTTTTTCTGTTGAGAAATTCAAAACTGACTTTGTAGTTGGGTAGAAATGTTGTTTATTTCCATTACTGTTTTTTTTTTTATCTGTTTAGAGCCTAATTGAATAATGTATATTATTTGTTATCTGTTTTTTTTTTCCTTGTACATTTGGGTCTGTACCCTGTTGCACTGTACATTGCTGTAGCCTCAAGGCATACACATTACTAAACATAGATTTGATATAATACCACAACTTAAATTTTGTTCAAATGTGTTATTACAATTTCCCCCTGTGGAGTACCTCAGTACTTCTAGGGGAAGTAACTGCTGCACAGTTGGAGAGATTTTTATATGTGCCGACTGTTTCATGAGTTTTTTATGTATGTGCTATTTACTTTCTGTCACCGTTTGGCATAATTCAAAATGTATTTGCTATTTTGATAACCACTGATTTTGATTTAATACTAATGAGTCAGTGTTTTGAAAATATGTGGTAGTGTGAAAAAATAATACAAATGAGCTAAAAACGAATTGCTATTTTATGTATAAAATTTAAGAATTAAACTTCAAATATGAAACTTATCCAGAAACAAAAATCAAGCAGCTCAATTCAACAGCAGCTTTTAAAAAAAAAACATCATAAATTTACATGATATGTACATCCTTCTTATAAAGTACATCTTACAATATTAGAAACTCTGTGACATCATGCATACCATAATCTGAAAGATTCTTTTGCACTGTAAAAATCAGTCACACTTTTTCAGTATTATCAGCTTGTCTTGTAGTATTTTAGTTATAAGTCTTGGGGCAAATATATATTGGTGCAGTTCTTCACTGGGGGAAAATGTTCTAGTATCTAGTGTAGCGGTTACTGTTGAAATGGGCTTGATCACATTATTTACAGTTACATTTACTTATTTCTATTTACTTATTGCACTGTAAAAAAATGTAAAATGTTAAATTAGAATTTAAAAAGTCCTGTACCACACAATAACCATAAACTTAGAAGATACAATGTACAGTCAAACTTGTGAGTAAAGACCAATGTCTGGAAGCTACAAGTATGGTCTTCATTGGCAAGTGTTCTTTTAAAGTTCACAGGTGTTTCTTCTATAGTTGAATAGTGCACTGTTATTTCCCTGCCGGTCATTATACAGAGGTGGTCTTTAACACAGGTTTGATTGTAATCACACAAATTTACACTTGTGATATTAACTTGTAAAACAGTATTGGGAGGTGTTTAATGCACATGTAAATGTAAAATATTCATGAATGCATAGAACACATCTGTTGGTTGCAATATGTATTAGTTTCTATGTAGTTATAATGTTTATCTAATACTGTTAAGGGTTTATTTTCACTATGTTCTTATAAGGTCCCTTCCAAAAGTACTTTGACACTGTTAAAAATATCCATTAGATCCAATGATTACAGTGCTAAAATGATGTTAACTGGTTTTGCATTTTGCAGAATGTAGTATACACATTATAGCACATAGTCTAGACATTTCATTCATATACTTTCCATTGAGGTTCATTCTGTTTTTCTTGCATATGGAAAGTCTGTCTCTCTCTCTCTCTCTCTCTCTCTCTGCCTTCACAGGCATATGTAGAGAGAAACATCGAAAAAAAATGAAATATGAAAAAAATCATTGTAAGCAACAGGCAAAAAAATTCATTGATTTTCTGAGGACCCTGCCAACCAGTTGTGCCATTTATGATGTATCGGTAAATATTCAATTTGAATACATAAATCGAACATTATTGAACACCTAGGAACAAAGTGTTGTAACATTTAAGGTACATACTAAGGATTATTGAACCTGAAATCAAACAAGGGGTAAGCATGCCACCTAATTGAAAAACTTACTGGTTGTCCAATAACTTTTGGAGGGCTCTGTAGTAGGCTATGGGTCACTAGGTCAAAGGTCTTCGTGAAGGAAGTAAGGTCAGCATAGACACTACATTTTGCTCACCTTGATCTATAATTACTTAACTCAGTAGTCACACTTTCTATGTTCATTAGATAGCCTTTTCATTTTAGGGTAAGTAGGTCAAAAGTCAAAGTAGCAGTGGGGTCTACATTAAAAAAGGTATCTGGTCAGTTTAGGGTAACCCTTATGTTTTTGGGTCTGGAGTTCATGCTCAAATAGTAACCAGTGGATATCTGTTTAGTTTAGGGTCAACAGGTATTAGGTTCAATAATTAGGTGTGGTTTAGATTATTAGAATAGTTAGCACAGGTGAGCAAGAAAGTCTTCTTGTTGTATCTAAGATGTCTTTGTTTGTATTTATGTTTGTTTATTAATCAAAATTCTTCAAGTGAGTCGTACTGTAAATTGGGTATTTTTCGCGCGATGTAAATTTAGTGATTTATGAGCAGATAGGGGGTAAAAAGGTTATCTCAGAGATTTTGTTTGTAGCAAGATTAATAAGAACAAGCATGATCAAGTGAAATCCAGTTACAAATATCACTTACTGGTTAGTCTTTACATATTTATTTTGAAGGATGCAGATGGTTGTTTAAGTTCTGTTTGTTTCAAAAGTGTTTGTCTCGAACAGTGGATTGTTTTATTTTAACCAATGGTTTTACACTGAACTCTTAATGAACTTTTTGGGCAAAGGTCACAACTTGATTTACATGTTTTGACATATTAAAGCCAGGAAAAACATTTGTAAGTTAATAACATGTATTATAACAGTGTATGCAAATGAATGTATTTTAATTTGTAATTTGTATTTGTACAATGGTTTCATGTACATACGGAGGTTTTAAATTATTGTTACTTAAAAAATAAAATAAATGCTATGAATTGCTACATTAATGTTATTTATGACTAAATTCACCTTAACAGTTAATCCTGCTTAAGTGTTCCCTTGAATTGAACAGTATCTACTTGTGGGCTGCTAGTATGTTTGAATAAAAAAAGTTTTGTCTTTCCCAATCTATTCCCCCCTAGAGAACATTTTAAATTATTGCATTCAGATGAGCCCACTATCCCTCTATACATGTACATGCAATATGATCATGGTCTACAGTAGACCGATTTTTTGTTTCATTAAACACTTCTGCAGTTGCCAGATGAAAGGGTGGTCTGCTATATAAATTTCTAGTTTCTGACCGGTTCATGTGAAAAAGATAGCACTCTCACTGTTGCTGACAGGGCTCGAATCTATTCTAAAAGGTAAGGGGTCTGATGCTGTACCTGTAGGTGTGTGTAACTAAATCAATTAACTGTTTGTAAATTCAATAGATCTACATATTGTAGCATTCCATCACTTTTGCGAACTGAGTTTCCCCCATACATTGTTGAAGCATCAGCGGTGTTGTTTCGTACTTGGTTACCGGGGGTTGACCGCTATGGATGAAATGAGATTTTTTGCAGTCAACCCTCGGTATATCGTCAATCTGGAACGTTAATTGTCACATGACATTCGCTGCCCGGTTAATGTATACGTATACTATAGTAACCATTTGTAGAGAGATATTAACATAAATATTTCAGCTTGAATTCTTGACTTAATTTATATGCTCCCGTTCAAGGCCAACCAAATTACTCTCTACATATTATTGTTTATATGTTAAGCCATTTGAAATGAATCAAGGTTTTTTTTTTATGGAAACGCGGACCGTGACATAACAGTGTGTGTGTGTAGTACTGTCAACTAATGGGTGGATTGTATTTACACCAGAAGTGAGAATTGAAAAAGAAATTGCTAAAACATTTACGCAGTAAGTGAGTAAAAAAGTAAGTTAGTAAACTGTTTATTACTGTGACATGTGCAAAACGGATTTACAAACAATTGAATACAACAAAATACAGGCACTCGGCCCAGCGAAGATATCGTTCATCATAAACAGCGTCAATTAATATTACAGCAGTATGTACATGTAGTTGTATATGGTCTATATTTTTTAATTCACAGCTTAAAACACGAGTAGCAGTATCTATATAAATTTGTTCCTTTTTCATTAAATAACTGTATAAATTAATAAATTAGGTATATGAATTATATACACTCAAACACTTACAAGCGCTTGCGGCAGCGAGATCATTCAGCTGTTAGATGTATGTAATGCATTTTGCGAGTATGTAAAGAAAAAATCTCCAAAAAGTGAAATATTGAAACGTGTTTTATGCGAGTAAAGTGTCGCAAACAGATCTGATTGTAAGGAAAAGAGAAAAGGTAGGACACTATTTGAATGTGCGATGATGGTTAGGTGCATTTGTATAAATTTTATTGCATGGTTAGATAAAACTTTAATTTGATTTAATTTAGCTTTCATTTTCTAAGCTAGTGATAAAGATAGATATGTAGATAACAACAGGGTGAACACTTTTTCTTGAAAACAGGCAACATTGCCGAAAATTCGAATGTAGGAGTTGTTTTAAGAAGAAGAACAGTTATAATATATTTTATTCCCTTGCAGAATGATTTATATGAATTTTGATTTACTTTACTTTGCTATCTAAATCCAACGTCTCCCCCGTTTACCATTCCTTTTCGATATTTTGCCTTTTTGCTGTTGTATTCTCTAATTTGTAAAAAAGCGATTTAGGATATATTATGTCGAGTTTCTAATAAATGCATTATTACGAAGCTGTAACCATTTTCCTATGACCATCTAGAAATTAAAAAAAAAAGAATAGATCTAGAGAATGCCGACCGTTTCGAATCCAGACGCCAACGGAATTTGACTAAATTGCTACAGTAATGTTATTTATGACTACATATACCTTAACAGTTGAGCCTGCTTAAGTGTTCCCTTGAACAGTATCTACTTGTGGGCTGCTAGTATATTTGAATAAAAAAATTTGTCTTTCCCTATCTATCCCCCCTAAAGAACATTTTGAATTATTGCATTCAGATGAGCCCACTATCCCTCTATACATGTACATGCAATATGATGACGGTCTACAGTAGACCGATTTTTTGTTTCATTAAACACTTCTGCAGTTGCCAGATGAAAGGGTGGTCTGCTATATAAATTTCTAGTTTCTCACTGGTTCATGTGCAAAAGACTAGATTCTCACTGTTGCTGACATGACTCGAACCCACGTCTAAAAGGTAAGGGGTCTGACGCTCTACCTGTAGGTGTGTGTAACTATCGATTTGAGAATTAATGAAGCTAGTTAAATTGTTTGTAAGTTCAACTCTTCAACTGATCTACATGTACAGTGTAGTAGCGTTCCATCACAATTAATAGTTCTTGCACGAACTGAGTTACGTCTCTTCAATTGCTGAAGCATCAGCTATGTTTTTTCGTACTTATTATATCGAGGGTTGACCGCAAAATAAAATAAGAAAAACTGTGATACAAAGTATCACAGCGGGCCAACAAACAATATAATGCCATGTAACTATTTTGGAAATTGGTGATGGTTGATGTTGAGGCATGGCCCCAAAAGAACTCGAGGAAACCAATTCTGGTTGAACAAGCAAAACCTGACACGACACCACATCTACTGACTGTCCTGTAGTATCGAAACTTTACTGTTATCAAATAATGTTTATACAGTATGTCCAGGAATGCTCTATATACACCGTTCCTGGTATGTCTCAATTTTTCATTACCATTATCCTTATTAATTTGACATGAATGAAAAGTTTTATTATTTAAGTAAGTAAGTAAGTAAGTAAGTAAGTAAGTAAGTAAGTAAGTAAGTAAGTAAGTAAGTAAGTAAACTGTTTATTAATGTGACATGTGCAAAACGAATTTACAAACAATTGAATACAACAAAATACAGACACCCGGTCCAGCGAAGATATCGTTCATCATAAACAGCGTCAATTGATATTATAGCAGTATGTACATGTAGTTTTTATATGATCTATATTTTTTAATTCACAGCTTAAAACACGAGTAGCAGTATCTATATAATATTTGTTCCTTTTTCATTTAATTAACTGTATAAATTAATAAATTAGGTATATGAATTATATACACTTAAACACTTACAAGCGCTTGCAGCAGCGAGTTCATTCAGCTGTTAGATGCATGTTATGCAATTTGCGAGAATGTAGAGAAAACAAAATCTCCAAAAAGTGAAATATTGAAACGTGTTTTATGCGAGTAAAGTGTCTCAAACAGATCTGATTGTAAGGATAACAGCAAAGGTAGGCCACTATTCGAATGTGTGATGTTGGTTAAGTGCATTTGTGTACATAACTCAATAATAAAGACAGATCAGATAAAACTTTGATTTAATTTAATTTAGCTTTCATTTTCTAAGCTAGTGATAAAGATAGATATGTAGATAACAACCGGGTGGACAGTATTTCTTGAAAACAGGCAACATTGCCAAAAATTCGAATGTAGGAGTTGTTTTAAGTAGAAGAACAGTTATAATATATTTTATTCCCTTGCAGAATAATTTAAATGATTGGTGATTTACTTTACTTTGCTATCTAAATCCAACGTCTCCCCCGTTTACCATTCCTTTTCGATATTTTGCTCTTTTGCTGATGTCTTCTCTAAATTGTAAAAAAGCGATTTATGATATATTATGTCGAGTTTCTAATAAATGCATTATTACGAAGCTGTAACCATTTTCCTATGACCATCTAGAAATTAAAAAAAAGAATTGATCTAGAGAATGCCGACCGTTTCGAATCCAGACGCCAACGGAATTTGACTAAATTGCTACAATAATGTTATTTATGACTACATATACCTTAACAGTTGAGCCTGCTTAAGTGTTCCCTTGAATTGAACAGTATCTTCTTGTGGGCTGCTAGTATATTTGAGTAAAAAAGTATTGTCTTTCCCCATTTATTCCCCCCTAAAGAACATTTTAAATGATTGCATTCAGATTAGCCCACTATCCCTCTATACATGTACATGCAATATGATGACGGTCTACAGTAGACCGATTTTTTGTTTCATTAAACACTTCTGCAGTTGCCAGATGAAAGGGTGGTCTGCTATATAAATTTCTAGTTTCTCACCGGTTCATGTGCAAACGACTAGATTCTCACTGTTACTGACATGACTCGAACCAACGTCTAAAAGGTAAGGGGTCTGACGCTCTACCTGTAGGTGTGTGTAACTAAATCGATTTGAGAATTAATGAAGCTAGTTAAATTGTTTGTTAGTTCAACTCTACAACTGATCTACATGTACAATGTAGTAGCGTTCCATCACTATTGATAATAGTTCTTGCACGAACTGAGTTACGTCTCTTCAATTGCTGAAGCATCAGCTGTTTTTTCGTACTTAGTATATCGAGGGTTGACCGCAAAATAAAATAAGACAAACTGTGTAAGTAAGTAAGTAAGTAAGTAAGTAAGTAAGTAAGTAAGTAAGTATGTAAGTAAGTAAGTAAACTGTTTATTAATGTGACATGTGCAAAACGGATTTACAAACAATTAAATACAACAAAATACAGACACTTGGCCCAGCGAAGATATCGTTCATCATAAACAGCGTCAATTGATATCATAGCAGTATATACATGTAGTTGTATATGATCTATATTTTTTAATTCACAGCTTAAAACACAAGTAGCAGTATCTCTATAATATTTGTTCCTTTTTCATTTAATTAACTGTATAAATTAATAATTGAGGTATATAAATTATATCTATTAAACTTTAATTAGTATCTTTGCATGTTTTTATGTAGCCAAATAGTATGACACAACGTCGCGTCGATGCGGACACTCAAAAGCTTACTTATTCGAATGTGCGATGCTGGTTAGGTGTATTTGTGTACATAACTCAATAATAAAGACAGATTAGATAAAATCTTGATTTGATTTAACTTAGCTTTCATTTTCTATGCTAGTGATGAAGATGGACATGAAAATAACATGAGGTTGAACAATATTTCTTGAAAACAGGCAACATTGCCGCAAATTCGAATGAAGGAGTTGTTTGAAATAGAAGAACAGCTATAATATATTTTATTCCATTGCAGAATAATTTAAATGATTGGTGATTTTCTTTACTTTGCTATCTAAATCCAGCGCCATCCTGACGTCGTGAAACAACATCTGTTCGACGTCTGATATTTGCTGGGATTTCTAGGGTAGGCTCAGATTATGATTTGAACAATAATCACAACACTGTTACAGTGTATCCAAGAAATATTACAATATTACTATAATGGGCAAATATATATGGCATTTATCATGACAGCAAACGATAAATGATGCCCTTTGGCCCAAATGCCACAGCGTTAGCGCAATTATTGTAATTTGAACAAAATTATCCCCCGCTTACCATTCCTTTTCGATATTTTGCTATTTTGCTGATGCATTCTCTTTTGTGTAAAAATGCGATTTATGATATATAATGTTGCGTTTCTAATAAAATGCATTATTACGTGTATACATGCAATATAGCTTTAACACATGAGGGAGGCTGTAACCCTTTTTCTATGACCATCCAGAAATTTAAAAAAAAGAATTGAGCTGGAGAATGCCGACCGTTTCGAATCCAGACGCCAACGGAATTTGACTAGATCTGCATCGTTTTCATTTTTGCGTGCAATTACTGGATAAGAAAGACATTTCAATGTTTAAATACGGTAATGGAAGAATTTTGACTCATTTGTAAAACAAAAATAAGAAACTTGTTTCAGAGAATCAATTTCATGAACACAAACCGACAGACTGGCTTCGTATACATTGTACTCGGTACTTATCTGAAATATTTGAAACTTAAAAGAATCATCACAAATTGGCACATAGTTTTGTATAATATGAAGAATGAAGAATAAAATTATATGCCCCTTGTCCTCACAGTTTGTTACATTTATAAAATTGTTAACCACTTTCTAAATTACCTTATATACAACATGTATTTCTCTAGAAACCGCTATACGGTTTTGTCATATGCACATACACAAGAACATATTCCAGTTTTTGTAGCTATAATAATTGCCAAAACAAAAGCCAATGTGCAAAAACTCTCCAAGGCAATAATCAAATAGCATAAAATGTATGTTTTCTAAGCACATCATCATTGTGCAAACATCGATACGCTCTATGAAACTATGTGCAAGTACGAAACTTTTGGAAATAATTTGTAGTTTATACTAATTTATTTATTCGTGATTGCGAAACAAGGTCTTACAACTTATATTAATCGCTCTCGAGACTCATTCCAGATATAATCAATCGAAGAGAGACAGGCAATTTGGAATAATTTGTGTCTTGCCTTAGGACACTACCGACATGGCGATGGTAGGGAACGAACACGGGGCTCTTCGATCCTGAGCCGAACACGCTACCAATGCGCCACGGCAGTTCACCAACAAGGAATCCCAATGCAAACATATTTATAATTCAGCATTTTCTAAGAACTAGGACCGCACTTTTGCAAGAACTTTGGTCAGACCATCGCCGAATACCCACGTTCCTCTCTTGACGATATGCTTCAAACTGGTACGGAATATTTAACGGCGGATCCGACGATGTGGTTTGACAAGGTCATGGTTAGGATCGGCCGGCTGCATGGGCTGTGTCGTTGCAACTCCTTAGAAAATATTTAATCTTCACAAAATTCCTCGGATCTGCATGTGTGCGCCAGGATAGTAAAATACCAGCAGTCAGTATGGATAGAGGCTCCAGACAATCCTCGTCTATCTACACTTTACTATAATTATATGTGTTAATCGTCATTATTATGTATTTGATTGCTGAAACTACTGGGAAAAATGTAAGCTAACTTTGGGACCAGCCTAAATATGTAGTCCAAACTAGAATATAATTTTGCCTATATGTTTTATATAAAACCACCATCTTGGTCTAGGAGGAGGGAGTTTTCAAAAATCAGTCGGGCATGACTTTATCAATACCATCTTTTATGACATATTGGCCCATTGTATGGTTATTAGAATGAGTGTTTGGTGAACTGCGTTTAACGCAATACGTACATGTATCTACATGACTAAGAATGCTAACATGCGCATCCAAATGTACTAGTATCAGTACATGTCCAATGTCTACCCAAGATGATACGATATTGAGTCTCGGTTCTATATAGTATGCTTACATCGGTTGATGCAAATCCCTATAAATAAGGATTCTCTTACAGTTGTATACATGTACAGGTATACAGTTGATCAATGAAGACACATATGAACAAGTAATAACATACGGTTTCCAATCTTTTTCATAAGGGCTACGATGTACAAAATTGAAATATACATGTATATAACATATACATGTCTTCATTTTTGACTTCGGCACACGATTTACACAGATGAAATAACAACTTGCCGTTGACTTTGCATGGTAGAACAGGGTGAAACAGCTGACGTGGTGGGATGACCTTGCACTTTATCAGACCTTCGTAGTCTGTCAATTGCCCAAAATTTTCTGTGATGATGGTAGAATGACCCAATGGTACTTTTCCGGTTTTGTTAATGAAAGGATATAGAGACGTGACATCGTAGTATTAGATTGTCTCTACTGATGCTTAGAGTGTAAATGCTTCCGTTCGCCCTCCGAAGAACGCGTCTCTTGGCTGCAAAGGTGTTATAATTTGACAGTTCTTGATGAATTCCATCATCACAGGATAACCGATTATCTGCTGTTCGAATTCAGATTCCCATATTGATACATATGTATATCCATTTTCCTCCAAGTACTTCTTTTTATCGAGAGTTCACCTATGGTTAGCTTTCTCACAGGATTTACTGTAGAACTGGAATACTTTGTTGGATTTCTGTGCCAAAAATCCCCATGAAATTCTAATACGACCTTTTCTCCCTCGACAGTCTCGTAGTAACCATCAACCATGTATGGTCCTATGTGTTTTTCACCGCCATTCCTTGCATGCTGAATCTAGTGACCTTTAGAATGTGACAGGTATTTTATCCACTGCAACGCTTTTACTGATTGCATTTGTTCCTGTTTATATCCGTGATGCGGAATGATGCCGATAGAATCTTGTTTTAAAAAGTTAGTTCTGAATACTAAATTACACGCAGAAGCTTTTGTAATACATTGTTCGGTGGGATCGGTGTTTGTGATACTCATGAAGTTATCCCGGAAGGTTAAACAACCTCGTCGGAGTATATCTACGTCAGATCTACAATACTCCAACAATTCCGACTGTAAGTTGAATGGCTTGTCTTTGTTTTTCTTCAAGCCACTTCAGAAACACCTGTCTGTCAAACGGTTTCATCGAATCAGGATTGTTATATTTCTGGTAAGCGATTAAGCACAACGGCCTGGTTTTCCATTTGATTGTAGAGATGCTGTAAGTAACCCTTTTTCAATTCTTCAATTCCAAACATAGCCGGTAGTTTTGCCAGTGCTATTGGTATAAAGTTGATCGAATCAATCATTTTCACCTTGCATGATTCCACAACCAAACTCATCATTTTTGCTCCATTTGGAACAATCTTAGGTACGATTGCATTTCGGTATAGATACTGAAGAATAGGATACGAGTCATATCCTTGAAAGTTATGATAAATCACTGTGGTATTAAAATTTTATTCTGAAAACAGCCAAAAACAAAATTCGTCTAAGGTCGAGCTTCCTTTGAAAATATGTTCATCGCAGTTTTCACACTGGCTTGTGGTAGTGACATCGTCCTGCATGCATTTTGTACATAGTTTGTAGGCCACACACAAAATCGGTTTATGCTCGAAAGAACCACACATTGTTGGTTGCAGTTGGAACAAAGTCCAGTAGAGTCGGGAAGGTATTCTTTATTGCAGGCTACCATGTCCTCTTGTGTGCACTCAAAATCGAAGAAGATGAACTTAATAGCAGTTTCCTCCTCGTTTATAAACTCTTCTTCAATTGACATTGGCATATCACCCGCGTTGCCTTCAGGCAGCATAAAACATTGATGCATTTCACTGACGAAGATTTTGCATGTGTCACAATACCTTTCCCCGCATACATGCTCTTTCTTATGCATTTTTCAGTTGATTGTCGTACTACATTCAGTGCACCTGTAATAGGTGTTACAGATTGAATTACCTTGCGTGGAGATCAAAGCACTCCTGTCCTTGAAAGTATCTGTTATATTTTTCGCAATGTATCCACTCGTTCGAATCATTTTTCTCATGCTCTTTTCGGCAAGAAGCGCAGATAATGTTATTAACACGTTTGTCTTTATGGTCGTACCCACTATTACACATGGTGCAGAAGTAGTTTCGTGTCAAAAATGCGGACATTGATGTGATAACATCGAAATGTCCCTCGTGATAATATACATATATTTTGTTGTGGTCCAGTGTAAATCATTGCATTGAAATGTTCTTTAGAGAGAAAGTGTAGTTGATATCCCTCTAGTACTGTTAAAAATTATTTGATTTCTTCTATTCCACATTGGCCTTCCTTCACATAGGCAGCTTTGAGTACAGCTCTTGCTAGGTCACCCGGCGGTTCGTAATCTTTTCTAATGCTTTCCCACTTTTCATGTTTATCAATTCTGGCCCCGATTTTACGAAAATACTTAGTAATTGCTCAGCTGAGTACGTTATTTTAAAGTAAAATTGTCACTAAAAATAAGGTCATTTCTTGTTGTCATTTTTAACGATAGTCTATTTTTAATTAAGTTAACATGTTGAAAAAAAAATGTTGTATGATACTAACTGCAAGTCAAATATAGCGAAAAATTCATTTGAGTACAACTCAATAATTTTAAGAGTTATGTGCTATAAAAAACATTTCCTCACAAATACTGTTAGGTGTACATAAATGTAATAAATGGGTAAAAACTATTCTGACAAACTTGAATTCTTTAAAGGAATAAGCATGCAAGAGGCTGATAACTGTTGAAATAAGTTGAGCATGTTACTGAGTAAATACTTAAGTATTTTCGTGAAATTGGGACCTGGCCTTTGCTGTTACGATGGCTCTTGCACAGCATATACTGTCAGAGTTATTAATTCGAATAATGCATTTCTTTTCCAGTAAATATCTGTCATTGTTCACAAATTTGTATCGTTTTTAAGCACCACCTCTTTGAATGTCTACCAATGTTATTTCTATCTCCAAACTCTCTTTGATAACAAAGTCGTCATTTGACTGTAAAACACGTTCCACTTCCTGAAGAAAACAATCAGCCGTTAAGGTAGTTACAGGTCCGAATGGAATAACTATAGGGCAATCTAATGTTTCACAACCATTCGAACGAGATCCTTTGACTTGCTCTCCTTTGTAACCTCATTAAATATGGAAGGAAACAATTACATAAAACCACATTTTTATTGGTCAAATTAACAGTAATTTAATTGGATTTGGTGGACTAAAGAAGTGTTTTGATTGGTCTTTATTCAAAGCATTCTGATTGGCTGAGGTGAATTTGAAGAAATAGATCTATCTTAACTGGCACAAAACGCAAGGATACAGTAGTAAATTTCATTCTTTTGCCAGCCGTCGAAAAAAACAATATGTTTTCAACACAGTATCCAGACTGTAAGCAGGATCTTTTCAGGAGAGATGCCATGTTGAGACATTTACGACAGAAACATGGACAGAGAGTCACTCTTGCGTAGCCATCACCACCACTAGAGGGAGTGCCTCCACCACCACCACCACCAAAGGCGGATAAGTTTCGATCTATTACGACGCATACTGTAAAGCCAATGGTTTTTAAGCGCCCATTTACCATGATGATAACAGGTCTTACAGGTTACTGTCATTGATTTATTTGTAGAATAAAGCTTTGGGATAATATCAAATACAAACTGATATGATATTGTTTCGTTGAGTACATTCTTTCATAACTAGTGTATATTTCAGCTTGTGGGAAACAACGTTTGTAAAAGAGCTATTGCAACAGCACGGTTCTAGAATTTATCCTCAGATACAGAGAATTGTTTTTCTATACAAGAGATGGCAGCCATTGCATTGTTTTCGTTAATTCACAGGGCAGTACTGCCAATAGTGGAATTTGTTCAAGGAATCCCGATAGATTTAGAAGATGAAGACTTTTTCGACCAAACAATGAACTATTTAGATATTCTGGACGACCTATTCTCCGAAGCTGGCAAGGAGAAGCCCATCACAGACTTGATTACAGAAGGGTCCCACCACAGATCGCTGTCGGTAATTGCCATTAACTAAAACTTGTACGGGAACAAAGACCCCATGCAGAGACGAAATTGTCACTATTTAATTCTTTTCAACAACCCTGTGGGCCAACAGACTATGATGACATTGGGCAGACAGATGTATCCTGGACACAAAAACAAGTTTATGAAAATATTACCAAAAACTACAAAATATCCACGTGGTTATCTTCTAGTGAACTTAAAACCATTCACCTTTGAGGATGACAGAGGATGACAGATTGAAGTACGAAGTGACATGGCAGTGCAGTTCCACCACTCTCAGCAAATCTTTAACACGTTCGCCAACCAATCACATGCCAGAACACAAAAACCGACCTGACTTAACCAATCATATACAAGCAAGCCCACACGAAACTATAAGAGAGAGGGTTATACAAGAATTTAATCATTCTTCGTTTGGATTGTTCGGATCGACAAAAACCCTTGGAAAGACGAACTAATGGCTGATAAGGGACAAGCATGCGATGATTGTGAATTTTTGTTTGATTCTGTGCACAATGTGCAAAGGCATGTCAAAAGAGGATGATGTCCCAAGAACAATGAAAACATCGATCCGAAAAAAGGAAAATGGATAACGATAGCGATGTTGAACTGGATGATAGTATTGAAGAAAATCATGGGTACCTGTCACTTTGGAAAAAGGCTAAAGAGTGTAACGGCGATACATACGATCAGTATATACAGGATGGAGAAGACAAAAAGGATGCACAAGACATGGCAGAAGATCGTATTTAACCATGTAGTGAACGCCGATTCTTTGACAAATACGAGTACATACTGGATTCTTAAAGCCTTCTACTTCAGACCAGTGCACAACATAAGAAGATTTTAAAGGATATATACTCCTTGATACAAACAAGTGTAAGTACCGCATCCGCCGTTAAACGGGTGCTGAGAAAATAGGGAAAATAAGGATTTTAAAGATCTGTTCGAGTCGACACTCTCGGAGGACGAAACAGACGAAGAAATTGAGGAAGATGAAATGGACACTGAATACTGAATAAATACTGTGCCACATTAACTTTTACTTTACAGTATCATTGTTGGTTTTAAACAGTACAGACATGGCTCTTTTTTGGCTCTATTCATATGCACTTATCGTCTGAGTATTAGTTCTGTTTCCTATTGCAGGTCAAGAGTTTAGAACAAATAAGGTACAGTCGTTGATGCATGAACACAATGTGAGATACTTTCCAAAGCAGAATGAAATCAAAGCGAGCCATTTTGACCATTAAACAAAAACTCCATCTTTATTTCACCCACAAAGTCGACTACGCGTATTTACCAGTAATACAGAACATAGCCGACAGTTACAATCATGCCTATCAAAGAACGATCGGGATGTCACTTTCCGACGTCACAGACAATAACCAGGAGGAAGTGCGACTGGCGACCTACTTTGCACAAAATCGCAAAAACACCAAACCAGACGCAAAACTTAAACCATTTAAATTTAAAATCGGCGATTATGTGAGAATCAGCCACCTGAGAAATCCTTTACACGAGCTTATCACGAGACTTACACAGGGGAGATCTTTCAGATTAACAAAAGATATCACAGAGGAATCTTGACGATCTACAAACTCCGCGAATTACAACAAGATGACATCATTGGGACATTTTACGAATCTAACTGCAGAAAATACATTTCAATCCAAACCAATTTTGGAAAGTGGAGAAAGTGTTGAAAAGCAAAGGGAAGGGACAACGTAAACAATACTTTGTAAAATGGAAAAAAATATCCGAAAAAAATCAATAAGAGGATTAAAGCCTGTGACATTGAATGACTGTAACAATTTAACCGTGCTGTAAATATCTTTATATTTTGCTGTGTAAATACCATTGTAAATATGTAAATAAACCGTAAAAAACTAACATTATTATTTTCTCTTTTCTTTTAACAAATAATTCTATACCTTAAATCGTAAATTATAGTGGGGCGTGCGCCACTGTCATATGAATTATAAAGCCAATCATTTATACAACTTCAGGCCCTATTTAAACACTAGAAAAATACAAAAATGTGATGATTTTAAGTTTAGGTAAGTGTGCATTATGATGCTTTTTCGAAATTAGTGTTTGCCCTACATTTCTGTTCAATGAAAATATCTAAAAAAGTAAAATGTCCCCTGTCTATTTGCTATAAACCTCTGACAGGTTGTTCTATGTATCACTCTATCTTGATAGAGCAAGACTCTTTAAACCTGTTTGCGCATGAGGTCATAAAATGTATTAAATGAAGACCAAATGTAACACTAAGTAAGTTAGATGCTAAAATAGAGAAATTTTATAAAACATAAAAACTCAGTCAGTCGCTTGCGCTCCCTCCTTTAGGTTTATATATTGTATAAACTTCTCTATTTAGCCTCTAACTATTACATACGACCAATTTATTGTAGTAAATGTATCATTATGAATATTAACCTACTTAGTGTTTGAAATTATTTATGTAAATCAGCATTGTTCCCCCATTTACTGACTCTGTATCTAACTATTGATTTACCCAAGTTAAAGTGCAGCGTATACTGCGCTGCGATTGGACAAAAAATAATTAAGTTAAAATATCGTCTGCTCTAATAAAATCAGATTTACCTTTTCTTGCTTACCGGATCGTGGTATCCGCAGTTTTCACTAGTTCTGGAAAATCCCCATGTAATATGAATCGCGTGATTTACTTGTGAAGTAACGTTATAAGCCTGGTGACGTCACTTCCCCAAACAAAGCATCTGAATATTGCTTATTTTCATACCATAATGTATTATTTCGATAAGTTTGCATTTAGAAATCTGTTTAAATTGCAAGACGGTATACAAGAAAAGGTTTCTATCATGAGACACTTGGTTTAGATGGAAATATCCGTCACCTCAGGTAACTCGGCAGAGCCCCGTTCCCGCCAAAACAGTTACCCTCGGTGACGGATATTTCAATCTTAACCGCGTGACAATGAAAGAAACTGTTAGTATTTTGTTGTCTGCTTCGCTGGTGAAAACCATGTGTACTCTTCTGGATTGCTTGGTTTAATTATAATGCATAAGTTTGTTATCAATATAATGTTAAATCACGTTATCTGATTGGATAACAACTGTAAAACATGTCTCTTGTTGCTAATACACTTCGGCTCGTGTCACTAACATCAGTTAAACCTTTCGTGCCATTCATTTTTGTAATGCATTTTCATATAGTTTGAAACCAACGAGTGATAAACTGATCTTATACCTTACAGAAGGTCTGTTGTTCACATTTTTTAATGGGGGAAACGATTGATGGGATAAGGTTGGGTAGAATCGCAATATTTCTGTTGATAAAACCGTGTTTCAAATGGTTTACATACATAAACAAATTAACAAATTGATGGATCATTTTATGTGTGTACTGCTTAGATAAAAGGTAATAGAGATGTTTTAACTTTATCCAAAACGATAGACCCTTCAAATATAGCCTAAATAGAATACCCCCACATCCAATTGTGTCTGCTTAAGTGCTTTATTCAAGGTTACTAGTAATTAGATATGTGTTGACGTACCAATTAAACAAAAAATACATCAAACATCCAGTTGTGATTGAACTTGCAGTCTGCTTAAGTTTAACTCTCAAAACGCACATTCAAGTATTAAGTTAAAGTTATACCCGACTGATTTTTGAAAATTCCCTCCTCCGAGACCAAGATGGCGGTTTTATATAGAACATATAGGGAAAATAATGAAACCAAACTCCCTGAGGTTAGGCACATGACTGCACATAACTACTATAAACATTCTAGCATTATCCAGCGTGTTACTCGCACTAAAATGTAAGAAAGATTTATTTCTTTGCAAGCGTTTTAGGGAAATCTAGGCCATCAGAAGATTAAGTATCTTATCAGCGTTTGCATGTGCTTCTACTTATGCCATTTTAAAGTGTCTGACCTTTTTTCATTTTACTTGTAGGAATTTTTCTTAGTGTATAAAAACAATTTTCTGATTCTGGACAACAATGGCTGAAAACGGAGTAAATTTTCGTCAGAAATGTGCTAAGTTGATCCGACAGAATTTGTTAGTTACGCTTACTCTCATCGGCGTCGGTATTGGATTTATTGTTGGATTTGCAGTGGATCATGCCTCGGCCAGTGCCATTATGTGGATAGGTGAGTACCCAAAACCACGTACACTTAACTCGATTTTCTGAGTTATAAAAACTATCCGACTTTTTACAGAATATAATAATTACATATCCCTTGCCACATTCATAATTTACTGTAGTGACAAGCTGACAGAAAAGGACATGGAACATTGTATAGTGAGCACTTCTTACAGCGAGCATTAGTCAGTGAGCACTCACATTAACAATTGTTCAGTGAACATTCCTCACATTGAACATTGTTTAGTGAGCACTCCTCAAATTGAACATTGTTCAGTGAGCACTACTCACAGTGAGAATTGTTAAGTGAGTGAGTACTTCTCACATTGAACATTGTTAAATGATCACTCTTCACAGTGAGAATTGTTCAGTGAGCGCTTTTCACATTGAACATTGTTTAATGAGCACTACTTATAGTGAGAATTGTTCAGTGAGCGCTTTTCACATTGAACATTGTGTAGTGAGCACTCTTCACAGTGAGAATTGTTCAGTGAGCACTTCTCACATTGAACATTGTTGAGTGAGCACTCCTCACATTGAGCTTTGTTCAATGAGCAATTCTCACATTGAACATTACTCAGTGAGCACTTTTCACATTGAACATTGATCAATGAGCACTACTCATTGTGAGAATTGCTCAGTTAGCACTTCTCACATTAAACATTATTCAGTGAGTACACCTCACATTAAGATTGTTCAGTGAGCACTTTTTCACATTGAGCATTGTTCAGTGAGCTCTTCTCCCATTGAGCATTGTTCAATGAGCACTTCTCACATTGAACATTGTTCAGTGAGCACTCCTCATAGAAAGTATAGTTCAGATAACATTACTCACACTGATAGTTTACTATGTTTAGTGAGCACTACTCACATTGAACATTGTTCAGTGAGCACTTCTCACAGTGAGCATTGTTCAGTGAGCACTTTTCACATTGAACATTGTTCAGTGAGCACTCCTCGTAGTAAGTATAGTTCAGATAACATTACTCACACTGATAGTTTACTATGTTCAGTGAGCACTACTCACATTGAACATTGTTCAGTGAGCACTTCTCACAGTGAGCACTACTCACATTGAACATTGTTCAGGGTGCACTTCTCACAGTGAGCACTTCTCACATTGAACATTGTGCAGTGAGTACTTCTCACAGTGAGCACCACTTACAGTGAGCATATTTCAGTTAGCATTACACACACTGAGCATGATATTTGATAATGTCTGTAAATTTAAAATTAAAAGCGCGGTGAAGGTAAACTCGATGAATAATATGAAATAGTTTGCTTTGCAAAAAGTGACGGCAGTGACAATGTTTGAAGCACAACAGCATAGATACCATGAGATATAAAAATAATGAAATCGGATTTTCATCAGAAATATCTTCATTTATGCACAGTGTTAATTTCATGAGAAAATTCGAACAAAACATTTGAGGCGCACGACGACGTCAAAAAAATCGTGCTTATGATAAGCTTTCTATCAGCTCCCGCATGTGACAAACTTAGTGTAGACGCTTTTAACAAATAAAATGAAGCATTGTGTCTAGAGAGACGTAGAGAAACGCCTTTCTGATTTGAGATGGAAATGCCTATTTTGTCCATTATTTTGGCATATACGATTTCAGTGTGCATAACCCACGTGACTTACGACGTCATTTTTAGCTACTGCGCCAAGTAAAAAAGCTCCCGACTCGGAGTTTCAAAAGGCTGTAAGTATTTCATTTTTAGGTCTGTTATTTTGAAATATAGCTTATTCTAAGCGGAAAACAGTCTTCTTTCCATAGATTATAATCTATCCTTCACCAGTTTAGTCGTTTGGTCCCCAAAATGAGGCAAATGGTCAAATTTGAGAAATCTTGGGAGCTAATGTGACAAGTGTTCACACATTTTGTAACCCAGCCCATTACTATGTACATAAACAATGTTAGTTCACGAGGATAATTAGTATCTGGAAAATGATTTAAAAAATGACTTAAATGCAAAAAAAGCTAAATATTTGTTCTTTTGAAAATGGGCTACGGTGCAAGCAAATTTAGTAAGTGCTAATGCGACAAGTCACTTTAGAAAGAGGAGAGACTACGTTAACTGCTATCAAAAAGTTTGTCTTTTATACGCATGCGTTTTTGTGTTTACTTTTCATGTTCATTTGCATGTATATTTACACGAAATTAGAAACAAAATGAAAACAAAAATCTCAAATACTTTACACTATTTCACTGGTCTCAGATCATAGAAAACGTATGTACTTATTGCTTTCAAAATCAATTGTTACGGTCCGATGCAAACTGCAATTTTGATTTTACCGATGATGACTGGAATGTATAGCTTAAACGATCAGGTTAAGTAATAATACTTGCAAATATTCAGTTTTATTTATGTTTTTGAAGTAATTAAATTTGAAATTTATTTTAAATTCAATATTACGTTAATACCAAAATAACACAGATAGGTGTGATGCATTAGTTACGGATGGATGGCAGAGATGTAAATGTGCAGATTGGTGCATTTTTTCCATGCATATCCGGGATGATATGGATAACCATTTCGTCTTCAATGTGGCAAATTTTTCCTTATGCAAATACAAGTGACTGTATCAATAACATCCTTGTACGCTCGTTTGAATTTTACCTGTTTTCACAAAAAAGAAGATTAGATCATTTTAGTCAAATAGTTCTGACATGAACAAGCCTTGAAATCAGTGTTTATACATCCATGACTGTTCAAAACGGTTCAAGCATTGCTACCAAATATGATTATGTGAGAATTTTAACACACTAGCGGCTCCAGGGGGTGCACCCCCCAATCCTCTCCCCTAAAATTCCCCAACCTTACATAAATGTCTGAGTATAAATTTATATTTTTGAAATGCAGGAAAATGAACGAAATGGCACCCTCGAAAAAAAAATGTTCGGGCGACACAAAAAGTTATAGTTATAGTTTTAAAAGGATAGATAACAACAATAAGTTTCAGAGTCTTCCGCATCTTATCGTGTGTTAGTTTATTTCATTTATCCACTCTTATATCTAGAATAGCATACAATGTATGCCAAAACAAGTATATGCCACAGGCCGTAAATATCTAAATTAAAATATACAGTAAAGTTGTTGTACAAATAATGGGTGGATAGCGATTTATATTACAGAAGTATGGAACGCCAGCTGTCTTATTTTGATACATTACAACTTGTCTTGTTAACAGAATGTATTGTCTTGTTTAAGTGGTTTTCATCTTCTCAAATGGTAGTCATGTCTTGTTAATGAACCGTTACATCTTCTTAAGTGTTATGTTCTTGTCAACGTGCAATGTTATTATGTCAAACAGTCATGCTTTCTTCTTAAAGTATTGTGTTATCTTGTCTTAGTGACGTGTTATTATGTCAAACAGTCATCCATCTTCTTAAAGTGGTGCGTTATCTTGTTAAAGATGACTTTTTAAAGAAAAGTAATATATAGAACATACAAAAAATATGTCCAGGGCTCGAAGTGACCGATATATAGCTAGTCTCCAGATCCGGGGCTTTGGGTGCGGACGAAGACCCGAGACACTTTCAAAAAACTAAACAACTATAAACACGCTACATATCATAATTTTTTGTCTAACGGTCTTAAGTGTTGAAGTGCGTTTTTGGACCCGGAGAAGCTTCCTTCGTTCGTCACACTGAAGAGGAAATGTTAACACGTTTCAAATCGGAATTAGTTATATAAACTGCTAAAAACGCCGTTTGTACAAATTTCATTATGAAGAATGATTATATTTACTTTAAAAATACAGTTGAAAGAGTTTAAACGCATATATGTCCCACAAAATTTTCTGCATAAATAATTAAAAAAACGCATTAATTATTTCAGTGTTTGTCATAACACATTGTAATAGCGACGCATAACGTCGTTGTCAATGGCGCGTTTTTAGCATTTGATCGTAACTTTAAAAAGTATTTTTTGGAAAAAGCCAACGTGAACACGTGCCTTTTTTATTCGATTATTTTTATGAGCACAACCTGATGCACATAATATAAATCTACAAGTCAAATGTTTGAACGCCACCAAATGTAGTGGGGGTTGCGATAAGTAGTAATGTTGGATTTAATGTATGGTGATTAACCAAACCTAATCTTTTTGCACTCTAATTTTGTATATGGCTGACCATTTGTTAATGTTTAATGCTAAAAAAGATGATTCTACGTCAAGTCTATAGGCATTGTTTCCTCTGTATGAATTATCAAATCATTGAAATAATAATTTTTTATTTATTTTCCTAAGTTTAGAATTCTAACATATAAATTTGCTTCAATTTATATTATTCATGTACGAAAGAAAAATTATTTCCAAGATATAAATTAATTTGTTCCCACTATATAAATAAAATTAATTCCACTCCGGCGAGGTTTCGATCTCTGATCTCACGCGTGGCAAGCGGGGATACATTACACTGCGCTATCGTGGCATTGAGTTTTAGAGCGTATAACTTCGTTATTGACCAATACGTGTACAGACGTTTGTCTCGGAATGGCGGTACAAATTTATGTAAACAAACGAATTTAACTTCCCAGACACTTTAAATAAGAAGTGGACACATCATAAACTTGGTAGTTTCGTAAAGTATATTCAACTATCTGTTAGTAGTCATTCGTTTAAAATCGGCTATTTACGTAAAATTTAGACTGGTTCGCGATCTCAAATCAAAAAGACCGCTTGTTACAAAAAGAACACACTGTGAAATCAGTTTACAGTCTAAAAGGAGTTACGTCACCCCATGGAAATTTAACTTGCTGCATTCCAATATACACGCCACCTTCAGGTGGCGTGTAATAAAAAATAATAAAAAAAAACTTTGACCTCGGGGATAATGCGCTATATGTCAAAATCCGTAAATTTTGACGAAACAAATTCACTTCGTTTTTGGTTTCGGACTATTTGTTTTCGCAGAAATATTGGTTTTGTAATGCATGAGACACATTAAAAATTGCTTCTACCAAATAAAGGTTGTTGTCAAAATAATGATAAAATTGAAATCGCCAAAATATTATTGAAATTATGATAGAAAAACGATCAGTTTTCGTTAGAAAAACGGGTGCTCCCATATGAATGTTAAAGCTAAATAGAAAAACAGAATTTAATTCTTGAAAATATAGATGTAGATCTTTACCTGGGCCGAATTTCGTACTTTTCCATCTACTTTTTAATTCTGGTCCTAAGGTCCGCAGTTATCTTAAACAATTCTGATATATATATTTTTCTTTCAAAGTTCTGTCGTTTTTCAACATAAATTGTTTAATCTTTTGCACCGTACTCTAAAAAGTGACTTGTCCATTAGCCCTTACTAAATTTGCTTGCACCGTAGCCCATTTTCAAAAGAACAAATATTTAGCTTTCTTTGCATTTAAGTCATTTTTTAAATCATTTTTCAGATGCTAATCATCCTCGTGAACTCTCGTTCACTGATAGAAACATTGTTTATGTACATAGTAATGGGCTGGGTTACAAAATGTGTGAACACTTGTCACATTAGCTCCCAAGATTTCTCAAATTTGACCATTTGCCTCATTTTGGGGACCAAACGACTAAACTGGTGAAGGATAGGTTATAATCTATGGAAAGAAGACTGTTTTCCGCTTAGAATAAGCTATATTTCAAAATAACAGACCTAAAAATGAAATACTTACAGCCTTTTGAAACTCCGAGTCGGGAGCTCTTTTACTTGGCGCAGTAGCTAAAAATGACGTCGCAAGCCACGTGGGTTATGCACACTGGATTTTTTGCGATGTATATATCGGAAAAAAGGTAATTTTAGGCAAAATAAAACATACAGAAAATCAATAATACAAGTTATTTCTTTGCTCTTATACTTTCTTTCAGGAATGGTTGGAGAATTATACATACGAATGCTAATGATGATGATAGTACCACTTGTCGTCTGCAGCGTCATTTCCGGTGTGTAAACTTGTTTCGTACTTGTCGTTTGTCTGGCCGCTGAGTATAATTCAGTTCAAATGTATATACTTCACTAGATTTGTCTCGTAGTCTTGCCGTTTTTGATGTGCATTCTTCCCGACTAGTCGCGACTTGTCTGATTTCCGGTGTGTATTCTACCCGACTTACTAGTACATGTCATCTGTAGAGTCGCTTCTGGTGTGTATTCTACCGACTTCCCTCGTACTTGTCATCTGTAGAGTGGCTTCTGGTGTGTATTCTACCGACTTCCCTCGTACTTGTCATCTGTAGAGAGGCGCCTAGTTTCGTCATCGTTCGAAGTACAGAACAATGACTTGTTTATATCAAACTCGTTTAATGTTGTAGTTTTATTGCGGGAAGAGTAATATGCATGACTGGTTTTGACTCACGGGTCTTGTTCGTTGTGGTATCTGTACATTCGTGTATGAGTAGCTATGATATTGTAGTCTCATGTAGATATTACGAGTTTTCGATGTGTATTCTATTAAAATGACCTCGTACTAGTCTATACAGTGATCTCCAATTGTGTTTTCTGGTAAACTTGTAGTTTCGTGTATAGCTCAGACTACAATTGAAGTACTCGATCTAAAATTTGACTCTGTTGTTATAATTACATTGTAGTAAATATATATTTCCCTTAAAGGCTTCTGTGTCGGAAATGTAAGCCTTGGTTAAAGTGGAATTATGCATATTTTTTCAAGTTAAAGTCCAGCTGAAATAGTTGTGTGTACAAAGGGTAGAGGAAATAATAGCTTTTAACCCAATACAACAAACTCTTGCTGCTACCAGTACGAAATAATGTCTTTCCAAATATAACTTTTCCTATTCAATTTAAGTAATAAACAACTGCATGCAGGAGTTGCTTCCCTTCCACTGCCGAAATCTCTACCGGCAACAACACTAATAATATTTCTAAAGCACCAACTTCAAATACTAATGCGGCATTATCATTAGTTTAACACATTTAAATGCACAGCAACCGAAAATTGATTTTATAAAACTGTCAATAAACATATACTATGTGCAGTATGATCCCTCGGGATACTGTACATGTGATAAACTGCAAGTATTTTCTTCAAGCCATTTTTGGTTTTCTAAGAGACATATTTAGTATAAGATATGCATAATATTCATATTTCTTTTCGCAGGTACGGCGAAAATGGATCCCCGGTCAAATGGTAAAGTTAGTGGAATATCCCTGACCTATATCATGATTACCAACTTACTCCCAACCATTATAGCGTCAGCTCTTTGTCTCATCGTCAAGCCAGGTAACAAACTGTAAATATCATAAAGTTATAATCATGATTAGTATCATAGAACTTTGTACTTTAAATTTTCTGCTGTGTTCGGATATTTGTGAAACTACTATAAATGTTTTGTCGTGGTACAACATATTCCGAGGGGGGGGGGGGGGGGGGGGGGGGGGGGGGGGGGGGGGGGGGGGGGGGGGGGGGGGGGGGGGGGGGGGGGGGGGGGGGGGGGGGGGGGGGGGGGGGGGGGGGGGGGGGGGGGGGGGGGGGGGGGGGGGGGGGGGGGGGGGGGGGGGGGGGGGGGGGGGGGGGGGGGGGGGGGGGGGGGGGGGGGGGGGGGGGGGGGGGGGGTTTTTTTTGTTTTTTTGGCCAGTATTGATGTCAGTACTTAGACTGTAAAAACAGTGATACTGTAGGACATACATCAGGGGCCATATTTCAGTAGCATCTAAGTCAAATCTTAAAGAGTTTTCCTAAAATTAACAGTTTCCTTAGGAAGATAATTTAAAAAGGTGAATGTGCATTGCAGCACGTTGAACATTGATTAAATCCTCCATGACCATTATCTACAATGATGTCGAAATTACACAATCACTAGCTTTTGAAGGAATTATATAATTAGAAATTTTGGACTTAAAAATCACTTAAGATGCTACTGGAATACGACCCCAGAATAAAGTGGTCCTTATAGCGGCAGTGAACAGTACTCTCGCAGCGACAGATCATTAAAATGATAAAGAAAGCGGTAGTTGGCTGATTCCGTTTAAAGTATTACGCTGAACAATTTCATGTATTCGTACAAACTTATGCTGAATGTTTTCTCACTAGGTGAAGGCGTTGAAGCTGGGGTTGATTCATCCAAATTTGATACTGACATCATGGAGACAGAAGACATATTTGCGGATCTACTGAGGTAAGAAACAATTAAACTGTAAGAAATTAAAAAGCATTAAAGTAATGGTCATAATGATCAACGTTTCTTATTTTATGCAAAGCAAAATAGTTTACAGCTGTAACAAATACATATTGTAGTAAAAATAGAAGTAAAAGTCGTTTATTTGACTAGATAGTATCACGATTTCAATAAAATGCAACTAGTACCTTGGATTGATTCCAACAGACTGTTTGGATAGATGGCATCCTAGTAAACTTACAGAAAAACGGTAATGCGTAGTTAAACTTACAGAAAAACGGTAATGCGTAGTTAAACTTACAGAAAAACGGTAATGCGTAGTTAAACTGACAGAAAAACGGTAATGCGTAGTTAAAATTACAGAATAACGGTAATGCGTAGTTAAACTTACAGAAAAACGGTAATGCGTAGTTAAACTGACAGAAAAACGGTGATGCGTAGTTAAACTTACAGAAAAACGGTAATGCGTAGTTAAACATACAGAATAACGGTAATGCGTAGTTAAAATTACAGAAAAACGGTAATGCGTAGTTAAGATTACAGAAAAACGGTAATGCGTAGTTAAACTTACAGAAAAACGGTAATGCGTAGTTAAACATACAGAAAAACGGTAATGCGTAGTTAAACTTACAGAAAAACGGTAATGCGTAGTTAAACTTACAGAAAAACGGTAATGCGTAGTTAAACTTACAGAAAAACAGTAATGCGTAGTTAAAATTACAGAAAAACGGTAATGCGTAGTTAAACATACAGAAAAACAGTAATGCGTAGTTAAAATTACAGAAAAACGGTAATTCGTAGTTAAAATTACAGAAAAACGGTAATGCGTAGTTAAACATACAGAAAAACAGTAATGCGTAGTTAAAATTACAGAAAAACGGTAATTCGTAGTTAAAATTACAGAAAAACAGTAATGCGTAGTAAGTCCTATTAACAATAAGAATTTGCTAGAGTAAATGAAGGTAGGACTAACAATAGGAAGCTATTCCAGAGGATCAGTGACCCGCAAAAAAGAAAAGTGTTAGCATTTTCTTCTCTTCACATAAACGACCTGGTATCTGACAAACCAATAGGATGGGATGGGAGTGGGTGCATTGGTCATGGCTGGTTTATACAACAACCCGCACATAACATTGAGACGAAGCCAGGAAAATTAGTCAAAACCTCTGCCTGCATGTACTGAAATGAAATGATTCTCACTGCCTGAGCATGTACTGCGCAGTGTCACACCTCTCCCTTTGATTGACAGAGAAGAAAAAGAGAAGTAAAGCTCAAAGAAAGGCAGATATGAGCATCTTAAGATCTTCATGGCTATATCCGGGATGCTAGCGTAACCAGTGAATTCATAGACGAAGAAAACATATTTTGGTACGATAATTAAGCATAATAAACCAAAACCTTAAAAGATTGTACTAAACGTATATGTCCATTGTCTGACTCTCTTTCCTTTATTTTAGGAATATCATTCCTGACAACCTTGTGGCATCGTGCTTTCAACAGGTATGCTAATTATAATTGGAATTGTTTTCATGTATTCTATTACATTTAAATCATTAAGTTTATACATAAATTGATACTGACCAAATAGTCGCCTTGGCACCTGCCTTGGACAGGGGGTTGTTGTTACGTTCAAAGCAACCGTTTCCAAATGAATTAAATGTGTCAAGCAACCAATTGCTTTAGGTGGCATCTTTTGTCGTATTTGTAGACTGGCTGCCTACAACAGGCTTGATCTTACATATACAATAATTATTTAAAATTTGCAACCATTTCATGTACAAAAATACTTCATCCAATTGTCATAATTATGTAAAACACATAAAATAAACTAAAACTTCAAGAATTTGTTACAAAATTCATCAAACAAATGCTGAAATAGCTTCTTTGTCACACATACACACGCATTCCTTCGCTCTAACATGTCTAACATTTACAAAAACCCGCCCATTTTAAGACTTAACGATATTTATTTTATCTGCATTTGCAGCGTAAAGTAATGTGATTAAATTTGAAAAAATACCGACATAAAATTGTATGTGTTACAGTAGCCTCCCTTTAATTTTTCTTACTGATGGTTCAACAATACGATGTATGGAAATTTAGAGATTTGATGCTACAGAAATATGCGCGAACTTTGTTAATCATGAACATACCGTCAACTTGAGCTAGGGAAGAAGAAAGTAATCCGTAACAGCAACCCTCGGACAAGTAGAAAACGGCAAAACTGTAATATAATGTTGGTCTTTTCGGACGATTTTGTTGAACAATCAACAGATGTCGTTTCATCTAAAATCAGAAACACATTTAAGTATAGAACTGCAGAGGTCATTCTGACTATTCTGCCGGATCTACTTAAAGACAATCTACTCACACTCACAGTGCAAACTGTTTGCAGTTCTTGCAGAGGGTTCCTGATCACGATTTACAGCATTTTTCCTTTGCTTACGTGTCGGTTATTTCATGATACACCACATTTAAGTTATTATATACAGTATAACCTCTGTACAAAAACACCAAAGGGAACATCAATTTTTGTTTGTTGTGGGGAGGTTGCTGTTCTAGGAAGGTTAATTTGTTCTGATGTAACTGCTTTACGATATAAAACATTTGTCTTTGTAGAGAAGTTTTTGCTCGTCGGGGGTGTTGTTTAGAAAGGTTGGACTCTAGCTTCTAGGGGATGCTTAACCGTTTTCACGATGTTTATATCTATGCTGATGCAAAATATATTTAAATGTACATTTACAAGGCACAGACAAAATACGAGTATGAGGACAAGAAAGTAGTTATAAACAATGGTACAGCTAACATTACAACTACAGTCAGGGAACTTACAAAGAAATACGTTGGTGCTGCAAATTCGACAAATATTCTGGGTAAGTGCACAAGTATTGAGTGGCATAGAAGGCATCACATAGTGGAACTGGTTATATGACGTCATTTGTGAATCAAGATTATATTCCTGGATTAAACAGTTATTAAATTTTATGACGCATGCGAATACAAATAGATTGACAATTTATCTGATCAGCCTGAAGACAAAACTACTGCACGCCATACGGAACAAGCCGAAAATTGTCACATCTAAGGGTCCAACTAAAGTCCTGCTAACTGTTAATACTACACGGCAAGTTTTCGAAGCTTTTAAATATTTGACCAGTCAAATGTATTCTTTTGAAATATTTTAGGACTGATTATTGTCAGCGCAGTGTTTGGAGTGGCTGCTGCAGCAATGAAGGAACAGGGAGACGCGTTCCTTTCTTTCTTTCGGTCGGCCACAGATATTATAATAAGGATTCTACGAGTACTTATCTGGTGAGAAACATATTCTGGTTATTCATTGTGTATAACAATAAATTTTGCACAATTTTAACATTTAAAAAGAATAAATTATCATTTGATATTTGGCAACAACATCCGCTAGAAATATCATAAATAGAAAAAGTAATGTAGGCTATAAAGGAATTGTAAAATATGAATATTTATAGAGAAAATATGTTGTAATTGTAATTTTAACATCTGTTGAATTCTACTTTTGTTAGCAAATATAGATACATGTACATAACATTAGATTTTTTCTACTTAAGCACTAAGGTTTGTTGATGCAGTGCGGACAATATATAATATTATTTTTGTGTAGACCAACTTGACCTGATTTCTTATTTAAGTTAGTATTTCTAAGCGATAATTTCTTTACTTCCAACTTATAACTAACAGGGCCACCCCTGTAGGTGTTGCAAGTCTCACTGCAAAAACAATCATCAGCACGACAGACCTGGAAGGTACATTCCGGAAACTAGGGTTGTACTTTATGACAGTGATGATCGGCCTTATCGTCTGGGGTTTTATTATTGTTCCCGTGATTTTCTTCGTAGTCCGACGTAGTAACCCATTCCGCTTCATTGCCAGTATCATGCCTTCAATCATGATTGTGTTCGCCACAGGAAGCACGTAAGCGCTACTTTTGGTAACCTTTTAGAAATAAGAGAATGTTATTTCTTAACATTTTTCGATGTGCTTAGAGAATACGTAATTCGACTTTGACATCTAATTCAAATGAGGTAAAGTAATCTGATATTTTCAATTTATTTTCAATTTGTTTTACATACATACTATTTTCAATCGCTGACCATTGCATATATGCAAGAATAATTAATTCACTGTGAAATGCAATATGTACTACTGATGTTACCATCGTTTTCAGCAATACCTCTGACTTTTCTATATGAGGATCGTATTGTTTACAGAGACTCCTGATTATTTCAGAGTCATAGCTCTTCCAGAGAGTTTCCACAGTCTCGAGGAGAAGAATGGCGTAGATGTGCGAATCTCTCGTTTTGTAGCTCCGCTGGCAGCCACCATTGGACGGGCAGGAAGCGCAACCTATATAGCATCTTCGTGTATCTTCATCATTCAGATGCTTGGTCGTGACGTAAACGCTGCTGACATTATTCTTGTTATGTAGGTTTCCATTGTTTTGTCGTGACGTAAATGCTGCTGACATTATTCTTGTTATGTAGGTTTCCATTGTTTTGTCGTGACGTAATTGCTGCTGACATTATTCTTGTTATGTAGTTTTCCATTGTTTGGTCGTGACGTAAATGCTGTTGACATTATTCTTGTTATGTAGGTTTCCATTGTTTTGACGTGACGTAAATGCTGCTGACATTGTTCTTGTTATGTAGGTTTCCATTGTTTTGACGTGACGTAAATGCTGCTGACATTATTCTTATTATGTAGGTTTCCATTGTTTTGACGTGACGTAAATGCTGCTGACATTGTTCTTGTTATGTAGGTTTCCATTGTTTTGACGTGACGTAAATGTTGTTGACATTGTTCTTGTTATGTAGGTTTCCATTGTTTGGGTGTGACGTAAATGCTGTTGACATTATTCTTGTTATGTAGGTTTCCATTGTTTGGTCGTGACGTAAATGTTGTTGACATTATTCTTGTTATGTAGGTTTCCATTGTTTAACGTTTTTCAAGTGACTGTTATTGTAAATGAATGTCAGTTTTAACTGCGTACCACTGCAGATATTTCTGATTCTTTTTATCAAATACGAAAGTTTTTTGTCACTTGAATAAATAAACAACTTAATCCGTATCGTCTAAGTGTCTTTCTCTCACTTTTATTCAAGGGTAACAATTATAGAATATTGATAAAAAGAAGCAATCTCATAGGTTTTCATTTATATTTGCGTTTAAGAGCATAATTCAGTGAAAACTGTCCTTATATAAAATTGTTAAATTTCGAAAGAAATAACGATTGATTCTTAAAAAGAGTAAAAACTGTATAGTTTGGAAAAAGATAGAATATGGTCCCATTTCAAAAAGCGGCAGAAAACTTCATAACTCAAAAGAGAGGGAAAAAGTAAATGTTTGTTTTAAAAAAGCAGAATATCTATTCATTGTAAGAGAATTGGTTCATTTCAGCGAAGCAAAATAATGATTATTTCATTTCAGACGTCGCACGGTAACTTCCAGATTTGTGTATGTTATTTTCAGATTGCTTACCTGGATATCAGCTCTAGCTATTCCTTCTGTGACAGGTGCGAGCCTCGTTACAGTGCTAATTTTGCTTACAGCTCTCAGTATCCCCGGGGAAGCCGCGGCCATGTTGTTTGCTCTGGAATTTTTCTTGTGAGTGCTTTAGAATAAAAAGTCATTTTAAACAATTAAACTTTAGTGACAAGTATCTGCATCAATTTTTCAATCGTACCCAAGACACGTGCCAATAAATATTTAAACAAACTCATCGCAAATCAAATAACTTTTTGAGACAGAACCCCGTACGATTTTTTCATTGTAATTATTGACTAACAGGCACAGGTATCTGAGCCTGGTATATTTAACAAAAGTATTGACGTATGCAGTTATTGCTGATTTAACCCGAGCATAACTTCTGTAAACTGATTAAATTTCGCGATTATTTACTTTTTCGCGATTTTCCCATTTCACTGATTTAAAATTCGAAAGATTCATTTTACATATGTTTACCATAAGAGAATTTTCCTTGTGCAAATCTAAAATTCGCAAATAAGTTTGTCTGCTAACAAATCGCGAAATTTTCGCGAAAATTACCAAATTTACAATAACAATCGAAAACAAGTGGACGGACATTATAAGCTGGTTCTATACTGCGTTAAAATTTACCTACTGCATGCTGTTGCAATTGAAATTTTATTCACGAAACTTTAAAGAAGCCGCGGTCTAAAAGCAGTGCTTTATTCTGGAATTGTGTACATGTATGAAACGTTTTCTTTATTTCAGGGACCGTTCACGCAGTGTTGTCAATTTGAACACCCAGCTGACCGGGGCGATTGTTACAGATAAGGTGTTTAGAAACCTTGAACCAAAAGTTCAACAATCATGTGAAGAAAATCTGCTGTAATCAAAGCTGTATGAAACTATAAGCAATTATTATACATGTAGTGTGAATCAACTGACATGCTCTACGCCGCAAGATGTCAACAATGTACCTTTATACAAGCATTACCTATTATATTATCCATATATCAAAATTAAGTTTTCGCCTTAGTTTATACTAATTGATCTCAGCTCCATTGTGAAGAAGGCTTCTAGCTTATCAAGTCAGTCTGGAGTCCGCTTCCTGAAAAAAACAACAGTACTGGTTTCATATGAGGAGGTACGGTCGTGACCCCAGTGGTGCTCGAACCCGCAACCTCCGGGATGAGCGTCCGACACCTTAACCTCTTCAACACCATCCTCCTTCACTATGGCCTTAGTACCATTTACATATCTCATGCAATGGAGATAAACTGCAAAGGAATTTTAAATTAGCGAAAGAGTAAATATCTGTGAAATGAATATTTCACTAGATTTTTAAATCACCACGTGTCCAATGCTTTGCCTGGTTTGCACAAAGGAACGTATGGGCGTGTTTTTGATACTGATTGTGAGCAGTTGACCTAGCCTTAAATGGGCTTTAAAACTTTTACCCCCCCGCGCAAAAAAACACCCTGATAGGTCCATTGTATCATAAAACATGGAGTGAAAACAGATGCAACCTTATGCCTACTGTAGTTTCTGTAACATCAAAAGAGGCGCAAGTTATTTTAAGAGAAGCAAAAATAATTTGTTTCAACTTAGATGAAGATTATGAAATAAAAGTTGAAGACATTATTAGTGAAGCAACAAGACTAAACAAATATAACATTGAACAATTACTAAAAGCAATATTTGAAATACTACACTCAAATAGAAGAAAGATGAAAATAAACACGAAATAAACTTACAAAAGATATAGAAGGACTTACAAATAAGCTGGATGCGACATGTAACAATATTTATGTGATTAAAGTCACCGGATCATATAAACAAGTAGCTCTCATTTTATCAAGAAAGATGTCTTACTGACAGAAATGACCCTTATTTGTACTAAAACAGTCCTAACTTTGCTTTTTAAATCGATAAGTACGTATTAGAAATATAGCACAGCATTTTTTTCAATGATAAGTCAAGACAGGCTTTCTGGCAACTCTTTTGAATACGAAAGAAACTTTAAGGCATATGTCAACATTGTTTTAGAGTGAATAGAACATTATTCTATCATTATACTATCAATAAATTTATGCTACTAATCAATACATTCAAAGTGATCCTGGGACTTTAAGGAAAAAATATTAAAAAAGCAGGATGAATTTTACATCTAAGATGAGACAAAATCAGTTATATAATGATTTTTTTGAACTTGCATATTTGAAAAAAAAACACGCAGAAAAAAGAATATCACACAATTAGTTATTGATGGTCAAGCAAATAATTATAGCTAACAACCAAAACTTAAAAGCATAAGATAGTTTCTACAGATCTTTATACAATAATAAAGTACATAATACACAAAATGTGTACGTCAATGTAACGCTGTAACACCATACTCTTAAAGTCCCAGGACCACATTGTCAATAGCTCTTATTTTATCAAGAAAGATTTCTTACCGGCGGGATATGACCTTTACTTGTACCAAAAGCACTCATAACTTTACTTTTTAAATCGATAACTATACATGTTAGAAATATCTTTTTTTTTCAATGATATTGCAAAAAATAAAAGAAGCTTCCTGGCAACTCTTTTTCGTGAAAAAGCGACTTGAATACTAAAGAAATGAATACGTCCACATTGTTGTAGAGTGAATAGAACATGGTTCTATCATTATTCAATCGGTATATGTATTCTACAATATCAGTAAATTACGTGACTTTATCACTGCTGTGTCGTTAAATTAAAAGTATTCACTACACTGTTGTATCGTTTAATTAGAAGTATTCACTCCTTGGAACTATAATGAACGAACGAATGTAAAAAGCTAGACGAATACGTGCGTCACAACGTCGCATATTGACGCAGTTTATTTTGATATCATCTATTAAATTCACTCCTTTACAATTAACACATAGAAATCACACCAGCTTTTATACTGATTTCAACAGCTTGTCTTTTATGTAGGACAAAAAAGAAAGCAATGTCAGATATGGTATCAAATAATAACTTAATCTTCGTATTGGGTCAGTTACTGGACAAACGTCATTGAATTTACATGTACCTTATCCAATGTTTTGTCACATGTGCCAATATTACGTCGCTATTAAAGAGTATATATAACTTTCATATTAAGCGAGTATATTATACAATAATAGACTAATGTTGAGGTCAATGTATATAGTTTTGCGGACCTGTTGAAAGGGATATTGACCGAGGACGAAGTGCGAGGTCAATATCATTTTTTCACAGGTATCGTATACCTCATAAAAAGTAGCGAAAATCATTCGAAAATATAACAGAAATACGTGTCCGTGAAGGTGTACGCATCGTTTTCCAGGTCTACACATACTTTTTCGGACCCGGAACGTGAGCGCTATCGGCCAATCAGGATTAAGTATTTATGACAGGTATACGATAGAATTATATATACATGTTATTCCGTAACTTTTTTTTCAGAGAATCGCCAGATTATGTTTGTTTTTAAATGGCCAAGTTTACAGCATTTTTGAGCAATGGTGAATGACGTCAGTTTCGTGCGACGTGTCCTTGGGGTTTAAACTTTCCTGGTACAGTAGCCGTGGTATAACTAAGAAATATGTCTTACCGATCAAATTTGCCGATATTTGTACGGAAAACATTAACAACGTTGATTTTTAAATCGAAAAATGTACATGCTATACATAGCGCAGTATTTGTTCAATCATAGTGCAAATAAGAAAAAAAACCGACATAAACATAAAAAAAAAGATATACGCCAAAATTGTTTGAAAATAAATTGAACATGGTCCTTTCATTACTATACCCGTAAATTAATTACAATTTATTTATCTTTAACTTGCTCATACGAAATTGCGTATTGATGGACTCCCAAATCAGGAACCGCCAAACGACACTAACACATTGGCGACCCATTAGTGAACTTTGAACTTTTATTACAAGATTGTAAACTACAAAAATATAGCAAATTGACTGAAATTGTTATTAGTCATGGTTACACTTTTTTCTGAAGGAGTGGTATACGGAAGAAATCGTGTTCCCAACATAGGAATAAACGATCGATTTGTAAACAACAGTTTTGAGGTAAAGAATTCTTCAAATTTCTCAAAATGAAACTATTTTCATAGTGTTAGCCGCAACGTTTTGATTTCCTTTGTTTAAATAAATATTGATATTTTAATAAAATCACATGTGGCAAAGCCATACTTACTGTACTTATATTTGAACTGCAACTGCACGATAAAAACGTGCAACTCGGATTTTTAAGTAAAAGCGAGCAAAGCTTCAAACACCTGTACCAGCAATGACAATAGCCACGATTTATTCGTGCATTCTATATGCGCTATTGCAAACTAGGAATGACAGAGGGATGAGTTGTGCTTGTAAATGATCAAGGTAGGCAATTTATAAATGAATTATATAAACTATTATTTAGGGTATATAGCTTGAATTACCGCAAAATGCAGCTGTACACTGTACTATACGGAGTTACTGGTTCGACTGACATTATAATGATTTTTTTTAACGTTTTCAGCAAAATTGCGACTGTAAATAAGTCGCCATCTAATAACCACTCTTTCGTGGTATCGGTACTAGGATCAAGTCTCCCCCAGCCGCCGGCTGCTTTCCCGTGTGAATTATACAGGGGTTAGAAATTATCCTGATCAATCACCGCGGGGCCTATGCTTGGGCTTTGGACCGATTCAGCAATTCACGAATTAACATTCCAGTTGCTAGATCACCGCTTATCAGATGTATAATTTGTATATATTTCAAAATACATAGTTATACTAAAAAGAAACCAGGAATTTGACGGGTATTTTATCGTAACTGAAAGTGTAATTCAAGAACACAATGTTTTTGTCATTTTTTGTTTTATTCATTTTACAAAAACGCAATGTATTATGTTGAGTTGGAAGATGACATCAATTATAGAATAAAGTGGCTCAGTTTTGCCTATTCATTTTTTTGCAATAACTTAATTATGAGTAAGGGATTGGTCACTAGGTTGGAACTGTTATTCATACAAAATATACATTTGCTCATGTATGCACACGGACCACATATGCATGAGGACAGGCAACATTTGCTCATGCATGCACGGACAAAAAAAAAGCTCCTGCATGCACGAACAAACCACTTTTGCTCATGCATGCAACGAACAAACAAACTGCTTTGCATGCACGGACAAACAACTTTGCTCTGCATGCATGCGCAGACGAACCAACTGCTTGCAGCATGCATGGACAAAAAACCTTTGCTCGTTGCACGGACGAAACACCTTTGCTCATGCATGCACGGGCAAACCAACCTTTGCTCATGCAGTACACGGACAAACCAACCTTTGCTCATGCATGCACGAACACACACAAACAACCTGCTTTGATCATGCATGCACGGACAAATCAACCTTTGCTCATGCATGCACGGACGAACCAACCTTTGCTCATGCATGCATGCATGGACAAAAACAACCTTTGCTCATGTATGCGCGGACAAACCAACCTTTGCTCATGCATGCACGGACAAACCAACCTTTGCTCATGCACACACGGACAAACCAACCTTTGCTCATGCATGCACGGACAAACCAACCTTTGCATATGCATGCACGAACAAACCAACCATTGCTCATGCATGCACGGACAAACCAACCATTGCTCATGCATGCACGACATGCAATCTCGCACGGACAAACAAACCACATTTGCTCTTGCATGCACGCGGACAAACCAACATTTGCTCATGCATGCACGGACAAACCAACATTTGCTCATGCATGCACGGACAAACACAAACAACCTTTGCTCATGCATGCACGAACAAACCAACCTTTGCTCATGCATGCACGGACAAACAAACCTTTTCTCACGCATGCATGCACGGACAAACAAGCATTTGCTCATGCATGCATGCACGGACAAACCAACTTTTGCTCATGCATGCACGGACAAACCAACATTTGCGCATGCATGCATGGACAGTCCGACCTTTGCTCATGCATGCACGGACAAACCAACCTTTGCTCATGCCTGCACGGAAAAACCAACCTTTGCTCATGCATGCACGGAGAGTCCAACCTTTGCTCATGCATGCACGGACAAACCAACCTCTGCATTGCATGCATGCACGGACAAACCAACTTTTGCTCATGCATGCACGGACAAACCAACCTTTGCTCATGCATGCACGGACAAACCAACCTTTGCTCATGCAGCACGGGAAAACCAACCTTTGCTCATGCATGCATGCACGGACAAACCAACCTTTGCTCCTTGCTCCGCATACAAACAAACCAACATTTGCTCATGCATGCATGCACGGACAAACCAACTTTTGCTCATGCATGCACGAACAAACCAACCTTTGCTCATGCATGCACAGACGGTCCAACCTTTGCTCATGCATGCACGGACAAACTAACCTTTGCTCATGCATGCACGGAAAAACCAACCTTTGCTTAAGCATGCACGGACAGTCCAATCTTAGCTCCTGCATGCACAAACAAACCAACATTTGCTCATGCATGCATGTACGGACAAACCAACCTTTGCTCTTGCATGCACGGACAAACCAACATTTGCTCATGCATGCACGGACAAACCAACCTTTGCTCATGCATGCACGGACAAACCAACCTTTGCTCATGCATGCACGAACAAACCAACCATTGCTCATGCATGCACGGACAAACCAACCATTGCTCATGCATGCATGCACGGACAAACCAACCTTTGCTCATGCATGCACGAACAAACCAACTTTTGCTCATGCATGCACGTACAAACCAAACCTTTGCTCATGCATGCACGGACGGTCCAACCTTTGCTCATGCATGCACGGACGGTCCAACCTTCGCTCATTCATACACGGACAAACCGACTTTTGCTCATGCATGCACGGAAAAACCAACATTTGCTCATGCATGCATGCACGGACAAACCAACCTTTGCTCATGCATGCACGAACAAACCAACCTTTGCTCATGCATGCAAAGACGGTCCTACCTTCGCTCATACATGCACGGACAAACCAACTTTTGCTCATGCATGCACGGAAAAACCAACATTTGTTCATGCATGCATGCACGGACAAACCAACCTTTGCTCGTGCATGCACGAACAAACCAACCTTTGCTCATGCATGCATGGACGGTCCAACATTTGCTCATGCATGCACGGACAAACCAACCTTTGCTCATGCATGCACGGACAAACCAACCTTCGCTCATGCATGCACGGACAGTCCAACCTTAGCTCCTGCATGCACAAACAAACCAACATTTGCTCCTACATGCAAGGACGAACCAACCTTTACTCATGAATGCACGGTCAAACCAATTTTTTCACATGCATGCACGGACAAACCAACATTTGCCCATACATGCACGGACAAATAAACTTTGCTCATGCATGCACGGACAAACCAGCATTTTCTCATGCATGCACGGACAAGCACATATAATATTTTGTTGCAAATACACCCCGCAAAAAAAAAAAAACGCAACACATTTCTTTTTTGAATATGTCCGCCCGGAATTATATTTTACTGACGCAAACGTATTTGAATATTATTTATACATGTAAAATATTATGCCACTAAAATTTATTGAAATCCTCGTACCGTGACACCTGACGGCAACATTAATACAAAAAGCACGTTTTGCACGTGCGGGGTTGAAATTTATTTAATTTTTTTAAAAAATCGATAATTTCTTGACCAGTCACGGATTTTACAAATTAAAAAAACACCCCAAAATATATTTAGCTGACATAAATTGTATTCTGCATGCCACGCTTCCGGATAATTTGGAAATCAGGCTGTCGGGGTACACCGATATACACATAATAATTGTGTGCAAAATTAAACTTGTGGGTAATGACTTTTATGATCCAGGGTTATCTGTTGTTATATTTTAATGAAATTTACACGTTGTAGGTAAGGTACCATGAAATGAAAAAACTCGTTATTTATCATTTGAATTGTTTATTTTCAAATTATAGTGTTTCCCCAACTGTTGCGTTTATTTTGCGGTTCGGTGTAAATGCTTTCATATTTTAGTTAGCTTTTAAAACGTGGCGCCTGACCGACCTTGTGGTCAGTGCGTGATCAATAATAGATAAAGAAAAAAGGTCATGCGTGATAGAATGATATCCGGTCAGCCACCATCTTGCAGATAACAAAAACAAAGAAAATTATTTTTGCTCAAGGAATTTTGAATTTTAAACCTCCACAACCCCATCCACCGCCCTACTATTGATTCGGGTGTTATAAAATGGAAACTGTTGCAATCTTGATTGTTTTTATATTGTTTTTGTAGATTACATTGTTTGTACTAGTCATATATTTTCGGTTCTAGTCTCTTCAGATTTGTTCTCAGCTTCGGCAACTTTTATCACCCACCTGTGCATATGATACGAAGTATTTCATAAAACTTATGCAATTTTGTTGTGATTATTTTTATAAACGTTTTGTCATTCTTAATAATATCAATATGATAAAACAGTCATTTAAAAATAAATGACATCTAGGGCTGACTCAAAATACTGTTGTTCAGCTATTTATTATAAACTATTGTTTATAGCAAAAGATATGAAAATGTGTGTATTTGAAAAAGTTGAAAAACAGTTTATATTTGGCTCATCTTACTTGCT